>CM031858.1:74078450-74128621 GCA_018697195.1 Certhia americana
TGGATGGATGGATGGATGGATGGATGGATGGATGGATGGATGGATGGCAGGCAGAATAGAGAAATCTCAGTTTGTGATTGAAAATTTGTATGAATTTTGGTGCCATTTTCTGTGTAACACCAGAGAATGGATGCCTGAGACCACAGGTTAAAAGACATTTACACACCTAAAACAAAATTTCTCTTTTCTGGGGAAGTAAGAGTGGAACTGTTTGTTAACAGGTTCTTCAGGAGGGATTTAATTCCTTCCAGAGGTTCAACTGCATTTGGAGCCAAGTTCTAGTTTTGATACAGGATAGCTAGGTAACTTTGGCTCAACTGTCTGAGGAAAAGCTAAATTGTGAGAAGGAACTGTGAAGTCTAGAGGTCAGAGGTACCCAAATGAGAAAGGTAAGACAGCAGAAAGAGGTAAGACTGTTGAGACAGCAGTAGTTAGCTGTGCAAGGATTCAAGAGGAAAACCACAGACATTAAAAAAGTATATAACACTAATAAAAAAACCAGGCAGTAATAAGATGACAACCATAAATACTGAGGATGAGCATTCCAAGGAGGAATGGAATTCAACATTTCCCAACAGTCTGATAAAGACTTGGACAATAAAGACTCACCTGTAATCTTAATGGTTACTGTAATAGTTCATTAGCTCTAACTACCTAGTTTGTGATTTAACTATTAAAAAATTGCTTTGCAATTTAAGCCATGTATTTCTTGCAGAGGTACTTTGCTCATTTTAAGTGTCTTCTGTGTAAAGTGACTTGGAGAGGAAGTACAATGATCATACATCAGGTTAAACTGGGGAAGGAAAAAGAGACAGAGTATTCAGTGTTACTACAACTTATCAAAATTGGATGCAGCTGAAAAGAGACATTAAAAAAAGAATCACATATACTCTGTGCACATTTTCTACCACTCCTTTGTCCAAATGGTCTTCATGCACCTCACCTGAAAGAGGTGGTCCTCTTTATTTTTTTTTTTTTTTAATTTTATTTTTCTGGCAAAGAAGACAGTTTAAGGATTAGCTGATTGAAGGAGGGTTAGAAAAAAGAGATAACAGAACAACCGTCAGTATTATTGCAGAGTGTTACAAAGTCTCTTCTGGCTTGGGAGCTTTGTCTTGGACATTAGGAGAAAAGGTCTACTATGTATACTGGGAAAGTAGTGCAGAGCTGTAAAAGGCTATGCACAGAAGCTGAAGGATCATGGTCCTTGAAATTTTCCAGGATTTGCCTAGACATGACCTAGTGCTGGACATTTTAGATGAAGGTCAGGCAAGATGTCCTCCAAGATCCATTTTTACCAAAAGTTCTATGAAATACTGTTCTCTACATGTAAATTGAGTGAAAAAATTTGGATGTACCTTATATAAAATGCAAAAAGAAGCACAGATTGCAAGCAGTGTTACTGTTCTTTTAGTTATCTGCACAGGTATTTTGATGTTAATTACTGTCTACCAACTTGCAGATCAGAATGAAAACTTGGTAAGGATGCTATTGGCACTAACCATTTCTGACCTGAATCTCTCCTTCTAGCCTCAGGATTTCACAGCATGTATATTAGACTTAGTCTTTCCACCCCACCCTCTGTTTTATATTAGTGTCCTTCATGCCTTAATCCTTTCTGACTTTATTCTGTCCTTCCAAATCAAATAATGACAGAAGAATGTTAGCTTTGAAACACACTGCTTTCTAAACTATTTCCGCACCACAAAAGCTTAATCTGAGTGTCACAATGTAACTACAGTTAAGAAAAATGGGTATGTGCATATCTATTTGAAATCTGAATTTTCCCTTTAGGAATGTCTCTGCTAAGTGAGGGAATATTATGAGGCAAATACCTTTAGATATAATTCATAATTCACAATAAAACTGTTCATACAGTAATATCAATTTACCATTTATTATCTTCACACTTGGGGTTGGCCCTGAACAATAAAATGAAGGGTTACTAACACTACCCTTCTTTCTTTGTACTAATACAAATTCTTAAGTGCTCAGCTCAAAAGCACTACTAAAGAATTATTTAAAGAGTAATTGAGAATTTACTTGCTCTAAGAGACGCTGGACATGAGAGTTTGTTATGAGGAATATGAAACTCCAGTATCGGGCATCCCCTTTTTTCAAAATACATCCATCAAGGGAAAAACAAAATTTAAAATCCCAACTTTATGCAAAATGCTTAGCAGATTTAAGAACTTCTAGAATTGTTATTCACATCTGCCTCTGTTATTTCATTAAGGTTGCCATCATTCTATGTCTAAAAGGGGGCTTACTACTTTTATTAGTTTTATAGCTGATGAGAGTGTCCTTCACATGGGCATACAGATTCCACACACCCTGAAAACAGATAAGCAAGTATATAGATGATAATCAAGAAAACTGATTCTCAATAAATTCCGAGTCAAACTGAGTTTTTATTGTGTTTTAATGACTATTTAATGTATACTTTATAACAAAAATGTTGCAGAACTAATATATGTAGCAATAGTGCATAATTTGTTTTATCCATGAATATACCATAAACTTTTTCAAGCATCAAATTTTACCAGTGTCAGATTTTAAATGGCAAAAAATAACAAAAATATTGTGAAATGATTAAATAATATATTTTTGAGAATTGTAATATTGTCTTCTTTGATTCCATTGTCCACTCTTGTTAAATTATTTAACTTAAAACTTTGTTCAAAACAGTTATATAAACAACCTTTAAATTCACTATTCATTTGCAAATTACATTCAAGATAACATTATAGTTTCATAAGCTGAATCAGAAAAATACAGTAGAATTTAGCATCTCAATTATGGATCTTGGTAACTTAGTATATGAAAATCCTGAGCAGGAAGTTGTCATAAAACTTCCCCCATTTTCATACATGCAAATAGAGCTCCATAAGTAAATAAATAAATAAAAGACATAATGAGAGGACAATTCAAAATACTTTTACATGGTCAATCCAAGGGCCATCCTTGGAGTTTACATTTTAGGCTGTGTGAAGAAAGTTCAGTTGCACCAGTGCACAAAGCAAAGAACAAGGGAAAGAAAGCTCCACTCACTTTTCATCCCAGCAAAGGGAAGACACCCAAGATGTTTTTTCCCCTTATATCATCCGATTCCCATCATCATTCCAGTGACATTTACTTAAGTGAAGGACGAGAAATCAAAGGTCAGGAAAATGAGACAGAATGATCCCTCCTATGCCTACCTTCCCTTTGCCCTCATGGTACATCTGGGACTCCTGCAACTGGAAGACTTCTTTCTCTCCCTCTCTCCTTCTCCCTCCCTCTTCCTCCCCATCCCTCTCAACTCCCCTCTTACCTTTTCATCACATATTTTAAGCCTGAACAAAAAATCCATTCAAAGCCCTGTCAAATGCCTTATTCTTTCTGGATGTTCTAAAGTTTTCAAGTAAAAGTTGCCTCAAGAACTCTACTGTTTCCTCCATGCACCACTGAGAGTATATCCAACTTTGCTTTCTTTTGTACCTTACCAGGTACAACTCCTGTACCTGGTAAGCAGAATGAGATATTTCAAGCATTTTCCTTTCTTCACAGAAAAATTTAGCACTGATATATAATTGAAAGGAGATGACTTGCAATTACTACAGCTGATGTGTTCCTTAAAGCAGAAATGTCTAACAGTATCATTAAAATAGCAAGTGACGTGTGCTTTATTTGCAACACAGCCGCATGCACTGGAGAGAACCTTTTGAAAGTATCATCTGGTGATTACTTGAAAGAGAAAAAAACCCTGCTCATATAAGAAGTCAAAGGAATTAGTTTTTGACAGGTGAGTTCCTAGTGGAGGGGGAGTAAAAATGATTGTCTTCACTTTCATTTGTGAAGTAGAACATCTTAATAATGTAATAATTCCCTTCTTTGTCCTATGCATACAGAAATGTTGCTGCAGTACCTAAACAGATATGTAAGCACTTCTAAGAAAATAATGAAATTCTAATAACCACGAAAAGAAACTCTTCTAGGGATGGCCATGGTCATAAACCTTACCTGTGAGACTTCTGAAACATCCATATCAGCATTCAGTCCAGACTCTGTATACCTGCCAGACGACACACACATTCCCTTTGAGCACCACAGAAAGCTGCTGCAAACTCCTATCAGCCAAACCTTTAATATAATTGAAACAATGTTGGAACCTCCAGGACTAGCAAATATCAGGATTTATGGAAATATTGAAAGACAATGGTAATATTTATAAGGAAAAAAACCCAACCACAAACAAACAAACAAACAAACAAACAACCCCCAAAAAACAAACAAACAAGCAAAAAAACCCACAGACAAGCTAATCTCTTTCCTGGAAATCAGCTGTAATTTCTGTACCCTGGTGATGATTTCCATTTCACTGAAGTATTGTCTACATCAGTTTTGAGAATGCAGTTTTGTTTTGGGTTTTTTTGTACTGAGAGCAGTCAGCCACTGAGAGCAAGAGATTTCTTAGTAGGCAGAATGGGGAGCATTCTGGGGAGAATATAGCCAAGGAAAAAAATGATAACTGAAAGGTGAGCATGCAGTCTGAGGCAGTGAGGTCTAGGAATGAATACAATATGATGGGAACAAGCAAAAGAAAGATAGACAAAGTGGTTGGAAGGCTTTTCCCTGAATGCTACTAAAGTGGTATTCCTGTTGTCATACAGGAATGCTACATCATACACATTAGTTGTTCAGCTTCACAGAGTACAGAATGTTAAGGAAAACCCAGAACATCAGAATATTCAGATATGACATTTCTGCACTGAGGCATGCAAGGGAGCAATACTACTGGTATATCTTTTTAACTTCAATATTGAAGTGGACATATTCCTACTACTAGGTAGATGGTTAGAGAAAGGGGACACTTGAAGAACTCTTTACTTTAGGCCTAGCAAAGGATTTAAACTCATTTTCCAGATTTGTGCCAAGCTGCCTGACAATATTTTGTGATCACATCCCCCAAAACACATTCATGAATATATAAAACATTATCTGACAAAATGTTTCCAAGTTTTTCAAGCCTGCTACCGAAGAAAACAAAATAATCCTATTAAATGTTTTCTGCCTGCCCTTATTGTTGTACAGCAACACAGTTCTCAAGCAATACCATTTTCTCCAAACTCTGTAATAAGCCATTACCAGCTTTTGTGCAGCTGCCACTGCTACTGACTGGCTTTTGTACAAAAGAGTCATTGCCAATTTACTGTTTTGCCCTGCATTTCCCAGGACTAGAGCCCTTACAATGAAAAGGTTCTGAAGCTGGTCATCCAAGCCTGTCCCAGGTCTTCTCAGAAGATGACCTATTTGCAGTAAATGGCTACAACTAAGAATCCATTACCAACTTACAGAAACTTTAGGGAGTTAGATGAATTCAAGTCTACACTAATTCAGAGAAAAAAAAAAAAAAAAAACAAAAATTTAAAAAATCCCAAAGAAACAACAAACAAACAAAAACCCCAACAACCTGAGGAATTCCTTGTTTTATTTAATTATTGTTGAGACCTGAAGGTGCAGAATGAGAAAATGGTGCATTGTGAATCCAAAGGACTTCATGAGTATCTCAATCAATCACTTAGCCTCAGTATTTCAACTTTCACTACTACTTATCATGCCTTAACTGCTACTCCGCTTTACTAGATTTTTCTCTCCTTTTAAATGAGATTGTAAAAATGCTAACATATTTTAAAACATACCTTGCAACTTATTTTGAAAGACCCCTTTCCAGCTTGTACTAAGCTTCAAAAAAGCTACAGAAAAGAGACCCCAGGTTTTATCCATGTTGCTCAAAAGCTCAGTTTTAGTTGTGCCATTCATGTTCCTCTTACACTATTTGAATTATGAATGTCATCTGTCTTGGGGCAATTACAACATCTAATGTTAGAGATACTATCCATCAGCATGGAGAAAGCGCTGTCTAAAGATAAAATACACAACTCTCATTTGATATATTTCTTGTTTTAAAAATCATATTTCCTGCATTTAGCTACAACTCGGTGAGTATGTAGCTTACTTGATTTAAGGAACTAAAATTCTGACTTATTACAATTATGGTAACATAGGCAGTTTTATTCTTTTATTTTTAAGCAAAACAACTCCAGTTCTTGAGGTTTTCAGCAATTAACTGGAAAATGTACAGAACCAAAAAAAAAAAAAAAAGAAAAAAAAAAAGGGGTTGATCTTACATTGTTGTGGTTTGCAGGAGGGAAATGAAGAGAAAAGCCCAATGATGCATTAATGAGAGCCTCTTAACACCCTGCCTATCAGCCAAACTAAGATCCACAAGACAGGAACAGAAGGTAAGCACATCATCTGTGATTCTTTTTTTTTAAATAAATATTTCAGCAGAATTGAATTCAAACAATCGCAAATGTTTAGACAAAGACAGTATTTCCACAGTGATTGCTGCAGAGATGGAGGGAGGAGTTGTGTGTATGTTAACTCTCAATTAACCTGATCAGGACAAGATGCAGTCTAGCTGTAAAGTACTGATCATTCTCCAGGCAAATTTACCTTGCTTCTCAAGTAACTTAGCTCCTTCATAACAAGTCAGAAATGTAAACTCTAAAATTGTGTAGAGGGAGTGTTCTGAGTACATCATAATTTGAGTCATGTCTTAGCTTACTTACTGCTCCTGTTCTCTTGCTCTGTTACTCTGAGAGAGGGTTTATAAAACAGACGTATTTCTTTTCAGCATATATCATAGCACTGAGGTATGAACAGGCAAGTGACAAATTCTAATGTCATTTTCTTAATACAAATCATAAAACCTCTCAGGTTAAATCAATGTTGCCCAGGGGATGCATCTAATTGTTAACAATTCCATTTAATAGCAGCTAAGCACATGTTAAATGGTACATTTTCACCCATGTCCTTTGCCTTCATTCCTATAGGCAAGAACAAAATTAAGATTCTGAAGTGCTTGCACTGAAAGCATTTTAACATTCACATATTATATTAGAGAATAATTTGATGTTTAGACAGTTATAGAATATCTAATTTTACTTGTTTCTAAGCCTTCTGAAGTTTATCTTACCCTAGTTATTCTAATATGTATTTTCGCTTTAGGCTGCTTACCAGTGAATTCCATTAATTATGAAATAGTGATAAAAGACAGCAGTTAACCTGTTTATATGCTCTGATTGAAGGTGGTAAAATATTTTGATTTTGATGGAATGAGGATAGGTCAGTTCCTAGCAAGTTTGTAGCTGGCAAGAACTAAAATGTAAGTTAGGAAAATCTGAAATATATTAATTTTACATGCAGACAATAAATGTTGCCTAAGATCTTATCTGAATTATGATGGTAAGGCTGATCATTAAATGTAAGAAAAATGAAATTAAGAATATAATGGGAGATATATATACACGACAATAACTGATATCAACAATCAATTCAACAAACACATAGTCACATATAGACTGAACCATAACAACTGTGAGTGGGGTTAGGCGGAAGATCAAGAACTGGAACTTTTTTCTCTCATTCAGATTCTTCATGATGCACAAATGGTGCAGGATATTACAATAACACTGTTGAAGAGGTAGAGTTCTTTTAGGTATATGGTTATACCTGCGCTTGTAATTCTTTCATTCACACAGTCACTCAAAACCAATCACCTAGGAGTGAAATTAAGAAAGCTGAAATGGTGCAAGCAAGATGAAAACAAAAAGGGAAACAAAACATAATTTTCTGGCTTTTCAATAGGTTCCTGTGTTTTTGAAAGTTTTCTTGCCGTCTTGCACTGCAATTATCACTAATTACTTACAATATATAGCACAATTTAATCAAGAAATATAAATGAGTGGGTTACTTTTCCAAATTTGATGACAGGTTCTTTATTTCTTAATGTTTCCATTAATTGATATTTTTTTTTTTACTTTTTTTTACCCCTTTTTTTTTTTTTTTTTTTTTTTTTTTTTTAAATCACTGAGATAAGCTTAGCTGTTTTATTCTATTTCTATAATTATTTCATGACTCCTTAAAAACTGATATTTAGAAAACTATCCTTTACAATTCTTTTTCATGACATTTTCCTTTAGGATAGATGGAACAAAGGTTTGAAAGAGAAAGACAGCATTGACCACTTAAAGAGTTTAGCAAGTTTCAAAATGCAAGCAAAAAAAAAAATAGATTCTTTAGAAGTCTGTCTAGTGGGGAGCAGAAATATTATGCAGCCTCTTTGCATAAAAGGAGAAATTTCATACTTTTTCAGCTAAAAAACAAGACAATATAGTCTTGGTATGGGTTAATCTGTTGGTACACAATGTTGTTTCTATTTGGAGAACATTTTGATAAAAAATTTATGATGTCATGCTGTTCTTGTAGAAAGGGTTTTAATAGAAAGAGCAGAAAATGGAGAAAGATCAGGCTTTCAGTGATGAAAAAAGATTAAGGAGAAAGAAAAATAAAAGAGGAATAAGGGGAATTGTACTCTATTGCAAAAAAAGAAATTATGTGCAGATACATAAAGATGAGGGAATGAGTTATAAGAAGAGGGTAAAGGATAGAGAAAATAACAAGGTTATGAATATGAAGTTCAGTTAAGTTATCAGAGTACACAATTAAGCAGCAAAACTGAAGATAGCTCAAATACATAAAGTGGGGTTGCCTCAGTTTTCTGGTCTTTGATGTGAAGTAGTTTTGTAAGTGCAAGGAGTGGAATATTGGCAATTATAAGTGTGTCAAAACAAGTTTTTAAAAGGAAAAAAATAAAAGCATTAAAAAGTCAAGACACAAAAGATAGTGAATTGTAAAGAGAAGCAGCCAAAGGCAGGGGTGAATTAAAAGAAAATGAAAAAGGCAAAAAGGCTGGTGAAGGGTCTAGAGAATAAGTTGTGTGAGGAGCAGCTTAGTGAGCCAAAATCGTTTAGCCTGGAAAAGAGGAGGCTCAAAGGAGATCTCATTGCTCTCTACAGCTCCCTAAAAGGAAGGTGAGGCCATGTCAGGGTCAACACCTTCTCCCAGCAACTATTGACAGGACAAGAGAAAATGCACTCAAGCTGCACCAGGACAGGTTCAGATTGGACATCAGGAAGAATTTCTTCACTGAAAGGGTGATTGAATGCTGAAACAGGCTGCCCAGGGAAGTGGTGGAGTCACCATCCCTGGCCCTGTCCAAGATATGACTGGATGAGGTACATAGTGCTGTGGTTTAGTTGACATGGTGGCGTTGGGTCAAAGGCTGCAATGATTTTATAGGTCTTTTCCAGTCTTAATGAGTCTATGATTCTATGAAAATGAGTCTATGATTCTACTGCTGTGTTAAACCCAGAACATGTGAGAAACCAAGTGCAGTGGAAGTCTAGTAACTATGTAACTATCTCTTAAATGTGTAGGTAGCTGGGTTTCAGAGTAGTGTTTCCATTTTCACAAGGGCCACATTGGCACCTTTCAGTAAAAGAAAAGGCTACAAATTAAATTATGTACCTTTTTGAGCTTGGATGGAAATATTCTATGACAATCTGATTTTTATTTTCCTTAACAAATATTTTTTAAAAATATCACTGGCAAAACAACAACAACAATAATAAAGAAAAAGTGATTCAAATGATAACTCAGTGTGTAATGCAGAAAGAATTTGTCTTAACGTAGAAAGAAACAAGAAGTGTTTAAGGAAGATGAGGTCAAGCGTACATTTCTGTTGGAGACTAAGAAAGCTGAAAGAAGACAGGGCTAAGAAGTACACAATTAACTATGCAACAGGAGAGAAGGTAAACTGATCAAATGCCAGGCTGAGTTAAGAATAAGAAAATGTGTGACAGAGAAGAGAGTCAACATAAAACAGGGAGTTGATAGGAGGAAAAGGGTTAATATAGGACATTTTACAAGAAGTGGGGAAGAAAGTGAAAGAAATTCAAACAAATAGAATGAGATGAAGGAACTTCACTAGCTCTGGCTAATGCAAGTGAAAAAGATAAGATCTTTGTAAAAGAAGAGTAACAATTGCCCTGTTTGCATTAAGGTTTTCTTATGACTTTCTTGTGCTTCAACAAGCAGAACTTTTCAAAAGACTTCCAGTCAGAATCACTGTGTCACAAATTCATCTAAGTTGGAAGAGAGCTTCAAGAACATTGAATCCAAGCCATGCCCTAACACTTCAACTAAACTATGGCACTGAGTGCCATATCCATTTGTTTTTAAAAAATACACCCAGAGATGGTGACTCCACCACCTCTCTGGGCAGACAATTCCAGTACTTTATCACTCTTTCCATGAAAAACTTTTTCCTAATATCCACCCTATATTTCCCTTGGTGCAGCTTGAGACTGTGTCCTCTGATTCTGTCAGTTGCTGCCTGGAGAAAGAGACCAGCCCCCACCTGACTGCAGCCACCTCTCAGGAAGTTGTAGAGAGTGATAAGGTCACCCCTGAGTCTCCTGTTCTCCAGGCTAAACACCCCCAGCTCCCTCAGCTGTTCCTCACAGGGTTTGTGTTCCCAGCCCCTCACCAGCCTCGTTGCCTCCTCTGGATGTGCTCCAGTGTCTCAATGTCCTTCCCAAACTGAGGGCCCAGAACTGGACACAGCACTCAAGGTGTGGCCTCACCAGTGCCCAGTCCAGGGGCAGAATGACCTCCCTGCTCCTGCTGGCCACACCATTCCTGATCCAGGCCAGGATGCCATCGGCCTTCTTGCCCACCAGGGCACAGAGCTGGCTCATGTTCAGCTGGCTGTCACCAGCACCCCCAGGTCCCTTTCTGCCTGGGCACTGTCCAGCCACACTGACCCCAGTCTGTAACACTGCAGGGGGTTGTTGTGGCCAAAATGCAGGACCCAGCACTTGGACTTATTAAGCCTCATCCTATTGGACTCTGCTCATCCATCCAACCATTCCAGGTCTCTCTGCAGAGCTCTCCTACCTTCCAACAGGTTGACACAGGCTCCCAGCTTGGTGTCATCTGCAAATTTACTAATGAAAGACTCTATCCCCTCATCCATGGGATCAATAAAGATATAGAACAGAACAGGGCCCAGCACAGACCCCTGAGGGACACCACTGGTGCCTGGCCCCGAGCTGGATGCAGCACTGCTCACCACCACTCTTTGGGCCCGGCCATCCAGACAGTTCCTAACCCAGCACAGAGTGCTCCTGTCCAAGACATGGGCCAGCTATTCCAGGAGTGTGCTATGGGAGACAGTGTCAAAGGCCTTGCTGAAGTCCAGGTACACAACAACCACAGCCTTCCCTGCATCCAGCAGGTGGGTCTCCTGCTCATAAAAGGAGACCAGATTGGTCAAACACAACCTACCCCTTCCAAATCCATACCCTGTCCATCCTGTAAGTGCTGTGTGTGATACTCAGTGTAAACTGTTCCATCACCTTTCCAGGTACTGAGGTCAGGCTGACTGGCCTACCATTACCAGGATTCTCCTTCCCACCCTTTATTTGTGAATGGGTGTCACATTGGCCAGCTCCCAGTAATCTGGAACCACACACCAGTGAGCCAGGACTGTTGGTAAATGATGAAGAGTGGCTTTGCAAGCTCATCTGCCGCCTCCCTCATTACCCTAGGATGCATCCCATCTGGTCCCATAGATTTATGGATATCCAAGCATTTCAGCAGTTCCCTGACTGCCTCCTCTAGGATAACAGGGGGATCATTCTGCTCCCTGACACCATCTACTAACCCAGGAGGATAGCTGTCCTGAGGACAAACCATCTTCCCACTAAAGACTGAGGCAAAGAAGGCGTTAAGCACTTCCACCTTCTCCTCATCTGCAGTTACTAAGTTCCCTCCCTCATCCAATTAAGAACAAAGGCTGATCTTTTCCTTCCTTTTGCCATTAATATATTTGTAGAAACATTTTTTATTGTCCTTTATAAAAGTTGACAAAATAAGTTTGAACAAAGCTTTGGACTCTAATTTTTTCTCCTACATACCCTCGTGACTCCCTTAAATACTTCCTGAGAGACCTGACCCTCCTTCCACAGATGATACATCCTCTTTTTATTCCTAAAATCCTTCAAAACATCATTGCCCATTCAGGCTGGACATTTGCCTCATTGACCCATCTTTCGGAACACAGGGACAGTCCACCATACGTGTCCTGTGTGACTTTAAGCAAGCAATTTCACTGTTGAAGCTCCATGTAAAATACAATTAAATGTATTAATAGCTGTAAGATTCTTAGAATGAGGATGAAATAAGAGTGCAATATAATTTTTTAAAATTTTTTCTGTTTCATGAAGGTTGAAAAAGACTGTTTAATAGTATTACGTCTTACGTTTAAAAGAGTTCATTTACTGGTCTCATAATGAGGAAACCGAAGAAGTAGGTGGGACAAATTGGCAGTAGAGTTTACCACATGGAACAATATTACATTTTAAAGCATAAACATAGGGTAATTAAAGATAGCACAAGTTTTACCATAATATATATTTATTGTTTGGAAATTGACAATTACATTCTTACCTGTAAAAGGAAAATCTTGGAAGTCAAAAATACAGGTATTGTACTGCAAGGCACATATTCTCAAAGAATGAAGGACCACATTTTTCTCATATTTATATTACAGTAATTTAAACAATACTTAAGACAAAATTAAATCACAGCTTTACCCTAGGTTCACTAAGCCAAGATTTACTGTACTGTTGTTCATCCTTTCCTCTTCTCACAGCCACAAACAACTAAAGAATTTTGAGGACTGGCAACTGACTTTCAGTTTTTGAAGATCCCTATCTTAAGAAGAGAGTTATTATCTAACTCCATAAGAAGAGAGAGGATACATCTATATCAGCTTTGACTGAAATAAGTCCATTCAAAATTGACTTTACTTCCAATGTGTTCATCCCAATCCTTTTAAGTCAGCAGTTAATAACATGAAGCAGAAAAATCCTTTCTGAAATACATGTTCACTTTGCACCTAGGAAACCATAATATATCATACATCTGTAATTGCTGCATTTTTTGTGTGTCCCTTTGTCCTATCATTGACCTTATAAATATGTATTCATATCTATTCAGTACTAAGCACTTGTGATTGGAATTAGTATTAATGCATATTTAAAACTGATTAAACAAGTGAAAAAATTAGAGATGTTTGTTATAAAGACAATAATATAGAAATGACTTGAGTTCTCAGTCAGAAATATTCAGGGGCTTGGGATGAAACCCCATACCTTGTAGGTATTTTTAGAATCATACTAATTTGGCAGCTAGCCATTTTTTCCCTGCATGTATAGTTTAATAATGTTTCAAATTTAATAAGTAAACATTCTGATTATAAATATATAATGATCTATACCTCTTCAAGATTTCAGAATTTCTTTCTTCACTGTATATATTAAAGACTATGTGATCTTGAAAGACTGCTAGAAGGACACACACCTAGTCAAGGCATTACAGGAGGTTAGCATCAAACTTGTAAAAGACAGAGCTAAAAATGAAACAAGACAAAAATCCCTTTCATCCAAATTTATTTAAATATACATGTATAAAATTAGTGGAAATGTACTTTTTTTGTTAATTTGATTAATGTTAAGGAAAATCCCATTTCTGCCTGTGATATGTTTTTATCAGAAAAGGCAGAAAATCAAAATATATCTTGCTTTCACCTAACAGACTTCAACTATTGTGAAAAATAGGCATTAGTATCATTAAAGGATTTTAACTCAAATAGCTAACTATGTAATTAGTTAAAATAAAGGGACATCCCAGTATTCTATACAGTCAGGCTTGCTTATCTGTTCACTTCTGTAAGTTTGGAAGCAAAGAAAAAGGTAGGAGGTATACTCTTTACAAGAGAAGAAGGGAAAATCCTGTTGCAGACTTTTGCCTAGTAGTCCCATGGCTCACTATAAAATAAACCAACTAATTTATCTGACTTTTTGCAAATCAATCCCAACTCATCACAACCTTTTTTTCCTAACTTTAAATAAATTCTATCCCATTAGATAAGTTAACTGTGACCTGTAAGCTGTTTGCAATTATTTTGTTATGGCTTTTGGCTAAACATTACTCATGCTGTGTTTACTCATTGCAGTTTACACTTCTCTTGCTGTACCTGGATCACTCAGGCTGCTTAGAACTGGAAGTAGAAGTAAGAATTTCACCTAACTTCAGATGTAAAATCACTTTTAAAAATGCATCCTTAATCATCTTAATATAGAAGTGCATCAAATACTAGAGCTCTGTAAATATAACGCATATAAAATCATCTGTGCATCTAAAGAAGATTTGCTATTTTATTTCCACTTAGCCTATAATCCCTTATCAGCAATACAACTATACACATGCTAGGTAATATATATAGCTACACAAAGTTAATATGTAGCTGTGCAGGGCTTTCTTCAGCTGCTTGCAGCTAATGGACTGTAGCAATCTTCTTTAGCAAAGTGTTTGGAACTAACCCTCCCACCAAGTCATTTTCTCTCCCACCCTAATACTAAATAGTGCATGACAGCTTAGTTATGAGTGCTACTTAGTTACCTTATTAGGGTCTGTCACAACTGAATGGTATACATCACAAAAGTCTTCTGAACCGGGACACTAGCCCTGAAGGTTATAAACATAAGAACGTAGCTCACTTGTAGTGCCATCTGTCCTTTCAAAATAATATGGAACATAAATTGTGTGAATGTATAACAGCAGAGTGATACCCTTGAGTTGTTATATTTATTACACATTTTTGGTATTTTTAACCTACCTCTGTGAAGATGAAAAGTTACTAACCATCGTGTCATTGGATTTATGCTTACAGAATCAGACATGATCAGTTAGGGAAGCAGAGTTTAGAAAGAATTTTATGGGAAGTTGTAAGTGATGCTGTTGTCTCTTAAGGATTCTATATTTCTTGGAATTTCATTGATTTTCACCTAAATTCCTCTCTCATTGTAAATAAAATATCTGTGTGACTTTTGACTAAACTTGCTTATAGACAGATGAAGTATTAAAGGCATTATTAAAAGAATCCAAGGCTTCTTGGTGCATATTTATCATAGCACACCCTTCGGGTGCTTCCCTTTCACTGTTATTGGATTTTAAGATACTAACTTGAAACAAATTTACCCCTACTATTTGCGTGTTAGTCCTTCTAAAAAGATTGCAATTCTTGAAACAGGCTGCAGAAAGGAAATCTTTAATACGCTGTTGAGATGCAAGAGTTTTTTTATTGGTTGGAAGTATCTACAAACATAAACCAATCCATTGATCTGAGACAAAAATCTTTTAAGGTAAGTTTAAATCAGTGGGGTAACGAATCACCCTTGCTGCTCCTGTGCCCTATGTTGTTAGGAGGCTCTGAGAGTGCGGCTGGTACTGTCTGGATGCTGCAGAAGTACTGGGTGCCACAAGGGGCTTGGGAGGAGGCAAGGGCCAGCCCTCACTGACCATTTTGTGACCAGAAGACCAGATTAAACTTCCGAGCGGAGCCACCTTCTGGGTTTTGTGACCTTTCCAAGGACCTCACCCTTTCTTTTGAATGAGATGTCAAACATGGCCTTTTTTGGAGCTGAGGTTTCTACTTGGGGTACATGCTGCTTTGTTTGTGCTCAGCACAAGACAGAGATTCCTGGCATGCCCTTAGGAGAATAAGAGAGAAGTTGTTCTAAAGCCACAATTCAATGGCTTGCCTTGGCAGCAGGATGGAAAACGTGAAGTGGAAGACGAATTTGGCAAACCGGTCCCCACAGAGGCAGGTGGTATGGAGCCAGGGAAATCAGGGAAGATTGGTCTGGGGAAGGAAAATGGGAGAGAACAGCTCTCAGGGAGGAGAATCATCATCTGGGACCACAGGGCAATGGCCACACAGTGCAGCTCAGAAGGCTGGACCCTGCCAAGGCTTGAAGCTTGGTGCCAGGTGATCTGGGACTGCTTCCACTATGGATGTCCCCAAGGAGCAGAACCCTTGATTCCATCTGCAGCCCTGCTCTACCACTTTCCCAGCAATTACAGTGAAATTTGCCAGCACGTAGTTTGCTGCAGTTTCCTTCTTGCCCTTGAAGATTAGAGTGATTTTTGTTTTTTTTGTTTTTTTTTTTTTTTCATATCTCAGAGCCTTTCCTAAGTCACTATGAAGCTTTATTTTCATAGAAAATTTTATTTTCACTTCTATATCAAAGAAGTGAAACAGCATAAACTAAATGCAATAATGAAAGTTTCACCAGTTTCTCTCAGTGTTTTTTAGTTTCTCAGTGTGCATTCCTTTAGTAAGTTCAATGCAGACACTGCCTCAAGTAAAGCAGGTACTGCCAGCAGATAGCTATTGAGGTGGACCATGGCTGCAGTCATTAAGTTGAAAGTACTTGCTTGTCCAGCAGTTCTGATAGGTAGAATCACCTGGGGAGAGTCCGTGTTCAAATCAAACCATTCTGATAATTTCCATCTGAAGATACAGTGATTGGTTGGCTAGAAATACACCCTTAAAAGCATAGCAGCAGTGATTCTAATGGATTCTTCAGAGAGAGTTCTACAGAGAGATTAAAATTAACTGTCATTCCACAGCATTAGCAATGGGAATGAAATCCTTTGGAAAGATGATATGATTTTTGTTTAGAAATAACAATGAGCTGTTGCTTTTAAAAAACATATACCTACAGCATTCAATTCTTTATAATACCTATCAACATTTTGTAATATTTAAATGTAAGGAGCAGAAATATTATAAGGTGAAATATAATTATATTTTTAAATTCATTTCTGTATTGCACTATTTATTTGATCCATTTCAACTCAGCAAAATGAAGGCTTACATGGAGGAGTAACCAGGACATCATTAAACTTACCAGACATGTGAAGTTTTTAATCAAAATTTCAAAGCACTTAAACTAATAAAAATGTTGTAAACCTTTAGTCAGAACTAAAATTAATAGTTTTGTAAGGTTTTGAATAGGAAAACAAATATGAATATGAAATATTATTATTCATATATGAAAAACAAATATGTTTTTCATACATACCAAGGATGTCTACTTCAGAAACATATTCTCCTATTTTGTTAGATTTAATAAAGGAGCCTGAAAGTCTATGCAGTGGAGCAGAATATAATAATCCTTCCACCGGGGCATTCTGAATTATGCTGTGTGAAAACGTTCCCAGCTGGGACTCCAGGTGGCTATAAGTATGCCATAGCAGTAATAAAGCAGACTGCATTTACCCACACAAGCTCTGATCTGGAGTACATATTTAAAGCTCAAATTCTTAAAACATAAATTTAAATGCTATGTTGGCCTGCTGTCTCTAAATGCACAAGTATCTTCTTTTACACCCAAGAAGAGTTACACTAATCTCTACAAAGAACAATCACCTGAATTAGTTAGGCCTAAATATAAAGAATGGCTACAGTTATTCTCTAACAAGCAATTCATCAATTAAAGATGATTTTCTACAAAACTCTGTTCTAATAAGGAAAGCACACTTTCCTGTATCAATTACTTTCAAATATCAGTTTCTACCCTATATCACACAAAATTTCACTTAGGTAGAAGCTGTCTGTTTTGCTGTTGCAAACTTAATGATCATTACTTCTCTAACTTCATTATAATATTCATTAAGGATAAGTATGATTTTCTGAAATAGTAGCTGTCTTCTCTCTAAAACCATAGGCAAAAAGATAAATGGGATATCCATTTCTAAACAAAGCTAGATTAATTTTATTTTTAAGCAGTTGCACATAAGCTAAAATAAACCATTACTTCTAATACAAAATGTTATCACAAATCTCATCCTCTGATTACAACAAAAGAAATTAGAAAAAACAGGCTATAATTTGTTTGAATATTTTGTTCCATCTGGATGAAAATAAATGTCAGTATGAAATCAGGAGGATCCCTAATATGGATATAAAGTATTATGACAAGAAAAGAAAAGTGCTAAAATATAAAGTAATTATTTCCATTATGTAACACATTGTGGCATAAGAATATGCCACATATATGTAGTGCAGCATTAAGTTTTTATTCTAATGTGATGATTGTCATAAATGTTGGTTCTCTGCAGAGATCCATTAAGATATTAATGTATCTCTTCTTAAACACAAGTATTTGTCTTGATTTGGCTTTAAAGCAGTTATCTCTCCTTAGTAAAGATCTTTGTAAACTCATCACTGTCATATTGCAGAAGATTAATGGATTTACAATGCACAATTTACTTCATTAAATCCTTAATTAAATACTTCTGACACTTTTCTAGTGCTAAAATATTTTGAACATATTTTATTTCATCTAAAGATAAGTCACTGAGTGAAACTCATCCTAAACTTTTAATTCTGGTGTTCTACAGTTCAGTTTCATTTAAAATATGCCTACTAAGTCAGCTTTATTCCTGTCTCACTATTTGCTTTTGTCATTGTTTCCGTAGGTTAGTTACACAATCTCTCATAGCTTGATGAAGCAATTTGTACTAAATAGAACAATCAACAGAAGTTGCATAAAGTAAATCAGTAGAAATTAAAATTGTAAGAAAATATTAAGCTAAAACAGACAAAAAGTCAAAATAATTTTTAGTTTTTTTCAGAAATTAATTTCTCAAAATAAGGAGCT
This sequence comes from Certhia americana, assembly GCA_018697195.1. Classification (NCBI taxonomy): domain Eukaryota; kingdom Metazoa; phylum Chordata; class Aves; order Passeriformes; family Certhiidae; genus Certhia; species Certhia americana. Next base: position 74,096,915 of record CM031858.1, read on the forward strand.
AATGTCATTCTTACTCATACCTCACACCTTACTTGTTCATTCAAATGAAGATAATTCTAAGATCTGTAGAGTTCTACTCCTCTACTGAAAAGAAATTTTGTTACTCAACTGCACTGCTCAGTGTCAAGTTAAAAATAGACACTATGCTGCAGACTTTCCATAGCTCTGTAACTCGCAAAGCATTGTTCACACAATTCTCTTATCGTCTTCCTGTTTTATGATCTTGCAGACACTATCAGTGTCCTCATAGTTTATTTTCCTGCACTGGGAATAATAAAGCCAATTCTTTTTCTGTTCCTAAGGGTATTTGTATTACTAGAATAAAACACATGAGGATTTAATGGGGACTCTCTCAATATTTCACCAGACTCCTTTTCTCAGAAACAGTCTAAGGAACACTATATTTCTAATTAACTCTTATTTGCTTACAGTATAAAGATTAAAAATATGAACTAAATTAGCAAGTATTCAAAGAATGAACAAATAGGAAAAATATGAGAAATATGAACCTTACGTATGAGAAGACACTCAATTTTCCATGAGAGGAGTGCTTCTGAGGAAAGACTTTGACCTTCTAAGTTCTTAGTGGTATCAAATACATCTAACTAAAGTCGTGTTGCCTCTGAAAATCAGATCTTATTAGGCTGTTTCAAAGACAGAAACTTCAAGCCATTTATCATTTTCCAAAATCCTGATTTTTTGGGTGACTTTTCATTTAGTGACAGTAGGTTAGGAAATAGCAGTGAAATTATGAGAAAATTCTCAGGTGACAGAAATAACACATCTGCAGTTATATAACACAGTGAAAACATTCACATCTTTGTCTACAGTTACAGGAACATACCTGCCTAAGAGACACACTAAATGGTGTCACTGTACCTTTGCTTGAAGCTGCCCAGACACAGCTCATAGCCCGGGTGTAGATTTACTAGGAAAGTTAGGTGCAGCTTTTGTTTCCCAGACATCAAATCTACAGGTTAAATATAAAAAAAATAAAGCTACGCTACTGTGCAGAGGCTGAAAATTGTTAGTCTCCTGCCAAAATTCATCCTACAAGTCCAACCCCTTGTTTGACTTAAAACAGGGACATGACCCTATTTTCACTTGTGTCACAGCTGAAGTCTCCTGTGATGCAGCTCTACCAGCCTGCTACAAGCTGCTGCAAGAATCTCTGACATGGAAGTACACTGTCCACAAGATATGTTATGAATTTCAATTTCCAGTTTCTTTTGGACTGTATGAAATTTCCAAAGAGACTTTAAGCATGCTGCAAAGGACAAAAACTGGAAGATCTGTAAATTGCAGTCACTTATTTGAAGTATTAAACCTTCAGTTATCTATTACACAAGAAAATCTACAATTTTGCATTTGTATAAATATCTATTTACTGTCATAGCTAACTCTTCTAATTATAGTTGAAGCTCTGCTGGTGTTTAATTCACATTAAAATTAATAGTGAGAAAACAAAGTTCACCAAATAAAATTGAGGAAATCACACCAAACAGAAAAGTGCACACCCATAGTAGCGAAACTACAATTGAGACCAAACTGGATTAAAAAATTTTGTTCTGCAGACTAAATCACTGAAAGGAACCTGTAATTAAAGACATGCAGTGACTGCCAGAAAGGTCTTAAAACCTCTGTGTTTAGCACATTGAATAAATTTTTGCTTTGTTTTTGTGTTTTTGGGATTGTTTGGGTTTTTGTTTGTTTGTTTGTTTGTTTGTTTTTCCTTTTCTTTTCTTTCTATGCCTATTCTTGAATCTCTGACAGCTAGGCTATTTTTTTCTCTCTTCCATTGACTGCACTTGGTACATATCAAGTTCAGGCAAAAATGGAGGTTTGCATTTACTAGAGAGAGTTTGACATACTGATGCAAGGCCAGCAAAGGCTGACTAATATGATTAGTGCACATGCACTACCCTATAACATGGCAGGAGAGGGTGAAAGTACTGGATGTGTCCAGGTCCAAGAGGAAAAGATTATGGAGGCATCTCTTGTAATCTACAGCTGCTGAAGGCAGAGATGCACCTCTAGGGAGTGATGAATTTCTCTCACTATTAATTATAATGTTATTTAAATACCAGCAGAGCTGTGATCTTAATTAGGATATCTGTTACTGTAATAAAGACTAAAACTTTAGACCAATAATAACACTTCTAGATCTACTTCTGTGATAGACAGCTGCAGATTTAATAAGGTAAGTGTATTTTGCAGTTCTTTCATCTTGGCCCTCTGTGATAGGGCAAAAACCAACAGACACCAGTGGCAACAAGGAAAATACTATCTAGATATTAGAAAGAAATATATTGAATCAGGATGGTCAGAAACTGAAGCAGCTGCCCAGAAAGAGGGTGCAAGAACAAATCTCAGAACTTTGTGAGCTAGACTATCCTCAAAGACCTTCATTGATGGAAGCCTCATGCTAAGACAGGAATTCATTTGTATGCCTTCCAGGAGTCTTTTCCAACTTTAATTGTATAGAATGCTAAAAACTTACATTAATCTTCAAACAGTGTATGCATTGGAAAAATAAAATTAAATGTTGTATTAAAAGTAGTTAGGAATTTCTGAATGTGAGATACAGATCAGTGGGAAAATAATTCTAGGAGTAGTTGGAAACAAATCTCAGAAACATTTACGTATATTGAAAAAGGACTGAATTGCTTTCTTAAAGACTTTAAATAAGGGCTTTAAAAAGATTTTTTTTTTTTTTAATTTGTTCTGAAAAGTTTGCCATGACTTTGTCCACAGAAGCTTCACAAATGAACATCTTGCATATGTACACTTGTAATGCAAATTTATTTATATGGTCTCCATATATTTTCATAGGGCTGACTCCTTGTACATGTGAAAAGACAAAACAGCTCTATTAATAAAAGTGCCAGAGAAATAAATATATTTTTCTTTGTTATTTTCTCTTTACACTCTTTCTTGCAAACTTGGAAAAAAAAATCCTTTTGATAGTTTTATATATAATTCTCTATCCTAATCTTTTTTTCCTCTCACTTCCTAACAGTAGAATTAAGTCATTCAATCTCACTGAATTCATTGATTGCATCTTGAAGAAGTCTAAAAAACCACTCTTCACGCTTTGAAAAATTCTTTTTGTTTCAGAATTTCTTCTCTTCTTTATTTTTCTCTTTCCTACCAGAGGAGTATTGAAAAAGCACTAGAAATATTTCCTACGTATTTGAGGAATCACGTATTTATAGCTTCATTTATCTTTGTAGTCACTAAGATGTTTTCTGTTTTCATTGCCAATTGTTGGCCTTCTAAGGGTGTTACAGAAGAAAGAAGCAGGAAATGCAGTAAGTTAAAAAGGCGTCCATGAAATTATTTGATTTCTTTGTTCATCAAATGATGTTTCAGATACTTCTGAGAGGAATCTAAGATTATTGACTTACCTTTGAAAAATAGATCCTAACCATCTTGTCTTTTTCTCTAGCTTTTGAATAAACTGGAAAATAATCTACCCAGGTATTATATATAAGATCCCAATAGATTTCTTTTCCATGAGCTTTCTTAGGCTCCTATGCAAAAATTGCTATTTTGGCATTTAAAATTGGAATCTCTTACCCAGATTTTTTTTTCTTTTTCTTTTTTTTTTTTTTTTTTTAACTTAAATCATCTCCTTGTACTCAAATTATTAACAAGGGCATGTACAAATTCCATCAAGCGGTCTTGAGATCTCATGCAATCTAGAAAGTACAATAAAATTACACTGTCTAATGTGAAAAGACCAAAAAGAAATGTTGTATGATGGCACTAGACTGAAATATTTGGCAGCCTGTATCCAAATTTAACAGAAGATCTCTAGTTATGGTTGGCCTCAATGTATATTCCCTGATTGCATCCACCCTTTCTCCACAAAAAGGCTATTTATCTAGTGTGCGTTGGCTGCAAACAGTTCAGGCAGGTAGTTACCTTTAACTATCTACTTTATTACAGTTTCTTGCAGTTTCTAAGGGTACAGAACTGCATTGGGAAGCTTCTGTGACACAATGAAAAGCCAACAGCCTAGACAGACTTGTGAAGATGTAGAGGAGAGAGGAAGATTTAGAATTAATGTAGCATCAACCTTCTTTTACTGTCATGAGACTTAACAAGTCCTGCTTTTCATAACAACAATTTAGCTTTCCTTAAACAGATTCAGAGATAATAATGAAATACAGGAGAGAGTACTCATTTCTTAACTCATCAGAAATTACATTTTGCTTGCATAGGACACAGAATTCTATTGTGATAAATTGCAGTGCTTTTACTAAGGCGTTATGTGTTTTTATGGCTGTGTTTTTTCATAGTAAATCCTGTTGAAAAACAAAACAAAACTAAGCAAGGCCCACAAATTTTTTATACTTTGAAGAAAAGCACATTTTCATGGATGTAAAGGTTTTCCTAACTATAAAGCATCTTAACTTATTTTCCAATAAAATTCTAAAGAAAGAAACCAGTGGGACAAAAATATTAAACATTCTGACATAATTAACATGAAAAGATAAATGGGAAATGTTATGGTAAACAAAAAAATAATGCTATACAATTAATGAAAAAAAAAAATCCTTTAGCTACAGGATAAAAGATCCTAAAATCTAATCAAGAAAGTACACAAAGTAATACTTTAAAGTATACCGACAAATACTTGAAAAAGCTGTAGAATGAGTCTCAAGTATTAAATTTTTATAGTCATGATGACAATAAAATGCTATCACCAAGAGCACTATCAAATCAAAACTTTGAAGTATCATGAAATGAAGCTTGAATGCAGATTTTAAAATCTACCTTTTTTTTTTTTTTTTTTTTTAATTTCAACTAAATATGGTTTTCTTAAAATCACATGGTAAAAGCACAGGGTGTGCAGGAATATTTTCAACCAGAGTGGATATGACGGAAAATATCAGTTTGTTCTTCTCAAAGCTTCACAGAAGAACCCACAAATGATTCCTAGTGTGTTTTAGAAGTCCTTATTATATTTAAGAATGAAGTGCACATAATAGAAAAATATAAACTGCATACATAAGATCACTATGAGCATAAATTTCTATCTTGTTTGCAATGATTGAACAATACATAAAATATTAAGTAATACTCTTTATTGATATTTAATCATGGAACCACATTCAATTAAAGAAAAAGGTACCTCAGGAAAATATTTTAATGCCTGGTAGCCCTGTAAATTTGATTGTTTTTTGGTTTTCTCTCCCTCTTAGAAGACTCCAGGCTCTTCATTTTCCTGTAAAGTACTAATTTAGAAATTAAAAATTACAGATGGTTGAAAAATGTAAAAGTGATGAATGTTTCCTGAGAATACTGATGGGCTTTTTCTCACTTTCAGTTTCTATTCTTTCCTACAGAATTATAATATATTTCATTAGGACTCTTAAAGAAACATCTAATCATGTGATTGTGCCCTCCTACTCTCTGTTGTTCAGTGGCCAATTTCAAAGCAACTAAAAAAAGAACAAAACAGTAAGTTTCTTTTTTTTTTTTTTTCTGTTAAAACTCTTCAGTAGTCAAGAAATGGCCTTGTGTGATTGCTTAGTGCTGCTGTGCAGAACAGGTAAAGAACAAGTTTACCTTGGCTGTTCTATAGACAGTAATTTCTAGCATGTGATCAAAATGTTTAAATCATGACTAACTGGTTTTGATCTCTACAGAATTCTGCTGAGTCTTCTGAACAGTTGTGTATCAGACTCTTTTCAAATGCAGCTAAGATTCTATTTTTGTAATATTGCTATGTAAGATTGGATTTTTTTTCTTCAGGTGTCTAAAAGTAAAGTACCCTTTAAGCTCTCCTTCCTGCTCCTGCCTTTTGAAGAGCTCCTCTCTGTAGGGCAAAGAGCTCCAGTTTGCCAGTCCTTCACTCAGGAAAATGTATACAAATACTAGCATGCTTAATGCATTCCCTATTTAAAATTGAAAAAGATAATTTTTTAAGATAAAAACGTATATACAGAAAAATCAGACACTATAAAGACAGCCAGATATACTTGTTCCTGTTCATGAGCCAATCAAAGTACTATTTTAGAGTAGTTGGGAATTTCTCCTTAAAAGAAACCCAAATTATGTTAACAGTCAATGGCTCAGGGTCACAATGGATGCCAGTGACAAGTGGTGGCACTCAGGTGTCTATTTTTGCACCAGTGTTTTTTAATATCTTCATTAGTGAGGAAGGGATTGAGTGCACCTTCAGCAAATGTGTGGATGACACCAAGCTGAGTGCTGCAGTTGACATGCCCAAAGGTCAGGATGCCATCCTGAAGGACAGGATACCAGAGGGACCTGGACAATAACAAGAAGTGGGACTTTGGGAATCTCATGAAGATTAATAAAACCATATTCCAGGTGCTGTACCTGAGTCAGAGCAATCCCTGGTATCAGTAAAGGCTGGGGATGAGTAGATTGAAAACAGCCCCGCTGAGAAAGACTTGGGGTTGGTGGTGGGTGAGAGGATGGACGTGACCTGGCAAAGTGCACTTGTAGCCCAGAAAGCCAAACGTGTCCTGGGCTGCATCCAAAGCACCGTGGGCAGCAGGGCAAGGGAGGGGATTCTCTGCTCCCCTCTGGTGAGATTCCAGCTGCAGTGCTGCATCCAGCTCTGGGGGCCCCAATAGAGGAGGGATACCAACCTGGTGAAACAAGTCCAGAGGAGAACATCAAGGCAAGGGTTGGAGCACTTCTCATATGAGGAAAGGCTGAGAAAATTGAGACTGTTCAGCCTGGAAAAGAGAACATTTTGGGGTCACCTAACTGTGACCTTCTAGTGCCTGAAGGGAGATACAAGAAAGATGGAGAGAGAATTTTTACAAGGGCATGTAATGACAGGGCAAGGGGGAGTGGCTTCAGACTGAAAGAGGGTAGGTTTATCTTAGATTAGGAAGAAATTCCTTACTGTGAGGGTGGTGAGGCACTGGAACAGGTTGCTCAGACAAGGTGAGGGTTATCCAGCCCTGGAAATGTTCAAGGCCTGGTTGGATCAGATCTGCGGAATTCAAACCAGTGAAAGGCATTCCTGCTCATGGCAGGAGGTTTATGGTGATTTTTATGATTCCTTCCAAACGAGGCCATTCTATTACATTCTGAATATCAGCATGGTGATCAAAGGCTGTTGTCCCAAGAATATTTTCTTGTGTGCCTGACCTACCACAGGCAAGATTGCCCAATTAATACTTTTGGGTGATGATGGAGTAATTAAGGTTGCAAGGGGAGGCCTAGAAGAGCTGTCTTGAAGCACAATTCAGAGCTCAGTTAAACAGGCCATGTATATACGAAAGCATGCATATTTCAGATGCGTTCCTCATTACTAGAATAATATGGTAAGTGTCTCAACAAACATGGGAATATTGCTGCTCTACATTCCATACTTATTTGTTAAGAATCTGCAAGACAAGGAACTAACTTTCAGTGAACTCTCAGAAGCTGCACAAATCACTCTGGGCCACAGCAAGCTACCAGTTTTGGCTTCTTAAGATCAACTTTTCTTAAATAATTTTATTTCCTTTAGCATAAAACCCAAATAAGCCAGGTCAGAATTAGGCCTTTCAAATCTAAAGAGGGAGCTGAGATATAGGAAAAGGAAATATCCCCTGAGGATAAACAGCTGACTATCTATAATGAAAATCTTTGTCGTCAAGTTCTGGAGGAAAAGATTCATTGTCTATAGAAATGCCATTCCTGTTCATTACTCTTGCAACAACATAATCGCATTTATAAAATTTTGCTTACATGCTCACTAGTATAGCCCAACCCTCAGTAATTAATACACTAATTGTTTGATGCAGATAGCTAAAAGTACGCTAATTATACAGATTGTTTGATGAGAAAAGAAAATTATTTCATTCTCCAGCACATGTGAAAAAGATGCTTAAAATTGATGGCTTTGCTTAGTACCGAACATAATAGGAAAATACTGTTCGCATTTTGAAAAGCAGGGAAGTAGGAAAGCAATAAAAGCAGATGTTCATACAATTGCATGAGAGTGTTATAAAGTTCACACCACTGTAGCTGCTGTAACCAGTCATTGTTATCTGTATTGCAGCCTGCCTGATGCGACTGTTATAATTGATTTTAACAACAGGTATGTTCAATTTTCACTGGTACACTTAGAAGGTTTCTCAGGTGTTCTTATAAGTCAGGAACTCAGAAAAATATCTCTGTGAATTTGTGGAACAGAGTACATGCATGTAACGTGTCTCATACAGTGCTTGATATATTGTCATCCCTTAATCAAGTCACAACCACTCAGGCTAGATAAAATGTTAGTGGAAATATGGCATGTTTTACAACATGTCCCTGTCTTGCAGATATATTAATTTCATTTAAAAACATAAAAACTCTGGAATTTAGCTGGGGAGGTTGGCTGGTTTTTTTGTGTTTTGTATTTTTTCTTATTTTTCCTTTGAGATGTTGAAAATTCTGAAGTCTAACCTTCAAATCAGAGTAGACTAAGTAGATAGGTAGATATCAAATGAAGACAACAAAAAAAAATTGTTGCATCTGAGACCAAATGAAAGTTGCAAAGGATAAGAGAGAATAATAGATTCCCTATAACGCACATTAAAAACAAAACAAAAAAAAAGTGCAAATGAAGCAGAAGTTTTTGTAAAAATGAAGTGTGAAAGCAGAATTTAAACTATATAATTTATAGAATTTCAAAGACCTCTGAGACAGTGTATGTAAAATATCTTCCAATTTGCCTTGAAATTCAGATAGTATCTTTACTTAAATATATTAATATTCTTACTTAAATATTTGTTCTTATTTACATATTATGATAGAAAACCGCATAAACTCTTCAGTATTTTTCATGCAATATCGCTTTCTCCATATTCTGTATTTTTAAAGCAGAATCCATAGATTGCCAGTTAGAGAATTCTATTCTCTAACTTTTGCTCCAGAGAGGATGGCTACACTATAAAGGTCATAACCAAGGACATCACAGTCCTTAAAGAAGCTCTGCAACTCATGTGAGAAAATAAAGATGAAGCAGATATTTTTCCTAAGGTTAGCCTAGGGTTTCTGTGGCTCTGCAGATAGCTTTTACTGGAGCCAAAGGATTGCAATTTATATTTACCACTCTGGTGTTGAAGGCTTGTGCTAGTTATGCATATAGTCCATTCAATTTTTCTCTATCATGTTCACTCCCCATAGTGAAAGATAGCACACAGCAAGGCACAGTGGAAGTGCAAATTCAGAATGAAAGCTAAGGAGGCAGAAAGAAAAGAGAAGATTTTGCACCTTGCACCAGCAAGCCATAAACAGTCTGTTAAAGGTATGAGATGGTTTTATTTCAGATGTTGTCCTGGTTGCAGCTTGGATAGGGCTAATTTTTGCAGTAGTCAAGACAGTCATGACCAGCACCTGGAGGTTACTTAGACCATCTCACACCTCACAGAAGAGGTCCCTTCTGCTTGGGGGGTAATGTCAGACTCTACATGATGAGCAATTGTGTGTGAATCATTCGCCTATTTTCCTGTACACTCCGTTATTAGTACTGTTACTGCTCCCATTTGTTTTCTTATTTCATTTGCTGTTTCCAGTAAATTGTTCTTATCTCAGCCTGAGATCTTTATCTTTTGTGACTCCAATTTTCTTCTTCATCTTACTGCAAGGGATGAGGATCAGGGAAATAGGGAGTTTACAGAGAGCTTGTGGTTTGGAGCATTAAAGTAAGAATACTAAACTGTGAAATACCATTCCTAAATCACAACATATGTTTTATAAAATTCCCTGCTCTGAATTGTGTATGGGAGTCAGTTAATCCAAGTGTAATTCATATAATTTTAATTACATTTTTTCTGATTTATTAACACGTAATTTAAATGTTATATTAATTAAGCATTATACCTTAATTGTAATGTTTTTATTGAACATGTCATGTGCAGTAACATATATTTTAGCTTTTCGACATGGTTAATTTCATTACATATCAACCAGAATAAACATAAAAGTGATCAAATACTTTAAGTGTGAATTTTATATGCTTTGCAAGCAGTCAGCTAGACAATAATGATTTGGGGTTATACAGGAGTGTGCACTTTTTTTTCTTTTGGCAGCCTAATATGCTACAAAATAAACCTGATTTACACACCATATTATATGTAAAATTTACAATGCCTAATAACAAAATGGAGAGTGACAGTTTAATGCAAATTATCTGAGTGCCATGTTAATAGGGTCACACATTCCATTTTATATAAAAATATTAATAAATTGCCAGTTTATGAAAAAAGGAAATGGATCATGTTCAATATAGCATTGTTAGGTTTACTACTCATATGCTTTACCCCAATTCTTTGATTTAAAATTTGTCCTCAAAAAGATTCAACATAGAGCTAAGGTAAAACTTTTTTATTACTAGTGGATCACAAAGAAAAGGCACTCTTAAATCCTTTTGGAATTAATACTTTTCTGTTTTTCTTGTTGTTCTCTTTCTCAGAAATTAATATCCAGAGGGAAGCCAGGTCAAAAATTTGAAAATTAGATTGAATTAAAAAATTGCTGTAATTTCCTTCCATTTTTTCTGACCTGAAAGTGGTTGACTTCCATGCTCATATGTCCTGTATGGAATTGTAATTGTGTACCTGGAGCCATAAAATACTACAAATGTCAAAAAATCCCTAAAAATAAAGTAAGCTATTTTACTGTTCACTATCACCTTCAAAACGTGTGCCCTAAAATGCATTGAAATGCTACATAGTGCTGTAGCTACTTTAACAGAAATTAACAATAGCTCCAAAGACTGAAGCATAAAAAATTTTTTTAAGTTATTTTCTGGCAGTAATATTGTATAATTGCCTATATGAACCTCATTTAACATTGTTAATTTAGCTGGATTTAACCCAGCAAACTATGGCAAAATGACAAAATCTATAGGCAAGAACACACAATGGATGAAAGTTACCTCATGACACTGGAAAAAAATGCAATTAATTAGGTAAGAGAATCTGTTATTTATTTGTGTTATTTATGACACCTTCAAGAAAATCATCAGTAATTCACAGCCAAAAAATTCTACAACTAATTAACCAAAAAAACCCTACCAAACAAATCAGTGAACCACCTGCCTTGTGCCCCTCCCTGTTCAAACAGTATTATTGCAGATTTTCATTTGAGTCTGTGAATGACAGCAATGAAAAGCTGCATCAGCGTAATTAACACAATAATCTGGAAAAGGAGTCAATGTGCCTGTCTCAGAATGCCAAATCATCTTGTGCTGGTCTTTTAACACCTTATTCCAATGGCAAGTTTTGCATTAGTACCATTGTAAAATTCAAGTTGTAGTAGAAATATTTTATTTAACTTTTTGGGTTTTTTTCATAAAGGTCATAGTTCATGAGTCTTGTATGCAGTTTCTAGAGGATAGTTTGAAATTATTTCTTGGGCTTGGAGTTTGCCTGAATTGTTCGCAAATTTTTGCACACTTCAGAGAGAGTAAAACTTAGAATCACACAGATGCTTTATAGATTTTAAGAATAGACACACCAACTAAGTATATAAAACTTCAATGCTTAAAATTTCTTTCATTTATTTAAGGAAACCACTATTCAAGCACAAATTGTCCTGAAAATATTATCTTACTTAATTTTCCTATTAACAGAAGAGAGTTTTGCTTATTTAAACATTTTTTATTGCAAAAACCCCCAAAACTTTTAAAACACTGTAGAAGTTAAGCTAATAATTTTACATTTCACAAGACTCAAATGTTCTCTTACATGTGAGAATTTTTTTGATGCAATTTAAAATTAGCAGCTTCTGAAACATCTGCCAGAGATAGATGCTTTGGGCACTGGTAATTACTAAATCATGTGCAGCTGTACACATTTTTGATAGCCCTTATAGCTCACCAAACTGCTTCAACAGCAATAAATCTAAACAATTCCCTCTATTATGATCAGTGTTATCATGTTTTTTATACACAAAAACAATGCTTGCAGGTTCAGATGCAGAAATTTTAAAAAGATTCTCTTCAGATTACATAGATTACATCTATTTTAAGACACAGTCATTTTTTTGAGATTGCAATAATGAAGAAAACACAGGGGAAAAATAAATCAGTCTTGTTCTTCTGTGGAAAATAGTTCCTTTTTTCAAGCATTTTTAGAATATGCCAAAAAAACCCCCAAACCTACTTTCAAATGAGAAGGAACTTGAATTCTTCATATATTGAGACAAGCTAGTCATGAAATTCATACTGGTTTTGTACTTTGTTGGGACCTCAGCAGCAGAAAAATTACTCAAAACACTATAAAAGAATATCTTAATCCAGTGGAAAAAGAAGAAATAAGGAGAATAGTGATTAAAACACAGGAGAAACAGGAGAACTATGACTAAAAGAGAAGAACCCAATGGTATGGGACCTCAATTATAATTTTATGTATTCTCAGCTTGACCTATATATTCTAGAGAAGCAGATGGACTTCTCTGAACACCACTCACAAGGTGCTATCAGGGAAGGTTAACATGGTATTACATGGTATTACATAGTTAACATGGTATAACAAGTATTTTAGAATGATTGTGGAGACAGTAAACGGGCAAGGGTCTGCTTAGTCTATACTCACAGCAGGTGTCCTCTTCACAGAATACAAGCTCTTCAAGGGAGGCTGTTGTTCTCCTCTCTCTTGTGACCAGTGACACGAACAAGGAAATGGAATGAAACAGTATGAGGGGACATTCATATTAGACATTAGGAAAACATTCTTCAGTGAGAATCTTTGAGGTTGGTGACTGGAGTAGGTACCTCAGGGAAGTGGCCATTGCACCAAACCTGTCAGAGTTCATGGAGCATCTGAACAAAATCATATGAGATTTAGCTTCAGGTTTTCCTGAAACAGAGGCAGAGAGCTTCACTTGATGAGTCTTAAGGATCATCAATTTTTTTCTATGTTCTATGAAAATACACAGAAGAAATCAGCTGACAATCAAAACAAATAAAATAGATGGCACAATATTTTCTGTAGCCTAATGTCTTTGGGCTGTTTCTGTGCACTACCAACAGAAGGAACTTTAAAGAAATCAGATTGCATCTAGATACTTTATATTAAGAAACCAAAACCAGTGACTTTGACATCAGCTCCCTGAATCTCTAGTTTCCTAGTAATAAATTAGAAATAAGAATAACAATCTCTGTTACATGGGCATTAAAATAAAATTTTCATAAATGTTTTAAAAGCTAAGTTTAAAATCATACCACCAGAGAAAAATCCAGGGAGAAAATTTATCTATTTTTATTCAGTGTAAATATTTGTTAGTGTGCATGAAATGAAGTTTGATGTGACATGTTGAAGGAAAAGATAAAAAAATATCAAAGCAATCTTATCTGCTGAGTCAGGTAAGTTTTACTCTTGGGAAAAAAAAAATCCTAAGAAAACTGTTTTCTAGGAATACCTTATCTAAAATACTTTTCCATTTTTACTTTGATGGAAATGTCATTGTTCAGAGTGCATTCTATTTTGTCCTGTTTTTTAGTTTGGTTTCAGTTTAAGTTGGATAGAAGTAATTTTTCAGTGAACTAGAAACTCCTGGGATACTGTAAGATCTGGGTGAAATTTATGATCATGACAATGCTGATGGCAATAAGAGTCATTAAGCTGATGACTATGCACTTGACCCCCACAGAAATACAGAAATGCTGTATGAGAAAACACTCTCTGGGAAGATCTACCAGGTGCACCCACTCCAGGGTCAGGGCACTTTGCAGGATCCATTGAGGACGTTTGCCCCAAAGGGAACAAAACCATAAGTTTATGGGTCCAGAACTCATGGTTCATAGCATCATTCCTACCTTCAGTAGGGTTCAGTAGAAAGTTCAGCAGAACAAGATCTGTTCAAAATCTTTCAAAAGCATAATTGGTGAAAAAGCATATCTCAGTAAAACCATTGCTTCACCCAAAACAGATTCATTTCAAAGCTCTTTTACCTCATATGAGGTTGGTTGTAGTCTTTATGGATTTTTAAAACTGCTTTACATAAAGGATGGTAGTTGCTTGTACAGTATTTATGGAAAATGGAAATTCAAAAGCTTTTCACTGAAAATATACAAGACATACATGCAAAAGAATAATTTTCTTAGGGTTTGTACTACTGAACACACTATAACAGGAAAAATGTATATATGTTCACAAAATTCCATGTCAGGTTCTAAAAAAGATGTACCTTTACATGTCTGCCTCTATGAAGACTTCCACAATCCTATTTAAGCATTAGGAATTTTTGATAATGAGGAAGATACCACCAAGAAAAAAGAAAAGCAAAAGTTAACATATAGTAATTTTCAAGGTATAGTTGCCTGTTTCTGTCATATTTAAAAGCAATGTATTAGGAAAGATAGATTTTTCTTAATGCTATAACACTGACCTAGCAGAAATTCTTCCTTCTACCTATTGAAAAAGAATAAGTGCTTTGCAAATTACAGACAAGAAAGGACAGATAGCTTTTTTTTTTTTTAATGTTACAAAATATTTGTCTCTCCCATTCAACTCTGAAAAGCAGTTTTGAGAAGTCTAATTTAGTTTTTTAGACACATATTTTAGCATCCAGATTTGATACCATTGACCTTAACCTTTAACATAAAAATCACATTTGGATAAGGTCCTGACATCTGGTGTTTATTCTTTTTTTGTTGATTTGTGGGGTTTTTTTACATTTCAATATAAAAATTGATTTCTTAAGATGCCATACACACATAGAATATGATGCCATAATACAAAGCCATAGAGAGTATGCTGGCTAACTCTAAACAAGACAAATTGATGCTAGAAGGAACACATCTACATTTCAGCAGTTTTCTACTTGCGCTGATTTACCTTTCTTCAGCATTTCACAATTGGGTCTCAGCACAGCAGCAGAGGAATAAGAACTTTTTAAAAATACCTGTGATTAGTTGCAGTTTACTTCCATTAAACAAGAAAACAAAAGAGAACTTTGGTGTTTTGAGAAATCTTTTTGTTCATTTTTTTTTCTCAATCCTACGTATTTGCAAAGAATATAAAGTTCTTTTTCTCTGAATGTGTCACAAAACAAACAATAAGAAGCAGTTCCTTTGCTCAGAGTTTCAGGAACATTTTCAGTCAACACATATACCCAAAACGTTTGCTCTCAAGCACAGCAGTGCTCAGAAAAGAAGAATTAAAGAAGTCATTCATTTTAAAGGAATGATAGGGTCAAGTCTCTGGCTAGATTACAGAAGAGAACAAAAACTCTTCAGCAGTATCAAAAGACACCATAAGACACACAAAAGCAGTATGTTCCTAAGCTTTTTTGGAAATATTGATTGCTACCTGCTTTTCTATTCTGAAAAGGATGGCAGTTATCTCTTCCGAACACAAAATACAAAAAAATACCATGTAAAAAGGGAAACATTACAGCTGAATTTCCTGACAGAAGTCAGACCTCTGCTTTCTCAATGAGAGAATTAGATCTATGAAAAGAGCTTTCAAGGAGAGAATGTAAAGAATTACTTCTGCTTTTATAGTATATGTAAGGATGATCTTTGTTGTGGCAGTACAATTACTATATTGTATCATTACCTCATTTTGTTAATATTTTAACAAAACCAGCAATATTCATTGTTTCCCCTTCTATGATGTGCATGAATTTATCAGAATAATACAATTGCATATGAAAAGGAAGATTTACTTCATTTCAGTGGTAAAATGCAACAGGTTTTATAAAAATTTTCTTCTTACAATATTAAAATTTCTTCACTTTGCTCACTGGTTAATATATCAGTAAAAAGCACTTTTGCTAAGAGCAATGGTTGGTAGGTGTTTGGTTCCTTGACATGTTATGAGAAAGCTGAAGATAGAAAAATATTCTTTGACAGGATTTATTCTTGTCAATAGCTCATTACATAATCTTGCTTTATCCTTTTGTTTAGAAAGAAAATCTAAAAAGATCTTGTACCATTTAAAAAAGCTGTTATATGCTCAGCCACTCTTCTGGTCCTGAATTACACTAATTGCAATACATAATAAAGAAAAATAAAAACACAGGCAAATTAAATAGATAATTGATCCTTGACCCTCTTTTTGGGTGTGGCCCTGGGTATAATTAGCCTAAATAGTGTCTAAAATTGGATATTTCATTTATTTGTAAAATAAAATATTTTGAAGGAGGAATGCACTTTCAAGAAAAAATGTGAGAAACACATCTTAAGAGTAAAAAGTGATTAGCTTTATATGAATGCATATTGGATCTGTTCATATATCCTTTTTAAAGCATTTATAGGGTCTTTTTGACAATAAAATTAATTACAGACATAATTCCAGCTTTGTAATCCATCTCAAAATGCACCTTCAGGTTCCTGTGTTTCATCTGAATCATTTCCACTCAAATATGTGGGGAAAAAGAAAGAAAGAAAGCAATAGCATCTAACAATCAAGAAAAGCTAAATCTGGAATTTTAACTTATTCTGCTTCTACACAAGTGGTTAAAACACCATGCCAATATGATTTTATGACAGAAAATACCTCTAGCATTTCTCCAATAAACTAATTTCTTGTAACTATCAGAATCTCACCATTTTCCTTACTTTCTGTTTTACTCTAAGATCGCTTGCTTTATTGCCAGCTGAATAAGTACTTTATTTTGTATGAACTAATCTGTGTACTCTGATGAATACTGATTGTGTATTGTGTGCTGATGAGATATGCGACTTGTTTTTCATAGAAAAATAAAGAAAAGTTTTTTTACTAGCTATTGGAACTCTGAGAAGGTGACCATGAGAAATTTCTGTGCCTAATTTAGGAATGGCACCTTTGAAGAATATGAAAAAAGAACATATTTGAGAGATGACTGCTACAACAAACTACTTCTTTCAAACTAATTTCTTGAAGAGGAGTTCTAATGAGGTGGTGAGAGTGTTCAAATATCACCTCCCAGAAACATTAGATGTAATGGAAGGGGTCCCTCACTATTTTGTGAATACAGATTTTTCTATCTTTCAGCAGGAAAGAAAGCACACATTGAGAAACACGACAGTCTACTGTCTGGCTTTATTTTTCCAAACAATAGGGCTAGTTACTGAAAAAGTAGATTAGTTGTCTACTCAAAGAATGAATAAAAGAAAATGTTCCATGGTGGAGTTCTAGATGCTTTGAGAAATTCTTACATGGACTGAGGAGTACTGGTCAATATGTTTCTAGTACTAAAAGTAACAATTAAAAGGATCTTTTTTAAAACAAAAAAACTAACTTGTCTATATTCAGACATCCACAAAGAAGAGATTTGTGTGTCAAAGCTCAGTAAATTGTTGGGAGAAACTGTGATTTGGAGGCCTAGAGAGAACCTGTCTTGTGATTATCCTGCTTGTTTCAAGTATTAGCACAGTAATGAGAAAATGTTTATTTCTCTTTCATCACCCAAAGAAGCTGTGCATGTGTGTATGTAAACACATTTCAGATTATTTTTGGTTCAGTTTGGTTTCATGCATAAGCCCAGCTAAACAGTCTGTTTGAATTAATTTGTTAATATCTGACTGTCCTCAATGGAAGGTGCTATTTAAACACTTGAAATCTCAGAAGTTGTACAGAAGGGATCTGATTTCACAAGAAAAATAATTAGACTAGTCTTGCTCATTTGCTTCCTCTTCACCTTATTTGTGTGCGTGGTTAAGTATGAGGATGTAAGGCTTTTGTCAGGTTTTCTTGCTAAGGGTGTCCACAGACACATTTTTTTTTTTACATATAATTTTTTACATATTTTTAAATATTCTGCAAAAACAAAACCACTGGGTTTGAGACATTATCATCAGATTTTGGCCCCTGAAGTACTCTTGCTCCATTGGCATAAATGAAGATTTTTCCAGCAAAACTATGGAAGTTGGTGAGTATTTCAAGTAGAAAGTACATAGAGAGAAAAAGTATTAATTAGTGTGAAAAACAAATTCTATTTCCAAAGGTCTCAAAATAAACTGCAAATATGTTATTATCTCCACAATCTTCCTTGTGAAATCTATTTTTACTCTTTTCAAAGACAGTGAGACAACAGGACTGTAGATTCTCCTGTCCCTTCACCCCCCCCACAAGCTGCCAGCCCAGATTTAGGGCGAGTATTGGAAGAGGGAATTACAAAATAGGGTAGAGAGAGTTACAAAAGAGGCCCCCTTACCCCAGGATGTATTCCAAGGCCTTTATTCCTTGAAGGGGATCCGGAGGCGAGAGAGAGATCACATGGGGGGAGAAGAGGTTTTATCACCTTTGGGGTCGGGGTCAGGTGACCTGTCCGATGGCTATAGGTCAGGAGACCAGGGGGCAGGTAACCCAGGCCAGGTTACAGTTTCTGGGGGAGGGGTTTTGGGGGAAAAACATTCCTAAAGGGAATACAACATCTCACCCTTTTTTGTTTAAAAAAGTTAAAGGGAAAACATTGGGTTACAGGGAATGAGGATAACAAGAAATAGGGAAAACAAACATTTTTAAAACATGTTAAAAGTCTCTGTTTCTGTCGGCTGGAGTCTTCACTTAGGAAGGTTCTTCTTCTTCTTCTATCCGACGGCGTCTTCTCTTGGAGGCAGTGGCTACCTGCCTTTTATCTCCTTCTGCAGGAGCTGGGTTTTTGGGGACGAAAGGTTTGACCCACTTCTGAGGTATCCATCGAGGACCTGAGGGAGCAGCTACACACGCATAGCCACGACCCCAGGTCACGAGCTCATAGGGACCCTTGGTTTCCAAAGTTTCTGGGTCCTTAATTAGGACTGGAGGACGCTGAGAAGGCTTGAACTGATTACCACTGTTAAAATGACGAGTTACAGGTAGATTCATGTTTTCAAAAGAACAGTTTAGGAAATTGATGGTTTTGCATGGCTTTGCAGAGCTTCTCTTGTGGAGGCATCCACACAGTTGTGCTGCTCTGTTTAGCTAAAACCTGTTTGAGCGTCTGATGTGCACGCTCAACCACAGCTTGGCCTGTGGGGGAGTGGGGGATGCCAGTTTTATGTTCCACTCCCCACTGCTGGACAAATTCCAGGAACTCCTTGGATGTGTATGCTGGGCCATTATCAGTTTTGATTTCTTTTGGGATCCCTAGCACTGAGAAAGCTTGCACTAGGTGTTTTTTAGCATGCACAGCTTTCTCTCCTGCATGGGCAGAGGCAAATACTGCACCTGAATGTGTGTCAATACTCACATGAACATATTTGAGGCGACCAAAACTAGGAATGTGTGTGATATCAGTCTGCCACACTTCACAACTGCCAAGGCCTTGGGGATTAACTCCCATACCCATTGATAGCATAGCCTGGAACTGGCAACTGGGACAGGTGGCCACAATAGCTCGAGCCTGACTCCGTGTTAGCTGGAACTGACAGATCAGACCTGGCACATTTTGATGATATTGTTGGTGACTCAGTTTTGCCTGTTGGAAGATATCAGGGAGGCGTGCTTTCTCAACTGGTGCAGCAAGGGAGTCTGCTCGGCGATTCCTCTCTGCAATTTTCCCTGGTAAATCCAGGTATGATCGTACATGCATCACAAAGAATGGATGTTCTCGATGAGAAACTAAATAAATTAGCTTTGAGAGCAATCTGAAGAGATGCTCATCCTCAGCTTCTCTGAGCACAGCCTGCTCCGCTCTGGACACTATTCCAGCTACATATGCAGAGTCAGTTACCAAATTAAATGGTTCCGAGAACTTCTCAAAGGCTCTTACCACAGCTGCTAGTTCAGCTACCTGGGGGGACCCTTCTACAAACTCCACATCAGCTTCCCAATGCTGAGTTTGAGGATTTCTCCAAGTCATCACCGACTTGTGGGAAGCCCCAGATGCGTCCGTGAACACTGTGAGAGCTTTGAGTGGTCTCCGACTCCTTTTCTCACAAGGAATGAGGTGGAATTCCTCATTAAACAGCTTGTGAGATGGGGCATGGACCAATATTTGTCCCCTGTAGCTGTCCAGAGATAGCTGGAGATTGGCATTTCCCCAGAGCAACTGTTCGAACATCTCTTTGGTCAGTCTCTTTGGAGAGTTTCTTCCCTCCTCTGAGAGCTTAACCGGGAGGTGAATGCATGCAAAATCACAACCAGCCAGTTCACACAGCCTCACCCTGGCTTTCTGAATCAATTGAGTTATTAACTCTTGTGGCTTAGTGATGGTCTTGGATCTTTGGTGAGAGAGGAAGACCCACTCTATGATTAAGAGTGAATCTTTCTGCCCCTCGATCCACTGGTAAATCAGGCCATGCAGGTGTGGCAGTTTTCCTAGTACAATGAAATGTACTAGGTAGGCTTGGTTCATACCTGTGAGCCTGCCTCTCTGACAAGGCTTTCTGTACCTTTTCGATTGCAGTCTTTGCCTCTGGGGTCAGTTCCCTGGGAGAGCTCAGCTCTCTCTCCCCTTTCAATAATTTGAAAAGAGGGTCTAGATCCTCATTTGTGAGGCCTAGCCAGGGTCTTACCCAATTCAATGATCCACACAGGGAGTGGAGATCTGCTAGGGTCTTAGGATTACAATTGATTTCCAATTTCTGAGGAACAACGGTCCTCTCTGAAATTTGTAAGCCCAGGTACTTCCAAGGTGGCATCATTTGAAGTTTGTCTTCCTGAAATTGAAAACCAGCAGAGGTTAAAACTTTAACCACTAGGTCAAGCGTGTGTTGGAGTATCGTGTCATTGGGGGCACACACCAGCACATCATCCATATAGTGGAGGATGATGGCATCCTGTCTCTCGGCACGTACAGGTGACAGTAATGATGCTATGTACTGTTGGCAAATGAATGGCGAGGCTTTACAACCTTGAGGCAGCACCTTCCAGTGATACCTCTTCATGGGGGCCTGGCGATTTAGGGTGGGAACTGAGAATGCAAACCTTATGGCATCTCCTGGGTGCAGAGGAATCTGGAAGAAACAATCTTTGCTATCTAATACTGTTAATTTCCAGTCTCGAGGGAGCATAGTTGGAGAAGGCATTCCTGGCTGGATTGGTCCCATATCTTCTATGATTTTGTTTATTTCCCTTAAATCATGTAGGAGCCTCCACTTGTCTTTTCCCGGTTTCTTTATTACAAAAACTGGGAAATTCCAAGGGCTTGTTGTTTCTTCTAGGTGGCCTTGAGCCACTTGCTCCTGTACAAGTTTTTCGAGCGCTTCGAGCTTATCTTTGCGCAAAGGCAACTGTGGCATCCAATTAGGGGAGTGACTGAGCCATGTTAATTTGTGGGTAAGGTGCCCCACAGTGGCTACTTCTAAAAAATCCTGGGGTGTCTTAGGAATAATTAATTTGACACCCCACTGGGACATTGTATCTCTTCTCCACAAGGGGGCCTTGTAATTTGCAATGTAAGGACGGACACTTGCTATTTTTCCATCCGGTCCCTCAATTTGCACAGTGTTTTTGATATTTTAGCCAATGTAATTCCTCCTATGCCCTGAAGTTTGCCAGCTATAGGTTGCAGTTCCCAGTTCGATGGCCACTTGCTCTCAGGTAGAATTGTAATGTCAGTGCCTGTATCCAAAACTCCCTCTACATGGAGGCGATCTGACCCATTTGCTATATTGCATGCCAGGGAAGGCTTGTCCTCTCCCACCACTTCTGCCCAGTAGATTTCAGGTGATTTTCCATCAGCTACTATCTCTGCTGGAACAGGAATAGCTTGGGCAAGGATTTGCCCCTCTGCTAGGTAGAAAGGTGGGTGTTTGCAACGTGCTAAGAGCATGAGGTTTGTTATTTGTCCCTTAATGGTCATGGGAACTACCTCAATTTGATCTGGAGTGTGTGCTATATCCCCCATGACAGGATACTCACTGTTGGTTTCCCAGCTGGGCAACTGGTCCTGAGGGGTGTTTGACAGATCCACTGTGATTATTGTCCAGTCTGTATTTCTGAAATGAAAACCTTTGGCAGTCACGAGCCTGTGTCGGCCCCGTGGCTGCCAAACCTTGTTAATTAAACATTTGACAGTTTCAGTTTTTTCCTCCCCCACCCCCTCCCCCTTATCTGTTGAGAGAGAGGTATTAGCTGGTGGGGGACCCCGTCTATTTGTGTTCTCGCGCGTGACAGAATGAATAACGGGGGCGCGCTGGGAAATTAGTTTTTTTGTTTGCTGGACTTCTGTTTCTGACTTGGACTCAGGTTCCTGCTCTCGGAGCAGGCCTTTGCAAAATGTCCAGGCTGTTTGCAGAGGTAGCATATGATGTGCTGCAGACGATCTCGTGACATTGGTTGCTGCTTTGGTTCAGGCCGCCCCGGTGATGCAGTTTTGGGATGAAGCAGTCCAGGGTCAGGTGCGCTGAACAGCTCTGCTTTCCTGCAACACGCTTCAATCATGTGAGCAAGAGAAAGGGGAGGGTCGAGAGGAAGGCTAAGAATAACCTTACCACAGGTCTCATTAGCATTCCTCAAGGCCAGTTCTTTAATGAGTTCAGTCTGGATAGAAGGTTGCTGGACCTGTCTTTCGACCTGTATTCTTAATCTATCGACAAAATGCAAAAAACTTTCAGAAGGGGATTGTTTGATATTTGTGTAACTGCCTTGAGTGTCTGTGGTGGGTAGCTGATGAAAGGATTTTTCTGCAGCAGTAGAAATTTTGTGTAATATTTGCTGTGATAGCAATCGGGTTTACTGTTCAGGACAGAGTAACTGACCCTCACCACATAAGTGATCTAATGTGATATCATTATTGTCATTATCTTTGGCTATATCAGGTGTTAGGTGGATGTCCTGTAGTACTGTTTTTAATTTTTTTTTTCCAAATGCTTTCCCATAATTCATATTCAGATGGAGTTAATAAACATCTGAATAAGTCTTTAATATCAGCAGGTACTAATTGATTTGAACTGAATGTAGCAGTTATCATGTTTTTAAAAATTTGGCTAAATCGGCCAAAATCTTTTTGCATTTTGCAGAGTTCTTTTTTATCTTGGTAAGAAAATGGTTTGTATTCTTTTCTGCCATTCTTCTTGCCAACATATACTACAGGTGCCAACATAGGTATGTTTTCATCAGAGTCAGTTTTAGTTTCAGGAAAGTGTGTTGTATGTAGGGCAGGAGATAAGGTATTACTGTGTGTGTGTGTATGTGGGTGTATCTCAGGCTGTACTATAAATTGTTTCTGGTTTGCAGCTGTGAGGAGTTCGCAGCACCCCCCACAGCCGTGGGGGAGCAGGGAACCTGCCCTGTCTCTGCCACTGCTGCCTGTTGTGCCGGGGTCGGGATGGCAACAGTATCTGCCCGCCGTGCTGCACGGGGAGAGGGGGGAGAGGGAGGCACGGGAACCGCGCGGGGTGGGGTACCCGCGGGGGTGCCCCCCCGGCACGGGTACGGGTCTGCCGCAGCCCCGCCGCTGCTCGGGTTGGGGGGGGCCAGCAGGTCGCTGCTGGCTCTGGTGCCGTGCGGAGCTCGGTCCTCGGCCACGTCCCGGTGCCCCGCGCCGGGGCCGCCCCCGCAGAAACCGGGATCAGTGCAAAGTGCAAAGCCCGGGCAGCCATGCCGGGCTTTCGCAATCTCCGCCAAACGCGGCCGCGCTGCCCACGCCGCCCCGTCCACTTTCCCCCCCCCCCACCGCTCCTGGATAACAGGGGGGAGGGCTAGGGGCGGAGAGGTGGGGTGGGCTGGGGGAGGAGAGGTGGGAGGGGTAGGAGGAGATGGGGGCGGAGAGGTGGGATCGATGGGGTGGGATAGGGGCGGGGTTAAAGGGGAGGGGGTATGGGTTAGATCGGACAGAGCCAGCCACGAGGTCCACACCATCTTTGTGGAGCCACGCCGTGTTACCACGTGGCTCTGATGATTCTAAGCTGGAAATAGAAAGCTATGGAGGTATAAAGGGGTTACTTAAAGTGGATTTCTCGGGCTGGCTGTTGCCTGTGGATGCCAATAGATGTTTCCGTGCCTTTAAAAAAATTGGGATGAATTTCGGAACAATTTTGTCACCATTTTTAGCTTTTTCTGTTAGTATTAAACCAATATTATCCCAAAATGCGACAGAAGTGACATTTTCCCAGTTAGTTTTGGGGTATTCTTTAGCTAACCACGAGGTAAATTGTGTTAGTAGCTTCTTAGAGATTTTAAGATCTTTTAAAAGTGGCTTAAGTTGCTTTAATAAACTCTTTTGCGGACACGAGGGTGTTAGTCCCATGATAGATTACAATGTGTCTAATTCTCTAAACTTCTGAGCAGAATATAACAAGAAACAGGACTGTCCCTTATTCCCGCTTTCACCAGAGACCTGGGAGGGGACGGGGGTGGGGGGACGGAAGGGGGGGGTGGGGGGTGGGGGGGCATAGAACACAGCAGGGGACAAATGGCTCCGTGCGGATTCCCCGGCTCTAGGCAGTGGGGGGGCACTCTACAGGGTCCCCCCAGAGCTTACAACACACCCAAAATGCAGTTTCCCTGGCCTAGGGAAACCCACGAACAGAGAAAAAGATTTCTGTTTCTTGGCTACAAAAGCAACCCTATTGAAAACCGACCTGTACAGATTTCAGGCTACCGGCTTTTATCCTTCTCACCCCCAGCTGTGCAAAAAATGGCTGAATCAGTGAGACAGGTAATTGAACAGTCCAAAAAGCTTCTAAGACCTCCTGAAGAGGGTCCAGCTTATACCGTAGGTTTTTTGGCTACGTTGGGCGCCAATTGTAGATTCTCCTGTCCCTTCACCCCCCCACAAGCTGCCAGCCCAGATTTAGGGCGAGTATTGGAAGAGGGAATTACAGAATAGGGTAGAGAGAGTTACAAAAGAGGCCCCCTTACCCCAGGATGTATTCCAAGGCCTTTATTCCTTGAAGGGATCCAGAGGCGAGAGAGAGGTCACATGGGGGGAGAGGGGTTTTTATCACCTTTGGGGTCGGGGTCAAGTTACCTGTCGATGGCTATAGGTCAGGAGACCAGGGGGCAGGTAACCCAGGCCAGGTTACAGTTTCTGGGGGAGGGGTTTTGGGGGAAAAAACATTCCTAAAGGGAATACAACACAGGACAATGAAACAAAATGACTTGAAATTATCAATGAAAAATCTGGAAGCAGAATATATTCAGAAAGCTGTTGTAAACTCTTGAGACACTTGGGCAACGTGTCAAACCAAAGTTCAGCTAAAGGGTTTCTGAATTGCATTGTGTTCCTTAAATAAGAGAAATAGATTCTCCACAGTGCCACTAGTTGTGCTCTTGGTGTCAAGCACACAGTGGTTTCCCTAGTTTCAACTTTCCCCTTTGACAGACTTTGTTGAAGGACAGAGAAAGAAAAGGAAGGATACCATATTGCAGTGGTAGAACAGGAAATACTGTTCCTGAACGTGTATTAATAATGAACACTTTATTTTAAAAATGCCCATATTCAGTTATTTTCAAACTATACCCCAAATAAATTCTTTTCACAAGAGGAATTTGATATAGTTTAATCATTACTGTGGTTTTGGCAGTAATAAACTCTGCTTAGTCAAAAATATAACACATTTCAATCTTGCATTGGCCAACAGGTCATTTTTTTATATTTAATTTTTTGATGAATGCATGAAAAAACAGTCGAGGAGAGTTCTCTTATTACCTATTTAACAGTAACCGAGCTGTTGCTTACTGTTAGTTAATAAAATCTTACTAATGGTAGAGAACCTAATCTCACGTGATTTTGGTGATCAGATACAGAAAAACATGTGAATTACTGGAGACTGGAGGGGAAGGAAAGTTAAGCCCTTAAGTGCCTTTGAGTGTCTGGCCCTAAATGACCTCAGTTTCCTCTGACTTTGATATAAATTGAACCTTCACAGTCCCTCACAGAGTACTAAGGACTTGATTTATTCTATGACCTCAGAAATTCTGGTCATTATTTTCATCTCTCTGGGTCAGACAGGTTAAATTTTGTCATAAACCCAGCTGACACTGGTATCACATTAATTGCTTTCTCTGGGTTAAAGTTGATGACATTGCAGCCCATTTTAGTGTACTCTTTAACCCCATGCTTGATTCTCTGTCAGATACTGTATTCCAGTTCTCTGTCAGAATACATTTTATTTCTTCAATAAATTTTATTTTTTGTTCCTTCTGTAATGTTTGCAATTGTCATCTTCCTTTTTAACTGACATTCCAACAAACATTTTCTTTCTAAAAGTATAGCTTTATTTTTTGAGAGAAATCCCCATGAATATTTTATTGCCTATCTAATTTAAATGTAGCTAAATTATGAGCACCATAACCTTTCAGAAACAGAGGTGTCTTCTCTTTAGCAGCGGTGTTAAATTTCTGCTCATCACTATGGGAACTGTGGGAATGCACCATGCTGAGATATGCATTGCCTGAAGTAAAGGACGGTGCTTGTTGCAGGGCACCAAAAGAGGATGCTCAGTGGCTCATGACTTATTCCCTGCATCAGCTTTGCTTAAGAGGGCAGCAGTTAGCTGTTATTTCTGTTTGCTGAAATAAAAAAAAAAAAAAAAAAAAAATCACCTTTTGGTGATAACAGTGGACATCACTATCAGTTCATTGCTCTTTTGGGGATTTACTTGTGTTGAGATTGAATGTTGACCCTGTAGGAAGTCTGAAGGGAGCTACAGCATCAGCAATCTGCTTCCTGTCCTTTTTGACCAAAATATCCAGATATTGTTCGCAAGCTAATAAAGGAATGGAATGCATACACACTGTACTTTTCTGAGTAGGCTGAGAAAAACAATGGGTTTGATACCAAAAAATTGCATGTATTCTGTTTTTACCTTTGTGTTTGTGTGTGTGTGTCTGTATCTGTGTCTGTGTGTCTGTGTGATTTTTTAAGCTATAATTGTGGAAGCTTTGTAAAAATTGAGACAACATGGTTTCTGATGCTAATTAATTTCTTTTGCCAAGCAAGAGGACAATGCTAATTCTTCCTTTTGAGCTAATGGACAGATTCCAGAGAAAATTATGTTGGCAGT
This sequence comes from Certhia americana, assembly GCA_018697195.1. NCBI lineage: Eukaryota > Metazoa > Chordata > Aves > Passeriformes > Certhiidae > Certhia > Certhia americana. The sequence goes on from CM031858.1 coordinate 74,123,748, forward strand.
GTGTAATTTGCCGATGAACATATATTCTAATTTTTTTTCCAGAAGGGAAAACAATCCATAGTCTGGATAAAATTTTTCCTTGAAATGTAAGCCAAATCCTAGATTTATAGAGGAAAGAGTGTGAAATACATTGTGTTTGAAATAACAGGCAGACTTTTAGTCCGACAGATTACTCAATTAGCATTTATGTGTAAAATTAACCATTGTTTACAAATAAAGAATTAAGGTCAGTATTCCTGTAATAGATTGCATAATAGAATCATAGAATAAAAATTTGTGAAGGGAACTCAAGGATCATTTGATCTAACCCTTCTTGGCAAAATGACAACATCTCAGATTGTACTTTTGGAGTGTTTTCTAGAAACAGTATTGGGACAGTCTAATTGTAGGAACATAATAGTTTCACATATTCTACTACCAATCAATTTATTTAGAATAGCACAAATATTACAATGAAAAGGAAACAAAATTATCAATGGCTACTTGAGTCATAAGTAGATAATTCTCAGACCAGCTTAAAATATTAAAAAAAAAACCAGCAGAAAAGCAAGAAATAGTCATTTGAGTAGTACTAAAATAATAGGATACATTACTTCATCTGTTGCATGCATATCCCTATTATCGTTGAACTTATTGAGTGGTGCTAATTGATCGATATCTATATTGATGATCTGAATGAGGGGCTTGAGTTGACCCTCAGTAAATTCATGGATGACACTAAGTTGTGTGTGGGTGTTGATCTGATGGAGGGCAGGAAGGCTCTTCAGAGAGACCTGGACAGGCTCGATTATGGGCCAGTGCCAATTGTATGAGGTTCAATAAGTGCAGACTCCTGCACTTGGGTCACAACAACCCCAGACAGCACCACAGTCTGGGGCAGAGTGGCTGGAAAGCTGCCCAGCAGAGAAGGACCTGGGGGTGCTGGTCAACAGTGGCTGAAGATGAGCCAGGGTGTGCCCAGGTGGCCAAGAAGGCCAATGGCATCCTGGCCTGTATCAGCAATAGTGTGGCCAGCAGGACATCTGAATGTTCATCTGTACTTTGGCGAGTCTTTACCCAAAAAGGTTCAAGTATAACCATGGATGCTGCTGTGCAGGAGAGTCTTCCTAGGCTTTATCTCTACATTCACAAGCAGGATGACATTGCAGTGCAGGAAGTATTACAACTTTTCTCTTTTCCTTTATTCTGACTACGTACAAGGCAGACATTATTTGAGGCAGAAGAAGTTCCTTTTCTGCCTTTTAGAAGACAGGCAGTTTTCAAGAAGAAAGGAAAAATCTGACACAGTTATGGCTACCTAAGCTACCAGTAAGGCAGTCTTGAAATCATATATGCTCCATTAGACAGCAGCAACTAAGATGAAACTCTTTGGATTTCCTGTTCTTATTTCTTCTCCAGCACAAGCAGCATAAGAATGACAAAAAAACCCTCCTGAGTTCTTTGAAAGGAAGGGGTCTTCTCAGTACTCACTTGTACTTACTAATACTTCAGATCTCAGCGATGCTCCTATTTATTTTATCTGACATATGATTACACATTTTTGTGGCGATTTTTGTTGTCATGTATTGCTTCTTTCTTCATGTACACTTTTATTCTTCTATGTCTGCAAGCAAAAAATAGTTACCTGTAGTTTACAAAAGTGCTACAGACAGAAGGGTGCAGAGGGAATATTTTTCTTCTTGTTGCTTTCTTATTAACTAACTTGAAATAGCCATGGCCTTTCTGCTGACGTGAATGAGTTCTGTATACCTGGAAAAAAAACCATTACAATTCAATAGTGGTTTTAGTACACCTCAAGAAGGTTTTTTGAATTTCAAACCTATTCTAAGTGCTTAGAAATAATACTTTTTTTTTTTTTCTTGAAATTTTACTCATGTTTTCTCTTCCTACTAACCTGTGTAAAAGAAATAACAACATAAAAATATAGGACAGGAAATCTTAAAAGGATACCTCTTGTCATTTTTCTGAAGCTTGACAATATAAATAAAGAGTAAAAGATGTTTCAATATGAGTTTCTGTTTGGAAGTATGTGAAAATAGCATGAGATTGCCCCATGTCCTGGATTGTGTAGGATATTTGTTTAAGACCTGGCTATGGCCAATGCAAAAATTAAATTATTAGGAACACACAGCAAACAACCCTCTACCCACCCTAAGGAATATTCATGATATATATCCTGGAAAAATAGGACTCATTTTGTCTATCGTTGTGAGTATGTGGATCCTGTAGTTGCATGAGCATTATTTTACTAATATCGTGGAATACCACCTGACCTCATTGCCTCATAGGGGAAATGGACTGTGTCTCTCTTTTGAGAAGAAGGATGTTCCTTTCCAGTGGAGCAAGTGTGAGGAATGGAGCAAATGGTCCTGAGAAGAGGGACAGGATTGGATGGTGTGGCTTCAGTCAGGTCAGCCTCTGCACTCTCTCTTTTGTGGACTTTTTCATTAAAATTGTTGCTATTGCTATTTATTGTCTTATCTCATTGCTGTTTCAGGTAAATTGTTCTTATGCCAAGTTGTGATCTTTGCCTTTTGTGCTTGTAGCTGAAAGGGGAAAGGAAGTGCATGGAGATGTAGAATTTTAGGGGAACTACTGAATTGGAGAATACAATGCCACATTTCCTAAAACACGATACTAAAACAAATATGGCAAGGACAGAATACAAGAACACAGTACTTAGTCTTCTATTATATATATGTGTGTTCCAAACTATACACTGATTTTTATGGATTAGTGGGGTTAGTGGGAAAGCTGCTTCATGCTTCTATTGGTCTGTCCTAAGACTAAACTTCCAACCCCTGCCCACCATCTCTTCTCCCTCTGGCTCAATCCCACAACAAGCACAGGAAGATGCCACACAATATGTGAAACAGTGTAAGGTTTCTTCCTAGCTGCCACTTAAATCAGAGACTCTCCAGTGTTGTAGGTCCCAATGCTGTCTCTGTCTACTCACTGGGAAAATGTCACCCTGTCCTGTTTCTCTATTATGTGATAAAATTGCAGCCAACATCTCTCTACACAGTGCATTTCCTCACATTTGCACAGATAGAGACCTTTGCCTGCTGCTAGCTGTTTAGCCTGAAGATAATGAGATGACACAGAATCTTCAAAGTGAAAACAATTTTTCCCAGGCTGCAGACTAAAAGTGAAAATGAGCCCTGAGTAAGACTTATGTGCCATGTAACTCTTGTCAGGATAACTGAGACTTAAGTGGCACATAGGTAATGTTTGATTTTCTGACGCAGGGATAAATTCCATTCTAACTGCAACTTTGTAAAGCAAGTTAAAAAGAAGTATTAGATTATTCTCTGCTCCCTAGTGCATTGCCTTACCGTGTTTCAAGAATTAACTTGTATTCAAAGTAAAATGAAAAAGTCAGGAAAACAGAAATATGTCTAAGGTGTGGAATGAAAGAATTTTATCAAGAATGTGCAGAAGTTAGGAAATTATTTCAGTTGTTACTTTAGTGCTTATTAGATGCTCTTCGGATGCTATTATTTATGATCTTAAAGTTTGTGCAGTAATGTCATGCTTAATTGGAACACAAGCTGTGCACTTATTAAGTAGTCATAGCAGTAATATTTTAGCTTTTACAGTCTGATTCTGAGGATTTTTAGGTTGTAGGTAACAGCAAATTACTTTGTTAGCTGTAAACTAAGCTTACTTTGTACTTAATAACTTTTTGGAAATCTATTTCCTCAATGTTATTATTACTGATGCTCATTTTTGCATGCTGTTTAGTAATCTGTAACCTGTATTTTTAAAATGCTTTTGTTTTTTACAATGTCCGACCACATCTGAATAAACTTCCTGTTGAAACAATATCATCAAGCTGTGTCATTTGACCCTAGATGAATAGCATCAAAGATTGAATGTGCCTTTTTTAAGAACTGAAACTATAGATACTAAAATACCCAGAAATACTAGATTCTGTATTGTTCTTGATTCCAACACTCAATAACAATTACCAATGAGCCAAAATCACAAGACATATCATGTCAATTGATAGAAAAGTTTGTAGAGGTTATAAAAATAGTGGTGAAATGGATAAACCAGTACAAGGCACTAGATCAAACATCAGGATTCTTTATGGTATTTTATTTGTTGTTAAAGTTCATTGCTTAAGTGACTAAAATGTTTTAGACAGCATCATATGGGGAGTGATAGATATAACAGACTAGTAATACTCCTGATCTGATTCCAGGGTAGAACAAATATTAAACTATACCTCTATTTAATCCTTAAATATTAAGTTGTGGTTTTGATAAGAACATATTTCCAACAAGTCGCTTTAACTTCACAATTTATGGAAGAATTTCCCTTCACATTGATAGGCCTGGCAGTCAGCAAGATAAACCATTCAATTTGCATCACGTTTATCTTTTCTGCTTCCTGTTTTTGCATTTAATATATGCAGAAACATTTTATTGTATGGCACTTTGTTTTCCTTGGCAACATCACAGCTGTAACAACCAAATATACAGAAACAATGAAGCCTCTTTTGCAAAGAATAAAGGAAACATCAGGAGAGATCTATAGTTCCACCCTAATGAACCAATTCAGTGTGTGTTTATTCATCACAGTAACAGCTCACATGGGAAGGCCAGAAGCACAAGTACTGAGAAGAAAATTGAGCCTCTGATACTTTACTTCGTGCTGTAGCTGGTTTCAAATTCTAGCAGTTAAATGTGATAACTTTGTATTACATCAATAAAAATGCAAAATTAGCAGGAGAGGGAGGGGCAGGGGAGGGAATGTGAGTGAGGGGAGGGGAGGGGATGGGAGGGGAGGGAAGGGTAGGGAGGGATAGGGAGGGGGAGGCGGTGGAGGACAGGGGAGGGTGATATTATGTGATAGAGTAGGAGGGCTGG
>CM031858.1:74128888-74189849 GCA_018697195.1 Certhia americana
GGAGAGGAGAGGAGAGGAGAGGAGAGGAGAGGAGAGGAGAGGAGAGGAGAGGAGAGGAGAGGAGAGGAGAGGAGAGGAGAGGAGAGGAGAGGAGGAGTATATACTCACAACAAGAACTGTGGAGATATTTATCCAGTGCATCAACTGGTACACTACAAAGCTTCCCATACACTCTATCTAGACTCTGAAAATGCGGAGAATGTGAAACATGTAGTACAGAAGTTCCTACAATGCATCTCTGTAATGTGTAGCACAGGTGGCTTTAAAGCACTAAAGACAGTTGATTTCTTTACCAAAGGTCAGTTGGAATGAAAGCCTCCAGCTAATGTTAACACCTGAGTATTTCTCACTCATTTCAGACTCTCTCATACTTCCAGAATATTTTAAATAATCTCATATTATTTGTGACTCCATAGAATTCTTCTCATTATGCAGCCATTACTCAGGATTGATCATCATTGGTTAAAGCTTGTTATTTCTGTCAACATTACTTCTGACTCAGTTCCAATAAGGGCACATTACCTAAACACATTCTACTTGGTTTGGCTCTCAAACATTGATTTCCCACATCATTACTCACTATATTCCTCCTCAGAATAATCTCTGCATCAGCTCTCCTCTCCAAAGTCTTGGAAGAGATTCTCTTTGAATGCAAAGGAGTGCTTGTAGGGACTTCAAATTTTCCTGTCACTATGCACACATGACTAGGTGCCATTAAGTCAGGGACATACAGAAGCTAAAATATTTGTAACTGATACTGTAACTGAAGAGGATGAAATCAATAAAATATCATCCCTTTCAAAAGAAATTCTCTGAATTCTGTTGCATATTGCTGATGGATGTAATATTTATTTCAGTGCAGCCAAGAAAACCTGTGACTTCTAATAAAAATAACAATAGTTTTTGAAGTTACCATGTAACACCTCTAGATCAGAGTCTACAGAAGGAACAGAAGGCTATACTTTCTCTATCCCTAATACTACAGAGATAAATATGGCATAACTCTATCCCTATTACTTCCACCAAGAAATGCAACAAACCCTTCTACCCTTTTTCTTGTACCTCCATCTCCAGATTAAATAAGCCAGACCTATTCCTCCAAAAATGGCCTAAGAACAAAGCAAAATCTTGATTTTTTTTTCCAATTAATTTACAATGGTCTTCTGATGGGTTAAAATTACAAACAAATTTCATATTATTCAATATTACAGTAAGGAAACTTCACAGGAGACAGAACAGGGACTTACTTCCTACACATTTTGAAAGATTATTTACAGCTTGCCTTCTTTTGATATCCAATATTATGAATAATATAATACTAAAGCATCTTTTACTTCATTCACCTTGAATGCCCAGTGAAGATATCTATGTAGAAAGTACTGCAAATGTGGATGTGCTGAACCACAGATTGGCCTCGTCTAGAGTCTGTGTGATTTTTGAAATTATGATCCTCACATACAAGATAGATAAGAGAGATGGAAGCAATGCAGGAAAGTGTCAAAAAAAGTGGTTTCAAATGCTTTATTTTACCCTCTTATGTTTGGGTACTAGCCACATTTGAAGAGCCCCATGGGAGAAACAAGTTGCTGATCACAGAGGAGCTTAAATGAGATAACCCTTGCAGCAAGTTGTATAAAGTATGGGCTTCACTGTCAAGTACGACAGCATAAAGCTTTCTCTGGTTCTGATAAAAGATCTATCCAATGGGAAACACAATTTTAGAAACAGATCATAGAAGACCATCACATTTAAGACATTTTTCCTGGTTTTGTCTCCTTTGAGGAAGACTGACAGGCAAATTTGAAAGTATGTCTTTTCCTCTGAGTTTTTGAAGGTTATCTTTTAGGTTCATTTTATGTTCTCTGAAACATTGATAACAACCTGCCAGAGCTGATGTGTTTACATTGATTTTTCAGAGGTAAGAAACATGTATAACTTAGGAACTGAGTGGGTCTTAAAATAAAAATCATGGTAGAGTTCAGTAAAAATCACTTTGTTGCAAACAAATAGAGTTAAAAAGTTTACTGTGGAGAACTGGTATTCTGAAAAGTGGATTTTAAAAAATCAGTATGCTTTTAGTTAGCTTATGCAATTTTATGTTTAATTTAAATTAAAAAAAAAAAAAAAAAGTTTAATGTCCTTCCTTTTTCTAGATATTTTGTCTTCACTTTGGTAAAGAAATCAATGTCCTGATCTGGATTGAAGAAGGGAAAATTAATATGAAATGAAGAAGGAAGATGTTACTATTTTCATCTTTGCTGAGAAAAAAGAGAACTGTAAAGTTACAAATGAAAATTTGTCTAACATTATATATTATATGCATAACATTATTAGTAGAATCTGTAAGTAAACATTTATGACCCTTTCTAATAATGGCATTTATAGGAAAAGCAATGTCTGACTTTGGGTCTTGCAATCCAATGCCACAGAGATATTCAGTGAATAATTACCTCAAATGTAATACTGGATGCATGTTAGATCCAAATACATGGGAGGAAGTTTCTGTACTAGCTTGATTGAAACTGAAGATACATAAGGAAATAAGATCAAGCAAATTTTGAAGACTCATTTTTACCTTTTTCATCAGTCTAAGTCTGCTTCTCACTTGACAACATACCTTCAGCAATCCGGAAAATTCATCCATGCTACACAGGCATTTTCAAGGCTCTAAGTGGTTTGGAACATTACTTGGACTCTCCATTGAGAATTCTTTATGACTGTACATTCCTTCCAAAGCCCTTAATACATCATGTTGGGGCTACTTAGTGGGATGTTAGAAAGCTAATAAGTAATTTTTTTCCCATGCTGCTTGTACTGCAGAAGTGCAGACAGAGTTTTAAAGCTTCATTTTGTCTCTCTGGTTTTTGTACTTACATATGCAGCATCAATATTTGATCTAGAAATATTTATTAGAAGCTTTCTACCCGTATGTACAACTCAAGTCTTTAAATTAATACTGAACATTAGTGCAAAGACTGTAGCCGACAGAGTGAAGAAAGGTCAGCTCTTCTTCAAGCAGCTTTGCCACATTACTGTTATTTGCTGGACATACCTCACAGAATTGATTTCTATTTAAGAATAGTCCTCAGAATGATTTCTATTTTAGATCCTATTGAAAGATATCAATAAAAGAGAAAGCATACAATAGGCTCTTTTTCGGTTTCACAAATCCATAGGCAAATGAAAACGGTTTAAAAAAATCAAGATATGCAAATAAGTACTTGAAAGGGTCATTGATCAGGTGTACACTAATCCATTCCTTCACACAATTGTAACAGCAATATTTAGATAAAATTGTTTTATAAGGACACAAGTAAAAAGAGTCTTTCAGGGATGTCTGATCACATTTACAGTTTCCTCTTTTAATCTTTTTTTCTATTTTGTCTGGCCTCCTGCTCATTGACATTTTTCTCTTAACTCCCTTCAAAATGTCCTTTTCATATTTTAGTATTCCACTACAGTTTACTTATTGACTAATGGAAAAAATAAGAGCCTTCTTTTGCAGAAATATTCAAATATGTACTTTAATTCTGTAAAGGATTTCAAAAACTACTCCAACAGTGCTAAGACTCTTGGTGTTAGAAATCTCTATAGATTGTGGCTAGGGACTACATTCTTTTTGGCATTGTGCTGGTGTGTCAGTTCTATCATCCTGCTGAAAATATCCACACCCTTGACTTTCTGTGACAACTGCTGAGTGCCTTCCTTGGCATACAGAAAGCTGAAGTACAGGATTTTGTTTCCGTCAGTACTCCACATCTGTGATACTCAATACCTCTTAACAGCTTTGTCACATTCCTTCAAAGCAACTCTCAAGCAGTCCTTTGCTTAATATAAGAAGGTCTTTATTTTAGACGACAATAAAAAGGTATATCTTTTACAGATATTTCCTTTAATTTTTCTCTTTAAATATACAAAGAATTTTAGAGAATGGCTTTTATGACTGTAATTTAGATTTTACAGGTTCTCTGTATGTAAATCACATGATTAAAACATCCATGCACTTATCCTATGAAGCAAACAATCCACTAATATTATTGTTCCCTATTAAGCTTAATAATTTCCCAGCTTCGTAAGATTCTTACCTGATTTGGGATATGTCAGCAGATCTCTACTGGTTTTCAATTGGCACATCAAGACTTAGGCTTATTTATTTTCTTCTCCTTTTATTTCCTGCTGGGTCACATACTTCTTACAATTTACATTTCATAAGTTTTTTTTGGTTTTTTTTAATATCATGTTTTAAATGGGTCTTCTGAGCCTGCTGTCATATGACTTTTGGCTTATTTTACGTGTCTAGGAGGAAGTATGGCAAGTTTTAAGGCATATAAACTTAACCAACAGCACTGACTTCTGAGGGTCCTCGTCACTTAACACATGTCTAGCCAATATCTCTGCCTGCTCAACTGTCCTTAAAGAAAATAGAACATAACAGAAAAAATTTAAAATCACTTTAAAATGCCAATTTAAGATCAATTTATATGCAGTTAGCCATCAATTTTGACAATACTACAGATTCATCATTAGCTATTGAAAGGAATATTTTGAAAGTGTTCTCAACCCTGAGAAATCTATATACTTCAAGCAAAGCAAGTAGAAACAGACTGCTTCAAATTTACAATTTTGCTTTTTTCTCTGCCATAGGAATAAAGTCACTGCAGTTGACATGTTCCCACATTCTGGCAAATGTTCCTGTATTTATTTCATTGAAGTAAGATTTTCCAACAGAAAAAAACATTTCACGGCAATATTTTACTGGCTGTACTGGATTCTGTTTTTTCAGATAACCCTGCTGTTTCTTCCTTTATATGCTTGGGAACAATTTCAATAATTGTTCCCTTATAAAGATGTATTTTCCTCACTGGATTACTTCAGTCCTCCTATTCTGAATAACAAACCTAGTTACCAGAGAGAGCAGTGTGGGAGAAAATGTTACAGAATAGATTCCTTCTCAGTAGCTGTATTGTGAGCCTTGCAGAAGACAATGTATTGAGGAGTGCGGACCTTGAATATCCAATGTTTCCTGTCCTGTAAGTCCAGGCTTCATGAAGATGCACACAGAACAAGCAGCTGCAGGGGAGCTGCTGGTGTACCCCATGCCAGCTTCTGGTGGGTGGTATGACAGAAGGAGCATCTTAGACTGTCAGGAAACCCTCTATTAGCTGAATAACTTCCTAATTAACTGAAACTGGGAATGTGTTTGGGAACAGCAAAGCTGGATCAAAGGGTGCAACAAGGTGTCTCTTGTGCCTCAAGGAGTTGGTGATCCACACTGCAGCTGACATAAGCACAGGCAGACTTGTTCAGTGTAGCTTCAGGCCATGTGGTGCTGCACAAATTCTTGACCACAGGACAAACTCAGCCAGTGGTTTTAGGCTGAGGAACATGCAGGCAGTTTCCATCCACTCACACTCCATAAGTACATGTGCAGTCTTGCCTCTATCTAAAGTATGAAGCAAGGAGCTCCTTGGATGCAAACATGCGTTCTGTTTGATAGTACTACTGCTGAATAGACTTGGTTTCTTTAAGAAAACTGAATACACAACTCAAATGGCCAAAATGGAAGGCAGTTCACCATAGACAGGATCTGTGCAGAACACAGCTGGGAAATGCATCAGTATTCTTGTCAAATGATGCATACATGCAGAGTGCCCAGCATCTGAAGTGGTGTAAGACTTTATTGCTGTCTGTATTCCTCTTTTTATACTAACTTGTTTAAACAGATACTTTGTTAAGCTATTTATTGTCCATCCTTGCCTTCTGAGATACAGATAGAACTCTACACCATCTCTCTATCTCCTTAAATACCAAGTTCTGGGGAGTAGAGAACTCAGAGACAAGGATCTTTTTCCAGAAAGGGTTTGAAAAATAGGACAGAGAAAATGTGTTGGTGTTAATAATATGTTGGAAAATTTAATTAAAGATCAATGACATTATAAACCAAAAAGTACCATCAAGTTTCAACATCATGGAAATATCAGTTTAACTTTGGATAATAGAGATTTTGTGCTTTGGATTGGTACCAAAGCTTAAAATTCACATTATGGAAAAAACTGTGTTCAGAGTCAAGCAGGACAAATTTCTTAATCTAGTAAAACACATTTAGCAACTTGCAGTGCAGCCTGCAAATGGAGACTAAAAGACCAAGCTGAGAAGGAAATTACAGTGAATTCAAGAAGGAGCTTATTTCAGTGTAAAGGGGGAACAGCCTGAGATGACTATTTTACCTTCTATTTGGCTGCAAGTCACAAACCAAGATATTAAAGTGCATTCCCAAAACTTGTTGCTACACAAATAGAAAGCTAATGGTTGTAATACAATCACCCTGTGCTTGCAATACCAAATTAATATTGCCTTTAGAACACATAAGCAAGTAAAAAAGGCAACCTATCAAGGAAGGCTTCACATACTTAATGGCAAATTATTGCTAAGTCCTTGGCTTAAAGACAAGTCAGGAGCAAGTGGAGGTTGTAGATACAGCTGCCCCATCACCAAAAACTATAAGAATCATGTCTTGGGGATAGGTAGTAATATGGTAATATCAACTGTATTAGGAGTTCTGTTACATATGGAAAGCTTAGTTATGGATGGCATAATCACATTTAAAGGTAAAAGTGAACCAGAACTGCCTGTAACTTCTGATTCTGTAATGAATGGATTAAACTTCCAGTTTTCCTTAAAGATCATATACAGTTGGACATCAAGAAAGTTTATTGGCTAACTCCTGATCCTTATTTTCCCATTAAAATCAACTGGGAATCCAATGACTACCAAATATTCTTTTAAATTTTTAAAAATTAGCTAAGACTTGTATTTGATAGCCTGAGATAGAAACAGATACAAGGAAAAATTATGGATTTATGTTAAAATTTTAAGCAAAATAAATATATTAAAATATTTGCAGCATATATAAAATTATTCAGCATAATTGTTCTCTTACAGAAAAATCCCTTCACTAAACACTTATGACATTGGCATCTATTGTAGCAAGAAATGCCCAGAAATACTATCTGAATTCATTTAGTTTGCTACAGGCAGAAGAATTTTGAATAACTTCTTTCTTTTAAATTCTTCTGTTCTTCAAAATACATCTATGAAACTTTAAGTATGGATTTTCATCTTTAATACCAAATAATTTATTTTAAAACATATATAAATAAAAAATATTATGTTAGTGAAATTACTTTAGAATACACAAATAAATAAATGCACTTCAGTGCAGATTACACTGTAATGAGCAGCTGTTTTTAAGTCATGATTAAACCTGGTCAATCGGGGCAGGAAAAATTCTAATAAAATTCCAAGAGTTACCTGTATCACTACCACCAGCATGCTTTCCTTGAAGCTCTAGCTGCCTACACAAACAATGAAACTGAATTTCCAGGCCCACCATAATCACACCACGTGGATCATACTGTGAGCTTTTTGTACTCTGCATTTACGGCTGGTTCAGTCTATCTGCTACACTGGATTGAAAATACTGCTATACAATTTTAAATTGGGAATAGAACATGTTGGGGTTGCTCTAATATCTTCCATTTTATTGTAATGCTAAATAACTGTAAATATTTTAATTCAATGGCCACTGCATTATTATGGACCCAAATTCTCAAAGAAGATATTACATATAAATACAAAATACTATTTGCATGTTTCTAAAATCAACTGTAAATTACTTTCTTATGATACTGAAATGCAAAACAGTGATGAGGTATTGATAACAATGCTTCAAAAATTTTATTGTGCACCATAAAATGATTGTTTTGCACTCTTTCTGTTAATTTGTCATCTGAAACATGGAAAGATAACCATATAACCATATAACTGTAGGGCATATGGGTAAAGGAAACTTGGGCAGCAGCATCAGCACAGGAAAGCAGGAGCTCTTTTAGATGACTCTTTTAGAGTTACAGATTTCAGCATACCACAACTCAAGCAAAAAAATCTGTGTTAACCTGAGAAAAGAATAACAGCATCCTTGCATCGCTCTTTTTCAGCTCTATCTAATAACATAAGTCACCCTAAACTGATAAGGCTAATTTTGATAGAAACAATTTGATATGTAATGTCTTTGACAGAAGAGATTTGTGATTTTCTGCAGTAGTTTAAGATATTGCTGAATCTTTGTAACAAACTATCATCTTATGGAAGAACGCAACATATGCTAACCCTGAAGCAACTCCCATTCTTAGCTCAGACTCTTGGCCTGAGTCCCCTTGTCAAAAAAGGAAGCTAATTTGCTGAACTAAACTTGAACAGCTGAAACACACACACACACTCCATTCTGCTGACTCTACTACTACAGCAGTAACATCTGAAAGTGGGGAAATTGCAAATGTCTTGGAACTGCCTTAAAGAGCAGCAGTTGCTTGCTTGGTGAAGGCAATTCAAGCCTTTAAAAAATTGTGTAAAATTTTCTTTTTTTTTTCTTTAATTGAACAATCAAATAAGAATATTCATTTTTGCATGTCAATAGCTGCAAAGCAGAAGAAATACTCAAAGTTACTTCGCTTTGCTAATAAAACATATACTTTGAATTTTTAGTAAGATGTATTATATAATATTAAAATAAATAAGGCTCTTGCAGTCTACCAACTAATTAGTCCAAAACAATAAATTAGCAGCTATAACTCTATACTTAGGATCTTTAAAAAAAATTAGTTCTTTTTATCATGTTGGTAGAGAAAGAAAAAATTATCTCTAGTCTATCAGAAAAGCTCTTACCATGTCTAATTTTATTTACCAGTAAACAAAGATTTAAACTTATTTTGCTTCCATACTGATGGCATATTGGAACAAGATAGAGGTCATTTAGTGTTATAGTTCTTGTTTGTAGACCCTGCTTTTCATCCTAGTAGGTCTCTGGAGAATCTGAATTTTTCAAAAGCCTTTTCCTGCACCCTGGCAATAAGAACAGATCCTTTCTCAAGTATAAGTCTGATTCTCTTACCAGCGATTAGATCCATTCCCAATCAGAAAAGCTATACTAATTAAAATTTTCCAGAATGTCCCCACTGGGAAATTTGAATGGAGCAAGTACAAGAGCAGAACCACCCTACTCTATAACATTTAATCTAAATTTCATTTATTAGGTGGAGTATATTTTAAAAGTGGATAGCAATTTTAATTTAAAGATTTTTATTCTGCAGCATAATACATTTTTAAAAATAAAACCCAGACAAAAAACCCAAAAAACCAAAAAAACCAAACCAAACCAACCAACCAACCAACCAACCAACCAAACCCCAAAAATGCAAAAAAAGCCCTCCAAAATGTCCAGTCTAGTTTAGACCAATTGGATATTTTCAAGTCCTGTCCAGAAGCTCAGGACAGTTCCACACTTCTACCTTCCCTAAGGGGCTTATTTTTCAACTGTTTATGGCTTCTTCTTTTATATTTTTTTCCCACAAATAGATTGTTAGCATAAGCCATAAGCATTATTCATGGAGCCCCAGTGCTCTATGACTTTCCCTGTCTCTAAGGACAAACAGCAGTTCATACTTGGGTTACTATCACTCTTTGGCCTTTCACCCCTGTGATGCTGTAGGAAGATAAAGATGCTAAAAGTCGTTCTCCTTTCCTTTTTTTCCTTTGTTTTTCTCTTCTGCAAACTGGAGTGATCTTTCTGGGGAGCAAGTGTGGTCCAGGTCTCATGTGAAGATTTTTTTTTTTAGATAAACTTCACCCCACAGCAGCGTCATAAGCACTGAAGTTTCCCCTAATAAATCCTGTAGCTACATCTTCCTGAAACTGATGAAAAAAGAATCAGAATCCTTTTTAAGTCTGTCACAGAATCACAAAATTATAGAATGGTTTGAGTTGGGAGGCACCTCCAAGATCATCTGGTTCCAAACCCACTGCCCTGGGTAGGAATTTCACTACAAGTCATTGAAAGAAAGAGGAGAGGAGTAGGAAACAGGAAGAGAGAGCTAAGTATTTCCAAAGAAATAGAAACAAAAGCGGTTTTGAAAACAATTTATATTTGACATAGCAAGACTTCAGCAGAAATGAGAACATATCAAACAATAAAACTGAAATCCACTAGCTCTTAAAAAAAAATTTGAGTCAATATAATTCCCTGAGCTTTATGCTCTAGAATTCAGTAAGAACACCAGTTCATAGATGTTTATAATGTTTATAAACCCTTACACAGAAAGGGATTTTAAATTACTTTAGAAAGAAAGGTGGAATTAGGGTTTCAGGGGAAAAAAAAAACCAAAACCAAAAAACAAAAGTGTCAACACAAAGTAAATAGCCTTCATATATGAAGGTTTCTTAGGTTAGGAAAGGTATAAGTGAAGTTGCAGTTAGGTTTTCTATTTTAATTCTGCATTCTACTTAATTTGAGTGATCTCTTAATTTTCCAAATAAATACAATAATGGGAATATACTTACTTTTCATATAAAATAATTCATTTTAGATTAATAATAAAGATTATGCAGTCATTTTTGTAAAATCAACTTAAAGTTATATGAAAAAAAAAGACACAGAGAGCAAATATTTCCTTTTTTGAATATTTGCCTTTAAAAGATGTGACTATGAAAACACACTTTAAAGAAAACTAATCAAAAATATATCATCAATGAATATGTATTTGTTTTCTAAGTAGTTGTAATCCATATCTTTCTCTGGGAGCTAGCTAGCTAGCAGATTTTAAACTGGACCTAGACCTCAGGGAGATAATAAACCTTTCACTGAACTTAAAATGTATTTAAAACACTTAGGTAACCTTCTGCTTGTTGAATTCTAATTTATGTTATTGTAAATCTAATGTAACTGTCTTGATGCCATATGATATTATATAAGTTTCATCCCAATGTAAAGGATAGAAGAATCAATCCATAAGCTTGCTCTAATTCTGCTGCATCATTACTATGTTGTGGGTGGGACTTACAGATAATTTACTGTGAAAAGTAAATTATTTGAATTATAATGCATTCATTTTCACAGCACCATTTCCATCTGCTTCGCTTCTCTGGAGGGTTAGTTCTTTTTGACACATCATTATATTTTTAGTTATAATCTTTTATTAACAACAAACAAATATGTTGACAGTGCAAAACATTTTCTTTCATGAGCAGTAAGAGATAAGCAAACTACTTAGCAAATAGAAAAAATATATGACAGAGTGGAGGTAATACAAATAATAGGTTACATTGAACATAAACACTGTCATAAGCATTAGATCAAAGTCTTGTTTTTAATTAATTCATCCCTATTTGAATGTTTCCCTAAGTAATGTTGTTCCTTTGCTCCATGTTGCTAGCTGTATTTTTACTCCAACTCTCTTGTGTCTTTTATTGCAGTAAGCCATATTCCTTTAGGGCTCAATTCTGCAGTCTTCACTCAATCTAAATTCCCAGTTCAGTCTGGGGGCAGGATTTGCTTGAACAAGGACAAAAGAATTTAGTCTCTAGTGTGTAGTTATAACAGTATTCTCAAAGCCTAAATGCATTATATTTTAGCAGAGTATAGAATTTAATATGGAACAGAAGTGTCTTAAATTCTACTCCACTTTCTGCTTCTGAATTTTGTCAGATAAGTTTCCTTGGCTTCCTTTTTCCATTAGCATTGCCACCAATAAGATAAGCATAACAACAAACAATAAGATCCTCAGATAATTTGATGAAAGGCTCTGTGTACTTATTGTAGGTCAGATGGTGTGAGAGAAATCTCTCATACAATATAAAGCTCAGATCACCCACTTAACATTTTCCTTTTTATGTGACTAGGAAGGGATTCCAGAGCAAAATTCCTTGGGCAATCCGAAGTCAGTCACAAATTGTTTAAAAACTAGTGTTACATTGCAGCTGAAGTATTTGTTCCCAGGAACCCATGACTTTTGCAGTATGGAAAAGGGGCACACAACTACCTTTGCTTCTCCCTTTCCAGCTGTAGCAGGCATACAAGAATTACACTCTGGACATGAGGAAATATCATTAGTTTATTTTCCAAGGTCTTGCACATATTTCAAGCTCTACTGCCTGGCATGTTTTATGCAAGCTAAACATCTGTCTTGCCTATCAGAAAAGTGTCATAGCTCAACTTGTCCAAGTCAAATAAGATATAGCACAACTCACATTGTTCTGTTCCAAATATTAAACTGTGGAACAAATTAACCATCTGTAAGAATATATGCAATTATCTTATTCCAACAGAATTTTATCTTGTACTTTGAACTCTCATAGAAAATGTCCTCTAAATCAAGAGCATTTTACTGTTATAAACTTCTAAATAAAATTTGAAGGACTAAAACAGAAGTTAATTTAGATTACCACACACAGTGACTGGAATTATATACAGCAGAGCTCAAATGCAGTTTTAGACTGCCACAGAGCACATTACAGATTCACTGAAAGAGCACAGAAGGTTTTCTGAAGAGTTGAAGAATGTGAACTCATCCCATATTACACTGTGCTCAGGTCTGTAATACACATCTTTAGCAAAAAGTATCATATGCCCATAGGAAAATGTTCCTTGTACAGGAATCTAGTGCACTTTTGTGGAGAGGAACACAGAAAAGTCAGGCCTGAGCTTTAGATCTTGTAAAACATAATATGAAATATGGGTCATCAATGACTTTTAAAGCCATCATGAGAATCCCTTTTTGTCCCCACATCTCCTTATATAGTTTTAGTCTCTTTCCTGTATGACCCAGAAACATTAAAAAAAATATAAAATCCCACATAGCCATTTATGTGATATATTCTTTTTTTCTAGTGAGTTTTAGCTAAATATTTCCTTCATACGCAACCAAGTTTTTTAACACCTTCATTCTGTCATCCTCCAAAATGTCTAATTTGCTTTAATTTCTCTGTCACATGCTCTTTCTCATTATTGTATCTTATTTTCTTGCTTGAAGCCCTTCACTTCTGTGAAGTTAAGCCAGTAAGCTAAAACTGAATAAAATCTTTATAAGGTATCTAATATAAAGTATAGGCATACCTTAAAAAAACCTGTCTGGGTCTGGGCATGCTATTTTTTAAAGCACACTATTATGATGTTTCTAAAATTATTTCATTTCACTAAACCTAAGCAGAAAATCACCTCTTTACAAGTGAATAAAAAGCTATGACCAAGAAAAGGAAATTTGATCCAAATGGGCTGACTTAGACAAGGATTAGTATACTCTTTTCAATCTATAATTTTGGAATGGACTATACCCCTGAAAATATTAATCAAATTGTGAAAGTATATCTGTATTATAGTGGCAAGAATCCACTTAAAAACTTGAAGTGAAAAATTATTTTTCTTATGTTTTGCTCTTCTTACAAGAACAGCATATTTTGACATCAGGCTGGATTATCCATGTGCAAGATTTATCTATCATTGGTACTAAAGAGACTTTCATTAACAAAAACTTCTAGAAAAATAATATGGGATGCTAAAGAATATAAAGCAACCTCTCATTTTCTAATGGATACATTTTCCTAATCTGATAATTTCTTGTGTATCTTTAATATTGATTTATTTTGCAAGATCCCAGTCATTATTTCATTCTCCATATGTAAGAACCAAAAGAGCTCTTTAGAGATGATGAAGTCCTATGTGAACTCCTACTTAAAGCTTAATTATTGTAAACTATCTCTAACCCACATAAAAGCCAATTAAGAGGCAGCATGAATAGTCATATTAAATATAAATAATATCAATGGCTTGCATTCTCTCAGCATGATTCGGTTTAAACACTTAAACTATGAATAACTATGTTTTTTGTTTTTTTTTTAGCACTCCTGAGATAAAATAAAGTTGTTTATAGGAGCATTTCTTCAAGCTATAAAAATTTGCATTTATATCTAGACTAAGTTGTTCTAAGCCACAGGTATCATGAACAATTAAAGATCCCTGTCAAACCCTGGGAGAATCTGAAACCCATGAATGTGGTATTATTTCATTAACCACTGAGTGAGATTAAGGTACTTTGCTGGATAAAAAAACAAAACAAAACAAAACAATGTACAAAAAAATTTGGAACAGAGAATTATTGAAATTAACCATAAAAATTATGTTAACGTTTCTATCAGTTTGAAAATTCCAAGGAAAAATACATCTCTGTTAGCATAATGTCAGCAAAAGATGCTGATGAACACTTCAATCCAAAAGTTTCTGTGGAAAGATTTAAATAATATCTTGTCTATTACTCTATAAGTTCAGACTTCAGGTTTTCTTGTGTAACTGAATCTCTGAGTACACTGTTGCAAGGATTCTTTCTGCCGTTTAATTTGTGGCCTACATCTCAAATATAACTGTCTTTTAGCTTTACTGTATTTCCAGATTTCTTATCAAATAACTTGGTTGTGCAGAATTCCACATTAAAGAGAACAGCAAAGATATGAGCAAGGAATCTCCACCTGAACTGACAGTTCCAGATTTTCTGGTGATTTGGAACACTGTAACTGGGTTTTTAAATGAATACAGGGCTGTTTTCAAAAGCCACCATTTCTATAAATATAATGGTAATTCATAATAAAGGTAGGCCAAGGGCACTGTTTTTTCAAAATTGTTCCTTTCAGCTTCCCGCATGTGTGTTAACCAACAGCCAAACTCACAGAATAAACAAAAGCCTGGTGCTGCTGGGCACAACTGCAGATAAAATGATAACATAGCCACCCTTCACCAGAGTCCCTGCTGCAATCAAATAATACCATCACCCTGGATTGGAAAAGTAGCATTAAACAGCTTCTGGTACTTGGGTTCTGGCCTTCTAAACTGTTTTGGTTTATTCCTTCAGAAATTACAGTATCTAGACTTTTATAGAGGGAAAAATGTTCTTATTAATTATTTTTCCCTCAATGATTAAGAGGGTGATGTACAAGCTTCCTAGTCTATGTATATCTTTGTGATTTAAGGAATGGATCCAAAGTATGATGAAGAAGAATTTTATATTTGCTAAAGTAGGTTGCTTAATCAAGCACCCTCTGTGTAAATGCTGCAACAAAAATTCTAATTAAAATGTAACCTTAAGTGGCTTCACTAATTCTAATATAATGGGAACTAATCCCTTTTTTAGGTAAATTAACTCTCAGGTTTTAATTTGCTCAGATTTTTCTCAGAGTCTTCTTTATTTAAGGAAAGAGCAGCTTGCTAGAATGTTTCAGCCTTCTGGAGCAGTGGCTTCATCCACTAAATATTTGTCTGTAAGATGAGGATACATTCACTACTCATTATTTTCTATATTAAACAGAAAAGTGATATTTGAGAAGTGAATATCATCAAAAGACTTATATAGGTGAGAGTGCGTGCACTTGTATGTCCACTTGTTGTACTCCCATGTCAGCTGTCTTGGATTCAATATTTTTACTGTCAAAACATTTTGAAAGTAAATATGTTAGGACTAGTCTATATCATAACACACAGAAAGACAAGTGCCAGTCATCTCAAGTAAATTCTGAATCAAGAATAAAAGTCAACAAGACAACAAAATCAGACCTATTTATATTTGAAACATTGGAAAATACTACGTAACATCAGAAGATTACTTGACATCATTTATGACTTCCACTTAAAATGCAAAACCTCCTGGGATTTCTAAAGTTTTAAGAAATCTCAGAGGATGCTTAATCAAGTGTGACTATTCCTAGTTTGCAAATTAATTATTCTATTTCTAATTTTTTAATCTGGTCCACCAATCATAACTAGTCTGCCATTTAACTATACTGGGCAGCAAATTTATAATTTTTAAATTCCTTTTTAAGTGACATTTGTAAAAGTTATTGACTAACCCCAGGGAGCAATACATGCATCAAAATAAATGGAATCAATTTTAAAAGACTGTCACACAAAGAAAAAAAAAAAAAAAAAAAGTAAAGCCCAACAAAACCAAAACAAATGACAAAGCCCCAAAGACCATCTAATCAGACTTACATGCAAAATAAATGAGATTAATTTCACTGTGGTTTTACTTACTGCAACAACCAGTATCTGAACACTAGGAGATAAAGAACCAAAACAAGAATGACTTGATGTTTGATGGACTATATATATATGTAAAATTAATAATAGAATATTTATCTCCTGATATCATAGTCAACACATAAAATGCTCCTACATTGTTGTGAATATGGTTTTTATGCTAGTTTGTCACCTAAGAACAGTGGGATTTCAAGAGAAAACCACAAAAAAATGACACTAGGATCAGAAAGGAATAGAATCAGCATACATGTGAGAGATATTTATCACTATGTTTAGAATATATAAAACTTTTGCTTTGTCTGGTTTAAAAGAAACACAAAATATGCAAGTCTACTAATAATCAATTTTAATATTGCTTAAAATCAAGTTCTGTTCTTGAAGAGGTCTATGACATCTCATTTTAAAGAGCTGGTCACAAGAGGGCAACATAGTTACATACATATGGAACAGCTCTGACACTCCTCCCAATGGAAATTAATAGTATGAAAAAATAAAGACAATACAGCGTGAAAGCTGGTTGTTGGTCAACATTTCTGACAGAGTAAATATATAATTAAAATTACAAAAGTTAATCCTAACACTGTTCCTCTATACAGGTTCAATAGTACAATCTGGTCACAGTATAATATGATATTTTCAAATGAAATGTCAAAGTTTCTTTCAGGGTTCATGATATTCTTAAAGGATATGCCTGCTCTTGGAAATCAGCACAGACTTTCCCAGATCTGTGCAAGTATCTCTCATATGCTACAAGTAAACCAGAACATAGTCTGAAAATGCCAATATCATTGGAGATTCATCCCTTACAAAATTCTGATGCCCTTTTTTAACTCAGTGATTATAAATTGTTTTCATCTGTAGAATGAATAGTGATCTTAGTGATTAGGGAGTATGAGCTGTTTTGGGTAGAACATTCAACTTTAATTGTTTCATCATTTTCTTAAGTTAAGTGATTCAAGACTTATAGTAATGATTTTTAATGATGTTTCAAAAACTGTTTTTGGTTTTTTTTTTTAAAGCAGAGAAAAAATCTTCCAGAAAATACTTCATAATTAGTATTTATGTAGAACTAGCCTTATACATATTCTGATAGAGAAACCTTTGTAGACCTGATATTCTGAAAAGATGAAGGCTATTTTTTTAGCACTGATTGTCACTCTCAAGGCAATTCACTGTGTTTGTACTGGATTAAGTAATACAAAACACAGAAAAGCCACGAGAACTTCCACCACAGGTACAGTGCTGATTGGCAATATTGTCATTAATTACTACAGCAACATCACAAATTGTGTACAGGAAATCAACTGGAACAAGTCTTCCAAGGACTCTCTGACAATGTCAGACAAAAATAAGTTCCAATCACTATAGTAACAGCTGTGAGAAACGTTGTGGTTGTGTTGCAGTTAATGGCAAAACTCCCACAAATATCAGATTGGCCTAGAATTCACTTTCTGACAGTCATCCATGAGCTGCACAACTAGAATTGACATTTTAGACATGGAGTAAAAGTATCAAATTTCTCTATAGCTTGCGTGTAGATGAGTTCATTTACATTTTCTATACTGCTTGAGTACCTAACCAATATACTGAAAATTCTGTGAAGCCAAAGTCCAAACTTCTTAGAGAACAGAGGCTTAAATATGCAGATTTCACTTACTGAAGAAATTTCTGAGAAAGTTTGTAGATTGTTTTATTTTCTTGTCACAATCAACCTATAAGTTTTCTCCAGTACATTCAAAAGCTTTTGATTTTCTCTTTTATCTGGAGTGAAAAAAAGATAGGAAGAGGAGACAGAAGAGAGAAAAGTAAAATTTGAGATGAAGTTCCAGAAGAAAAACAGGTCATATATACTAAAAAATGAATTATCACTTTACTAAGAGAACTTTAAAAAAAAAGAGGCAAAAAATCAACATTTTAATTTTTCTAAAGTTTTATAATTTTTACGTAAAAGAAAAAAATTAGGTTTAAATAAACTGGTTTTGGTGTTTGGGGTTTTTTTTGGTTTTTTTTTGTTTTTTGTTTTTTGTTTTTTTTTTGTTTGTTTTTTTTGTTTGTTTGTTTGTTTGTTAGGTTTTTTTGTTTTTGTTTTTTGTTTGGTTGGGTTTTTTCCATTTCTAGACACATGGAGCAAAATTTGGACTAATGAAAATTTCTCTTATATTACATTTTGTTGTATGGAAAACTCATTGAAGTTGTAATTTAGTGTGATAATTCTTTTGCAAGTTACATGTTACACCATGTAACATTTAATCTTAGCCTTTCAAATGCCATGATCATTCTCCATACATAAATCACAAAACAAGACAAAGATGAAGTGTTAGTCATTTTTATTGCCTTTTTCATCACGTTCTCACTGCTTTTTTTCATTTCATTTACCTGTTCTCAGATGAACTCCTGAAGATTTACCCTAGGTTTTAAAGTAGAGCCCAAGCTGCACAGGTACTGACCAGATACATGAAATAATTACATTAACAGCCAAAATGCTGTTGGACTACACCCTCTTGATAGACCACCCAAAGTGAGGTAAAAATGCAGCCACATTAGAGTTAATTCAGGTAAAATAAAGGCATGTCCTGCATATGATCAGTCCCACTGATGGCTATATACCTGTAGAATTCATACTTAAGACTAATGATTTTTATGAGAAAGAGCAGGTGATGCACAGAAGACAACTACAACCTAACAAGACCACATGCCCTGATGGCTGCAATGTAAAGGAAGAGTAGAATGTGCTGAAGACCTTTTTAAAGCAAAACTCTCTCTCAAGCTGTAAGACAGAGAATTAAATCAGAAAACAATGTAAAATGATATCTGTATAAAATAGTATTGATAGCAAATTACAACAGTAATTACTCCCTGTCAATAGAAGAGAAAACTAAGGAGCTGATTTTTTTTTTTAGTAGTTCTTACAATACTGATTTGAAACGGCTCCTGAGTGTAATAATTGAACCAGTCTTCACTTCTTGAATTGAAATATTATCTTAACCTACGAGAAACTGTAGGTAGGTGACTCCAAAAAATAATTTCTAATGTTTTTTCATTAATTTTACAATTCTAGTTTGCTGTACATATGAATAAAATTAAATATCATGGCAAAACATACGTTTTGCCATATATATGTCAAAACATGCCAAAAATAACGTCTAAGAAGGGTAGTAGGCCATGAAAAGTAAATGCATTGAAGTATTCAATTTTCCATATACTGTAGAGATTTACTTTAATCCTTCTGTATTCATTTTTACTACTTGTGAGATAAATCTTTGTGTGCTTCCCTGTGGAACTCAAATCATCTTCCAAGGACAGGTCAGCTACCTCAAAACTCCTTCCACTGCTTTCTTCAAGGAACACAACAGGAGTGAATAACTACAGAAATTTCAACAACCAAACCTTTTCTCTCGTCTAATGGTCAGGTCTTTTAAAGGTATTATTATCCCCTAATGACCCGTTAAGTCTCTGAAAGAAATACAGCACATAAAATTCCAGCTGCTTACTTATTCTGCCTAGCCTCAGCATGATGGAAATCAGGAACCCCTGACTGTGTTATGGCCCTGTGTCAACTCTTCTGCTGCTGTCACCCATGTTGGCTCTTTTCATGACAGGTTCCTCCTCATTAACTTTTGCTTTCCTACCACTGGTGAAATCCATGCACCCATTCTGTCGTATTTCAAGGCTGTCATTTACCTAAGACTCAGGACTTCATTCAAAGTCCAGTGAATCTTCCCAAAATTTTAAAGTTATTTGTATCTGGCCTGAGACCTGAAAAATGTGAAAGGACTTGGTTAATTGCTTTTTTATGTTTCCTGCTTTCACTACATTAAACACAATTTTGACACTCCTTCCAAAGAGCAAAGGAAATACACACTGACATGAACGAATTTCCTATGTAATGCATTCAGAGGAAAAATTAATTCCTTTCAATAGGAAAAAAAAAAATAAAATTAAAAAAAATAGAAATTACTGTGAGGGACAAATAGGTGTAACAGTCTGCATATACATCCTGTGGGAAGTGCTAAAACACTATCTGGTAAGAATTTTTCCCTAAAATAAATGAGTGCCACTAACTCAATCTCTAAATAAGAAAGCATGAAAGAAGAAGAAAGTTGATAAAGATCTTTCAAAAGTGATATCCAATAATAGTTGTTAAAATTTTAGTTTGGACATTAACAAACAACTATTTATTTTAACATGATCATACACAGCTACAAAAGCCTGATGTCTTTCAACCAAATCTTCCTTTTTTCATAAATATTCAGCCTCTGCAGCTTCTTGTGAAGTCCAGTGGGAGCTAGATGCACTTATAATCATTAAAACCAGGACATGTTTTCACATTAGCTACAAAGACACAAATGTCTGAGTTGATTCCTGATGTCACAAATTGAAATGTTGATCTCAATGAAGCAATCAAATTTTAGAAAAAACCAGCAGCATATTTGAACAAAATTTAAACAAGTTTCTTTGTTATACAATTAAAAAATTGGTATATATGTAGAACCAGAAGATGTCTCCCATGAAATATGTTTAAAGTATTGGTAGGACCATTCCTTTTTAAAAATACTTTCTGGTAAATGCAGTATAACAATAGTACTAATGAGGAGGTTCAGTTAATAGCACGCATAAACAATTAGCAACTGGACTCCACTTAGATATTTCAGTGATTAGTTTTGTGGTTTTCACTTATAAATTCTTGAAATGTCAGCAAAACATGTGTGCATGCTGGAAGCTTTTTGCATGGGATATAGCATGGTAGAACCTCCTACTCACTTATCCAAACATCTGGCAAATACTAACCAGACGTTCCTTCTACAAGACGTTTTATTCTACACAGGTTCCTTAATTTAATTTTCCTACCAAAACTGAATAACAGGAGCAGCTCAATAATCTAGGAGAAATATCTTTTTAAGATTAGCAACCATTGCATCATACAAACAGAGAGCTACACTTACCTGAAGAATCATAATCTTCAGAAACATCTGAATCATCAAATTTCCACTCAATCTTGGAGTTCAAAATTTTCTTATGATTACAAATCTTTTGATTAATATATATATTTAAATCAAATTTTATAATTTAATTTACTATAGTCTGTGTCAGAAACTCAGGATTTAATCCAAATGATTCCATATTTAATTGTCTTGAACATGTGCTTTGGACAAGTTGGGGCAATAGGCAAGAATAAGCTTCTTTTTCTTTAAATAGCCGTAAAATGGGTGGACAGACAGTAGGTATCACTTCTAGCTATATTATTCTCTGTTATTGCAATTTTGTAAAGATGATAGAATTTAAACACAAAATCTGCTTGAGTTCAGAAAAAGACAGCAATAGTTCAAGTCTTCCTAATAAGAAGTGATGAATATGAGCAACACCCATCTGTAACTCCTCTTTCTCCAAGGTATTTTAAATATATTCAATTTCAGTCTGAAAACATTCTGCATATTGTCAACAAAAATAATATTATGCATTGTCAGATGCACTGCATTTCCACAGCTCTGCTTTTTTGTCAGAAAAGACAAGTAAATAACCCCCAATCTCTTTCTACTTTGCTTAATTTGTTTCTGTTATCTCAAAGCAGACTATGATTGTGTTTATAAATCAAAGAGCAATGCTTCTTAACTTCAGGACAATTTCAATTGGGACGAACAATTTGGGGGACTAGAAGCTTCACACACATCTGCTGGTGAGGCACAAAGATCTGTAAATATGCAAAACTGGTAATCTGGACCATCTCCCATGCTTCCCTATTCTAAACACTGCAGCTAATGCTATATTGAGACATTGACTTTAAAACAAAGAAAAAATTAAGAAAATACATTGAAGCTGAGAGGTAATTTAACCCCCAAAACCTAAGACTTTCCTAAATAAGATTAAATTATGCAGCCTCTACAATGGGGCTGCAGTATCAAGGAAAGCCTTTAGTGATTCAAGTGGAAAGAAAGATGGCACACTTAGGATAGTGTAAATTTAGAAGTTCATAAGACTAGACTGCATCCTTCAGAAAACTATAACAGCTCAAGAAGCAGTCCAGACTACTCCAGTAGGTAAACACACATAGACCTAGGAAAATCTTCAGCAAATGTTTGCGCCTTTCTCACTGAGCTCTGGATCACCTGGTGGAAAGCCTAGATTTTTCTCCAGTTTTTGCTAGCAAGACTCTGAACCATAATCTCCACTTCAGTGGAATAATCCTCTACAGCTGGTCTAACTCCAAGAGTTACATATCTGAATATCAGTTTAACTCTTTTAGACAAGCATGGGTGTAATTAGGACTGAAAAAGTAATTTTTTACTTTAGTGGAAGACTTGATTAACAAAGGAATGACAAGGGAAAAACCATTTTCTAATTATGATTTGAAATCCAGAATTTGGATAGATCCCATCTCCTCTTTTCCTGGGTGCATGTTCCTTACTTCTGTGTTTAGCCTCAGTTATATTCTCCAGTCCTTCAAATGTTGCATTTGAGATCCTTCTGATACAATTTTTGTTTTAGTTTAAAGGACAAAAAATAGCAGATTAAAGCAGAAATAAGAACTTGAAGTAGTGATGGAGGCAGTTGCTGATATGAAGTAGAAGTATAATGGTTTGGTTTTTTGGTTTTTTTTGCCAGTGTAGGCAAGAACTATTTACAGCACAAAATTCATTCTGGCCTTCCAAATTTTCTTCAAGAAGAGGAGATTTTGGATACAGCCAGCAAAAATCCCAAGCAGACAACTGAAGAATGAAGATGCTTGACTAAAAGTGGAAACCTGAATATATTATCATATGATATTATTTCACAAATTGAAAACAGTTGTTTGAAAACATTTTTCTTCTTCAGGAAAATGGTGCTTCCTTTGCATTTTGCTTGCACAGCAAAGCTACACTTCCCTTCTCTCTCTTCTCAGCCCTTCTCACAATAAAAGAAAATAAATGTAACATTAGCAAGATGAAGACTTGCATCAAAATATCAAAGACTACATTCTAATTTATAAACGTCTGGAAAGACATCTGCATGATATTTCTATTAAAGATCTTTGTCCTTGATAACATTGTTAGTTCTGTATTCCATGGAAAACTATAAAAATACTTTTAAAAAACTTTGTTTTTTCTTTGCTAATGGGAAAAAGCACAATATAGTTTAAGTGTTTACTTACTTCAACACATTGATTAATTAAAAATGCTAATCTATTTAGGACTGGATTTCTTTTAGTTCAATTTGATATGTAATCTTGTTAAAACAATTTAGGAGTGGTTTGGACAAGAAAAAGTGTACCCTATAATACAAGAACTTTAATCTATTTACTAATAATTCACCTTCTAAAACTAGGGAAAACTTACTCTTTCAGATTTCCATTTCTACTAAATAAGAACACAGAGAAATGTTAGCTTTGTCATACATTCCCACAAAATTATTGAAGGAGATGAACAATGAACACTCTCATAATAATTAAAATTTCCATTATGTCTACAATACCTTTGACTCTCAAAACACTTGTTCATCTCTTGGGAAAACATTTTCTTACTTTGAAAAAGAGCTGTAATGAAATAATAATCCAATAACATGAAAAGTATGTGTGGACATTTTGAGAAGATGATTGATGTTAAACAAAATAAATTAATCTCAGCTCTAGACAAATTATTCCTAATTTTTATTTACTTAAAAAAAATACATGCACTTCATTCTCATTATTTTTGTCACGGGAGTTCTAATTTGATTTCTGGTAACTAGAGATTAAGGGATATAATACATTAATGAAAAGCTGGACTTCATAGTGTTATAGACATACAATTGTTATAGATACAGAGACCAAATACTCTACTAATAAAGTTGGTGTATCTAGTAAAAATAGATCTAAAACTACTGACCTGATCTAGCATACCCTGGAATTATGGAAGGTTTCTTATTAATTTTAATGGTTACCAAAAGATCATAGGTTTCAGTGAGGTTTCATTGTCATTTCGGTCTGTTGAGTACCCATTAAAATCTTGACTGCTAAATCTGTGATTTCACTGAGGTAAATTGAAATTTAGTGTGATTTAGTAAAGTTGGGTAATAATTCTTTGCTTTATAGATCAAAGACTTTTATCATTTACTCTCAAATGTTCTGTATTTGTCAAATACAAGATGCTTGAATAGCAGTGGGGAAGGTGATTTTAGTTTGATCATATTTTGTGTTCTCTCTGTTTGTTACAGAGCACTTCTGTTTGCATTCTTCATGACTCAGGGATTCAGACTTCTCTCTATTCTGTATTCAGTGCTGTGGGAATTCAGCAAACGTGCTCAGCTCAACTGGGAGAGCTTTTCTGGGGTTTGTTGATTTTGCAGTCTGATCTCAAATATAGCAGGAAATGTTGGCTGATGGTTTTAGGGTTGCATAAGGGATTTTGATGACCAGTTCCTATTAAAATTAATAAGCATTGAGCATACAAATCCCACTGGTAATCTCACCCTTTCTGGTATTAAACAATAAAAGTTGGAGAGGAGTGACATGTAAAATAAAATTTATGTAGCATTAAAAAAGAAAATCTAGCTATCTATAAAACCATTCAGCAGTCCTTTTCCCTCAGTCTTCAGTGAAATCATTTATGGAAACTCCATGAAAGCCCTTTTATTACAGCTCTAGGTGCTCATAGTTGGACCTTGCTTTATGTGGGTTATTTGACTGATATCTATTTTATATTACAGTATATTTCTGAAACTTTGACCTCTAATTTATTACAGGAATGTGCCATAGTAATAATAAAAAATGGCAGCAAGAACTTCAGGTTTTAAAAATTTTGCTGATGCTTTATGCCTTTTACATTGCATTTTCATTGACTTATTAAGAGTTTCTGAGTGCTAGACATACCTTTGTTCTAACTGTTTAGGAATTCATCCTGCATGATGTAATCCTGGAAATGAAAAGCAGGAAGAACATACTTGAAGCATCTAGTGCTGCCATTAAAAACTGCATTCTGCAGGACAGGTTCACTGCTGATATCACAGAAGACTGAGAATACAAGAGATATATTGATATATCACAAATGCATTCAAAAGATTCCTTAGTGTTAGGAGAGAACAGAAAGATTTTTAGTGTCCAGATCAATAAAGAAGCAATGGCTCTTAAGTTTATATAATGCATGAAATCACTAGGAAAATGAATTTATTTTATTTTTGATAAAAAAATGAGCAAAACAACAACAAAACAAAAGATTTTTGAAAAATAACTATTAAACTTATACAAAACTTGAAAAAAATTCAGAAAACTATCAGTGGAGTTTTTTTGTCTGCCATTTATTTGATGGAAAAGATCTTTAAATGTCACTTTCTGCTTTAGGAAGGAAAATGGACATAACTCTTCAGGAATAGTACTTAAAAAGCTACATTTAATCTTCTTGATGGAATTTTAGGTTGTTTTTCTTTTTATTTCAAAAAATGGTAATATGGAAAAGTATTCTGCAGTAATAGTATTTCTCTCAAAAATACTGAACGCTTAATACAATTTATTTCATTTATATTTTCATATATTTTTACCTCTATAAACCATTATTAAATGCAATTTCAAATAATTATATGCTGACTCTTACAGGGTTTTTTAATTATTCACACATATATTTTACTATGTTTCTTACTTAAGCTAAATTTTTTATAAAACTATAGGTTCTGTGTCTATACTTTTTCCTGTCCCCACTTATTTCAAGAGTAGCTGTATGCCTGCTTTGCAAAAAAAAAAGAACTTTAAATACTCGATGGAAAAGCTAAACTTTATTCAGCAATATGTCCTTGCGTTACAGAAGTCCAAACACATATACAGAGATGGAATCATAAAGGGAGGCTGGAAGGGACCTCAAGAATTGTTTAGTCCATCCTGTTACACAAAGCAGGGTGATCTGTGCAGTCAGACTAAGTTAACTCAGGGTTTTTTCCAGTCAGGTGTTGAAAACATCCTAAAACAGGGAATGAATAGCCTGCTCTACCACCTGCCAATTCTTAGAGTGAAAAAGTGTTTCTTAAAAGCCAGTCTGAATTCTTCTTATACTCACTGTCTCTTACCTTCCCACCCTGCAAGAGTGGGAAGAGACCCCTTTCAGATTCTTGGTAACCCTCACATAGTTGCTGAGGCATTCTTGATAAGCACTCCTGAGGTGATCTCTCCTCCAGGCTAACAAGCCCCCGTTCCTCAGTTTCTTCCCACAGGGCAAAGGCTACAGTCCCTGGTCAGAATCCTCTGTCATACTAACATATCAATTTTTTTCTAATATTGAGGGACTCAAAAGTAAATGTAGTATTTCAGATGGGATCTCGTGTATTCCAAATAACAAGAATTAATACTTCCCCTTAATGTTCTGACAATGCCCCTATAAATACCTTCCAGGGCACTATTGTCTGTCGCAATATGACACGAGATAAATCACATGCAGACAGCTCTTCTCAAAGAGGAGACAGGAAAAAGGGAAGTTTATTATTACACTCCAACTCATATAGCATTGCAAAAAATGAACAGAAAAGAAGGTTGCCACCTCCCTAATCACACTGGTCAATACAAAAATCCACCAATTCTCACTTCCTTTAGAAAAGAATGTAAACAATTGTTGTTTACAGAGAGGTGTGTGTGTGGGAACTGAGTCCAGGAATTCGAAAACATCAGAAGGCTAGAAAGAAACATGCAAAATCAAGGGCGACAATTGTCCATTGCTATACTTTCTAAGCCTTATTTGTTACAATTTATGTTACAATTTCCTGATTCTCTTTTCCCAGTTGCACTCTACCTTAGTTCTCATCTTCAGTAATTTGACTTAGTCACTTCCTGTGACATTCTTTCTTCAATTTTTATTCCTTGAATATAGATTTGGGAAATTGATACATCTTTAAACTGACTCCTCCTTCATTTATGATCTTAATATTATCTCTGTCACTCTCTTGACCTCTTTCTTCCTTTAGGAATGAAGCCCAGTTAACATTACCCAATACCTTTCTTGGCTAAACTGCTTTCTTTAAGTTCATCACCTGGTTTCATGTGGAATTTCTCTTACCCATTCCATGCCATACATCCTATGTATTCACATATGTCAAAAGTACATGAAAATGTTTACCTTGAGACTGGTTCTTTCAAAAAACAAAAACAATTTCCCAGTTTTCAAGGGATAATATATATTCTCAGGTTCGCCCTACCTGAAATTTGAGATGTGCTTATCATAATGTCATATTCAATCCAGTAGTGCCAAATCTCTATTAACATATTCTGAATCTCAGCACAGTTTATAAAACTCAGACACGACTCTCTTTGTTCAGCATTCACTCCAATAAAAAGATGTTTTAAAAATAGTTCA
Organism: Certhia americana; assembly: GCA_018697195.1. Lineage (NCBI taxonomy): Eukaryota > Metazoa > Chordata > Aves > Passeriformes > Certhiidae > Certhia > Certhia americana. The sequence goes on from CM031858.1 coordinate 74,156,084, forward strand.
AACCAAAGGTTCTTTACCTTGGAAACTTTCATATTGGATTGAAATTTTTTTCTTTTCTTTTCTTTTCTTTTTTTTTTTTTTAATTTTTTTTTCAATTCCTTGTTTTCTTGACCACAAAAGCAAATAGAAAAATGGACCAGTCTTAAATTTTACAAATTGTTTGTAGCACAGACTGATATTTTACAGAATATGAGTACCAACATATATTGATTGTATCTGAAAATGAAAGACAAAAGTTTAGGAAACAGCAAGCAACATTTGCTCTAGTGAAATGAGCCATAAGTAATCTGGCTGTAGGCTAGAATGTGTTTTTATCCTCAGAACCATTAAAATCCAACCACTGAGTGTTCTTCTGAAAAATGGTTTTAAGTATTCAAAAAAATTACAGTGAAAAAACTTGCCATGTAACTTCTACTATTGTCACTATCACAGTGGTTTCATATAGCTGAAGCACCCCTCAGAGGTTGTGATTTTTTTTTCTTAAATTAGGAAAAGAACAGTTATGAATGAAAAATATTGCTTTCCACAAAGAGATTAAGATTTCAAAACAGCAAACATGGAAAAAAGTAGATTATAAAGCATTTTTTAAGATAACAATGTCCTGTTCTAAGCAGAATGAACTTCAAAGTCAAAGAACATTACTTAACACTATGTCCACTTGGGCTTTAAATATCTCTGAAGATGAAGATATTGCAGCCTCTCTGGGCATCTGTGCCAGTGTTCAACCACCTTTTGGGGAAACCTTTTTTTTAATGTTGTATAGATGGTGTGGGCAGATTGCTTGTTAACAGGAGGGGAAAAAAGGGGATAGAATATTGCCATAAGGGAATACTTGCACGTGAAATCAGGTTTTTTGGACAGAATGGTCAGTTACTCATCAAATGGCAATGGGAGTCCCTGTTACAAAGGTACTTCCAGCTACATCTTCACCTGACTCAAATAAGACTCTTTTGTGCTCAATTCCATAAATCCATCTGTCCCACAGTTCTGCCAATGACTCTGGCCCATGCATAATTAGTCACTACTTGTTTCTTATGTTATCTACCAATTAAAGACTGTTCTACCTGACCATCTGTGCAGGAAAAATTTCTACTGTCTACCACTATCTAAACAGGATCATTTCTGAAACAGCATCCAGCTAAGGGAGTCTGTGGAGGGAAAGACCAGATTCTCTCCATAGGAAGTTAACCAACACACTGACACATACAAGTTGGACACGGTGGGGGCTGACTGGGGAAATTTCTAAAGCTCCTATATGTCGGTTAAATACTTAATTTTGAAGGTGACTTGGACTTCAGTCACTCATCCAATTTCAAGTCACTTTGTTCCCTCATATCAGTTCCTTATCTCATCTACAATGATTAATAGTGAGACCATCCAGGAGTTTAATGATTGAGGTACAATGGCTGTCCACAGACGTCCTAATATCTAGCTAGTCCGCTCTTAGGAAAATTTGATTTTCATGTCTAATTATGTAGCTTATGTTCCATAACACTTGCTACATATATAATTAATCAGAATTCTTTGCTCCCTGTCCTTTCACTAAACTTTAAAAACAGGCTAACTCCATCATCTTTAAAACCTCTTTTAGGCAGTGGAAGAGTGTAATCAGGTCATCTCTTAGCCTTACTATCTCTTCTCCAGACTGAGTAAAATCAGTTTCTTCAGATTCTCGTTTTGTCCAGAGCTCCATTTTCCTTCTAAGCTTTGACTTTCACCTCGTAATCAACATTTGCTTTGCATGGGGCATACCGAAGCTGCCTCTGTACTTCAGATATGGCTTCATACAGCCACCTCACTGAGAAGACACACTGTTTCATTCTCCATTGAGGTATTCAATTGAGGAGGTTTTGCCACATCAGCCATTGAAAGGAAACCTGTCCTGTGGTGTTTCACAAACACCATTGCATTGATTCTACAAGTCCTGTTGATATCAATCCCTTCAAGATTTTAGCCCCTCAGGCTTTGAATGAAACATTGAATTTTTAATTTCTTTTTTTTTAGTTTTTAATTGTAGCCAGACAGTTATAATTAAGCAATTGCATTGTGATCATTGTATGCTTGACTAGACTTTTGTCTTAAGGAAAAAGGAAGACAATCCCAGCATTAATGGGAAATCTGGAAACCAGCCATCAGTACTGAACTCAGCAGAACTGAGCAGTAACTGGGTGAAAAGTAATTCCATGGTGGGAGAGTCTGAGCACTCTCATTGACCACCCACTCAAAAGAGACACCAGACTCAAATGAAGGGAAGAACTGCACTAATTAACTAATTAACAGACTAATTAACATGAAAAATGATAGATATATCAAGCAAATCAGGTAGTAATTAATGAAAAAAGTTATGTAGCAAATGAATGCTGATGCCTTTGTTTGTTAAAATGTATGAATAGCTTAAAGTTTGGACGATGGAGGAGCCAGCCCTCTGTGGCTTACCACCTAGCTTCCCAATCTGTGCAAACTAGAATAAAAAATAGAATTACTTCTCACCAGGTAAGGAGACTGTGTTCAGAACACTGTAGTCTTACACAGCAGCTCAAGGCATGCTGAGCACCCAATTCACATCACTCACCACATGAACTTTTTGCGTGCACCAGGATCACAGTGCTTCTGGTTACTGGTCTCCATAGATTCCAGTCTTTTCAAACCACTGGGATTTTCTAACTAGGCAGGCAAATGTTCCCACTGCCTTTGGTTACCAAATGTGTGTCATTGTCCTCATGAAGATTGTATCAAGTGCATACTTCTTTCTGTGCTCCAAAAAGGAAGCAGACACTATGTAAAGGACACTTTCAGTGGGAATGTCACATTTTCTGTACTAGGCATCAGGGGCCAGAGTACAAACCACACTTCCACATGCAGCTCTAGGAGTTCAGCTGCCCAGGCTTAGGGCCAGCAGTTGGTCCTGCTACATGTCTGTTAAGTCAGAAAGAAGAGGCATTTGAGAAAGAACTACAAGAAGTAGGGAAATGGCCAAATACAAGCTAGGACAAGCAGACTTGAACTTCTGACAGGCAACCTTGGGCCTATGCCTGCTCCTGGTCATGTAACTTTCTGCTCCTGCCCTGCCACTTTTGTTGTTATCACAAGACAATTGTCCAGACAATTGCCAGCAGATGAGTGCCCAGACCCTGGGCTCAGCTTGTTGAAGGGCAGCGGTACTGCGTCCTGGCAGGAAGAGACAGGAAGGGCTCTGCTGGCCTCTGGCTGCACATGCAGACCCCAGACACTCAGGCGCATAACACAACTGACAACTCATTGTGGGCCAGAGCATCTGCCTCCACTCACTCCAATCCCAAAGCATTTATTTCAGTTCCATTTTCATGAGATGATTTAAGTGTGGTTTGGATACAAGCTTAAGAGAGTCTTTTCTCTTAAAAGAATAAAAACCTGATTTCACTCCAAACATACAGTGGTAAAACCAGAAATTGGTCCTAACTGCACTTCTTTCCTTAAGATGATAAGACTTAATGCTTCCAAATAACTTATTTTGTAATCTTTCACACACACCCTGCCAGAAAAAAGATACATAAAAAATTCCTTCATTTTTCATGAAAGAATATTCAGTTTTTAAAGCAAGATTTTCATGTTATAACTAGTCAATATTTTGCCTGTATATTGTTATTTGAGTTGTGCTAAAGAATTGAGTTATACCAGGACCTTGAATATTTTATTATATGTACCAAAACCCCACAGAAAATAGTGCAGATTTCTAAAGTTTTTAATTAATTATATCTCTGCTATCTTTTTTCACCCCAGTTAAGAGGAAGTAAATTACATGTGCAAATGCATGTGCAAATTGTAAGGTACAATCAGTAGTAGAAATAGATCTGAATCTTCTCTGCTGTTCAGCCCTTGGAGTTTTCCTATTAAATTCCTTTACTATGCCAAATAATTTTTCATGATTCAGTAATGAGCAAAAAGTACCAGGTTTTAATACTCTCTTGATTTATAATTATCCATTTCATCCAATTATCTAATTGTTGACCTTGGCCTTTTTGGCTTTTGTTTCAGAACTCTGCAAACCTTCTCAATTATCTCTGAATTTTAAAAAAAATATTTAAATTTTCCTCCTCCTCTTGGTCACAGATTAGTGGAATAACATTTTTTATTGTCATATCAGTACTCTGTCAGACATTGCACCCTTCTTACATTTTGATTTCATATGGTTTTGAAGGGTCAGGGGTTTTGTATCAGGATCACATAGACAGCATGGAGGATAGCCATCAGATCACTGAAAATTATCTAAGGAAACAAACTTCTCTCTATTATGTTTATCAAACAAAGGGAAAAGAGAGGCAGTAAATTTAAAGCAATCACTTTCCCCTGATTGTTACACAATTAATAAAACTCCTTCTCCTAAGGTTCATACTAATAATAGGACCCTTGCTAATTTTATTTCCTGTACATTGATAAGTTGGTCAGTTTTTCCTTAACTTCTCAGAGAAAAGAAAAGGTGCAAAGAACCTGCAAGCAGTTGGTGCAGTCCTATGGAGTGGCTCTTCACTGGAAACAATTAAGTCCCAGCACTAATAGACTCCAATACATTCATCATATTGGAACAAATCCCGCTTCTTCTGAAGCAAGGCAAGGTCTGCTTTGGTGTAGAACTGTTGGTAGAGAGTGAATTTATTAATGCCAACATAGGTGTATTCAAATACACCCTAAGCACTAAATCTTTCTGATGAGACGATTTTCATAAAATTACTGGGATCACACTAAGTGGCCAAAGACGAACAAAAGTTTCATTAAGAGTTAATCTCCAAAATTAATATTTTTCAGTTTCCTTTAAAAAAAAAAAAATGTGTGTGTGTATATATATATATATTACAAAATAAAAATAATCTAAACCTCAAAAATTATAAAGCATCCCAATAAATTTGAATAAAAAATAAACAAGAAGGAAGGAGAACTACGAATGTTCAGTATTGATTTGACTTAGTCAAATCAACTACTCCACACAGAATAATGGACACATAAATCCTCCCTATAATCACTTCTCATTTTTCATGTAAAAAAAAAAAATTGACTGATAGTGAGTTGAATAAATTGTGTATAAATAAATGCAGTCTTAGGAACAAGCACATTGAAAAAACAGCCTGGACACTGCTGTAAAGCAAATCCAATTATATTCATCTAATGCCATACTCATGCATTAAACACAGTAACATTATTTAGTTTTCTGTTTCTCACTATTTTGACTTAAGTAACATACATTGAAAATTTATTAATCACAATTCCAGATAAAGAAATAAGAAGCCCAAATGTACAGATCATGTGGAAAGAATGAATTTAATTTGCTTGCTACTCTACAGCATATTATGTTTACTTTTTTTTTGTGCTTAGCTATGAAGTAAAAAATTTCAAGTGCATATAATCTATCATTCAAGTCTTTTCTAATCAATGCTTTTTTTCCTCCCACCTACTTTCAATGGAAGAAAATCAGCCTCCCTTTTCTTTACAGTGCTCACTGCTCACTGCTCTGTATATGGAGAAGAGAAACTTTATTCAGTGTTCTCTTTTTAACATTGAAGATAGCATATTTTTAGACCTTTTGATTTCTTTTTTTCTTTATTAAATCATAGCATTTTCAATGTCACACTTGGAAGTTTACTATTTGCTTAATGTTTTCTGGTGGTTTCATACATGAGAGAAACCAAAACTATTACTGTATAAAGTTTGCTCCTTGTGTGCCTGACTTGCCAGTCTATCTGACTTGTACTTAGAAGTCTATGCCACAATTTTGAAAAATACCAAGACTACACTAAATAAATACAGTGCTGATTTGTTCTTCTGTACCGAAGATATGAGTAGACTAACTGTTCAATATTTTTGCCTACATATTTCTCTTATTACAGTCCAGAGAAGGAGATGGATGATTTATTGTACACTTCTTAAGGTTTCAGAGCCTGATTTTTTTATTCCCTTATGGTTCAAAAATGGAATTCAGGAGTTGTGAGGCTATGCAAAACACAAACAGTAATACTCATTGCATCAGCTGATGCCTAAGTAGACATCAATTACTTCTTCATTTTTTTTCAGAAAAGAAGTCATGTGAGGATCTCAAGGAACACAATGGTTTTCAATTAATTTCTTGGTTTAACATTGCAATGCTTAATGTTGTAGAGGATATAAAATCAAGTTTTTCTGCCAGATTCTATTGTTACCTGAATGAAATTTAGTAGTGCATTTTTCTAGTGGGATATTTAGAACATGAAGTCTAGTTTTAAAATTAATTATTCAAAATTGGCTAAGTTTTATATCTCATTGCAGTGCTCCTTTTCCCCCTTTTCCTTCAATAAAGAGTAGTGACATAAAAGTTCCATAGAAATTGGCAAAGATTTTCCAAGAATTAATTTATCATAATTGTAAAAATGAAAGAGAAATATGCTGTAATAAAATCATTAACATTCTTATGATAGTGTGATATAGTATTCACACAGACATGGATTTATTTGATTTGGCATTAAGAAGTCTGATGTATATTTCAAAAATTCCCATGTGAACACAAAGTACTAAATAGAGAGTCTTCCTTCAGAGATCTAAATGTTTAGTTAAATAGATTGTTGATGCTTGCATCACAGATTGCACTTAGTAATAAAATCATATGGGAACAATACTATTTAATCTATCTGAATGCCTTTACCATCTCTTCATTTCCACTGGCTGTTTGGCATAATGCTCAAAGAAGTATTTAGAAATATAATATACCATCCAAGACTTCTACTCAACCCCAAAGATTACAGTCTGATCTTTGGATCCTTTTCTGATTTTCTTCTAAACATTTTGTCTTCTTTTTTAAGTTGCAAGTGTTCTTTCATGATGTCAAAGAATGAACTGCCTTTGAATGGTACTTTGTTGACAGCATATGAGAATGTAGGTTAAAGGAAATTTTGACTTAAAAAAAAAAAAAAAGAACTTAATATCTAGAACCTTATACTTGCATTTAGTGAATACAGGAGTACCAGAGATTCAGCATATATAAAGAAATTATTCTCCTTTTTACCCCTTCCTTTAAAATTCTAGGCATTACTACTTTATAAAAAAAGAACAGAACTGAAGGGGTTTTGGACTGATTGCATATTCTTTTAAAAATTAACTTACAACTGTGACCAAATTTTTAATAATGTGGTTAGCTCTAGAAATAACAGATTTGCCTCCTTAAAATAAATCATGCCATTTATCCACAGTGCATACACAACTATTCACTCCTACAGCACACCTAATCTTTATGTGCTATATGCATATATGTATGAAGATCTATATCTATATACAACTATACAACCACAGAAATGTAAGTCATGTTGCCTCAGTGTTTAGAGAATTAAATATACAGGGTATGATCCTTTCTCAAGCGTTCTCACAAAATAAACAAGGGAATTTTTGAGTGGAAATGTTACTATTTTCCTTCAGAAATAGTAGAGAGAAAAAAAAAAAAAAAAACAAAACTAAAACAAAAGTACCATTGAGCTGTATGGTCACTGTTAAAATGAATGGAGATAGCAATTTAACCTAGTTACTCCAATCCCAGTTTAGTTCTTTGGTCATGACACAAGTTCTTCTACTGTGAGGGAAACGAGGAAAAGTTTCTCAAGAGGTGAAATCATCAAGTGACTGATTGAGGAAAGAAACCCATTAAAAGAAATTTGCAAGAAGCATCTTAGGGAGCCATCGCCCTCCAACAAAATATCAAATAGACATGACACATGGACACCACTTACTGGTGGCCTGAGTGTAATGCTAATGTGTTTGAATTATATGTCTTTTGATGAAAAAACCTGTTTACTTCTCTGTGTGTCATGCTACAAATGCCTAAGAGAAAAATATTTAAAACAAGAAACTTTTATTCAATAACCATTATCTCATTAGTTCCTGAACAAATAAATATTTGTCAAGCAAATAAAAGAGAAGTGATCTCCTAATGGATACAGAGCTCTGAGCTACCTGGTCTAGTGAAAGGTGTCTGCCCACAGCAGTGGGAGTTGGAACTAGATTATCTTTAAGGTCCCCTCCATCACAGGCTATTTTATGATTCTATGCTAATTTATCCTTTATTCTCACTCAAAGCCTATTTTATATTTTGAAACTGTTACTGTCATTTGCAATGCATTGAATTTCTGAAGGATAGTTCTATCTAATGCCATTTAAATCAAATCTCTAATACATCCCAAACTAACTTCTTCCTTATCCTCATTAACTGTTTAATGACTTTTCAGATAAAGTATTTACAACTGCATGACACATATTTAAAGAAAAAACAGAACCAGTCCCATCAGTTGTTCGGTTGAACAACTTTGCAATACTTAAATAGACTCTATAAAAGCACAAAATTTAAATGGCCATTTAGTGGAATCCACTTTTCACAAAAAGTGTGCTGTAGTAGTAGCAGCAATAAATTGCCACATCAGAAAGTATTAAAATGTTTTAATTCCTGGGCTATCATCAGACAAGGAAATTCTGAGAAAATATCTGCAAACAAGACACAATGAGACATCAGAAGCAACAATGTACATTTCCCCATGAGCTTTTTATGGGTCTCACTTAAAAGTATTTCAGGAAGAAACTAAGCAGGCTGAGACAAAGCATCTTAAACTGATGCTCTCTACTTTGAAAGTTATTTCAGGGAGATGATTAAGTAGCAACATTTCATAGACCATCACATGCATCAAAAGTTTGGACAAGAACAACATTTCATTTTTTTTTGTGACAGTTGCACTGGTTCTGGAAATCCTGACAACTGGACATCAGATGAATTCAATTACACACAACAAAAACTGAATAAAATATAATCTAAGTGGACAATTCATACATACCCTCTAGACTGCAAACTGATATCTAAGCTGTTCAGATTACATTCATGCATAAAATTCACATTTAAGGAATGATGCTCATTTGATAAATGATTGTTTAACAGAATAAAGAAGTTGTAATTGCTCAGATAATTTATTTTCATGGAAAAACAATTCAACCATTTCTAGAAACTATATCATCAACCTCCTAGAGCTTGACAGCCCACTAAGTCCCTTAATAGCAGTTCTGAAAGCAAATGTTTTACCTACTAGTACAGGCATATCTGAATAAAAGCAGTATGTTTTTTTATCTGCTTTATTTTGGAATAATAGACTTTCTTCTTGATCTTGTTACCGAAAACAAAATCTGTCAACAATCAGAAAAGGCAATTAAAAGAAAATGTTCCTGAACTTTTGTTATTACGTCAACAGTATATAACACTTATGAATGAGTTTTTCAGGGGCATTACACTCCTAAATCAGCAATATGCTTCCCTGAAGTAAACTCACTACTTTTGTCTCTGTCACAGCATCTGCAGTGACAACATGTTCTAAACACTCTACATGTATACAGCACAGTCCAGTGCTCAAGTAATTAATTGAATATAGCCATATGTCCATTCAGTGAATCCATGTTGCTATTACAGCCACTGCAACAGTTGGACAGTTTGTAGACCAATTATTATTATAAAGTGTTTAGTTGGCTTTTTTTTTCTTTAATGGGATAATAATTTGTTAACAGATGCATACTGGGGAACCATAATAATCTTATAGATAGCAGAACTGAGAATACATAAGGCTTGTATGCATATACCTGTAGAAATTCTGGTGAATACAGCTGTGAATGCTTATTATGATCAGTTATTTTGAGAAATATTTTTATATTTCTTTGGAAACGATCCAAATGAAAACACAAGCATATATACTCATTTCTAACAATAAAAATAATTTTAGTTTTTTAGGCAGCCCATCTTAGCTCTAAATACGCTTAAAAATTTGTAAATCAATGCTGAATACTTACTGTGACAAATTGCTGGCAACAGAGGTGAAATCCAACACCAATTACTGTCATGTTCCTGAAATTTTTAGTATATTCTTGGAGGAAGCACATTCTGTCAAAGGTCTCTATTTGTGATTCTTTTACATGCTTTCACTACTGTCCTGGTTTCAGCTGGGGTAGAGTTAATTTTCTTCACAGTGGCTGGTGTGGGGCTATGCTTTGAATTTGTGCTGAACATAGGGTTGATAATACAGAGATGTTTTTGCTACTGCTGAGCAGGGCTTACACAGGCCTTTTCTGATTCTGTACAGCCACAATGGTGAGGAATTTCAGGGTGCTTGGGAGGCTGGGAGGAGATACAAGTCAGGACAGGTGACCCTAATTGACCACAGGGATATTCCAGGCTGCATGACATCATGCTCTGTATATAATGGGACATGAAGAAGGAGAAAAGGGAGGGACATTTGGAGTGATGCTGTTTGTCTTTCCAAGTCACTGTTATGTGGGATGGGGCCTTGCTCTCCAGAAGATGGCTGAACACCTGCCTGCCCATGGGAAGCAATGAATTAATTCCTTGTTTTGCTTTGCTTCTGTGTGAAACTTTTGCATTCCCTCTTAAACTGCCTTTATGTCAATCCATGACTGTTCTACCTTTCACCTTTCCAGTTCTCTCCCTGTTCTCACTGTTGGGGGAGTGAGCAAGCAGTTCTGTAGGCTTTGGTTGTTGGCCGGGGCTAAACCACAACAGTCTTTTTTGGTGAGCCAGGTAGGTATCAAACTGTTGAGATAAATTGATTGATAGGGATATACTAAACTGAATTTATATCTGTTAGTGCTGTTTAATGGTAATGAGCAAGATACTGTGCTTGCCATGGGCCCACTTACCTGACTCTATGTTAGCATTAGTGTTAGTGTTAGTGACTCTAGTTAGCTACCTAACTCAATTGTTAGTGGCTGTTTTGATGCTTTTGCTGCTTGCTGGAGTGCTGCACTGTTTATCACCTTACTGAATTGTATCTCCTTTGATAACAGCCATGGCAATGTGCTTGGGTTGGCAGGTGGCCAGGACATTGCTTCTGTTTTCTGAGCTGCTGTACTGGACAGGCTGGAACTCTCCTGTAGACCCAAGTAGAAGGGACTGTGACACGTGAATTAGTCCATGGTGGAGCAGAATCCAACTGCAAACCATGGAGGACCCCACGTCAGAGCTGGCAAATGCCTGAAGGTGAGTCTGGCATGTGAACCCATGACAAGCATGGCCTAGAGAAGGTTTTCTGGCAGGACTTGTTACCTCACAGTGGACCCATGTTGGAGCAGCTTTTGGATAACTGCAATCTGTGGGAAGGACCTGTGTTGGAGAAGTTCAAAGCGGACAATTTCCATGGAGTGGGACCCCAGGCCTAAACAGGGGAAGGAATGATTGCCTTGAATGATTGCCATGGTGCAGCCCATGGTGAAGCAGGCTGTGCCCCTGCAGCCCATGCAGGACTGTGATGTGGACTACGCTAATGGACTCCAGCAGGAATCCCTTGCTGCAGCCAGGCTGGGAAAAAAGGGGAGGAGTTCATTGCAGTGCCCAAAAGGTCCAGGGGTGGAGATTGCAAAGGATGGGCCTTTAAATTTTTGTACACCATGATTTGAGTAGTATAGTACAAGAATTACTGCAGCAGGAGCCACTGGAGCTAAAGGAGGAGAAGCCTTACAAAAAGAAGTTGAAGTGCAGCAGTGGCCTGACCTGAACTGGTTCGGTGCCCAAGAACCTCACACCACATGCCAATTCTTCTGTCCCATGTGACCTCCAGAACAAATGAAACCCAAACTGATGAATTATATTAATTGAATATACTTTTTTTTTAGATTTTTGGCATTTTGCAGGGGTGGTTCATAGACTAAGGGAACGATATGTGTATTATATCAAAGAATGGGAAGGGGTTTGTTGGGTAATGAAGTTGGGTGAGGCAGTTGGGGGTGCTTGGGATGCTAGGAGGAGACACAAGTCAGGACAAGTGACCCCAACTGACCACAGGGATATTCCAGGTTGTATGAAATCATGCTCTGTATATAATGGGACATGAACAAGGAGAAATGGGAGGGACATTTGGAGTGACTGTGTTATGTGGGATGGGGCCTTGCTCTCCAGAAGATGGCTGAACATCTGCCTGCGCAAGGGAAGCAATGAATTAATTCCTTGTTTTGCTTTGCTTCTGTGTGAAGCTTTTGCATTCCCTCTTAAACTGCCTTTATGTCAACCCATGAGTTTTTTACCTTTTTCCCTTCCAGTTCTCTCCCTGTTCTCACTGTTGGAGTGAGCAAGCAGTTGTGTAGGCTTTGGTTGTTGGCTAGGGTTAAACCACAGCAACAACAGAAAAAACCAATCTTGCTAACTCTTGTTAAGTCCTAAATCTGCCTGATGAGTGTGAGGGGAAAGGTAATTATTTTAACTCTCATGGCACATGGGCAAAAGAACTAAATTCTCAAGAGGTTTAATAATTTTTTTTCTTGCAAACTTTAAAAAATTAAGGTAAAATAAGGTAACTAGCAAATTTTAAAGCAACATCCAGACAAAGTACTTGACTGGAATTTTTTTTAGTCTGGCTTACAATATATTTCAAGAAGAAGGGGTTAGGAGAAAAAGAGAGAGAAAGAGAAAGAAAAAAGGAGAGAATAAGATATACATTATATATATATATATATATATATATATATATATATTAGTCACCACCTTAGATCCAGCGTAGACTCAACAGCTTGTAAATCCAAGGCAGTGAGGTGTGTCTGCTGCACACTCTTTTTATATTCTCTGGAACATAAAATGAGCCAGAGCTCTCCCTCAGGTGTCCACCTGTGCTTAGTGTTCCCCAGGAGACCTGTGTCACTGGCCAGCAGTATTTTGGGTTTTTAAGTGTGCCACATTTCTTGGCAGCCATTTCAGAACCACACCAGAGGGGACAGGTTGTGGAGCAGTACACCACATACACACATATCTCCTATAGACACATTTTCCCTAGCTGTTTTGAGCCAGTAACCATTCCTCTCTCCTTCTCCTCAAAGGTGGCAAAAACAGGTCTTCCTAGGTCATGGAGTTAGATTAGTTTAAATGCTTTTACCAGTGCTCTGTGAAAACCTTCTTTCTCTTTATAACAAAGTAGATTTATGACAAGCATCACAAATCCTTTCATCTTCTACAGAGTGGATAAAGGAGGTCTAGTGCTCTACTTTTATGCCACAGACATATATATCTTCCATGCTGTTTTTCATCTTCTGAAAACAAAGCTATTAGTATTGACAGGTAGTATAAATATCACAAAAACTTTCCTTACTCATAAAAAAATAAAATAAAATTAAAACTCAAAATATAACTTGATTCTGAGAAGCTTTGGGAGAGTTTAATAAAAGGGTAAAGACTGTGTTACAGCAGAGGATCTGGACTACAACACCAATTAAAGGCCCATTAGCTGGCCCAGTTTCAGCAGCTCTAGCAAGTTCAGTTCTTCTGGGAGAAAAATCTTTGTAGGAAGTGTAGTCACTCTGCTGGGAGACAGGCCTTTCTTTCAAGTCACCCTTTGCATTGCTTGGCAACTTTCTTTCCCTGATTACTCCCTAGTTAATCAAGAGCAAGAGTCGTGTCTACACCCCAGCACTTAGCAGTGAATGTATGCTATGATAGCTGCTAGAAGCAATTTCCACATAGCAATAAGGTAACTGCACTGCTACTGCTGGCTGCAAAAGCAATCATTAGGCCACAATCCTTTTTTTATTTTTGACTTTTTCAGAAAGGAGATATGAGCTCATTAGGTTCTCAACAATCATAAAGTAGTAAGAAGGAAACACACTGTACTCAGCTGTAGCCTTTTATCATGCAAGAAGAAAATTTCTTTTTTCTGCACCATTAATCTATTTAATATTGGATTAACAAGATAACTGCCATGTGAAAAAAGAAAGAAGAGAAGACAAGCTTTTATTCACTTTTTATGTCAAGGGTCAAATCTTTCTCACATGTGAAAAGTCTTTATTCTACTGGACTTTCTTGGCTCAGGAGTTATAAACATGGTAACAAAAAGATATTATAGAACCTTAAATTTAAAAGATTATAATAGGATTTTTAATCTCAATAAAAGCACTAATTTGGGAGCATTTAACTCCTCCATTCCAATAGCTTCCAGATTAAACTGGTCTGATAAAAGGAATTTGTAGTAACAGATCTTCTGTCAGTTGTCTCCTTGCCCGCAAGCAATTTATTAGCCAGAAAGTTACTTTTAAACTGTGTTTAGAGAAACAGAAATCTGTTCTTTCAAGAAAGTTACTACAAATTTTAAGAGCTGTTGAGACACAGAGATCCACTTTTGGCTTTTACTATGTTTCTTCTCTGCTTCAAAGATATAAATTTGGCAAGGACCACTCAGCAGAAAACTGGATCAAATTCAAAGTAATTATGAATGTGATTATAAAGGTATTCTCTGGTCAAATAATATGTTTGCTTTCATGGCGGCAGTCATACATCTGAGCAGATAGCCAACAGGAGAGCTCTGACTGCAGTTTCTTCATTCAAATAACACCTCTCTTTCTGGTTTTTCAATTCATGTTGTCTTACACTAATGATTTTTACTTATCATTTTTCCATGCATTCAGTTTTCTATTCACTTTCAAGAAGAATATGTTCAGACAGAAAAAACAGAATAACGCAACAAACATTACAGCCATTAAAAAACATAGCCTTCCAAATTTTGACACGATAACTCTGATTCTTAATTGAAAAACTTACTTTTCTGTGAGAAAACTGTTGTATAATAATTTTGTTTATAAAGATTTAAGAGATATATTTACACTTTCTCCAAATAAATTACAGGGAAGGAATAGGAAAAAAGAGAAAAAAAATCACAATACTGTGTAAAGAACACTTGAGGGGAAACAATAAATATTATTGCAGGAAACTAAGTTCCTGTAACTGTAATGCCGCATGCAGCATGTATCTCAAAAAATTCTTTCCAAGTCACTATTCTTCCAGTTCATTTCTAGGGGTGATGGTAAAAAAAGCAAAACAATAAAAATCAAAACCAAGCCTGAACAAAATTAGTTGGTCAACCCAATATCAAATGCTGTGTATTTTTTTTAAACTCAGTTTCCATTCATGAATTTTAAAAAAAAAAAAAAAAAAAAAAAATTAAAACCGAACCAAACAAGAAAACCTCAAAATTCTTTTTCTTTTCAAATCTCCATTAAAACTCTGGTATAAGTGACCTGGAAAGTTTCTGGAACAGTTTAAAGCAAATTTTAAGTATTTTTCAGAATAAAAAAATTGTCTATTAATTCTTTCACTAAGGTCCATGACATGGTTATAATTACTGAGGTGAGTGTAGGATTTACTATATTAGACCATCCTTCTGGGTCTAACAAAAAAGAAGTTCCAGTGGAAGACCTATTCAATATGAATGCAGGAAAAAAAATACTTGAGAAAGAGGATTAGTCATGGTAGTATGAGATATATAAATCTTAAATTCAAGAAGGAAAAAGATTTTTCTCTGTATTTTCAAATTCTGACATAATTTGTTACTTTGACTCAACCCTGAGCTCCAAAACTGAAACAAGATGTGTTGGAACAGCCAGAAGGGAAGTGATGTGGCCCACTGGAGTCTGGGCTAGCTCCAAAGTACTCCGGAGCCACACCAGGAGTGGGGAACCACCACAGCCGGGGTTGATGCCAGTGGTGGAACCTGCAGAACTGGAGGCTCTGCGGTGGTCAAAGTTGATAGCCGAAACAGGGATCAGGTAAAGGACGAAGCAGGAGGCAGTCCGTGGTGAGGTTCTGAAAGGAGAGGTTTATCACTGGGAAGCGAAACCAGAGGGGACATCAGGAGGAGAGCACTGAGAACTGCTGTGCAAGGGCTTAAATACAATGTAACAGAGAAGGGCGGATACAAATAAACAACCAATGGGGGGACTTTGGGGGAGGAGTAAAGGGATTGCATCATACTCCCTGGGCCAACTGGGTGAAGGGGGAGGAGACGGGAAGCCACATGCCCCAATGGGGCATCGAGTTCAGGGTAACACCCTGGAACGCACAGGGGGTGGTACACACATGGGATTGGTCTAGGGCAGGAATGACTGGGAAGGTGCTGGAACCAGGGGTAGGGATAGGATGATAGACAGGGAAGGCACTGGAACAAGAGGCAGGAAATACCATACAAAGTAAGGGTAGGGGAGGATAGAAAGTAGGGGCAAACCAACTCAGGGGAAAGCACAGAGGTACATGGAATGAACCATTTACAAGGCAATAATTAACAAAAAACCAACGAGTTAAAATAAATACTGTCTGCAACAGGGAGGCTTTTATATGTTTTGCTGCTTAAGCAGATACAGGGGAGTCTATAGAGGAAAAAATAAAACCACCTTTATGTTATAGTCTATGTTCTAGAAAGTTTTGTCAAATTGAATAATGTAGTTTTCTATTGAAGATTTTGTCTGCTGTGACAGCTTTGCAAGCTAAATTATAGTATGGCCTTGCAATGACAAATATTCAGGATTTCATGGAGAATAATACAGTGGGAAGAAAGTTTCCAAAACTTAACGAAATTTGCAATATTATAATTTCCTTTTTCAGCTCAATTTATCACAAGAAAGACCTAATGGCTCTGCAGGAACTGACAGTCCATACTGATTCTGCCCAGCCTCCCTACATCCATTCCCATGGTCCTGCTTAGCCATTCCAGGGCTGTGCTTGACCCTGCTTTCCCTCAACAGCCCTGATCCTGTTGCCTACTATCAAGACCACATTCCCGTTCAGTCTTGGCCATTCCCCATCACAATGCCTGGTGTCCTATGCAGTGCCCTGACACTGAGTATCAAAATTTCTTGCTGAAAGGCATACAGTCCTGTCACAGCTTCTCTCTTATGTTCTTCCATTTAAAATTTTCTGGTTTGGTTTATGAAATTCTTCAGGGTTGTCTTTACTACAGGAAATTGCAATAACAAACAACGGCTGATTTAATCAGATTTGAACATTTGAATTTATGGACAAAAACAAACAAACAAAACCAAAAACCAACCAAATAAGCAAACCAAAAAATAAACAAAACAGGCTATGAATACCCTTCAGTGAAATAGTCATCCCAGGACACAAATCAGAAGTTAGTATTCAGAGTTGGGGGAAAAAGACTTTACATATAGAAAGAAAATAACCATAGACATATTTATTTATAAAACCAAGCAAACCAAAAGCAGACAAACAAAAATATAATAATAAAAAAAAAAGTCCCGAATAAAAATCCTTACCTTTTATCTAAAATTAATGCAATGTTCTACAGAGAATCTACATAATATTAATTAAAAATGATAATGCTTAAGTTCACTTTATTCATATAAAATATTACCTATCAGATTGCTGATTTCTTGAGAGCTATCAGAACCTCACAAAAATATTGAAGAGAATGTTTTGAAGTGTGAAATATTTCATGGAGATATTTCAATTTTTGAATGAAATTGAATTTCAGTTTTTGAATAAAATAACAATAAAGTTTGTTTGTATGTTTTTGAATTCTGATGTTTCTTATCTAGCAGTGTTCCATTTTCCTTAGTATTAAATCAAATATAAAACAAATTTAAGGTTATAAGCATAGTAGTACATAAATGTCAAATGATCAAAGAAGAAATAAATAAACAAGATTAAAAACATTGTCTGTTCTAATGACGAGAAATTTTCTTTGCTTTCTGATGGTAACTTTGTTCTTCTGCTCTATTTCATAAGGAAAAATAAGCATAATATGCCTTTCTTTTTAATTATTTTTAGAATGTAAAATCTCATTCCTTACAAATATTATCCTAAATATATAGGTATTTCCAAATGTGCTTTTGAATAAAAGTTAGGTTTATTTATCTATGTATGCATATAGATATGCAAATACTCAATTTCTTTACCAATATATATATCTAAAAACCACTTGTTTATACACACACAAGCATAAGTGGTTTCTCAACTTGAGTACAGATTTACAGAAATCTGTATATATTTATAGATACTGAGAAAAAAGGTAAATATTCTGTGGTCCAAAGAAAAGAGACTGTCTACCAACAGATTTATCTTTTCTGGGTTTGAATATCAGAAAGAGCCTAAATACAGCAGTCAAAAATAATGCATAGATTAATTTACTGTTTGCGTTCTGAGCGCAAAATTAACGACTTTCAGTGCTTTAGGTAGCTATTTTAAAGAACTGAAGACATGAAATAAGACACAGTACTAGTTTGGCCTTCTTTTCAAACCTACATTTTGTCTTTAGTGACTCAAGTCATTTTTGTACAGGTACCTTTACAGCAGCTAATCAAAAGAACAGGCTCAAACTGCCTTAGCGTATAAAGCGCACAGTGTAGTCCAGTAGAAACTATGGGCACTTGTAGATTCTCCTGTCCCTTTAACCCCCCCCACAAGCTGCCAGCCCAGATTTAGGGGGAGTATTGGAAGAGGGAACTACAGAATAGGGTAGAGAGAGTTACAAAAGAGGCCCTCTTACCCCAGAATGTATTCCAAGGCTTTTATTCCTTGAAGGGAATCCGGAGGCGAGAGAGAGAGAGTCACATGGGGGAGAGGGGTTTTTATCACCTTTGGGGTCGGGGTCAAGTTACCTGTCCGATCCTATAGGTCAGGAGACCAGGGGGCAGGTAACCCAGGCCAGGTTACAGTTTCTGGGGGAGGGGTTTTGGGGGAAAAACATTCCTAAAGGGAATACAACAGGCACTGTAAAAATAAAGCCTTTTCCAGCTCGTGATGCTTTATAAGTCAATATTCTCAAACTGAGAACAACAGAACGAATTGCAATGAAGCTACTTTTCCGTAGAGAAAAATACAGATTTTGACATAGGTGTTTTTCTCATGTGAGAGTGGGACAAAAATGCATTTTTTTCTACTTGAAGGTCAACTGCGTACTTGATTAAAATTTAATTTATTTTAAATTCTGAGCTGACTTTAAAACCAAGAACTAACCTGAAAGATGATGCCTGTCTCTAATGAAGCATTGAAATGAATCCTCCCCTGGAGTTTTAACACTCCATTATTTGGTAGAAGACTGAAAGATGATCATCTTCCATATAGTCACTGGTGAAATCTCCCTCACCCTGTAGGAGTAGTTTTACACATGTATCCAACTACCACACATGCATAAGAATTTACAGAAAGCAAGAAAACATCTCTGATCAAAACCCAGCACACACTTTGCAGAGTGAGGACCCTGGAAAAAGTCTCTGCCACTTACAAAGGAATTGAAGGTATCAGAGGGATTTAACAGCTTATATGGTGATGACACTAGAGCTGCAGTCTCAGTAGAATTAAATCTGACTTGATCCAATTAACTAAATAGAATGAGAAATATAGAAGTCTAGGAAGGAAGGAAGGTGCAGAAGGAAGGAAGGAAGGTGCAGAAGGAAGGAAGGTGAGGAAGGAAGGTGCGGAAGGTGCGGAAGGTAGGTAGGGAGGTAGGGAGGTAGGGAGGTAGGGAGGTAGGGAGGAAGGAAGGAAGGTAGGGAGGAAGGAAGGAAGGAAGGAAGGAAGGAAGGAACGAACGAACGAACGAACGAACGAACGAACGAACAAACGGAGGTGCATAAGGAAGGTGCGGAAGGAAGGTGTGGAAGGAAGGTAAGGAAGGAAGGTAAGGAAGGAAGGTAAGGAAGGAAGGAAGATGTGGAAGGAAGGTGCAGAAGGAAGGAAGGTAAGGAAGGTGAAGGAAGGAAGGAAGGAATGTGCAGAAGGAAGGAAGGAAGGAAATCAAGAGAAGAAAAAGCTTTTAGAAAAAACAGAAAAATTGTGAAATTTTCCCATTTTCTGTCTGATATTATAAATGATCTGATATTCTACCATTCAGATTTAGACATATCATGGAATCAAGCTGATGGTAAATACTGTAAGTACTTTCTTCCCTTTTTTATATACAGAGTCTTTGTTTGTGGTCATCAATACACTTTGGCTACATTTGTTACATGGAAAGGGTAGAAAATAACAACATTAAAATCAAAGAAGAATAGGAACTTTTTCATGTTGTTTAAAATAGTTACATATTTAAATAGTTACAGTTTCTTTCACTGTCACTATTGTTTATTTTTAAGCACATTTAAGTTGCTTTAATCAACACATTGTAATTGATCTTGCAATGAAAATTAAATTTTTTAACATTTAATAATATCTATTATCAGGTATTTTAATCCCTCCTATCTTGTGTAAGACAGTTTACATAAAAAAACCCAAAATATAATTTCTGTATATAATTTTTGAACATCCTATCTCACCTTAAAATTTGTATTTGTTCAATGCTTGACACATATTGAATTTCAGTTCTGAAAACCAGTGCAGATTTTTCATGTTTCTATAGAAGAAATGTAGACCTTTTTAGAGGAGTGAAAGCCAATAACCATTTCACATGTGTCCTCACCTTGGCATCCTTTCCTATCATTGCATAAAAGCTTGTAATCCCTCTCATCCCCTAAACAGGTAACTTATTATTACACTAGACAGTTTTCTGTCCTTTATCTCTCACATTCAGGCTGTTACTAAATCCCGTCATTTTCTCTTTAGAACACCGACAAAATCTAGTCTTTTCATTTAATTTGTGTTTTCAGAAAGGAGTAGTCATTCAGGAAATAACTGAGGCATACAAGGGCACTGACATGTCTATCATGTACTTCACTCTTTTCTTCCTAATACTTCAACTACTCCTTCCTTTTTCCCTCTTTGAAATTCTTTACCCTCTGCCCTGAAAGCTTTCTCGTTCTGTGTCCAACATAAGTCAGTTATGGCTTAAATATTCAAATCCTTTTAAAAGCACTTTGGTGTCAAGTTCAAGATTTCTCCATATACACAAGAGTTCAATCCTCATCCTTTGCATAACAAGACCTTCTCTTTCAGACAGAACTCTTTATTTTCACAGTTCTGTAAATAATGAAAGCAAAGTACAATTTTTAAAGCATACATGACATTCTATTTTTTATTTCTTCATCTTTTATCTGTGAATTTTTTCCTGAATTTTTGTTGTTGTTGTTATTGGTTTGATTTTGATTGTTATTAGACACTGTAAGCATTGACTTTTAACACTGAAACCAGAAGTACAACAATACAATAGATAGGCCTAACAGTTCTAATACGTTCATCAGTTTCCAATTCTAATCATCCATCTGGTATAACATATTCAGTGGAATCCTTATTTGTCAGTCTGTTTAAGATTGGAGTTCTAAGGGGTTCTTGGGGTTCTAAGATCCTGTACTAAGCATTATGAAAAAATCATAAAATGGGTCTAGATGAGACAGATTGTACACTTTACTATGTGCACATCAATTTAGAGTAGCTAAAATTTTGCATTGATCAAAAGAGGAAAATATTAGCATGATTGCCTTGGAATGAAAATAATTCTGTATCATATATGTTGCAGAACTGCAGGAGCAAAGTTGTAGGTGTCATCTCCTTCTTTATCAGTATCCTTACTCTTAAAATGAACTGGATTAAAGATGATATTGAAAGAAGACAAAATAATAAAGGCTTTTTGTGTTTGGAATATATGGCAAACTTTATAAATGAGAAGTTAGCATGTATTTTCTGGTTTAGGAAACTTTCTTGTATTGTGGGTCCCTTTCTAGTGTTCAAAAAGTACTTTAGTTATCTTTGGTGCAGTATTGGCTGTGAGGAACTGATGAGGCTGGGATAGAACTAATTAAGCAAAATTAGATTGCAGTCTTCCCAAGAAGGGAAGAGAAGCCGACTCCTGTTATGCATTTAGAGGCATGTGATTATGATGACTACAGTTTGGTCTTTTTTCTTCCCTTATACACTACTGCACATTCATCAGTAAGACTAGAATATTTAAATAACTGCTTCTACATTGCTTAGGCTTTTATTTACATTTCTTTTCTTTCAAGGGAAAAAACAGACAAACAAAAAACAACAACAACAAACAACAAAAAACCAAACAAAACAAACAAACAAACAAAAAAAAACAAAACAAAAAAAACCAGCAAAACAAAAAAGGAAACACAATTACCACTGAACTTTGATAGAGAATAAATACCAGCACTAAATTTGGTTTTGGTTGTATGTATTGCTCTCATGAGATAGCAGATTTGCAGTGCCATAATCTGAAGTTCTTATCCTTGTAGTACAAGCTTTTTTCTCCCTTTAGGCAAATGTTTTAACAATAATCAGCAGGGGTTATTTCAAGATCTGAAGGATTTAGTTTCAGTAATATTTGGATTTTAATCTCTTGACAGAGTGTGCTAAAAAGAACTTTCTATTACTGAGAGCTTTTAGAATTTCCTATGATTTCTTTGGGGAACTTTTAGTATGAGAACCCATTTAAAGTTCAGGAACACTTTGATCGCTTTTTCAGACCAGGTTAGAAAGGTAATCCAGTTTTAGACTGTTACAAATGTGGCATATCAAATGGATTTCCAAATTTCTTTCAATTGTTTTAGTTTTAGATTTCATCACTGGGGCTTTCATACTTTTCAAAGGCTAATTTTTTTAATGTAAATTCAGTAGAAATCTAGTACCTTAAAGAAAATTCTAGCTTTGATTAGTGTGGTATCCATGAAAAGCAAACAAAAACAAAAATAAAAATCAGCACTCTTGCACAGCCCAAATTCTTCCTGTGAAATGATCTAAACTACGTTTTATTGCTTTACCTCACATGATAATACAGCTAACACTAATGCCAGGAGGATAAATAATGTGCTTAGCACGCTCTGCAGAGGATGGAGGGTAGATTTTTTTGTATGAAGAAAATTGAATCACACCTAAATTTCCTTGCCTGATAAATTACCTCTGCTGCATTCTATGTCTCTATTCAATTAAACAAATATTCTGTCGGTCCAGCATTATTTAATCGTGATTAAAATCACTTAAAATAAAATTATGATTTCTTCCTTTTCAAAGCTTCTTTTGTGAAGAGCAGCACTTTGCAGGTTTCTGCCATAATTTATTCTTCATTTGTGCCAAAGGAGCCAAGTTACGTTCTAACCTTGACCAAATTAGTAACTGAGACTCATTCAGAAGAAAAAGTTTAATCTCAGGGGTAAGAGGTTAACATTAAGATGCTGTCACAATGTAATGTGATTAAAAAAAAAATAAATTCCAAGCTGCTTGAAATGAACAACAAACTTGAAGCTCTTTGAAAAATTTTCTTTATATTTTTGAAAATATATAATCGCATCATAATTGACTTGTGCCAGAGCTTTTGCCAACAATAAAATTTTCAGTTGCATTTTTATGTGCTAATTAAATGCATTGGTGCAATAAGATAAAGGCACTTATGATTAGCCCTTCTAGTTGCATTCAAGGACTTCCACATTTTTCTTAAATGGTGGGGCCCAGAACTGCACACAATGGTGAAGATGAGGCTGCACCAAAGCTGAACACAGTGAAATATCACTTCTTTTGACTGGTTGGTGATGCTGTGTTTGATGTACCAGAATGCAGTTCTTGCTCTTGGCTGCCAGGATGCACTCCTGGTTCACACTGAGCTGCTGCTGACCAGCACCCCTAAATCCCTTTCTGCAGGGCTTCTCTCCAGACACTTCTCTTCAGATTTATACTTGTGTCCAACATAAATTTGTCCCAGCTGCAGAATCTGGCATTTCTTGTTAAATTTCATGCCACACCAGCGCTAACTGTTGCTGGTTCGTTGTGTATTGCATAGATTAATATAATTTATGTATAACAGAATATGTGTTAGTAGAAGTACATGCTTAGAGATATTATCTTTCTGTTTCCCATATAATACTGAAGAAAGCATATAAAATTATTTATTTGCAAATAAACAAGTTTCTATATGGATTGTTCAGCCTTTCAAATATAATGTTGTCTGTACCTATATCTTCTTGGCCAATGTCTACAGAACAGTTAGAAATTCTACTTTACAAATAATCTCAGAGACTCGCATGCACACATCACACACTTAGTTGTAAAAATTCTCTTCTACACCTGTTTCCAAACCTCATGTAATGGTATATGAATAAAGAACAAGATGCTTCCACACCTCAGGTTGACATTTACTAAGCTGTTCAAAATTTTTTGCTGCTTTGCCAAGGGGCAGTGAGGGTTGAACAGCTTTCTGTGTTGCTTTATTTTTTTCTTTCCTTTTAACTTTCTTTCCAGGCAGCAGATGCTTCATGCACTTGAACATTCTAGCAGACCTAGCTAATCATAGCAATCATGCCCCAGGGAGGAGTAAAATACTGTTCCTCCACTTAAAATCATTTCTTCATCTGATGCTTAAGAAAGTACTACTTGCCATTAGAGACTGGAGATTATGGGAAAAGGCTCATAGACAGA
This sequence comes from Certhia americana, assembly GCA_018697195.1. Taxonomy (NCBI): domain Eukaryota; kingdom Metazoa; phylum Chordata; class Aves; order Passeriformes; family Certhiidae; genus Certhia; species Certhia americana. The sequence continues at coordinate 74,180,172 of CM031858.1, forward strand.
AACTACTGCCTGAGCATGCTCTGCAATGGCTCTGGAAGGAAAGGCAACAATCCCAGATGTGTAAAGATCAAAGCAATCAAACCAAGGAAGCCTACACAGTATTCTGCCTCAGTGAGGGGGTGAGAGAAGGAGAACATCTTGAAATAAAGAAGATCTAATAAAAAGAAAAAGAAGGCAAGACACAGAAAACATACTGAGCAACAAAACCTTGCATTTGTGTTTGTATTTGTATTCAGTAGTTCCCACAGGGAGAGAAGAATGATACTATTTGTGGGAAGGGTTGTTTGGGTTTTTTTGTGGGGTGTTTTTTTTGTTTGTTTTTTTGTTTGTTTTGTTTTGTTTTGTTTTGTTTTGTTTTCTTGGGGTTTTTTTTTTTTTTTTTTTTTTTTTTGTGTGTGGCACATTTTTTTTTTAGTTCTGAAGTAATTTTATACTATTCTTTTTGTTCTGCAGTAACTTTATACCTAGAACAATGACTAATCTTATTTTGCAACTTGCCTTTGGGTTTTATTCCGAATTCCTAAAGCTAATCAAACACAGACATGGGAATATGTCAACTTTCTTCAAACCTTTGATTATGCAACAAGAAATGAAAGATGGGACGACTGTGTCTGCAGCATACAAAGGACGTGGAACTGTTGAAGAAGGTCCAGAGAAGGGTTACAAATTAGATAAGACTGGTGCACATCCCCTGTGAAGAAAAGATGAGAAAGTTGGGGCTGTTCAGCCTGGGGAACAGATTGTGTGAAGCACTCATAGCAACCATCCAGTATCTGAATGAGGCTTACCAGGAAGCTGGAGACAAACCCTTCATCAGGAAATGTAAACATAGGTGAGGGGGTAATATCTTCCAATTGAGACTAGGTTAGACTATATGTTAGGAACAATTATTTTATTCCAAAGGTGATGAGGCACTGGAACAGGTTGCACAGATAAGTTTTAGATGCCCTAACCCAACCAGTGTCCTAAACCAGGTTGGATAAGGCCTTGAGAACCTTGTCTACTGGGAGGTGTCCCTGCCCTTGGCAGAGGACTTTGGGCTAGATGGTCTTTAAAGTCCATTCCAACCCATCTACATTCCATGATTCAATGACAAAGCATTTTGTCTTCAATTCCCAACCAATTAAGCCCAATAATAATAATAACAACTCAAAATTAAATAAAATGTAATGGAGAAAGTCTGAAGAAAATTACCTAGAAAAATATATTTATGAGTCTTGGTGTTGAACATACACAGTTCAGAGAGATTTCTAGTGACATAAGATGAACATGATGAAGAGGTAGATGAGATGAGAGTTAGATTCTTTATCTTCCCTCTGGTAAGAGAGTGGCTATGCTATTAGTGCTGCCAATTTGCAGCTTCTAGATGCCCAGTTAAGAAGTGATTAACCCTCCTATGGGCAGTAATAAAGATAAAGGCTTTTAAAGGACAATTAACAGATGTACATTATTAATTATTTTATTTATTCCTTATACTCTTTCATGCATCTTCCCAGATGACGTTACTTAAAATTTATTCTCAGCATCCTGAAGATCAGCCATTGGTTTAATGGAAAAAATCTTGCACAACAGCAATTGAGTGCAGCATTTGGGTTGAGTTTTCTAACATATGTGGAGTTTAAAATGAAAAAAACAAAAGATTTTGAGTTGTCGCCCTGATCTTTGAAATTTTTTCTTAGCCTTCTGATGTTTTGCATTCTTGTAGTGGAGTTCTCATGCACTTTTATGTAAACAATGGTTGTTTTGCATTCCTTTCTAGAAGTTGGGAAAATTGATGGACTCTTTATTTGACCAATGTGGTTGGAGAGGTGGCAACTTCACCCTCCAATCCCTGGTCACCTTAGAATGGTATAGATATTGAAATTACATAATAAACTTCCTCTTTTTTCCTCCTTTCCTTTCAATGAGAGTTATAGTGAACGTGTGTGTTTATTTCATGTCGTAGAGTGATATCGAGAGAACCTAATTTGTCTGAAATACATCTCTTTTTTTACCCTCAGTATTAAAATGGGAATCAGTAGGTACACCCAAAGCTATTTGCCATTCAAAATGATTCCTGAAAAGAAGACCAAAAATGATTAAGTTTTTGGCTGAGAGTTGTTGACATAATATTAGGTCTGATTTTACAGAAATAGTTTTTAATCATTGAAGGGATATGTTACTAATTTACAAAAAAAGTAAATTGCAAGCAAGACTTATCTATTGCATACATTAAATTTGGTGTATAAATGTCAGCAATTTTCTTATTCAGCAACGCTTTTTTTTTTTTTCCAGCAACCAGAAATTATCTTTAGAAACCAGGAATATACTCTAAGAGAGCAGAAATTTGCTCAGATTTGCATGCAATTGCAGCTGCATGATTCTTTTATCTTGCAGTAAAAAAAAAAAAAAAAAAAAAAAGTTATATGGAGATCAATACCAATTGTCCAAACTACTCCAAAATCTGCTTTATTGTTTTTAAAATTTTGCTATATTGTCTTGTTGTACTGCAGTGGAATTGGTTGACTTAGGGTATAGAGAGATGGAGAAAAAGAAAATGAATGCAAACTATGGCCTGACATCTATACCAGGCACATACACTGATAAGGTAATGGATATTGATAGACTCTTGCTGAGGAACATTTTGGGACTTTCAGACTCCAGAATATTGTATTTATTTATGCTGCAAAGACAGGAAGACAGAATGCCTTTGTTTCTCAGTCTGTTAAATCTGAATGAGAACAGGATAGCCACAAAGCACTTGCAAGTATCTATTTGATTTTTGTAAGAGTTTTGGGTGAGGCCAATTATGATAGAACTAATAGTAGATGGTATCATTTTGAATTTTAATTGCTACTACTAATGCAGTTTATGTAAACTTCCTGGAATCCTGGAAAGTATTTTCATCTGAATTACTGTAATCATTGTTCTGATTCTTTTTCTCATTATAAAGAAGCCCTCAGAGAAATATTTGGCCCTATGCCTTTAGATTCTAGTTCTTTTAAACACAGCCACAAATGCATCTTTCTTGATCTGTTGTCATTCATCAATATATTGTTTCAGTTTATTGAGATGATATTTTACAATTTTAAGTAATGGACATTGTCTGTGTTTCTTTGAAGCAAAAGAAGGTTTAATATTAGCAAGGATTCTTGTGAAAAGGAAAAGATATATCTTATAATGGTAAATAAGAATAAAATTAAATTTTGAAAGTGATTTTACTGGCAATAGAGCAGAGGAACTGAAGGCAAATGAATGTGAGCACAGGAGCCAAAGGTAAATAAATGTAAGCATCATGTTAGCAATGATCTATTGGAAGAAATTACTAAAGGAGTCTCCAGAGAAAGATATCTTACATATATAATTTTATAACTTTAATGTTAAAAATAGAATAATATTGGGTGGTCTTTGTGCTTTTCGTTTTCTGTATATTTCATGGTTGCACGGAATATGCTGAAGTTGAAGCATTATAGAGTTTAGGGGTTTGTCCATTATAATATGGTTTAAATTCCTTGGCTAATTCTTTTGTTTTGTTGTTGATTGTCCTTTTGTATTTATGCATTGGCACAACAATATTCATCGGTATCAGGATAGCAGCTTCCCTTGAACAAAACTAAATAACTTTCTCTTTATATTGTCACCCCTTCTTCATTCTTTCATTCCCAACTATTCCATCTCCCACCTTGCCTCCTCCACCCTCAGTAGCTCAAGTAGCTGGAAAATGGGAATTGTGATCATTCTCTACCTGTTCATCTCTGCTGCGCCTTCCTCCTCACACTTTTCCCCCAATCCAGTGGGACTTCTTTCCACAGACAGCAGCTTCCTTTGAAGCAAACCTACCTTTTAATATGTGGGGTCCACCACAGGTTGTACTGTAGATATCTGCTCCAGCATGGTTCTCTCCATGAACTGCAGGGACATACCTGCTTCACAGTTAAAAAGGCTGAAACCTATAAGACAGGAAAGAAGATTCTCATATGTTATGGAACAGTATATCTCCATCATCTTAATCAAATCTGTAACTTAGGCTGGCTTATGTTCTGGCTTGAGCTGTTTTTAGTTTTCTATTGTAAGAGTTGGTTCTGCCCTGTCAGAGATATTTAACTAGTTAAACTTTCTGCATTGAAGTCTTAGCACAGAAACCTGGAGGATGCTTCAGGATCAACAGAATACTTTTCTAGTTTTACTGTGAGATTATATCTGCTCATTTCATGTTAAAACAGGTAGGTATCATATGAATTACAATAATTTAGGAATCGGATATATTTAAATTCTTACTAAACTATATGAGTATGATGAAAATATGGGAACTTCGAATTCTGTCATGCACTGTTGCCCAACCATTCCCAGAGCAACACAAGAACATATTTGCTGCTCTCAAAAGGTGAGTGAGGTAATGATAAATTTATATGCCATCTTCACCTTTGTGAGAGGGGAAGGAAACAAAAGAAACACACAAGCACAAAGATTCAGTCTTGCATTACACATCCACAGCCCTTAAAACCATCCACTACATCATTTTGCTAAGAAGGTGCCATAAACAACCATAAGTCCTGCTTGAGATAGACAACATGGAGCAATGGGAAATTATGGAATGGTGATTCAGGTATTTCTACACTTGGCTTCACAATATATGTTGATAACTCAATTCAGATATTAAGACTTAAACCCACAATGAGGAAGCACACCAGCATAGCATTTCATATTATGTAAAGCTAACTGTTATATAACAACAAAAACAACTTTAATATCTCAACAAATTGTAGGTGACCATTTTCTAGGTTATAGCTGTATAAAGTAGCTGTCTTCTCTGATTCATGATTTTAGTGATCCCAGGACCAAAGCACCATTTTATACATTGTTTCTGTGTCAAAGTGTTGTTTCCATACTTAATTAAAAGAAAAAAAAAAAAAAAAAAAAAAAAGTTGTTATTACTTTCTTTCAGAGGAAAGATATGAGGAAGGCACATTAACTTACCAAGTGTTACTACAGTTCCTTATTGAGCTACTTGTGGGAGATATTATCAGTTGTACCTTGGGTATTCTTGAGCAAACAAAACCTCTTTTGCATGCACATTTCCACTTGGCGTTTCCTCTCTTATGTAATTAATTTTTAGATTAAAAAATATTTTACCTGCCATACTTATCGCTCTCTAACACTGAAATAATCAGGAGCTGGAAAATCTGAATTTAGTTAATGCAGTCATGTTTCTTGGGAAATATATTTTGTGAAATTCATTCTCTGAAACTATATTTATCACCTTGTGTCCAAGAATTGAGGAATGATAGAAAGAAAATATTAGGAGTATTTCATATGCATATGTGAACAAATCTCATTCTACTTTTCTTTCTCACTGAATCTCTTTTCATGAGAAAGAAAACACTTGCTGAAATAACTGTGCCACTGCAAACATATTTGAATCCTTTTCACACGTCCTTTGTAGTAGGTAGTGTGAAGGTAAGAGGAAGGGAACAAACCTATCAACCTATAAAAGCCAACAACAAATTTAACAGCTTACAACATTAAAGGACAAGAATTAAGGATCACATTTCCCAGGCATTTTTTGTTCATTGTACATTTAAATGCCTTTAAAAGCTAAAACCTCTTCTCTTTAAAAGATAGGCTGCTATAATCAGTAACATGATGGATTCATAATTTGCCTTTCAATCAGTTATACACAGCACCATCAAGAAAGGTGCTCCTTCATTTAAGTAGTCATCTATGTTCTTTGTGAAATGTGTTTACTCATAAATATGTAATCCACTGGTGTATTGTGCTATGTATCTCTCTCAAGCACCTGGTCCACTGAGATAACCACTTATTTCTGTTACCATCTGTGATAATTGTAACAGTAGAGCTTTAGTGGAAGAGATTTATGCTATAAAGCTGTAGGTCCAGTGTTCAAATGTAGACAGTGATGACTGAGAAGATGCATAAATCTACTTGTATAAGCACCAAACCAGCAAAAAGGGATGTATGCATCCTTAAATCTTAGGCAGTGCATGTTAAAAAACAGTTGATAAAAATATGTAATTAAGAGTATGGAAATATAAAATCACAAATATTAGAAACAAGGTTATGTTCACTAAATTACTTCTGTCCCATTATATTATGATGTCAAGTTTTACTTCACAAAACTTAATAACAATTTCTTTCTAAAACTATTTTTTAGTTTTTTTAATGCAGATTATAACCATCTCATAAAAAATAAAAAATAAGCCACAGATATTTTTTTTTCTTAAGAAAGATAGTCCCAAAGATAATCTTTTCATTCATTTGGGACTCTGTGGGTTCTTAATTATTCTTGTTATTATTGTTTAGCAAACAACCAGGTGCTCTTGCAGCCTATTTATACTACTCTGTGCATGTGTATGCTTCTCTGACAAATAAACAAATGTACCTCACTAGTTCTTTTCATACACAGCATACTAATAAGCTATGAAGCAACAGATCTCACCTAAATCAAATTGCAAGTGGTCAGTGACACCACATTTGTTTTACATCAGCATTCAATGAAATCAATGTATTTTTCAGTCATTTGTAATATCCCATAATTTTTTATATGAGCAATGTTTTTGTTGGGTTTCTTTTCTTTTCAACCATTGTACTTTTTTTTACCTATATTAAATGCTGCAGCTTCTCACATGTTTATAACTAAGTAACTAGCAGGAGACTGCTTACCACAAGAAAGTAGAACGGTTTGGAGTAGCTTGATCATTATACTAAAAATATTTTTCCTTTTATGGAGTTTACTAAATAATTTAAAAATTGCAGCAAGGTCCATGTGAGAGTACAAAATGCATTGAGATATAGTCAATACTAGTTAAGTCAAACACCATTTTGTGGTGTTAGTCAGGATAGACACAAGCGGCTCTGATGAACTGTTTGATACATGTGATAAATTTTACATTAATCTCCTGCTTTCTTTTTTTAGCATTATCTCCTTTCCTTGAGATAACTAATCAATTATTTTGTTTATTAGCCTAGTTAATGCTGATAATTCTGAGGATATCAGTTAATGCTGATAATTCTGAGTTGCCAAAGAAACAGATGATAAAATGAAGACAATACATTTCTTTGAACTAACATTTCTATAGCCAGCAGATATGTATAAGTGAACCTAAAACTTTCCAAAAACTGCTTCCAAATTTTCTAAGCCATTACAACAGAAACTTCTGAATATTCCTTCTAAAGATCGCAAAAGTCTGCTTCCTGAAGGACTGACACAGAGTTTAAAAAATACTCCAGGTTAAGCTTCATTTCTCACTATAAAACTTTTGTCACAAAACACCCCCAAACCAAAAGCAAAAGCAAAAGCAACACCAAACAAACAAACAAACAAACAAACAAACAAAGAAAAAACAAAACAAACAAAAACCCCTCCAAACCCCAACAAAAAAATAAACAGAAAACCCCCACCACCCTCAACCTGTCTGGACTGTGCCTTACTGTCCCTTACTATATGTCATCTCTACTGGGAAAGAATAAGAATGAGGAGAAAAGAAGATCTAATAATGAGCCGGCAAAGAGTGGATGCATTCTTGTCTAGTGGAAGGTGCCCATGGCCATGGTCCCTTCCAAACAATATCACTCAAGAAATCTACAATTCTCTCATTCTGTGGAAGAGGTTTTACGTGAAGAAATGAATGCTGACTTACAGTTCCTGACACAGTCCTTGTTTGTGAGAATCTAGCATAAAATTTGAAAGGTATTAAAAAATCAGTAATGATTAAGCATATTATTAACAGTAGGATCATACTTGGGATATTCCAATACAGCAATCAATTTTTATTCCAATACAGCTACTGTGTATGTGCATGCAGAAGTAAGGTGTTGTGCCTTCAGAAGCCTCAGGTAGCACAGCTCTACTCTTCAAATAGAGGAGGGCTGAGCACACAGGATATACACATATATTGAAGCTGTTGTGTCCTGGATCTCCCCCACTTCTGGGTGTTGGGCTCCCTGGGCACAGGATTAATTTAGATTTATTTTATTTTTCTAACAGATAATGACAAGGATAACTTTTCATCATTTTCTTGGCTCATTTCCTTGGCTATTTATTTACAGAAGTGTAACTTAGAAAGGATTGTTAAGACTATGACACATTCACAGGGAAAGTAAAGATAATTGGCTGTATTAGCTGTAACATTTGGTTTCTACTTAAAAGTATAGACAGTGCTGTCTTCAGACAATTGGCCCCAGATGGACAGGTTTTAGTGAGGGGAAACATAAAGGTGGGTGGACAAAGCAACACTTGTTGGATAATTGTCTCTCTTGGTAAGACACTTCCTTTTCAGTGGAGGGAGGGTTCTGTTTCAATTCCTTCCTCTAAACTACAGAGGTCAGATATTTAAACATGTCTCATGGTCTAAATAATTTCCCTAACCATTGGTTTGGGGGACATGAAGAGGAAGGAAAGCTGTCTCCTTTTAGCTTCTGATTGACAATTGAATATTCCATTAAAACACTGGGTTTGTTTCTACATTTTCCCATAATAATAATAATAATTAAAAAAAAAAAAAAAAAGACCCCAAAATAGAACTGCTTTAATTTTTAAGCAAATTAAGCATGTCTTGATTCAAACCAAGTCCTTGACTTCAATTAAAACAATTGCAAAACTTGATTTTGAGATGATAGAAACATCTTGATTGGTCTATTCTTCAATTTTGTAGTCTCAACACAGACACATGAACACATACATAAGCTTCCTTGAGAAGACAAACTAGAATCTACCAGTGGTCAACAATAGATAAGTTTATAAAGACTATGACAGCAGCATACATTCCATTTCTTTACCTTTCAGTGCAAAAAATGCCCCAGTAATTTTCTATTCAAAAAAATGCTTGTGTATCTAAGAAATACATGAGCAGATAACACTTATTACTGACCATAGCAATCACTGATTACAGCAAAAATCAGGAAAAGGAAATGGAAAAAGTCCAGCAGCCATTATTAGTAGTATGTTTTTTATGTTTTAAAACATACAAAACTCTCCAATCGAAACCTTACTATTCTTTTATTTTTTTTATCTGCTTTGATTAGAAGACAATCCCTGTGTTATCAATCTTGAATCTCTTTGTGTACAGTACACAGAATCGGCATAAATCTTCGGCCGATTACACATCTGTTGCTTCACAATCCCTGAGGTTATGATTACCACATCTCGTGTCTGACTAGAATTCGCCTTCTCTTTCCTTTTAATTACTATTTGTTTGACAACAGATTGCTGTCACCACCAGGCAGTTTCTTTTTCATTCTTCTTCTTTCTCTCTCCCCTTTTTCTTTCTTTCTTTCTTTCTTTCTTTCTTTCTTTCTTTCTTTCTTTTCTTTCTTTCTTTCTTTCTTTTCTTTCTCTCTCTCTCTCTTTCTTTCTTTCTTTCTTTCTCTCTTTCTCTCTTTCTCTCTTTCTCTCTTTCTTTCTCTCTTCTTTTTTTCTTTCTCTCTCTTTCTTTCTCTTTCTCTTTCTCTTTCTCTTTCTCTTTCTCTTTCTCTTTCTCTTTCTCTTTCTCTTTCTCTTTCTCTTTCTCTTTCTCTTTCTCTTTCTCTTTCTCTTTCTCTTTCTCTTTCTCTTTCTCTTTCTCTTTCTTTCTCTTTCTCTTTCTCTTTCTCTTTCTCTTTCTCTTTCTCTTTCTCTTTCTCTTTCTCTTTCTCTTTCTCTTTCTCTTTCTCTTTCTCTTTCTCTTTCTCTTTCTCTTTCTC
>CM031858.1:74189927-74253876 GCA_018697195.1 Certhia americana
CGTCTTTTATGGCACAGTGAAAAAAAAAAAAACAAAAACAAAAAAACCCCAATATAACAACTTAGATATAGTGGCCAATTTCAATACTGTTCTCAAAAAAATATATATCAGAGATAATTCCCAGCAAGAACTAATGAAGGAAGAGGAAAAGTGAAGATAATACTAGCAAGAGAATAATTTTCAGAATACTGACACTTTCAAAAAGTACTTCATTAATAATGGTGAAGCATGTTTTTCAGAAGATATGGCAACATACTAAGGACTACTTGCAATGGCTTTTACAAATGGTGTCTAAGATAACGAAGATCTTTATTTAGCCTTTGCACAGGCTTTGTTAGCATATTGCAGTTGACATAACAAAGAAAACTTTCTTAGAAATATTCTCTTCTTAATCTATGAATTATGAATCTATGACTTCCTATCTATGAATTAATATTCACATCATAATCTAAATCTCACTGAAGAATGGAAGGCTGTTCAGGGAAGATACTGATCTTGGGTAGAATTCTGTAATTGGAGTGGACACTAACAGGAGACTTGCATTGTGTAGTTCATGGTGATTATATTTTTTTGTTTCACAAAAGTAGAGATAATTTCATAATTTAATCTGAATTTAATGAAATTTATATCTGAATTGATATTGCATGTGGCTGATTGGTTCAGGAGACTTAAGACTTGTAATAAGTAAAATTTTTCCCATTTGGCCTTTTGTTTGGAGTGGCAATCATACTCAAATTAAGAAAAAAGGTACATGGTCAATACTAATCAGAAGCAGCATTAATACAAGCAATTTCTGGTATAAGTGCTCCCTTATACATTATTTAATCAAATATTTATGCTTCAGCATTTTCTCTTGCAGAATTACCAGTAGTTTGTTTTCTTTAATTACAGAATAATTTTGATCTGAAAATCCCTAGTCATACATCTCTGTCCAGCTGTTTTAAAATACCATAGAATATGGGTTTGGTTTCCTTATTTTTTGATTTTGTTTTTGGGGTTTGGGTGGGTTTTTCTGTTTTGGGGGTTTTTTTTGGGTTTTTTTTTTGTTTGGTTTGTTTTTGTTCTTGTTTTTTGTGTTTTGTTTTGTTTTTGGTTTTGTTTGTTTGTTTGTTTTTGGTTTTGTTTTAATCAAAACAAATGTTTTTTGATAAGTCAAAATTACTTTCCCTGTACTGGGAGCCAGAATCATAAAATCCATGCAGTAGATTTGGATTTTTAAAAATTAGTCGTTCTAGACTTGATGAATTAGGGAGAGAAAAATTAAATGACATACAAACACATAACGAAGAGTACACTCATAACCCTGATTGATATGAATAGTCATAATAACTCAGATAACCATATTTAGACAGGATCCATAAAAGAACTTATAAACCTAAGTGTCATCAAACTGTCTTTATAGATTCTTCTGTTAAATAAACAGAATTTTTCAACCACCTACAACCCATAGGAAATACCAGTACTTATCAAATAGTTCACAGGAATCTGTACCTTTCAAGGCATGACCAGAACTGCTTAGGTTGATTGCTGAACACAAACTAGGCATTCCTCTAATACTAAAGAGCTAGAAGATTTTTAAGAGAAAAATTCATAATTGCACATGTACTTTTTCCCATGTAGTGGTGATGCTTAGGTTTTAGCTATTATATTTTTTAGACTCTGTGCTGGTTTGGTGAGTAGTTTTAGATTTCATATTAAGTGCTACTAAGTTCTCTTCACAGAGTAGATAGACAAAACAATTCCTTCTCTATCATGATACCAAGGACAACTTTCAGGCCCAAGAATAAAAACAATGGCGAAGTGAGAAGAAAAAATAAGGAGGATGAAGCTTCATAACCTGAAGCTGTGGCTGGACAATTGATTCTAATATGCGAATGAACCAGAACATATAAAAGTGTGAGACCTCATGACCAGGTGTCCATTTTGTGACCACTTTGGGGTGCATCTGGGGTGTGGCCTAGCTGGACTCTTGTGCAACCCAAGAGTACTCATTGAGACCTTTTAATAAATACCTACTTTATCCTTTTGCCCTGTCTCATCTCTGTTCCAGGTCAGCCTCCAGAAGGCATCAGTGGGAGGTAGCAGTGAAAATTGTAGTGCTTTGAAATTGCCTCACCATGGATTCAAATAGCTCCTTCAGCTTGTGCATTTGGCAATAATTAAACAATGAAATGCAAACCTTCACAAGTATTCTTTGACCTATTGAATATTTATTATCCTAGAAAACAGAATAATTTAAAGGTCTAATTCTGTTCCACAAAAACCTTTGCATTCTGACAGAGCATTTACCTTGGAGGAAAAAAAGGAATCTAAAATTCTCTCAGAAAATTTAATCCAGTTCTGTCCCACTTGGGTGACTACTCTTACAGCTGTATTACACCATCAAAGGAGACAGGAGCATTGCCTTTCATTTCTGTAGGATTCTAATATAAATTCTGTTGCTTTTTTGTCAAATTGCTAGAGCAGATTACCCATGGGGAGTTGCACAATAAAAGGCTAAACACCTGTGTCAGGAGAAGGGATGATTCCCTAAGTTTACTCTCCTTCTTCTTATTTCTTATTTGGCTACAAATATGGACAGAACCCATATTTCTTTTATAAAGACAACCTTCTACAAGGAACAGGTCAGATAAAACACTACAAGGAGAAGAAAGTGATTCTTCCCTTGGGATGCAGACATGAAAGATAACACTTGATGAAGCAGACAGAAGGGATTGTCATAGTGAGATACTGAGGAACAGGGAATAGGCAGCTGGGTCTCAAAGGAGACTAAAGCTGTGTAAGAATTAAAAGGAGCAGCATAAGGCTTATTGCAACCTTGAAAGCTACTGAGCATACAGAAACCTTCCTGCAAGGTTTGCAGGAGAAAGGATAGATTTTCTTATGTAAACTGTATTTCTAGTCTCTCTGACCAGTAAATGGATTTTCTAGCCTTAGAAACTTGACTTGTTTTTTTTACATTCTGCTGAAAACTGATTTTTGTCTAACCCTCTTTTTTTTTTCCTTTTTTAATCTGCTCTGAGGAATGCAAAAATATAGAAAAAGCCAACTCCCTGCTCTGACTGACACAGGCTTCCATCAGACATATCTGTGATATCTCTTCGCCCCAAATACCGTAGGTTTCACTTCTATTCTAACTTTCACGTGTTTTTTTAGCAGGTCTTGACACCTCATTTGATGTTTGTATTTCTCCAGGCATGAAAGAGAAAATGGGAAATAAGTACATTGCTAATAGCAGGAGAATCACCTTACAGCTGCTGTGGACTAAGTTAGAGGAGGTTTAACTCATAGAAAGAGCTGACATTGCAAGGAAGCCATCTTTTATGGTAGCAAGCTCCACAAAAGGTGCAGTTACTGATTTTCCTCTGAGTGCTTTAGTTAATGGATATGATATGCCATTTTCGTTCCTACTATGTAGTTTCTGATACCACAAAAAATCCTGATGATTTTGGGGTCATATTTGTATTAAATGTTGCTCAACATGATCCTGTAAAATGAATGTCTAACTTCCTGGATACAATTGATATTTATAAAATGGATGCAAATTCTGTCTGAATGTTATTCAGATGTATAATGGCCAAAATCCTTTGGCACTTACAGTTTCTATATAAAATCTGCTGAAAGCTGCAACACTTGGTGTATAAAACTAAGAAAACAATTTTTGAAAAGGGAGAGAAACCAATCTTTTTATTAGTAATTTACATTTGTGCTGCCACAGTTACAATATCACCAGCTACCTTGCTCTACTGTAATATTTACAGGTTTTATTGTGCACCTGCTTTAACTGTGCAAAACTACATTATAGTTACACATTCTAATATTCTTTTTAATAGGATCGTAAGTGGTTTGGGTTGGAAGAGACCTTAAAGATCATTTCTTTTGACCTCACAGCCATGGTCAGGCATGCCACTCAATAGATAGGGTTGTCTAGGGGCTCCACCTAATCTGGTCTTGAACTCTCCCAGGTATGGAGCATTCATAACTTATCTGAACAACCTGTTCCAGTGCCTCACTACTCTTAAAGTAAAGAATTTCTTCCTGAGATCTAATCTAAATCTCTCCTTAGTTCAAGACATTCCCTCTTGTTCCATCAGTGTCTGCTCCCATAAAAAGTTCCTCTCCTTCTTTTTATACGCCCCCTTTAAATATTGAAAGACCACAATGAGGTCTCACTGGAACCTTCTCTTCTCCAGTCTGAACAATCCCAACTCTCTCAGACTGTCTTCACAGGAGACGTGCTCCAGACCTGATCATCTACATAGGCCTCTTTTGGATCTTTTCTAACAGGCCTACATCTTTCTTGTGCTGAGCACCTCAGGGCATGAAGCACTACAGGTGGGGTCTTACACGGGAAGAGTAGAGGGACAGAATCACCTCCTTTGACCTGCTGGCCACTCCTCTTTTGATGCAGCCCAGGATGTGGTTGTCTTTCTGGGCTGGAAGTACACATTGCTCGTATCCAGTTTTTCATCCACAACAACCTCCCCCAAGCTATTTTCTTCAAGGCTGCTCTCAATGACTTCTTCTCCCAGTCTGTACTCATGTCTGGGATTGCCCTGGCACAGGTACAGTACCTTGCACTTGGACTTCTTGACTTTTATGAGGTTTTTGTGGCCCCACTTCTCAGCTTTGCCCAGGTGCCTCTGGGTCACATCCCTCCCTTATGGTGCTTCAGCCACAACCCTCAGTTCTGTGTCATATGCAAACTTGCTGAGGTTGCACTTGATCTCACTGTCGGTGTCACAGGTTGCACTTGATCTCACTGTCGGTGTCACTGATGGAAATATGAAAGAGCACCAGCCACAGGAAAGGTGCCCAGAGGGACTCCACTTGTCACCAGTCTCCAGCTGGACATGGAGTGATTGACAACAGCTCTCTGGCTCCGCATCCAGTTCCTTATCCATTGAATAGTCCACCCTAAAAAATCCATGTCTCTCCAATCTGAAGATAAGAATGTTTTTGGGACTGTGTCAAAGACCTAACAGAAGTTTTGACAGATAACATGAGTTGGTCTTCCCTTGACCATTGCAGTGACTCTATCACAACAGGGCAGCAGAATGGTCAGGCACGTTTGGACCTTAGTGAAGCCTTGCTGAATGTCTTGGATCATCTCCTTGTCTTGCATATGTCTTAACACTTCCATGACTGTCTGTTCCATGATTTTCCTAGAAGAGTTGAAGCTCCCTAATCTGTAGTTCTCCAGGTCTTCTTTTCTCCCCTCTGTAAAATAGAAGTGATGTTTCCCTTCTTCTAATCACCAGTGACTTTGCCTGACTGAAATAACTTTTCAAATAGCATGGAAAGTGGCATGGCAACAGCATCAGCCAGTTCCATCAGGATGTTGGGATGCATGTCATCAGTCCCCACAGACATTTTGTTGGCTAGGTTAGAAATATAGATCAAAATCACAAATCTGTAACATTAGCAGACCATTTTTTTTTTTAAAAAAAAGCTCCCCAAATCCCACTAAGTTAATTTTGAGATCCAGTTCAATGCCTCATAAAAAGGTCAGCATAATGTTATTGCCTGTGATAGCACAATACTGAATTTGATGACCCTGGTGAGCTTTTGCAGTCCTGTGATCTGACAGAATGAAAAGGGCTGATAAGAAATCAAAAATGTATACATCAGGGAGACCTGGATTCTAAATGTTATGTTTTTCAACAAAAAAATTGTAAGTGTATACTTAATGGAAATGACTGAAGGTCCACTTTGTGTTTTTTCCCATAAATGTCAGAGAAAGAAAGAGATTTTTTTTTTATATAAGTTTTAATGTTTCAGGCTCAAAATTCAAAGGGAAAGAAAAAAGAGAAAGACCAGTGGCAGTGGAGAGAAGAAAAAAAGAAAATAATGAATTTCAAAAACTAACTCCTTTGATTACAGAAATTCAGTGATTTCTAAAAAAATCTTTTTGATTATTTTTTTACTAAGTCTGCACTGAAGAAAAAAAAAAATGGAAAAGAAAAAATCTCACTTCCATGACAGAATTCTTGTTTAACTGGCAGAAAAAAAAAAAACTTTGCTTCAAAATAAAATAATGCTCCCCTTCGAGACCTAGCCGAAATTTTACCCTGCTCATATTCATATGATGCCAACTACTTACTCTAAAATGGTCTAATGCTGCATATTGTTATATCTTGCACCTTTTTGGTTAATGTACACATTGAAAACTGATTTAAAAACTGAAAAATGAAATTAACACTCAGTAGGAGAGGATGTATATTGCATTCAGCTTGGCCACATAAAAATTATCTTAGAGGAGTAATTCCAGCTATTCCAAATCTTCCAAATTTCCAATATCTTATTGATATATTTAGGTATTCACTCTCAGGTCTTTGTCTTGGACATTTATACTTCATGAAGACTATGACCATCTAAAAATTATAGCACTTTGCAGCCATTTCATATGCAATGACCCATGCAATTAATTACTGGAATCAAGCAAGTTGACTTCCAGAGGAAGCAAATCTGCGTTTGGACACATAATCAATCATTTTCATGTTCAGTTATTGGAACAGCAATTGCAGCTGCAATAATTATATTGGGAACACAGCATATATGCATCCTGAGTTCAGGATTTCAGAAAGTTACCAATTAAAGCAAAGAATGTCTGCTTTTCCTTTTCCCTCATTCTTGGCGCACAGTCCTGCAAAATAATTTTTATGCTGCTATCTGCATAAAGATGTAGTTACAGAGAATTAAATATATCAAAAAACTGTCAGATAACTTTAGAAATACTGTCTTTATTATGTGTTTTAAATATATAGTCTTGATACAGTCATGTATGTGCACTGTTTCTCTTCATCCACCGTGTCACAACTGCCTTCATTAAAAGTAGGCCCAAACTGTGTATTGTTACATATGGGCCATATAAGCCTTTAGCTTCTACTGCATGAATTTTATCTTATGGTGAACTTTGCTAAGGTGTTCTGCAATTATTTCAATTTTTCCTAGAGAGCAGAAGGGGTAACTGTTGAGGCAAATGATCATTGCTATCACCAAGGTTTACATTTGCCTGAAATTGTATGCTAAAGAAGTGAATGGGTAAAACGAATATTTTCATTCTTTCTAAGGCAATATTTTTATAGTTGCACATAAATTCAAAGAATGCTCAAAAGCTCCATCCAGATTAAAGTAAATATGAGATACCAGAACAATATTGAAGGGAGATATTTCAACACCTATTCTCACATTTAGAATATTATGAAAAGCACAGATCAGAATTAAGGATTTCCTTTTGCTTCTCCTATTTTCTACAACACAAAAAGAACCCCAAATTACATGAACCTTTGGTGTGCTACTACACTTTGTTTTCTGTCTTTTTTTTTTTTTTTCATCAGGAACTTGAAATCTCAACATATAAAATGTTACTTTAAGTCGAAGGAAATGGAGACGACCATCAATAACAGGAGGGAATTGCAGACAAGATGAAATTGTCATTTCTTCATAAAAGTTTTGCTTCAGTTCAGAGATTTCACAGAACATTTTTGAGAATTTCCCCTTCTCCCACCTCATGAAGAAAAAGAAATGATAGTTGGATAATAAATCTAAATCCAATTATGTTCTCATTATACATTTTTTGTAAAATAAATTGAAATTCATAAATGTATACCTAAAAACACCACTCATCATTTTAGATACACAGAGATATGTTAAGACCTAACAGAGAAAATACAATAGTTCTTCCTCACATAGTATATCCATTTATTTTATACTGGTGAGTATCCTTCTGAACAGTTCAATCATTTTGAAGATGAATGTGTTAGAAAAGAGATGCTGTACAAATGTCCCCACAGTATTTTTCTAGAAGTGTCTCTTACAAACCCAAATCAAACCAGACAAAAAGAAAAAAAAAAAAAAAAAAAAAAACTCAAAGAAACCCGAACACTCCCCCCAAAAAACAAAACAAAACAAACCCAAACAACCAAACCCTAAAATAAATTACAAACAAACCCCACAAACAAAACCAAACCAAACTCAACCTCTCATGAAGATGGATTATGGCAAATTGAGCCAGGAAAAGAGGCTAAAGAATTTATGTCAGCAATTCTAGGATAAAACATGTTGTAACAATAAAGAAGGATCTGAATGGAAGACACCTTCTAGCTGAATATCAAAATGTCCAAATTTCGAGCAATACCTACCTCGCTTTTAGTGCTATTGACAGGAATTTAATCTTGTGTCAGAGATTGAAACTCAGCCCACAGAAAATTTCACATTTTGGGAAAACTCAAACTTTTTAGAGAAATGGTGTGGCAGAGCTGACAAGCAGGATTGACTTTTTCTTGAAGGTGCTAGAAAACAATCTGGCTTGTCTAGAATTAACAGGGCAATTCAGTCTATATGATGATACCCCTAACTTTGCTCCAAGATTTCATGAACTTTGGAATACCAGTTTCTGCATAATTTTCTAAATACACTTTACTGTTGCATTGAGTAATACTATTGGTTCACATTAAAAAAGATAAAAAAAAATCTATATTCAAGAGTGCATTTTGCATCTGAGGATTTGTCCAAAGTGCTCAGATGTTTGGATCAACTGGTTTAATTATAGAATTCTTATTGCGTTTATACAGTGACAGAATTTAATCCTTCTTTAATTCACTGCCCTAACAGCTTTTATAAACAGAAAGTTCAGGAAGGAAAAGGATTTCCTGAAAAAGTAATTTATATTGCTATTTCATATTAGTTTTCATATATTCAATTCTTATACACATAAGAAAAACAAGGTAGGAAGAGATGTAGTAACATACTTAAATTAACAAAGCAGCAAACTAGATCAGAATTGACTTATTTACTTGTAAGAATGTGGCTTTGTTCCCCTTCACTTTCATTGCTTGAGAGCATGATGGTCTATTTTGCCTTGCAGATTTGAGAAAGCATCCATTTCTTCAAAATGCAGTTTCTGCCACTACATTATCACTGTCATTTCTGGTTCATGCACTGATTGCTTTATCTCACCAAGAGTTGATAAAAGGAACCATAGATACCTATTTCTGAGGGGGGGCGGGGGAGGGGGGGGAAATATAAAAAAATTTTTGTTGCTGTGGAGAACAGAATATAAAATATGTTTGAATGTGTGGCTTAAATCATTTGTGTGACACAAACCTCTATATTTTAGTCTTCTATTCCTGCATTCCTTAGTATTTTATCCTGCATTACTTCTAGGAGTTAAATGAAACTAACTGCTTTGCAGAAATATATTTTTGAATTAAATAAACACTGACCAGATTCCTTAGGAAGTAACAATAATATTTCTGGTTTGGTGTATCACTTGCTGCCTCAAACTAGACAGTGGAAGAATGCCTGAAGTACTGATTGGCCAGTGCTAACAATGAACTTATTAAAAGATTCATGGATAAGAACAAACTAGCTGGTTTCCTTTAATGTAGATATTGATTGAGACTGAAATTATGCTGAGATAAGGAAATATATAGCAAGATGTATGGTTGTGCTGACTGACTTTCCTTGATAATGGGTTGTTTTGGACTCTCTTGCACACACCCAGAAACCCAGAGTATCAATCTGTTTGCTGAGGGGCTCTCTATGCAGAGCAGTCATGTTTGCCTGGCCTTTTATTTTAAGGAAAGAGGTTACGTAGCATGCACAACAGGCTCTTTGTAATAATAAAAATGCATTTAAACACAATTAAAAATTAAAATTGAGGCTTTCCTTCATGAAAAGACATTGAAGCAAGCTAATATATAATAACAATGCCAAAAGATAATCCCTGCTATGCTTGCATGCTTCTTTTGTCAGTACAGCCACATATTTATGAGTACTTCATGACAGGAGGAGAAGAAGACAGGAGACAGGAGGAGGGAACTGACAGTTATTTATGTTGCTTGCAAATTATAAACCTCCAGGAACTATGTGAAGTTATTGAAGCTGTGGGTTCAAACTAACAGAGATATTATCTACCCAAAAGCTTTCTTACCTGACTAATTGTAATGTCTGAATTGTGGAATGCAAAGAGGTCAAAATCTGTATTTCCTCACAGAAAGCTAATTTCTGTGAGCTTCATTAAATGAATAGAGATGTTTCATATCTAATGGGGTAATAAGGAGACAATTTGTCCTCTTGTATTTTGTGTTTTCATGTAGAAATCAACTGAAAGATTGAATTACCTGGAAAGCATTATTTGTGTAGAGTTTTTGGCATAAATGTGATGAGCATAATCTGAAGAGGAAGCATCTGACTGTTTGTTCTAAACACTAGTGTTCAATAATTTAATTTTATTGATCTCTTGTTCTTAATAGTCTTTGCAAATATAACTGTTGTCAATGGAACCAAGCCTATTAGACCCCTGCCTCCAATAGTAGTGCATTAGAGGACTAGAATGATTGTAAATTCTATTTACACTGTATTTGAAGTGCTAATGAAACAGTCTCAAATTACCAGCTTTCAAAATTTGAATTTAAGTCCAGTAAATGTAAGCAATTTTGAAACATTTTTAATCATTGTGAAAATGACTCACAGACATGTAAACACTTGTAAGAAAATTGTAAATCCCTGAAACTCAGAAGACAGTTCTTTATTTCTATATGCACCTCTGATCCCCCAGCCCTCAAACAAGAATGGACATAAGTTGAACCTAAAAATTACATAGAAAGAATACTAAAGATGCATCAAGACCCTCTTGCTATTGCAACTACATGGGTAAATTCTCTGCATTATTTCACAAATACCAGCAAAAAACTGCACTAAGATTTTTTTCTTGCAATTATGCTTTATATAATGAAAATACAAATTAGGTATTACAAAATTATTAGTTACATTTAAGAAGTGGCTTCAAGGCACTCAGGCTGTCAGTAGCTATTTCTTTGTACACATCCTCATTACATACAGGGACAGTGATAGTCTTCATTTATCAAATTCATTAAAAATATGGATAATGTAATCCAGAAATGAAGAATAATTGGGATTTTTTGCATTTTCTTTCTTTTACAACAAGGTACCACTTCTGTGAAGGAAAACCTTGGCACGAGAAGATTGTGAAGTGCGTATCACAGATGAAACATTATGCAAATGACATTATTCACAAAGCAAAATCACCCAAGATTGTACTTATAAAATCAGGCATCTGTCTGAGTATTATTACAAAGTTCTTAGCTCACAGACTCTTTGCAGTGATAAGGAACTAAAGAACAACCTTTATTTTCATTTATTTTCTCATCTGAAAATAGAAAATAGCTACCCTTAGGGGTTTTTTGCCTCTACATTTTTAAGGCCATTAAAGAATTAGGCCTTTCATTAAAACAAACAAACAAACAAAAAACAAACAAAAAAAATCTAAATGAAACCTTCACAAATCTCAAATTACAGAAAATAGAAAAAAGTTACTAATCTCATTTAATAGAGATATAAATAAAGGCTCATAAGGAGTAAGGGAGTTAAGCTTAGCCTTATAAGCAATCAGGAGTAAATTCAGATCTTTGTTAACATCGCTTTTTGCCTCAGTGGAGCACGGATTCATTCTCTTCATTGTTTTTCTATCTTAAAATTTTGTGGTCAACCTCCTACATTTAAAAGATTATCTCATTTCTCTTACTTCTTTCTGGAAATATTTATGCCACTGCTTTAAAGTACGAGGCCATCACGCTTTGTCTTAACATCCAGCAAATTTGACAATCAAAGTGAAAAATGACTGAAGGTACTTAAAAGACATAAATCATTATTGAACCCTTTATGTTCCTATATCACCAGTTGTACCTTTGACGTAAAATTAGGCTTTGGATGTGTAGTGCTATTAGGACACTTTGCTTAACTAATAGCTGTTTAGTTGAAGTCTAAGTGGAAGAATTATATTGGCTCAAATAAGCCAAGAACTAATGGCTTGCAGCACTTAGGTTAAAATACCACACGTGTCTTTTTAACTGGATTTCCTTATTCTTTCAGAAATAGTCCCTTTAAAGCATATTGAATAGTATCACATATCTAACTTGAATGAATGCATATGATGGACTTTTATGAGGGCTTTTTTATTATTATGAGGTCTCTTTTATTACTTTCCTTTTCTCTCCTCTTTTAACTACAGTCTATTTCAGGTGAAGAATTTTATGCAACACTTCAGCATTGCTGAGTTACTATAAATTCTGATTAACCAAAGGGGTCAACTTTCATTAGAAAGTGCATAAAACTCAGTCCATTAAATTGTCCATTTCAAGCTTTCAGTAATGGCTTATGGGTTTGATTATATTAATTAGTGCACCTTCTGCATTGCCAATCTAAATGGTTATTTTAAAGAGTACGGAGGCTTCATCTTCTAGCATAGGACTAGTTTATAAGAAATAAATGGTAGAGGAGGTGGGAGATTTAAAATTTAATAACTTAACTGAATTATAATTGATAAAAAAAATAAAGTCATTGTAGCAGATAAATTATTTTGTCAAAGAAGTTAGAATATCATATCAGCTACAATTTAGAAAAAATAATCCCAAGTCATTACTTTTTATAACTTCACTTCAAAATTAGGGACATATGATTTTATTGCCTTTGGTCAAAGATATCCTATTGATTGTTCATAACACAAGGTTCAAACTCATATGCTCATATCTTCAGTGACTCTTCAAAATACAAAAAAAAGTTACTGGTTTTCTAAACCCTACTCTACTCTAAACCTACTCTACTCTATTCATTTCCATTTCAGCAGTTGATAGAATGAAGCACACCCAGCAATTGTTCTATCCAGCTTAATATGCTACATAAAATGACAAATCCTTTTATTTTGGATAACATATAAATATAGATTCTCTATATCTGTCAACTTAGCCAGTCAATGATCAAAACAGATCAAGAGAAAGGTAGAAAGAGCAGACCTTCACAGACAATCCTCTGTGTGGGACCACTCAGTGAGGGCTGAGTCAGCTCCAGTGGGAAACAAGACTCTAATTCATTACCAACAAACTATTTCAATGATTCATGTGGATTTAATAAGTGAACTGCATCGCAGAGAGCCCCTCCTTCTGTACCTGATCTCCTCATATCTAAGGCATAATGTGACACAACAAGGGAACCTGAAACTGCATCATCTAAGTTTTAATTTGTCCTGCCTACCTTTTTGACGTTCCTGGTGTGGTGGAGGATGACAATGCTGAGGTTTTATTGGATATTTTTTTTTTTACACAGAAGAAAAAAAACACGAAAAACATAACCTTGAAAACAGTACTTTCTTTTCAGAAAGTGTATAAATTTGTTTTGCATTACTGCCTACTAACAGCAAAGTTCATAACAAAAGTTTTCATTTTTCTGTTCTACTGATTTCTGCTTGTATCTGCCCTGGCAAAACAATGCCAAGTGATCAGTACAGGACCAATACAGACAGCAGTAGTGCAAACTTGCTATCCAGTGTCTCAAAGTAACACTTGTAATATTTAAAATATTCAGGGATTGAAAACAGAGTGAGAAAAAAGGGAAGGTACAGAGCTGCACAGCTGGACTGCCATTACCTGACCACACTACACTGAACAGTGGTCATAAATGCTCCAATATACATAAGGGTATTTATTGCCTAGCATGGAATAGGCTGGATCTCCCTCTTTCTGAATAATATTTTACCTACTCTCTCACTGATAATAACTTCATGAGAGAGTATGTGTACTATGTGGGGTTTTAGATACCATCAGTATTGGACTCTATGATCAGAGCAGTCACAAAGATACTGTTTGAGAGGCAGAAATTCCATGTCTAAAAATGTGCACCATCTTTCAAAACACAGTTCTCATCATGCACATTATTGCTATAAACTCGGCCTGACTACAAAAGTTCATCAGAAGTAATGTAGATGTTTATATATTTTTTTTGTCAGAGTGAAAATAATTATAGAAATCAAATATTTTTGATAAAATGCAATAAGATACATTGATTTTTAATTTTTTTAGGAGAACTTTAAATTAGAACTTGTCAGACTGTAATTTCAGTTTTAATACTCTTAAAAAAAAAAAAATCAATAACTTTGGTTAAGGTAACTAAAACTGTTTTTAAAAATTTGAACAGGGTTTCAGAGTCCTGAAGGATATTTTGTATATGGAGAACAAGTATCTGTAATTATATGCTGAGCAAAACAGCTTGAGAGTTCTGGATTGTTGAAAATGCAACATCTCTTGATAGAAAAAAATAAAATTTGGTGCAAAATTCTCAGCATGACAGTTTTAAAAATACAGTTTCGTATTTACAGCTTTTTATTTATTTTGACAATATTTTCATAAATTATGAGAGAACATTTCACTTCAAAAAGACAGAATTCATGAAAAGAAGAAATGAATGCCTCTTATTTTAAATTTGCCCATTAGTAGGGCTTACTGAATTTAACAATACATCAAAGGTCCAAATTTAATATATATTGCCAAAACATATGGGAAAAAAACCCCATGAAAGTAAAATCAGATCAGAATGATACAAACCAAAATGGTGTTTAAATTTATTGTTCTACATATCTGTACATTTTTCCAAATGTCTAAATATAAGTTAATGCATTTTCTGTTTTTTCACAAAAATATTTCAAGCAAGGTATTTATTTAGAATTTTCTAGATAAAGAGGACTCTGATAGCTGATTTTAAGTTATACATTATCAAATATTACAGAAAGCAGGTGTACTTTTCTTTGAACTACAGAAATACAGGTAGGCTTTATTTGATTCTTGCCAGAAGGCTTACCACAATGTTGAATTTGATGTTCTTTTTTATGGAATTCTGAGAGTGCAAATCTCTGCCCCTGTAAAGTGATGAAACTCCAGTAAAATTAAACAATTGTTGCTCATCTAGCTAAAACCAGAATATCTAGACTGTATGTTGGTGTAATATGGGCATAGATTTGCAGACATATAGAAAGAAAAGTTAGAAAGAAATTTGTTCTTGTTAAAACCAGAGTTTTTATTATTGTTGTTTATTGTTGTTGTTGTTTAAGAATACATTTGCATTAGTAGAGGTGATATAAGCATTATAACAATTACACCTAAAACCTTCTTTGATATAGTTTCTCAAAGGCAATTTTGTATTGATGTCAAGAATCTGTGGAGGCCTGTAAGGTTTCAAACATGTTAGTATTCAATACTAATAGTAATATAATAGACCAGTAACTTTTACTCAAATTCAGATGTATACTGTCTTTCCAAGGTCTGTTTCATAGACCATTTCAAAGATTTCATATGTGGATAGACATAAAACGCAGGATGCATGTCCTATCCAGATAACATCCCATTTTTTTTATTCTAGAAGAAAACCTTTATTCTAACTAATAAAAATATCCCTTATTTATTACTCCTGTGGTATGAAAGAAACAAAAGGCTACCATTATCGTAGTGGTGGTACCAAGCACTTTATAAGGTTTATCACATAATAATAGTAAATCAAGTGGGAATAGAAGTTTGGATTAAAAAGAAATGTGTTTTCCCTATTTGCTCACATGGACAAGAATTTTAAAAATATAAATAAAAGTAAAATAAATTTTACATCTGATTTTACATGCTCATCACTTGATCACTTACAGCTAAAATAAATTACTTATTAAGTACTGGAAGTACTTATGTACTTCCAGTAGAATCAAACTTAATATTTGCTTCTCTAAGGCATGGATGTGAAATGAGTAACTGCATTTGCTTGAATTTTTTCCAGATCTCATTCTAAAAGGACTTTAATATCTTCTGCATTAAATGAGAATGTATGTACATAAATAATTTAGATGAAACAAAATATTACATCTCTGAATCAGGTCAGAATTCATCTAAGCAATTCACCAAAAAAACCCAAATTCTCAAAATGCCTTACCTACTTATATAAAAAAAAAAAAAAAATCCCTATGCTGATATGCAGAAGTCTGCCTTACTCTGACAGTGAAAATAAATTACCGAACTGCAAGAGGAAAAAACAGATGTATTTAAAAGACAAATAGCCATTCTCTCTGAAATTCAAAGTAGTGTGAAATGGAGAAGTCACAGCAGATTAAAAAACAAATGGGAAGCAGAAATTCAGATTGCCATCAAAGATAAGAAAGTTCTAAGAGAATTGTTCTTCTATGCTCTTTCAAACTCTTGACACCCTTTGCCTTACAGCAGATGAAAGAATAGAAAAGGTTGATTTTTGGAACCCTTCTGCAAGGAAAGTGCTTCAAGGAATTTTCAATGTGCCCGAAGAACGGGGTTGAAGACAGCTGGCATAGTGAGTAATGCTTAAAGACAGTGCCATAAATTGGAAGATTGGGATCATGCACAAATGGCCTAGCTTCCTTCTATTCCGCTATTGAACAATAAAGACCACTTTCAAAGTACTTGTTCATCTAAATGTAGTCAGTTCACTGTAGCTGTGAATATTTTTTTCCATCTTTTGCCTCAAAACAGGCTGGCTGTGCATCCTAGCCTCTGGTACATCCATGGTATCCATGGTATACTTCCAAAAAGATTCCAGCCAGTGAATTGGATACTGCAGTGATCATATAAGCATTTGTTCAAATGATGTTTGAGGGGATATAGAATGACAGCGTTTTAAAAAGGCCTTGCTTTTAAACAGAATAGCTGAATCCTCAGCTGACCACTCTTCGGAGTTAGCTGACAGGAGCTAGCTCACTAGCCTGTTGTAGAGTGACAATATAATGCTGAGAAGAAGCCCTGTAAGAGGACCAAGAGAAAAACAAAACAGGAAACAAATGTGGATCAAGGTGCCAAAGATTTTCTCTAAAGTGCTCCTGGAAATCTTTTCAAAGTTTGAAAGCCTATTATTAATTCTCTGTAACATTTTCATCAGAGATTTCCTAAATTGTTCTCTCAGAGTTAACTAAGAGAATGACAAGAGTGGATTGTCATTATAGTCTTGAAGAATTAATCACATCACTGCAAATTAGCCTCCTTTAGCTACTTATTCAGAACTGACCTTTAACCAACAAAATGACATTCCTAAGCCTGGTTGTGAATATTTCATTAACTTGTGAATCCCACTAAACCACTAATACTCTAAGTACATCAAACTCTAACTTCGTTTTAGTATTCCTTCAAATTTAGTATTCCTTCAAATGTTCCTGGAATTTTTTGCTTCATAATGAACACTCATAAAATTTCTAATAAAAAATAATGCTTATTTATACAAACATAGAATTCACTTTTCTTTTTTATTTTGACATGCTATACTTTTCTCTCTGATATCTGTTTCTAGCATCCTTCTCAGGACCCTTCACCTGCCTTGATACTGTAACGCTAAGTAAGACTATTTGGAATGTCTTCCTCTATTTTGTGTCTGAATAGTTTCAAAAAAAAGAGTTTAATTTAACAGCAGAGAAGGAGATGTGGGCATCAGATGATGTGATTAAAATCTCCTACACACACATAAACGTCAGCATGAAAAGACAGAGAGGCACAGTGGAAGGCATGGGACCCCTAATAACCCTTTTGAGAAATGAACTCCAAGGTGTCCCACAGTGATCCCAGGAGGGTCTCAGCATCCACCCATACCAAGATGGGACTAGCCACCACTGTGAGCCAACACACCAACTCTGGAAGTCATCTTTCTAACTGAGAGAGATCACTGCCCAGAGGTATGGGGCAAATAATGGGGTTACACAGGATATTCTAGGATCATTAGGGGGATGAATCAAAAGTGGAAAATGGGAGGGAGCAAGGTGGATTGAGGAGGAACAAGCACAAACAAAAATAGATGAATAAGACAATAAAAGGAATATATAAACAGGTGGCTGGCTGTTCAGCACACATCTGGTCATATGTTGTCAGCACAGTCTTTTCTGCTTTCTTATTACCTTCTGAATATTAGCAACTGGAATGAATGTGGTTGTGAAAGGTCTGTACCAACAGCTGGGTACTGGGGCCCTGGGGTTTCAGTGACTCATTCGTCCAGGTGTGATGCCATGCTGGTTTTGCATGTTTTTTCTTAGCCTTCAATGCTTACATTCTTGTAGTACAGTTTCTCACGAACTTTCATGTAAACAACGATTGTTTTCACATTCCTCTCTAGAGGAAGCGAGACTTGATAGACTTTTAGTTTGACCTGTAAGTTGAAGAAATGACAACTTCACCCTCCAATCCCTAGTCACCTTTAGAATAATATATATATCAAAGTCACACAATAAACTTCCCTTCTTTTCTTCCTTGCTCTGAAAAAAGAGTTATCATAAGTGCACGTGTCTATTCGTGTGTCTATAACGACAGTGTGACAACTAAGAAGATTTGGATCCATGAGAAGCCAATGGATAGATAAGTGCCTGAGCCCAGCTTCAGGAGGGATCCACATTATCCATGTGCAGGTACATGCAGGTGTGCATAGGTTTTTCCTGCTACCAAACCTTCCTCATAATCAGGCATTGAGTGGAATGGGAAAAGGCCATTGGTGCCATTAGAGCTAGTCTGAGTGCTGAGTGTATCTGAAACACATATACATATGTGTGATATCTGTGTCCAGATGTGCACGTATGTGTATATGTGGTACATGCTTGTGTTTGAATATATGCCTACTGTGAATCCTTGCTTTGAAGGAGTTACAGCAACTTCAACTCTTTCAGATTATGAGATTCAGTAATCCCCTCACTCTGGAGATTACAGTATATGCTAGCAGATATGAAAAGCATAGTAAAATCATTACAATAGGTGCACATATGAATTTAGATAGATGTCCAAAGACACAAATTGAGAAGCAAAATGCTTCTAAAATTGAATATCCAATTGCTTTGTATCATGCATGCCATACTTTTAGGTCTTACTCTTTCAGTGTTTGATTTCCTCATACCATCAATGTTAAGAGACATGTATGTAAACCAAATGGCCTAAGACTTAAGAGAAAACAGTAAATCATCCTGGAAAAGTATAGAAGGAAACTCATACTCTTCTCATTAGTGCACAGAAAGGGGTTTGAGTGAAAGAGACCTTGTGGCAAGCTTTCATTCTAATCAAATATGTGAGCCTTCAAATTTAGTAAACTGACGTCCCAGGTTAAGAAAATGCCACTTGTGAAATCTGTAGATAGCAGACTCTATGTAGTGTAGTATTCTGTTATATTCTCTAAGGAGAAGAAAGGTCACTAAAATTTCCTGCTTCTGACTAGCAAGAAGAAATGTTGAAGAATTACTTCAATCAGTGGGGACTGGCTGAAGACTGGCTCCTGCACAGAGGACAAGAGAGGCAGGAGGTGCCCAGGGTAGCCACCAGCTGGCAGTGAGTCAAACACTGCAGCAAGACAAACATTCCAACCACTTAACAGTTTCTTCACAATAAAAAAGGAAAGAATACATTAAATTCATGTCAATTGGTAAAACAGTTATTATTGCAGCCTACATTTCTCCATTCCTCTCTTCTTGTCATTCCTCCCTCCACAACACAGACTTGATTCACTGTTTGTGAGGAGACAGCAAAGGTCACTGAGCAATCAGTTTGGTCTAGTTTTCCCTGAGTTTGGGATAGAACTCAGGTCAGTGCTTAATTATAGCTCTTTGAAACTGAAGCTTGCTCCCATTGTTAATCAGAGCATGGTAAATGTATTATGCATATACATTAATAGTATCTGTGTATGTGCACATATATATCTAATTCAGACAGATAAATATCCTTAGAAAGAAAGATGCATTACACAGACACTCTGTGTTATATGCCTACATATGTATATAAAAATATATATAAATAGATGGCTTCTCTTTAAGTTCTTTAGAAGTAATGTATTAATTCAAAAAGACAGTTACTTATCAAACACTTAATAATTCAAATTCTGTTGTCAGAATATACAATATTTGCTTAAGTCTCATATATCCCTGAACACCTAAATGAGTTAATATTTCCTTTTACTCAGTATGGCAACCTCTCTATTAGAAGTGAAGATTCTCTCTCTAAAGCAACTGATCTTGTCAAGCAATAAGTGAATATAATAGGAATTCATTACTGATTGGATTTTAAAAATGTCTTTCTCAGACAGCAAAACTTTGTATAATATGAAGTGAACAAACAGTAATTAAAATATGGAATGTTAAAACATTTTAGTTTGCCAGAAAAACTGTAAGTGACAGAATTCCTTGTGGACGAAAGATTTATTTCAGGGGGAAAAAAAGCCTCATGCATTCTTATTTAGTTTTTCAAAGAATTTAACAAAGCCTGACCCAGCTGGACCCCAGTGGTCTGCCTCTAGCTGTGGTAAAAGCTTAGTATAGTATTGAAGAAGAAACATAAGAATGTTCACATTCTTAAGAACATTGTTTCATGATATTACAACTGAGGTTCCTTTGTACAGGATCATACTACAGGGACACCAGTTTTAATATTCAACTTCTAACAGCTGGCATCTGCTGCTTTAGAGAAAGAGGAACAAATATAATTCTCCTAATTATCTGTATCATTATTCTTCTTACTTCATAAATTACATCTGCCTCCTGGGTCTGTTTTATACTGATCTCAGTTTCTACCAGTTGTCTGCAAATCATTACCAAACTCTTGTCCTATTCTTCAGCCCTTGTTCCTTCTCTTTATTTGAGAACCAAACATAACAGGTGAACATATTTAAAGCTGCAGCCATGCCAGGTTTATATGTATTCATCACAAACACATTCTTTTGGATGTCTGCCAATAATGCTTCGATATTCCTTTAAAACTGCTTCTCACATCTTTCGGAAATCTCATGTTTTTTCTACTTATTGCTTCATTTGCTTACAAGCTCAGACTCTAAGGAGCAACTCTGTTGCATTGTAAAATTTTACTAATATTTACTAATATTTAACTTGTTAAAAAAATTAAAAGCACCTTAGGTTTTTAATTTTCCATTAATGTAAGTGCTTGTAAGCATATAAAATTCTTATTTCTCTATTGCCACCACCACAGTTGCAGCATTACTTGGGTAATCACTAAGACTCCACAGCTTCTGGGTAGCATTCTGTGCTCTCAGTGGAGTGAAGCAATGCCTGGTGCACTTAGGAGTTTCATAAAATCATTCATGGTCACTTGCAACACTATGGTTATGTCCTAAGAATGTACTTAGAGTTGACCATGAGAAACTTCCAACAAAAATTGATATCATATGGAAGATATTGAAACAAGGACCATCTTTTATATAACTTTGCTCTTGCCAGTCCTGTACTCAGTGTGACTAATATCAATTAAAATATATTTTTAAAAATATCAATCTCAACATTTAAATGTTTCTGCTTGATTCTGTTGATTAACATGTTACCGAGAACTACATTATTCTTTTACCTACACCTTTAATCATTGTCACACACTCTGAAAACTGACATACGTTAGTAGTAACTTCTGAATGAAAAATACAGCATTAGACAAATCTGATGCAAATGAACTAAAGAATATTTTTTAATCAATATCACATCTCAGATGCTAGTAGGAACTGGCCGAGGGTTAGTAGAGAAAGTTATTAATACAACTTCTGATTTTTCGATAATACTATTGAGATTAAAAATCGGAAAATAAAGAACTTTATAAAGCATACAGAAAGACACCAGAAAAGCAGAAAGGATTTGGCCAAATAAAAAAAGCAGAAATTCTAACTAAAATATTAAAATTTGGAAGCTAGACACTGAATGCTAATAAGAGTACATACTATTCCTGTTTTGAATTGACAGAGATTCAAACTGTTTTGTAGATTAGTTATATTTCTCTGAAATGGGTATAAAATTTTAGGTGTAAAACCTATATGATTAGTGTGAGAAGAATCCCTGACCTTGAATATGAAAGTATCATAAATTGCTGTGGTTTTGAATTAAAATGCAGATATTGCAATTGACGAAAAAAAGAGTACTTACAATGGTTACACATGTGGCTACTCTAATAATTATAGTGAATTCTTAAAATGGTGTTGTTACTGGTAGCAATAGAAGCAGTAGTTTAGACTTCACATAGATTTTCACTGACTTCTGAATAAAGTTAAAAGGAGTCCTTCATATGTTATCAGACTATCTATCAGAGGGCAAATTTAGTAAAAAATTCAAAATTTCTCACCAGAATGACAAATTTTACCCATTTGACAAGTAACCCTGGCAAAAAACCCAAAACATATCAAAACCTAACCAAACAACAAAACCAACAAAAACAAAATTAAAGAAGTATGTTTCATTCTTTTCAGTAACATTGAACAGAGTTGTCAGTAGGAGTTCCTCATCAGTAAGTCCTGCTTACTGCTTGACAGAGGCATTCTAGGCAGAGAACTCTGGGTTGCCTTAACACCTTTCTTTCCCAACAGGGCAGAGTAAACCTGATGTGCATCCACATGGGAAGCTGCAGTAATCACACAGCCTCCTCCCAGCTGTGTCTAACTTCTGTGCTCTACAAATGATACAAAATTCATAAATATTTGAGTTTACTTGAATAATTTTAATATTCATCAAGAGTCCAATTCTGCATCTGATTTACTTAATTTAGTTAGTTTTTAAAGTGTTTCAGTCACTTTCTTCTCCTTCAGTCAGGTAGTCGTGCCGTTGAGAAATCAGTATTGCTGGTACTTAGACCAGACAAGAAATTTTTAGCACCTGTTCTGGCTGGTTTATGTAAACAGATTTATCTACCTTAAACAGAACTGTCTGAATTCATGTCTTTTAGATTTCAGTATCTGTGAAAAAAAATGGCTTTCGTGGATAACATTAGAAACAAGATTTTAAACTGATTTAAGTTTTTAGGAGTTGAGAAAGATATGTGCTGGAATCACCAGAAAGTACAAAAGAAAAAAAATGTATATTTAGCTTTTATTAGTTTAATTGGGACCTGAGTTGCAAAATTTTCTGGTAAACCCATTGAAATATTTTAATGAAAATTCTGTAGCAGTTTCCCTACAAACGTCTTTTGGAAATATTTTATCTGAACATCATGCATGGTTTCCAGCAGATATAAAGGGCATTTTTCCCCATCAGCTTTTTAAATTAACAATAACAACTCAGAGGATTGTTTTCTGTTGCTACCTCAATATCTGGTACTGATGGCTTTTCTGTTGCCTGCGGTCACAATAAAATTTTGCTCCTTAAGTTAACTGCGGAACTGTTAATACCATCTGAGGAGGTTCAAATCACAATATGAAAGATCCATTACTCTTCATTCCAATCTGTTTTACTGGTGTGTGGTGCTTTCAACATCACTTAAAATGTTACTGCAATCGTTCCAGGACTCAGCTTTATTCTGCTCTGTAAAACAGAGAATAAGGTACAACATGTAAGAGCTTTGACAGTGACTTATCCTGCAATTAGCATCACTGGAAGTGGGTCCTCTTGTTGGTCATACCGTTCCAAACCTCACATTTTTTAAATTATTTAGATAACCTCATAAATAATGTACTAAGACTACAAATTTCACCATATAACTGTACTGGAAACATTGGGTGAAACATGCAAAATTGATTTCCAAAGTATAGCAAAGAATTTGCTCATGAATGCATTTGCTCCTCGGAGGATGAAAAGGAAGGAGAGAAAAACCTGGTTCATTAAGTTGTCTTGTAACCAAAAGCAGAAACATCTGCTAAAAAATTGTGAGCAAGCTGATGGCTAGATCAAGCAAGGAAGATGGAAGAATTAGATGTGCATTTCACTTTGTGTTAAGTTTCACAGACACCCTTAGGAAGAATATTGTTTAAGATAATATTTTTAATTCATGGTTTTGATCTGAAATATGAGTGAAGAAGTATTGTATAGGAGCAGTCATAAAATGCACTGTTTAATGACTATTTCTTCACCTTTCTGCTTGATTGTTTTGTATGTAACAGCCATTTTTTTCTCACCTGTAATTTGCTTATTTTTGACAACTGAAACTTCAGCTTATACATTCATTATTCCACTGAAAAACACCTTTTAGGGGTTCAGGAGAGAGTATCATAATTGTGGCTGAAATGTTACAAGGTACTTTAGACAGACTTGCAGCAACCAAATATACGACTCTGCAGAAAACCCATTTGACCCTATAACTAGAACTTAGTGGGTTTTACTCTTTTACTTTTGTTGCACCAACATGGCAGTGTGATTCCTTGATGACTGCAGAGTCTGTTGAAATGAATTTGATTTCCCATAGATTCCTCAATGACTTGAAGAATTATCTAGTGAAACAGAGCCTCACATGAACAAACTGGACTGGAAATAACTAGGAGAAAGAAAACTGTGAAATATTTAAATGGCTTGTTTTCTTTCTTTTTTTTTTTTTTTTCTTTTTTAAAGTATTTGCTACTTTTTGATATTTTTAAGTATGGTTTTGTGATAGCCCTTTACTCACCATATCATTGAACTAGATGTGACTGAGCCTTTACCTTATGAAAGACTAATTAGCTTTTTAGAAATCTCTTAATAGTTAGGTCAGAACTGAAACAGATGACTTTGTACATATCTTTTCCCACTGCAACCATTCAGAGCAGGTTCCTGCTCATAGGTTCTTAGGCTTAGTCTCAGTTCAGTGTCTTACTAAATTACAGCAAAGTTTTATTCTTTCTTATGATGTTTTACTTTTTAACATCTCTGCAACTTGATGACCTCGATGAGAGCCTCATTTCAAACAACTGCCTATTCTACCTTTCAGCTCTTTGTTTTATACCCACCAAAGTATCCAGCATGATCACTGGATACCTAAGAAGACATCAATATGCTACAGAAATAATTATACTCAAACTAATCACTTTTTACAAAAGTGTAAAAGAGTGCAACCAAACAAATCAACTATGCAGTTCATCAGTTCATCTTATCATTGTATTAATATTTGAGAATTCTTTCCCACCCCTACTTAACTCTAATAGTATACAAGTTTGATATGTGACCATATTTAAAATTTTACTATAGCACTGTATTAATCTCAGTAAAGTTTTGTAAAACTATGTGATTCATTGTATTCCATGAGATAGTTTAAGGATTATTCCAATTTACGCTGACATAAGTATTTATCTGCAAGGAAATGCAGCTGTGGCTCAATCTAAAAAACAAACATTAGGACTATACATGTTTCTTCAGACAACTCTCTTTACCACTGCTGAACTAGGATTGCAAAATTTAGAGGGCTTAAAGTCTTGGTATCAATTTTGCTTTGAATTTTTGCTTCCTTTTCTTTTTTTTTTTTTTTTTTTTTTTCCTAAGGCAATTAAAACAATGTGGTAGCCAGACTATGCAGGAAGAAATGTTCTTCCTGCACTTCCTGTGCTGTTCCAGAGGTGCTAGCCAAGACAGGACTGGGCTTTGAAAGAATGATTTTGCTGGATAGCACTTTAAGAAGAAAAGAATGAAAAATTGAATAAGTAATATAAATATATTTTGGTCATAAATACATAAATATATGAAAAAGATCTTAAACTTAAAACAAGTCACCAAGGAAAATAATTTAACCTAATAATGGATAATGGAAGAGCTTTTAAAAAGATGCATGTAAACATAAGACAAAAAAGCAAATTTATTCTGAGACACAGGGCCAAAAATGAGCAGAAATTTTCTAATGCGGATGCAAACTTTAAACAGTTCAGTTTAAAGAATTCTCTTCTGTCAAGAATATAAAAATGATGTAATTATGTGTAATAATTATGTATATATATATATATATATAAAGTTTTTTTACTCTAGGGGTCTGGACAAAGAAAACAAGTAGCTTTACAAAAAATAAATGGGGGTTCTCAAATTAGGAGAGAAATAGTACACATGTACAATAGTACAATAGGAGAGAAATTTAGAGATACAAGAGGAGCAAGTCTTCGCAGCTTACCCCTGGGACTGGAGTTTTGATGTATCTTCTTGCATTGGTCCACCACAACTAGGGGGAAGGAATGGAGCAGCTACCACATGATGAAATGCTGCAGTAGTATGTTAAGTGCTGTGCACTGGCAGCCAAAATAACGAGATACTGAGATGACCAAGAAATAAGCCAGGTACAAGCCCATATGGTGGCACTTCACATGTTATGTTCTGACCCAGAACATTTTTCTTTGCATGGTTCAGTGTTATGAACAAACACAAATTACTTGACACAACTATACAGGCCGCTCTCCTTCCATTTGCTGTTTTGTTACAGCAGCCAGCATGTGCTGGGAGAGAGAAAAGCCATGACTGTAGCTTTTATTTGTCTTTCTGATTTGTTCTCCATCTTGAGTGGGTGAGAAAAAAGTAGCCTGCGAGTCACAGCTCATCCATTGTTCATGAACTGTCACAGCAAAAGCCTATGCAAAGAGTTAAGTGTATCCCAGTTAGCTTCATGTGCACATATAAGAATGAAAACCAATTTTCTTGGGGAGGAAAAAAAACAAACCTGAAAAAGAAAACCAGAAAGAAGAATAAAAAGAAAGATAAAAAATGTTGTGAAAATGCTGTCCTCTGAAGGATTTAATATCACGTTATTTTCTTCTTAAATAAGAGAACAATGGCAGAACTTATGTAAGTAGCTCAGTAATAGGAATAGGAAGAGTTGGCTGCTTGAGTTATCAGCAGCCATGGACTGTGCTGATCAATTCTTCAAATTACAAGGTGAAAATAATCATTCCAGAATGCAGTATTCTGATGCTGCATAAATGGTACCTTTCAGTGAAAAAGTGAACATAAACAGAAGACTCAAGTAAAAAAAATGTCAAGAATGTGTGTGGTTTTCTCGGAGGTTTTTGATATATCTTTCTTCTAAATATCATATCTGAAGTCTGATCTCTCCTTGACTCTCTGCTCACTTGTTCTGACACTCTCTATGCTGTCCTGACCCATGGAGATGCTCACTTGTGTTATTTTTTGAGATGCCCTTTGGTGAGGTGAAAGTTTTTGGAAGAGCCTCAAGGAACTCTTTTTCTTTTTTTCTGCAAACTTTGTTTTACAATAAGGTTGACTGCAGAGAAAAGAGTTCTTCCTTTTGTACATCCTGTGCAGAGCACTAACCTTGACAGAACAAGAATGTTTTTTCAAACATTGAACTTTTTGTATGTTTGAATTTTTTTTGTGTACTATGTATAAATAGGCTTCTTTCACAGGCATACATGGAGATTAGTTTTGGATGTAATTTAGTTATTATGTTATTTCTTAAAGATACTAATTTATTGTAATAAATGTAAAATAAATTCTTCCATTTCCTTAATTTTATTTAACTTAGAATCATAGATTGATTTTGGTTGGAAGGGACCTTCAATCATCTTCTAGGCCAAACATCCTCGTAAAGGCAGGGACATCTTCCATTATATCAAGTTACTAAAAGCACTGTCCAGCCTGGCCTTGAACATTTCCTGTGATCCACAACTTCTCTGGGCAACCTGTTCCAGTATCTCACCACACTTACCATAACAATTTTTTAACTTATGTCCAATCTAAACCTATGCTTTTTCAGTTTAAAAAGCTGGCCCTTTGTCCAGTCACTACAGGTCTTGGTACTCATTCCTGTCTTTTTGATAAACCCCCTTTTCATGTATTGAAAGGCCACAATAATGTGTTCCTGAAGCCTTCTCCTCTCCAGACTGAACTCCAACACTCTAAACCTTTTTACGTAAAGGTGTGTGACAGCTCTCTGTTTTATTTTCTAGACAAGAACACACTGCCAGCTCATATCTAAATTTTTTGCAGGAGATTCCTCAAGTCCTTTTCCGTAGGGAAGCTCTCAGTTCATTCATCCCACTGTCAGTGTTTATACTGAGGATTGCTACACCTCAGATGCAGGTACTTGCACTTGGCCTTCATTCGAGCAATACTTCATGATGCTCAAATAAACTGACATTTCAAGCCAGTCCAGATCCCTCTGGATGGCATCCCATCCCTCAGCTTGGTGTCACACACAAACTTACTGAGTGTGCATTCATTCCCACAATGTATTTGATAAATGAATATATTAAAGAGACCCAGTATAGACCCTTAGGGGGACACCATATATTCCCAGTTTTCATTTGGACATTTCCTCAACTTTGCTGTATTGTGAGAAATATAGGTTCTGTCTCTACTGACACCATTTTTGCATACAGCCCTTCTGATTTTTCAATATAATATTGATCTTTCTAGGTTATTGTATTGTACCAATATGAGTTTTTCAGTTTGGGAATCATCATTTGGTGTCAAGATCTAGTAGCCTAAGATATAGAAACAAAACCTTTCCCATACTAAAAATACAAGCTAAGGAAGTGCTTGAATTTCAAATTTGCAAAAGGTTTGGGAAAAGCCTCTGAGTCACTACAATATCAATACTGTTCAAAATATTTTTCAGTTGGAATATAATTTTCTTCATTGAGAAGTTAACAGGAAGCATTCACTGAGAAGTTAACAGGAAGCATCAGTTTACTCTGTAATGCACAATGAAGAAAGGAGAACAGGGAAGGTATTGCGCATGTAAAAAAAAGTAAAAAAAAAATTCCGGTGTTTTTTATCTTGTACAAATATAATGAGTTCAGTCAGCTGAAATCAGCTGTCCTCACATACACACCAGGCATGACATCTGAGGTGATGGACATATTAGTCTCTAATTTTTAATCAAAAGGTCTGTGTGGACTTGCCATTTAACATCAATTTTTTTCATAAGTCTGTACTTAAAGCTGATCAGGATTCATCTTGATTTTGGAATAAGTTTGGCAATAGTGTAATAATTATTATAAATTTCAGTAATGTTGGTTTACCTGAAACTGATAGTCAAAACCTATTCTTCATCGAACATACAAGTAACTGCCAGTGTGGTATTTTGAGAAAATAATGAATCTGATTTTTTTTGAAGAGAGGATGTTTGCAGAACATGCAAATTCATCATGGTTGAATCAGACTGGTTTGGATATCAAGGAGTTTTTAATTCTACACCAAAGCTTTCCTGGACATTGTGAAGAAAAAACTTATTTGCACTCATGAATTCTTGATCAGAAAACTCAATATGGGTAGCTGACAGATTGGCAAGCTGAACCTCAAAAAGAGAAAGCCTTTTTTAATGTAATGGGAATTCAGTTTCCTGTCAAGTCCAAGAAATAACTCACAGTGCATAAAGCTAAACCTGTGCATGTCCCTGCAGAATTTGGACCTAACGTTATGAGACAAGGATGAAGTAGTACAATATTAAAGAGCTCTGGTCCTCTGACATGCTGTAAAGTTTCTGCTTTGCTCAAAAAACAGGGAAATTCCTCAAGAATATGATTCTGTGTTTTATTAATGTACAATCTGAGCTCACAGAAATTTAATAGAAGGTAGAAAATAGCATAATTCTCAACATTTTGACAGGACTTATTTAGTTCATATCTTCTTATTTTGAAAAGGAAAATTATGCTTTCATTTGAAACTGCCTTTGACAGCTTCCATGGGTGACATATACAGGCAATGCTTCTGTACATATTTAGTATTCCTGTAGCAGAACTATTTTTTTATGGTTTAATTTCCAAGATTATTCTGGAAACTGTCTAGATGAGGCTGTCCCAGGTCTGAGTATAGCTGAATTAACAATTAAAAAAAAAAAAATGCCGTGATTCACTGTTATAATTTAATGGCCTTAATTTTAGTATCTGAAACATGTTTCCAATACACAGTAATGTAAATAATATGGGAAGAAAAAAACATGGTGTCAGTCAAGCACAGGCACCTGGTGAGCAACTGAGCTCATCAGAGAGGCATGACCTGTCACAAGCAGCATAGGTACTGAGGGGTATGTTTGTCACTGATTTTTGTTATTTCAGGCTGGAGCTGGGAAATACTAATCCCCATCTTGCCTTAGTGGTCATATGGACAGTTGGTAGGAACAGTCACTATGTTATTATCTTTGTCTAAGAAATCCATGTGGGTGTGAGTTTTGGGGGGGGTTCACCAACTTGGTTATTTTGTACCCGAGGATGAACACATTTTTGTGGGTAAAAACCCTTCTACAAACGTTTTTTGTATACTTTTGCTATTAATACTGCTGTTGTT
This sequence comes from Certhia americana, assembly GCA_018697195.1. Lineage (NCBI taxonomy): Eukaryota > Metazoa > Chordata > Aves > Passeriformes > Certhiidae > Certhia > Certhia americana. The sequence goes on from CM031858.1 coordinate 74,219,692, forward strand.
ATTGCCAGTGTCTTACTATATTGCTTTGTGCTTTCAATAAACGGTTACCTTAAACCATAATCTTGGCTTTTGCCCTTCCCTTACCGAAAGGGGTGTGGGTTAGGGAAGTGGCTTATTTGGAGTTTTACTTCCAGGTGATATTAAAAACAGCACAGTAATTTTCAGGATACTTAGTTAATGTTGCTATACTAAAGGAAACAATAATTCATGTTATATTTAACTAATCACATTATCCTTTAAAAGTACTTGAAAATTTCAGGAGCTAATCAGGGAAAAATGTCATTTCTTTGTTTGTTGAGATCCAGTTCATGCTCTTGAGTCTCTTATTTAGATTTCTTCATAATGGAAGGACTGGTTAACGTAGTTAGTAGAAGGGTTTCAAAGGATACTGATTTTGAGTGATAGGGAGCTGGGATTTCTGATCCATGGGAAACTTTAACTCATCATTGTCTTTCATCTGGCATTCTTTTACTATTAATCTGATGATTAATAGGTAAAGAGCTAGATAAATAATTGATAAAGCTATATTTAAATTACCTACCTTTAAAATTTGCTTTACCTTGACCAACTGTATTATGCATTTGTGTGACAAGTTGGTATTTTTGCACAATGAGAAGGATCAAACTATGTAAAAGAATAAAAAAAAGTCTTAGAAAATAAAAAAGTGGTATATTGAGTCAGAAAGGAAGCAATTGAAACTAAGTAAAATTGAATAACTGAATAAAAATATCTAAGTGCCTCACAGAAACTTATAGCCAGATATTCATACAGCTACTGCAGTCAGTTAAATTTTGTTGTTTTTGACGGAGATAACAAATGTTGATAAAATATAAACAAGACAAGCAGGATACACAGATCAGCACCTGTGGAATATTAAGGAAATAACTAGTTTAGGATAATATATGTCAGTTGCTGGGACATCTCTCTAAATAGTGGAGATGGGGAAAATATGATTCCTGTCAAAATTAAAAAAATATGAAAAAAAAGGTTTTGAAAACTGACATAATTACTAGTCCAGTGGTGTAATATTTGGTGCAAAGAAACTAAGTTCATGTGGCAAGCTAATCTGGTGGTTTTTGTTAGTTCATGTTGGGCATTTTTTAAATAGTGGCAGGCAGAAGTATTGTTGTAACTGTCACATAAGAAATTAAATAACTCAACATGATATGGTTTGCATATGTAATGATTTTCTTCGTGAGAAGCTCAAGAAAGTTGTGTGAGATAGAAAGCTGTTTTACTTTCATTGTCATAAAAATTATACATAAAATGCTAAGTTGTTACATCTTAACATTATGCCGACTATTATTAGTTAGAAATGAATCCCAACAAATGCATTGGAAACCTCTTAAGGAATAGCTTTATAAGATTTACAAGCCTCTCTCTGCAGGATGTAAGGTACCCTCCTGTTAGTGGATAAAAAAAATAGTTTGAACCATCCATCTTCATTTGAAAGCTAGCAAAACCAGATCTTTCTTGTAAGACAGTAGCTGCTGTATTTGTCAAACATGTAAATATAAATGACAAATCGTTTACCAAGCCTATAATATTTCCTTTTTATTCTGTAGCATACACCTGAAATCTGTCAGTTCTAATATCCCCATCAGTAATTATGAAGCCACTCAAAGCTATTTGTTAGATGCTACATGATAGGTTTTACAAAATAGCAGCTTCTTGGTATATTCATGTTTTGCTTCAGAAAAGTAATAATTAGTTTTGCATTGTCTCATAACAGTTCCTGTACAGGAGTCCCTCATTTATGCAAGGAGATAAAGAATGAAACCAAAAAAAGTAAAGAATTTCTTCTTTCCACTGCTGCACTTGAAGAAAACAGCTAGGTTGAATTTTTAAGTCTATTCTGAGTCTGCTTAATGCTTAGAATGGCATTAAAATTTTATTGAACACTTCTTTATACTTTAAATTTCATCTAGGAAATTTATAGTGCATTAGGTTATTTTATGCATGGCCTATATTGTGCATAAGGGGCAATATTGTCCAGCTTTAATGTTAATGCAAAAAGAAAAAGCAGTCTTCCTTCTTACACATCCTGGGAAAAGGGAAATGAAAATCTCTGTTGGCACTGCACTCAAGAGTAGCAAAACTATAGGTGTAGGCACATCACAGATCTGAGTTGCCTCTAGCCTTGAGTTTCGGTTTTCTGGGCAAGTTCTATTATCAAAATCTTCATTTTTGCACTCTGTTTTCTGTTAACCATTTTGAAGCTATATGGGGAACACCAGTAAGGGCAACAAAGAAAGAACAAATGGGATTTGACGAAGATGAATTGTAGAGGATGATTTAAATCAGTGATTGTGTCTCTGCAAAGAACCAAAAATCACCATCTAATGATTAATTAATTTATTTTCACAATCTCCAATCCCCCCCAGACAGAGGCCTAATGTTGAACAGCAATATGCATACAAATAGGGGCATCTCTGTGTCATTATTTGCTTTCTGTGTGGTAGTGAAATGGATTTAGGGCTTTTCTTATTACAGTTCTTGAGTTTCTGGACCAAACCCACAAATTCATTAATTTGCTGTTTTCTGGAACCATATCTGACTCAATGATGGCATTAAATAAAGTATCTTTTAAGCCTTGGAGTCTTACAGTGAATTGTGGGTAGTATTTTCTGCACCCATCCCCTACATACCTTCCTTCCACCATTTTCTTTCAGAAAATTAAAATTAATTACAAATTTCATTTATTTTATGGACAATGGGTCTTCAAACTCAAACAGTTTGCTTCCCTGCTGCCAAAATCAAGGACTATGATCAGCCATTCCCATAATTTAAACTAACTTTTGTTGTGGCCAAGTGCTCATTGCACTGAAGTGAGACAAAACATGCTCTCTCATGTTGGTAGGAGGCAGTGGTGTGAAGGAAATCTTAACCCTTTTGACTTCTAAAACCAATTCTACAAAATCTACCCATGTATCATTGGACTGAATGAAAGCAAATTTTCATTTAATGCATTTAATTTAATTTAATTTGAATTTTTTTTTAAAAATTAGGCAGTGTATGGTTCTAGTTTTCAAAGAGAGATGTTTTAATAATTTCAAGGATCCTGAGGTAATGTCAAGAATAAAGTGAGAGGTAAAAATATTAACAAGAAAAGCATGCATGAGTTTAGTTTTCAACAGCAAAAACTTCATGGTTGATCTTAGGTCACAGTCTTACGTAGTTCAAGAAGGAGTACTCTTCTAAGAGTATCCTTAACTCACAGATATATATAGGGAAACCCATTAATAATTCTACTATAATGGGCATACTATTAAGGTTGCTGAAGAGAAGTCTATATCGAAATGGAAATAAGGATAGAAGTCAAGTTGGGATATTACATATATTGTATGATATGTAGCCATATGGATATTTTTATGCTTCAGTAAATGAGGATTTTTGTCAAAAAATAAGAATTTAAGTTACCTTACTGTGAAACAGATTTGTTTGTCTATCCCATAGGTATTTTTTGAACCATGTCTTAAAACTCCAAACAAACTGGTCTATGATTTGTTTAGTAGGAGAAATATTGTTTCTGCTCATGTTATCATACAAGTCTCTTACTGTGACAAAAAAGCAAGATACTGTAAAAGTTCTATTTGGGACAAAATTGTATCTCTCTTAATAATCTTGAAATTATCAGAAAGAAAATTCAGGCCCTAAAATACTCCAAAGCTAGGAAAGAAGGACAAATTATGGGATACAAATTATAGAATTAAATAATCCCTTGGAAAATGACTTTTTTTCTACAAAGCAAAGAAAAACACAAGCACTATTTCATTGAAGTACTCCTAACACATTACAAGACAATCAAAATAAAATTTTTAATTTTCTAGAATATGTACTGAGCATAATAGCAGCAGTTTGCTGCTGCTGTTTGCAGTTTTATAAATCTAGAGTAACATGTTACATTAATTTTTATTAAAGGAGCAAGGGATCATCAGAATAAGCCTTTCAATTTCATTTATGATCATCTATCAAATTACATTACTCTTGCAAAGTCACCTTTCTCTGTGTGCACTCAAAGTGTGACTGTGCAGCTGGTTCACTCGGTAGGATATGAGAGGGAAAGAAAAAGGAAAAGAGTAAGAGAGAGAAGGAGGTAGATCTATAGAAGCATAAAGGGATAAGGGAGAGAGAGACAATAAATTTCATTAACTAAACATGCTAAAAAATACTTAGCAAAAATTTAATACAACCAAATATTATTAATAGCTTCAGACCTGAAATGTATTTACTTATTCCTATAAAATCTCATATTAAATTTTACAGGACACATTACTAAAACTTGTTTGCCAGTATAAAGTAAACTCTTGTTGATGAACCAATCTACTCAGAAAGAAGAATGCAGTTTAATATTTATGCATTTATTATCTTCCTATATGCTTAAGGGATTGTACTCCAGTCTTAAAATTAGAATGACAAAAAGCTAAAAAGTCTTTACATTTGTGTAGTATAGGCCTATAGGAACAATTTCAAATGCTAAGTTTTTACAGTGGTATTTGTGACATTCTGGAATACTGATAGTAAAATAAAATATATATTCTTTATCTGTAATTAAGGGACAAATATTTATGTCAATCAAAAATACTGAATCACTATCAGCCTCATTTTCCAAAGTAATCACTGCTATTTTCTTTCTATTCTCCATATTATGAACATTTGTTTACCTATGGGAGTTTTTTACCAAATCTGCTATTGTTAATTCTCATGATGGTTTTCAATACTAACTTGAATATATAGTATTTAAGCTTTTACAGTGTTCACCTGAATTAAAATATCTATGATTTGGCAATTACTTCATGTTGAAGGCTTTCAGAAAATAAACAAAAATTTTGCTCCATTATAAAATCATTCCTCAGAGTTGTTTAATACAGATGTAAGAAATAAATTTCTCATTGAGTCTATCATGTACATTTGTTGACATGTTCAATGAAACATTATTTTACACAATCAGTGTCATTTGTTTGAGTATCAAGAACATATATTCAGGAAATTCAGGTCCACAGTGGAAAACTCATAACATTTGTAACCATGACCTAAATGTTCCAATTTTGGATGTTTTAAAGGTACTACAGTACTCACTATATATCAACTCATTTGCTGAAAAAAATAGATTAAAAAAAATATCTCAGGTCAGGAATCTACAGATATTTATTTTCTTTGTTGTTCGTCTCATTAATTACTTATTATTTATCGCTGTCAATGTCTTTCATCAAATGATCTTATGAGTCATTTCAAAGCATTCAGGTTCCTAAATCTAGGATACTCTCAAATTGTGTCCTGTTTCTACAGAGCCAACATCTACCTTTGCATCATCCTCCCACAGCCTCTGAAATTATACCACCGAGCACACGGTCTGCTCCAGTCAATGCCCTGATCTGAATGACTGATTGTCCACAGTGACCAGGGTGGACTGTAGTATGTGCCTGTCCCATGATTCAGATGCAATCTGAAAGTGTCAGCATGCATAAGACCACTACAAATTATTGTTTCTGTAATTTATAATTAGAAATTATTATTAGAAATAACAGCTGCAAAACAAGAACATTTAAAAATGCAAAGCTACACTCCTGACATGCAGAAACAGCTGATTTTAATTTGTTATGTGGATTATTACCTGCAACATGCAATCTTGTAACTTCATAAAATTCTTGTGCTTAGTGTATCAAACAATAAAATACCATGTTTCATGTTTAAAATAGTGTTTTCAAAAGAGAAATTTTTTTCAAGGGTTCAATATTGGCCAATGAGAAACTGAAAAAAAACATGAGTTCTAGTTGAATTGTTTGAATTGCATTTGTGGCCAACTGATGTTAGCTGAAAATAAAATTATTAGCACACTAATGAAGAGACAATAGATAAACAATAGAGGAGAAAACAAAAATTCTAATACATGTTTTGAAAAGTGCTGACTAAAATCTAATAATTAAAATTCATCAGAATATTAATACTATATTAGTTTGTACACATAGAAAATAAAACAAAAATTAATGCAGTTCATATAGAAGCTTGCATTAAAAATAATAAACCTATAATTAACCATATATGGTGCAGTTAACATTTATTTTTCCACAAGCAAATAATTTGCATGAAGAAAGATAAGATTAGCTTGGCTGGTTAGAACATGGTGCTAATAATGCCAAGATCACAGATTCAATCCCCTCGGGGCCATTCAATTAAGTGTTGGACTTCATGATTCTTCTGGGCTCCTTCCAATTCAAACTATTCTGTGATTCTATGATTAATTATGTTTTAAATGCTTTTTACTTTATTTTCCTGACATTTAAGTTCTTAACTGCACAATCCTAATGTTAGTTTAGAATATTTAAAAATAAAGTAAAAATAGTTCACTGCAGTGAGAAAGAGATATAAGGGAAGTAATTTCAGTAAAATTTTTTCAAAGTTGAAGTTTGGCCCCTTCTCAGTCAAAATTTAACTGAAGTCATTTCAATATTTGCTATCTATTTTATATTATCTAGAAGTGGCTTATAGTGTTTGTAATAAGGAATATACAGTTTTAATCTTCTATTCACTCCTGGGTTTGATTTAATATCTGCTTGACAATTAATGTAATGGACTCAGTAAGAGAGACTGAGAGGATGGAGCTCTTTTGCAGCAGACACCTGGCATACATCAGTTGCTATGGTGATTACCCAGATGTGCAAACAAGTAGAGGAAAAAATAATTATTAAATATTCCCATGGTAAAAGAAAAAAAAAAATCTAATTGATAAATAGCAAAGTAATAGGAGTCAAAGTCTGGATTTTGAAACCACAAAGAAAAATGTGATATATACCCTACCTAACAAGTGTTAGAAGGGAGCTACAGGAGTTTCCATTTCTATTGGGAGAGTGAGTAACATGCTACATCTAGCACAGTGGATTAATGATGATGTCCTGGTGTGCAAGTGTCATTTCCTATTCAGATTTGTCAAGGATGTCCCCTGAGAAAATATCTGAAAAAAGAAAACATGAAAATTGGCTCACCTCATCTATCCCAAATTTTCAGCCTTGGTTTCATCATGCCTGGGATAGAACAAGGAAAGCAGAAAGGCAAATGGGGACAGTTTTAATATTTTCCTTTGTCTGCAAAGATTGTGTCACATTTATGATTTCATGTTTAGCCAGATATTAATGTATGTGTTACAGAAGCAGAATCAATAAAAAAAAATATCCCACTGCCCAATATTAAATTGCACTACTGGTTCTGTTCATGGTTCTCAGAGGCATGTTTTGCTGCTTCTGTGCTCAAATCTACAACTGCCTCATGGACAGTTAACATCACTTACACAAACACACAAAGAAGAAAAGGTCTTGAATATGAAATGAGACTGGTAAATCTTATTGTTTATTTCACACTGCATCTAGGACTATTCCAACTGCATAGTCCTAGGGATTAATCTAGATTTGCCACACTGGAAGGCAACAAAACATTTTGCAAAGTGGGCATTGAAGCCAATTGGAACCTAATGATGTATAGTGACAATAATTGCTTGCAAAATAAATTCTGTGAAGAAGACTATTGTATTAAATGACACAGAAATAATAGCTTTAGCATTCTTTCTCCCTAGAGATTTTGAGACAAAGTAGGTGTGCATGCAGAACAACACTAACTGTAGCACAGAGAAGACTGCTGAGCCAGATGGGTATCCCTATGTTAAGCAATGCCAGAAGCCACTAGAGAAGGGAAGAAAGAGAAATTGAATGACTGTAGTTGAAAGTCTGCAGCTCCAAAAACATCAAAACACCTCATTAACATTCCTTCCCCTGAACTGTCTTTAGCACCTTTTTCTCCCTCTCTTTTTTCCCACAGCAGCTGACACATCTATCCTTGGTTCCCACATTTACTTTTAATAATATAATCTGGGGACACTGAACAAAAATATGTCCTGTAATACTGCACAAACAAAATCTCTTATATTTATTTTTCACTTGTAATGGCTAATAAGTTCTTCAAGAGAAGGACCTATCTATCATCTGCATGAATTCAAGGACAGCTGATCTTTAATTTCTCATCTTTGGAATTACTTTTTTTAATTTCAGTTTTAATTTCTTTATCTCTGGAAGATATGACAAACATGTTTCTCTGTTTTAGTTCCCGCTTACAATTTTAAGTAATCTAAAGGTAACAAATAAAATAAATAAAATAAAATAAAATAGAATAATAAAGTAATATAAATCCTATTCTATCTGGAGTGGAAAATGAGGCAACTTACAAGCCAGTTGATTGAATGAATTTAAAAGTCATGACCCATAACCAGAAGAGGACACATACAAATGCATTGTGTCCATACACGTTCTACTGGTTTTCCTCTATCAATTTTAGTTATTTCAGATTATAAAAGAAAGGGAGGAAGAAAATAAAGAAAAGGAAGATAAAGAAGATGAGGAAGATAAGGAAGATGGATGGGTGGATGGATGGGGTTCTTGCAAACTCTAATGTATTTGCGTGCCTATTTTTGAACAACTTCCCTTGAAAACTTCTCTTTGGAAATCCCACTTCCAATAGCCAAACAAAGAGTTCAGATTGAAGATGTTCTGAGCTGTAGTTTCTATTCTACATACAAACATTAAATATAAGGTTTTTCAAAACCAAGAACTAGGACAAACACTAAGCTGTAGTTAAAGTACAAGGTAGCAATTTTTTTAAAGTTAGCAATATGACTGAATATTTAATGTTCTCTCTCTGTACAGGTAAAGGATGTAAATGTTCTTAGAACAGTTTATTGTAATGATGGTGGGAGCTGTTTATGTTCAACTCAGAAAAGGAGGAATTTAGGCTGAAATGAAGAGTTAATTTCAGGGACATTTCAGTGACCTTGACAAATTATTTTATGTTTGTCACCATGGTGGCAGCTGAAGAAGTGTCTCCGTTTTTTTAAACTATTCATTATACATGATTAAAGACCATGACTTTTAGCTTAATCCAATTATTGCATGTATAAAAAGGCCACAATCAAGTGCCTATATCCTGGTAAATTTGATCTGGATCTTACTCCCTCAATGTATGCACTTGGTTTCTATGCCCATTTTAAAAGACTCCCACTCTGTGACTATTCTCCCACAAGAATAGCAATTATGCATTTGATTTTAATAACTGGCATAAGCCTGTAAGTCTCCAGGTACTTACAAACAGTTATATAGGATTTTTAACTTCTTGTATGTGGGCTGAATAGAAGTAATTGAAGATCATTACTGCTCAGGAACACAAGCTCATGCATTTTGTGTCCTCAAAGGAGTAAGAAACAGCCAGGGGGCAAACCTCACTTCTGTGATAGGATAAAGTTCATTGGCAGCAGAGCTAGCATGTAGATAAGCTATCAGGTGTAGAGTGAGGACATGAACTCCCTAGTGTGATGTCGAGAGTTTCTTCAAGAGCTGTCTCTTTGTAAATACTTAGTTTGTGGCAGTGGCTAAGGCAAAGCTAAGAACAGTGCTGCAGAAATCCTCAAATCCTTCTTTGCCCGCAGGTATTTGGAATGTTACTTCAATCAGAGATACCAGTAGCAAAAGTAGCTCTACCACTTAAGACAGAATGTTATTTTCTGTTTCTCTTGCTTTGTGTTGAAATAGTAACAAACAAGAGGGACTATTCCACATTCAGCTTAGGGAAGGACAGTTTCACAGAGTAAGATAGCACTGACCAAAGTAGAAGCAGCCTTAGTTTTCACTGTCAGAGAAGGTTTGTGTTGATTTCAAGCTTCAAAGTGGTTATCCAATATCAAATTTGTGGTATTTTGTTTTTAAGAAAGGCTCAGCACCATTACTGAAGTAGCAACTGGCATGCTATTCCACTCTATAACTACTTATAAAAGGGGAAATATTTTGTCTTTAGTGAAGACTTTTCATGTGAGGTATAACATGGGCTAACACTTCTTTTCTGCACAGTGGACTATATAAATATGTCAATGTTTTACTTGCCAGATTAGCAATAAATTAATAAATAAAAAATAAAGTGCTGCATCTTGTGTGGCCTAGCTGCCTTCAGCATTTTAGGTCATGGAAATAGAAGATGATGGTGGTAACCACTGAAGAGATCATTTAAAGGAACACATTAAGCAGAGATATGGAGGTTTCTGTAAGAAATGTAGAGGAAAACAAAAAAAGAAGAAAATGTAAGGAAAATAAACAGAAGAGGATCAAGGAGCAGAAGAAGAACAAATGAAAGGAAAAGCAGAGAAAATAACTTGGCCACTTAGGAAATAAAAAGGCAGACTGTCTAGGATTAAGTAATGGAGAAGAAATTACTGAATATTTTACTCTTTCAGATATGCTATTCTATTTGGTCTCTTAGAAGAAATCCTCACTTTGTTTGTCTTAATAGAACGAAATAAGCACCAAAACCTACCAAAACTCTCCTTCATACAGCACATCTGTAAGGTGATCCAAGACTGTTTTCCTCCACATCCTCTAAGCTGGAAGAAAATAACCTGGGTATTAATAAATACCCAGATTAATAAACAGCAGTTACAAAAAGAAAACCACAATGCAAATACTTTAGCAGTGTTTTTACTAGGGCTCTGGAATTCTTGTTTGTCTTTCTGTAAGGCATCCGAACATTGTCCTCATTTCTATGCCATCAGTAGCCATTTTGCTTTTAGCTTTCATTTTCTTTGTTTTCTTTTTTTTTTTTTTTAACCTTAAAATCTGTACTGAGAGGCTTTTAATACTTCCTACTAAGTTTCTTTAAATAAAAAATAATGTTAAAAGTGATGCATCAGTGACATGCATTAATCATGACTAAAAGCTGTGACCATGGCTACATGAATAAAACAAATACGTTAAGGGTTACTCTGGTGCCCCTTCTTCTTCTTGCAGTCTGGATGACTGACTTTCTTTTTCTTCTTAACTGTAAAGAGGTCACTTGGGGTTCAACTGTGTTAAGGACATCAGTATTTCTTACAAGCTCGTACCACAATTCATTGTTTCTTTGGCTCAACTTCTACTAAAAGAAGGTATTTTTCTCCCCTTTTCCAGTTACATCAGTTGTAATAGAAGATCCTTGAATAAATGACAAAAAGAAGGCAGGAGCGGGAAATAAGCAATAGTTTATCACCCCATTCCCCCACATGCAGGTCTAAGTAATAGTATTCTTTTTCAGTACATGCTGCTAACTGCAATACAACTATGGGAATGTGAGTTTCTTTCTATAGTCCCAGAAATTACTATAAAACTAATCCCTCTCTATGCTTCAGCTCAATCACCTCCCTATGCAGGAGCAAAGAACATTTAGGTAAGATTAACATTGTTAAAAGACTGTTGCTTATATTTATTACAAAAATAATTAAAATTTGCCAGAACCAGAAATGCAGTATTGAAAAACATTGCAAAGTTCTGTCATGTAGCTGTAATTCTCAACAGCAAAATTTGATCACCTCAAAAGCATTTGGCGCATATAGGCATATACTGTCTAACCTCAAAACAATGAAAACCTGGATAAACAATGTATTTCCCAGACCTCTAAATTATATTGAAATTAAGTATTCAGTATAAAGAATATTAGAAAAACAAATCTGAATTTCCTCATATTTGGGGAATATTATTAGTTTCATAGTGAAAAACATTAAGGTTTTAGTCACCATATTGGTTAAAGGAAAAATGATCCCCAAAAAGCCTTTACAGCTCAGTCTTAGGACACTTTCTTAAGACGTATCAGTTTCTGACTCTAACTTGACAGCCAGTACAAATGAGTTTCCTTCTCATCCAAATGATGGAGCAAATTTTTGACTAGAAATTCCCAAATATGTGGTCAATACAATGGCATGTTTGCAAATAAGAATTATCGTAGTGAAAATTGATATTATCTGAGGAAAAAACATTTCCATAATATACTCTCTATCTGCTGCAGAGAGTACTGTCCCTGTCATACTGTACACACAGTTACTGATCTTAAAAATTCAGGCCTGATTGGAACATATAAACAAGTTTACTGGGTTGACTGAAGCAGTTCCACCTTACTAGTCCTTTAAAATCCACTGGGCTACCTAGGAGTGCATAATTACTAATTGACTGGAGGAATAAAGCCAATTTCAGTTTTCCTGGATGTATCTGTTTATTTGCTGCTTGTATGTGTGCATGTACAGGACTGTAGACTCCCACTAAGATACAAAATGTTATTAAATGGGCACTAAATTAGAGCCATAGAATCATTTAGCTTGGAAAAGACCTTTAAGATCATTGAGTCTAATGGTTAACCCAGCACTGCAAAGTCCACCACTAAACCACGTAACCATGAACTACATGTATACATCTATTCAGTACTTGCGGGAATGGTGACTCAACCTTTCTGTGAATAAATTTTTCCCAATATCCAAATCAATCTCCCCTGGAGCAACTTGAGGCCATTTACTCTTGTCCTCTTGCCTGTTACTTAGGGAAGAGACTGACCCTCAACTGGCTACAACCTCCTTTCAGGAAGTTGGAGAGAGATACAAGATGTCCCTCTGAGCCACCTTTTCTCCAGCCTAAATTTTTCAGCTCCCTCAGCTGCTCCTCATAAGACTTGTGCTCTAGATGCTTCACCAGCTTCCTTGACCTTCTTTGGATACTTCAGCACCTCAATGCCCTTCCTGATTTTAGGGGCCCAAAATTTATGCAGGATTTGAGGTGTGGCCTCATTCATTGCTGACTACAGGGGAACAATCACTGCCCTGCTCCTGCTGGCCACACTATTGCTGATACAGGCCAGGATGCCATTGGCCTTCTTGGCCACCTGGGCACACTCTAACTCATGTTCAGCTGTGCGACTCCAGATTCTTTACTGATGAGCAGCTTTCCAGTTGCTTAATTGGGTATTAGACTAGATGGGCTAGCGAAAAGAAGAAAATGTAGTACACTGAGATTTTCACCCACCCTTGGGCCTATTCTATAAAGGTCTGTCAGTAAGAGGGCTAAGTAGTTCAAATTCTCTGTAAGAAGTTTGTTTTGTGGGCTCTTGCTTACTATTAGCTTGAATCAGATTGTCAACAAAACAACTTTTTACTCTCAGCAAATAACTTGATGGAATTATACATCTCCATCAAATTTGACAGATTTGTATTACTGACCTGGAAAGGAAAATATTTATAATCCTTTATGATTCCCACAGCAATCCCTTTTTTAATTATTATTTCAATTTTAACTAAATATGATGGGGAAAGGATTTCAAGATTGGGTTCACAGCACTCCATTATATACATTTTTGCCTCCTTAAACATAGATGGGTTTTAGACTTATGATGTAGCAAAAACTGCCTGTTTTTATAGGAGCAGACACCACATATGAAAGACAATGGAAAGAAGGAGACCTGGAATATAGCAGAAGACAAAAGAATTAAAATATTAGTCCAGAAAATTTACAATGAAAACATAATCTGAACCTCCCAAGGTGAAGCCTACTGAAGAAGACAACAGATGCCTATTTCTTATTATTAAGACCCTCACAGGTGACATCCCTTTTTCTAGTGGACAGAGAGGGTAATTAATTCTTCATAACATTATTTAACTTTGAAATATTAACTGTTGTATTGTGTTGACCCTGGCTGGGTGCCAGACACCCACCAAAGCCTCTGTACCACTTCCCTCTGTATGATGTTCCACTGGATTGCGGAGAGAAAATGTATCAAAGGATCCATTAGCTGAGATAAGTACTGAGAGAGATTGCTCACAAATACCACCATAGGCAAAACAGACTAGAATTAGAGATATTAATTGAATTTATTATTAGCAAAACCAGAGCAGGATAATGAGAAGTAAAATAAGTCCTTAAAAATACCTTCCTCCCAGCCTTCCCTCTTTTCCAGCTCTATCTCCTCAGCCTCTGGTGCAGGGAGATGAGAAATGGAGGATAGTTCAACACACATTTTTTCTGCCATAGCTCATGGAGAGTAGTCCTTCTCCTGCTCCAGTGTGGGCTGTCTCCTATGGGAGACAGTTCTCCATGAACTTCTCCAATGTGAATTCATCCCATCAGCAATAGTTCTCCACAAACTGCTGTGGCGTGGGTCACTTTTCCACAGGGTACAGTCCTTCAAGGACAGGCTGCTCCAGCATAGGTCCCCCATGGAGTCACAAGTCCTACCAGGAAACCTGTTCCAGTGTGGGCTCCTCTCTCCATGAGTCTGCAGGTCTCTGTCAGCTGCCTGATCCAGCAGGGGCCTCCCATGAGTACACAGCCTTCTCTCAGGCATCCATCTGCTCCAGCATGGGTCTCCTCCAGGGGCTAGAGGTAGATCTCTGCATCCCTATGGACCTCCAAGGGCTGCTGTGGCACAGCTGCTTTACAATGGTCTGCATGGGAATCCCAGATCTGGCTCCTGGAGCATGTCCTGCCCCTCCTTCTCCACTGACCTTGGTGTGTGCAGTTGTTTCTCTCTCATGTTTTCACTCTGCTCTTCTCTGTAAGCAATTTCAATGGCAAAATAACTTCTTTTCCCTTCCTTTTAAATGTGTTATCATATTACAAGGTGGCATTACAACCGTTTCTAATTGGCCCAGTCTAGACCAGCAGCACATCCATTTTGACGCCAGCTGGCATTGGCTCTGCTAGACATGGAGGAAGCTCCTGGCAGCTTCTTACAGAAGCCACCTCTGAAACCCCTCTTCTATAGAAACCTGTCTTGTTGTTCAAACAATTAAAATATCAACTAAACTTTTGGAAAATGGGTAAAATTTTGGCAATATTTTTACTGTTGATATTTTAACATTTTAAAGTAAATGTCAAAATAAGGGTTTTTTTAAAGGAAATGCTTAAATTAGGTAATTTCTTGACTGATGGGTTCTAAAATGGGCAGTGTCCTGAAAATGCATCATTAGAAGAGGAAGAAAATGGAAACAAAAGTGAATAAGAAAACCAAAATAGCTGTGGTCTTATATAATGCATAACCTTATTAATTAGCTAGAGCTAACTAAATGATCAGCTTTTTCTTGATATTCAAACTTTAGCAGTAGGCCAAAAAAAGGAAAAATACCACTTGGTTTAGTATTAGTGCATTTATATGGCCAATATGTCAACTAGAATAGTTTCTTCATTCACAGGTGTTAAAACTCACCTTACTAAGTCTCAGGTTTTAAAAAAAAAATGTTTTTGAGGGTTTTTCAAGATTCCCGAGACGCAAAAAGTCTTTTTTCCCCAGCCAGAGATTGAAGAAATGGTTGAGTCATCTCTTCTGTTTTTTCAAGGTTGTTTATTCTTTCTTATCTATTATATTCTTTCCCTAACTAGCAGAGGTTTGTGCAGCAGGTCAGTTTCAGGCACAATCCTTCCCACACAGGGTGGTATTTACTTTTATACTAAAAACCACGTAAACAGTATTTACAAAAACTTACCAATACCCATTATCCATGTTAGAAAGTCTGTCTCTACTCTAAACCAACCAGAAACCACCATCACAGCAGAAGATGGAGCAGATAGATGAAGAAAAAGGAAGAAGTCTGAAAACCACAAGGATCCTCCATCTTGTCTTCTCTGCTTACCATTCTGAAAACCCCACAAATTCAAAATTCTCACCCTGTGATTAACTACATATTATGCTACTATCTAATATACATTCTTGAAAGTTCTACCATATCCCAGAGCCTAAAAAAGCCCTTTCCATGTACAAAGGTTAAGAACAGTGTTTGTCAGGGTTTTTTCATCCCTTAAAACATGCAGAGAAATATTTCTCAGAATTCCTGACTCCAACAACTAAGGACCTTACAGCTAGGAATTAGTTATCCCCAAGCACATACAGATCCCATCATCACTCTCATGTTTCATGTGGGTAATGATGTTACTGTTTTGTAAGAAAATATTTCAGCTTTATCTAGCTTCACTTTTTCACCTCTGGCTGTATTGAAAATGTCCTTTTTCTTATTATGACCAGAAAAAAAAAATCCAATACGAATATACTTTGTGAATAAATACATAAAATATAAGATATAAGAGCCACTCCCACTGTACTGCATTTATTATATAAAATACACTCCCACTGTACTTTTCAGGTCTACATACATAGATTTCAAATACAGATAGAGATGTATTACCCCTCAGCACTGGATATTCTGCAAGTCATACTTAGAATTCTTCTATCACATTGTTTTTCTGTTGTTGCTGAATACAAGTAGTTGGTGGAAGATTATGTGTTCTTAGGAACTTTCAGCCTTAATATTTTTGCCATTGAAGCTTAGCAAACTAGGAAATTCTACTGATGGAAAACATTTCTATATCTAACCATACAATTATTTCTTTCACTTGGAAATATTTTTTGTTTCACCTGAAAACATGGACAGGGTGTCCTGGTTTGTTTCCTTGTTTTGTAATATTTGATAATTTAAAAATAAAGCCAAACTGATTTTTAAATTAAATATTTGAATTGTTCATTTTTAAAACTTCATGTCAAAACCTTAGTATCCTGAAGAAGTTAAAACTGAACACTGTGACCAACCCTAAGCCACAAGGATGGCCTTCTGAAAGTTAGGTGCCTCAACTGTCTTTTTTCTGTAATCAGGGAAATGAGAGAGGAACCTCTGAAATATGAGCAATCAATTACCTCAGGATGGGTTGAATCAGGCTTCATTTGTTGTAGGTAGAGGCATGACACTCACCTGAATAAGTGCTGAACTTGTAAATAATTAAGAAAGACTGTCTCAAATATGTCTTTTTCTGACAAATATGGGTTTGATGCAGCATCACCTTAGATATCAGCAAAACGATTTGTTTTTTGATTTTTACCCCAAAGTAATTTTAGTGCCCCAAACAGTCCAGGATAGTTAACTAAATGTGCAGTAGTTGGTATGGCACTTTCAGCTTGTATGTTATGAGGTTTGTGTACATTATGTCTGCATTCCTCTGAAAAGGTGCATGCTGAATGGGGTAATTGCTCCTGTAGGAGCAGCCAAGCATCAGTAACAGGAAAGACATCCACACCAGTAGCTTTAGGAAAGGCAGTAGGGAACAAACAGTCTCAGGACATCTGTCACTTGTGTATCGGTGGTACTACTGACTCCCATCTCTGGGCCAGACCACAGAGATGTCAGAAGGAGAACTATGAAGAGGCCAAAAGGGACCTGGTAGAGTTTGTTCCAACTCAAGACAAGAGACGTGATAAATAAACTAATATGGAAGTAGGAATCTGCCTGCAAGGCCACAGTGGGAGACTGTCATATGAATTGCTATATTTTCTGTTCTATCTGTTCAATCACTTGCAGTTGTTTTTAAGAGTCCTGAATTTTTTTTTTTTCTCTTACAACTTTTTCAGCTTTAAGGTTTTGGAAAACTATAGAGAAAAGGTCTCAAAAACCCCAAAGTTCTGTCATTTTGAGAACAGGAAAAACAAACTTAGGGAAAAAAGCTTACATGTAAGTTAATACAATTGGAGTAGGCTTGACTGGATGCCAGGTGCCAATCAAGTCATTTTATAACTCTCCTCCCTCAGCAAGATGGGAGAAGAAAATAAGATAGAATAAAACTCATAAGTTGAGAAAAAGTGAAAAACCAAACCGAAAACAAAAACCAAAATGCCATGTGTGCAAAGAGAGAAAGATTTTATTCTACTCCTCATCAACAAATGATGTTCAGCCACTTAGTGGGAAGCAAGACTTCAGTAAGTATAGCAGTGTTCTGGAAGGCTAACATTTAAGTAACGAATGCCCTCACTTCCTCCTCCTTTTTCTTTACTTTTATATCAGACCTGACTGATATATATATATACCTGAATATTCCAGTATATAATATGGAATATTTCTTCGGTCAGTTTGGGTCAACTGGCCTGGTTGTTTTCCTTCCCAAGATTTTAACCACCCCCAGCCTTCTGATGGGGGTGCAGAATGTTGAGAGAGCGCTGATGCTGTGCCAGTGCTGCTCAGCAGTACCCAGAACTTTGGTGTGTTATCCATACCCTTCCAGCCACCAATGCAGAGCACAGCACTGTGAGGGCCGCTGTAGGAAAATGAACTCCAGCTCAGTAGGGCCAATATAATACTCAGTAAATGAGTTCAGGGTGACTATAACAGCAATATCTTGCAATGACTTCAGAGGAGCAAGGCTGTTGTAAGAAGTCTAGAGAACAGATGTTGTCATAGTTAATGTAGGAATAAAAAAAGCTTGTGCAAATGTTTTGACTGTGTGCACAGTTGGACTGACAAGGTTTGAAAAACCCAATGAAAGCATCCCCCTGGAGACAGCAGGAGTTTAAGCTTGACATTAGTGAAGTAATTTGGAGAACAGTGATGCTTCTGCCTAAGATGGAAAATGAATTAGTGAAATGTTTTGAAAGAGAAGATCAAGAGATTAATTTTGGCCATAATGAATTTAAAAGAACAACTGAATGCAGTTATTTATGAAAAGAAGACCAAGATCCTTGGCTAGATGAAAGGCAATAGATTTTCCACAGAAAAACACATTTTCAAGTAATTTAAATATCATTCCAATACCTACTTCAAAACTAGTGATCTGTATTTTTACTATAGCTTAGAGGTCAAAATAGCTGTCAAGAAGTCATGAACAATATAAAAAAAAATAATTGCATGATGTTGATAAAATAAGGAAGTCACTGACATCAGTACAAGTAAATATATCACTTCTGGAATATTTATTTACACCCCGTTGGAATTATATTCAAGAGATTCACTAGTTAATTCCCCACAACCCTCTCAAATATCCAGCTTTATCCTGCAATACATCTAATATTATGCTTTAAATTAATATATGTTTACAGGTCTAAAAGGTCTGCATCTCTTTTGTAAAAGAAGATTTTCTCCTTCTAATTGCATTTTTCTACTCTCTCGCACTGCCACACTTTACTGGGAGGCACTTTATCTGTTGAAATACATTGAAAGTTTATATCTAAAATAAATATTCATAATGCAAGATTTTAATAAACTGCAACAGACATTTTTATAGTCCCACTAAAAAACAAGTGAATTTAATTAAAAAAGGAGATGAAAGAATGTGAATTGACATAAGCTTGCTTCGTACAGAGTTCCATAATAGATTCAAGAGTCACCAGAGATCAAGGAAAGGGAGGGATGAGAATGGAAAGCAATTTTGCTGGAGGGAATCTCTCTTGCTGGAATTATAGTGAATAGGGAGAAACCCAGAAATAATAATAAGAAAAGGTTCAAGAGCCTCTGTAGAAGATAAACTGCATAGATAAACCAGGGACTTTTTTTTTTTTTTTTTTAGGGAATGCTGGCCTCCATATTTGAAACAATTTCCAGTTTCTCAAATTTTATGATTGCTTTAAACTTCACATCATAAAACCAGAATCCTCCCATGGTTCATGGGTTTCCAATCTTTCTCTTTTCCATCTCTCTCACACAGAGAAAAAAGCAGAGCATCTGGTTTTGCAGTTTGGAGTTGTGCCCTTGGCTCTTGATAAATTAACATATGATCAAACCCATTTGCACCTGTGCAAACTGGTAGTCTCTAGCCAATGTTGGTTTTTTGTTGTTTGGGTTTTTTTTTTCAGTTGATTCTGCTAGATTTAGCTAAACTTTGAAAAGTCAAGTCCAAAACTAAAGCAAAAACAATCTGTCCAAATATTGACTCTTCGTATGTTTATTGATCACATTCAAATTTATTTGTCTATTTGCATTTCTTGAAACCCAAAAATTTTCATAAAGGAACATTGTAAGTTAATAATACTTTCTCTTCTTCACAACCAAAAGATGTGAGCATTAAGGGTATTAATCTTCTCAGCCACTGAAGAGAGAATATTTGAAAGAAATAAGTAATACTCACACAGGCTTTACCCTCCTTCACATATTTTCCTACAATAACTTATAAACACCACAGGTTTGCCATACACTTTCCAAATCTAGAAAAATATGACTCTGTAACCAAAATACTATTTTCTTTAACGCCAAAACAATGCCTCACAAAGACACTGATGTTTTTGCTTGAAATTAGAGACCAACAGGTGATTTGAATTTCCCAAGGCAAAGTTAAGAATTGTTAGCATTGACAAAACATTCTGTTATCATAATCAAACATGAAAATAATGGCTGTTACAAACTGCCCTGTTTTCCAGGTGCTTCTTGAAAATGTTTCTTATATAGAAGATCTGCTTACCTCACTTTAATTAATTTAATCTTTGTATTCAGTCACTAGTGTATCTATGCATTCATATATAAGGTCATTTTATTTAAAACTTATTGCAGGATAGGCATCTAAAAGCCTATTGAGAATGTGTTCAATCCAAAAAACGACGTAAAGCAAATATTTCCTCCATCTCTCAATATTAGAACTCATAAGCTCTACTTATAAGACCAATAGAACATATTTACTATAGCAAATATAGAGCCATTATTCTTTCTTCTTTGCTTAGGCACACAAATAATCCATTTACAATGGTGTATTTTGGAAACAAGCCTTCTGAGGACTGTCTATGCTATGTCCATTTCTTTAGAAATGGTCAACTACTAAAATATTTGGTTCAGATAAATAATTTATGGAGTTTCCAGAATTTCTAAATGTGTCTTTGTTTTCTTATTTCAGCTGCTAAAACAGATTCCTAGCCAACCTAGTAGCTTCTTGTGAAATAAACTTAAAGACGGAAAATCAACCATTTCAACTTATTGCAAACATAAACTCCATGCAACTAACCTCAGCTTCATAAGACCACAGCAGCTGTCCTCACACCTTTTCTATTCAGGGGTGATTACAGTTTAACTGCCTGTCCTGTCTCGAGTGCCACATTCTCAACTACATTGCTTGAAATAATGTACGGTATTAAAGGAGAAACAAGTTTGAATAGTCAGGATAGAGCCAGATGGCATTGAAGATCAGTGTAATTTATTAAGAATAAAAGACATTGTATTTCCCTGACTTTTTTTTCCTATTATACACACAGACCTATTGCAGCTATAGTTGTACAAGTGGGCTGCAGAACTTTTATGTACTTTTGTCCATGAACATTGAGGAAAATAGATTTTTGCTCAAACCAAAAGTCGTGATATGTCAACTCTTTAGGGAAATATCTGAGTTTGCATATGAATATTGATGTGATAGATGAGCTTCAAATGTTCTTTCCTACTAAAGCTGCAGTCATTCAATCAGAAAGCAGTTGAGAATATGAAATGGTGGGGGTCTGTTCCAACCTGTGATTAATGAACTTCAGACAGCTGAAGACATCTTCAAAGTGAACACATCAAATGACTTCTAGCCTACCCTACCATATGTTTGTACCTAGCCTTCCGTTAACAATTGCAAAATAATAACAATCTGAGGCTGCTTACATATAATTTGCAAAAATGAAAGAGCCGAATAATTTGCTAACTATAAAGAAAGATTTGCTGGACAAAAAATTAGCCCTTTTACAATAAAGATTTTGCTGACAGATAATTCAGAGATTTTA
Source organism: Certhia americana (assembly GCA_018697195.1). Lineage (NCBI taxonomy): Eukaryota > Metazoa > Chordata > Aves > Passeriformes > Certhiidae > Certhia > Certhia americana. The sequence continues at coordinate 74,241,001 of CM031858.1, forward strand.
AGTGGGATCTGGTAAAATAAAATCACTTCAGCTGTTTCCTATAGGACTACTAATATTTTTAGAAAGTAATAAAAATAAAATCATAAACCAGAACAGAACAAAATAGGCAAAATTCCACCCCTAATAAATCACTTACTTTTCTGTAATATTTTCAGGATAATATTTTTATGAAAGCAGAATCTATATTTGCCAAACAAAGGATGCACATAGAGAATGACTTCATAGTACAACACAGTGCAGGCCACTAGTTCTGTAGTATGGTGTGTCCTTCATGTTTCTAACTTCCTTGCAATCACATTTCTATGTATTTATCTCTCTCACCCTCATAAATCTTACAGTTCCTCTCAAGTAGGAATTGCTCTACAGCTGCCCCAGATGGACAAGTGACAGCATATGCTGTGGCTGTGTGTGCTGCTGCTGGCCAGCAAGCATGTGCATGCTGATAGACCTAACAGCTGGCAATACAAAACTGGTAATTGCTGATCTCATAACACTTGCTGGAATTTAATTATGTTCATGACCTTTATTCCTCTGTGAATTTGGCTCAGATTGATAAGTCATGGAAAACTTCTTGAAGAAAGATCATGTGATTGCAACACTGCCTTGTTTCTAAAAGATATCCTCAGAAATTTTTTTCAGAATTAGTCTCAGTGAGATGACAGCAGTTCAGAAAATTAAAGATCAAGGTCTGTTTAACATCTTTGTTGGCAACATGGACAGTGGGGTGGAGTGCATCCTCAGCAAGTTCACTGATGACACTGAGATGTGTGGGGCGGTCGATGTACTGGAGGGAAGGGATGGCATCCAGAAGGACTGGACAGGCTTGAGAGATGGGCCTGTGCAGACATCATGAGGTTCAAGAAAGCCGAGTGCAGAGTCCTGCACATGGGTCAGAGCAATCCCAGGAACACCCACAGGCTGGGCAAAGAAGTGACTGGGAGCCGCCCTGAGGAGAAACCTCCTCAGGCTGTGTCTCCCCAGGGACTCACCTATATTGTCTGTTCCTCTCAGACCTTTTTATGACTTCCATTCTTTCTATAGTTTGTGAACAATAATATTAAGTTGGTAGTACAAACATAGCATAATATTCTGCATAGGTTGTGTTTTGCCCTGATTTTGCTGACAGTAATTGTAACAAAATAAGTCTATCTGCCTCACTTTACTTACACAATAGGTAAATAGCACTAATTATATTAGAAGTGGCTTTAATGTTATAGAGTGCACTAAGGAAATTCAATATAAGGTTACCCCAAAGTATAATAATAATCACTTACATATCTTTATATCTATAGTTGGTTTTGTCAGTCTGTTTTATTTCCAATTGAGTCTTAAAAGGAATCATTTTGAACAAAATTTCAAATTAATTGACATTGACTCAGAAACATTATCTGCACAATGGTGACTCTCAATCTCTTGGTAAAATCAAGAGCTCTACCCAAAATTAAAGTGAGAAGACCCCGTGTTTTATACCATTCTCAGGTAAAAGAAAAAAACCAAAGTGAAAGTCCTATGTAATGGTAAGATAATTCCAGGATATAACCACTCAATGTTCCACATTGCAATGTGTAAGCAGCATGGCACCTTTTCATTAAGAAAGAGTCAATTTCAGTACACTTAGACCTTTAACTCTGATAATCTCTTACTTTTACCTTCATGTCTGTGGAAAACATCATTACAGGGATTCATTATCAAAAACTGCAATTTGGAGGAATTACATCAGAAGAGACAATAAAGTGCTACATCTTTGAGACTACCAATTAGTTCTGGTTGGTTTTGTTTCTTTATGTAGTAGCTGTAACTTTGGTGGAAAATGCATACAAAACATATGCAGATTGGGGTAATTTAAAAATGAAATACTATGGCAATTTCAACTTATTTATTTAATGCATATTTTAGTCTCACAAAATCCACATATATTAAAAAAGCTATGAGCAAAAGATAATTCAAGTGCCCAAATAACATAATATGCTATTATGATGCAACATTTATATTTCTTTTTCCATTACAGAAACAAAGTATCACATATAGGTGTTAATAATAGTATTTCCAACAAATCAAATACAAGATTTTAAATTATCATTCTAATCACCAGTATCACACAAATGGAATGTGAACTGCATCATTTAGTTACAAAAAGTCCAAGCATTTCAATATGACTTGCATTTTATTTGGCAAGTAGAACTTAGCTTGATCTTCCTCTACACAGGATCAGCTGGAAACTGTACAGTGAAGTTCATGGTGCACTACATGGGGATCATGAGCATTCATGCTCAAGGTAGCAGTGTTAAGCCTGACTTTTATTTAAGTTTATTAGTTTCTGTTTGTTCCTGTGGTAACTACTTTTAATGTGGGCATATTTCAATGTAGACTACAGTTAGAACAAGCCTTACCTTGTGGTTGTTTTGTTGGGGTTTTTTGCAACACATTGCATAGATGGTATTCTAAGCTACATGCTTAAGACAAAAAAACTAAAACCCCCAAGCCCTATAAGTCCAGGTGATCTGGGTTCCAAAGCTAAAGTAATAAAACAACCAGAAATCCTACTTCTTTATTTTCAATTTATCATTAGATTATCTAAAATGTTTCTTATAATTTCAAGGCTGGTCATAATTATTTCCAAGTATTACATTTGCACAAAAAACATTAATGAGATAAGTATCTTAATTGAGCAGGAGCACTATAAGTTTATAGTACCAGACTTAGTTGAGGTCGTTATCATAAAATATGTTCAGTTGGAAGGGACTCATCAGGATCATTGGGTCCAGAGCCTGGTCCTATGCAGGACACCGCCTCAGGAGTCACACCATGCGGCTGAGAGATTTGTACAAATGCTTCTTGAACTCTGTCAGGCTTGGGGATGTGACTAATTCCCTGGGGAACATATTCTGGTGCATGAACACTCTCTGGATAAAAGTGTTTCCTGATATCCAACCTAAACATCCTTGACCTCAGCTTCAGGCCATTTTCTCAAGTCCTGTTACTTGGTAATGACAGAGATCAGTACCTACCCCTCCACTTCCTCTCATGAGGATGTTGAAGACCACGATGAGGTCTCCCCTCAGTCTTCTCTAGGTTGAACAGACCAAGTGGCTTCAGCTGCTCTTCATATGACTTCCCCTCAAGGCCTTTTACTTTCCTCATTGCCCTTCTTTGGATGCTCTCTAATAGACTAATGTCTTTCTCATGTTGTTGTATCCAAACCTGCCCCCAGCACTGGAGGTGAGGCTGCCCCAGCTCAGAGCAGAGCAGGACAATCTCCTCCCTTCCCTGGCTGTGCTGTGCCTGATGCCCCCCAGGACAGGGTTGGCCCTCCTGGCTGCCAGGGCACTGCTGGCTCATGTCCAACTTGCCACTGACCAGGATGCCCAGGGCCCTTACCACAGCACTGGTCCCTGGTCTCCTACTCCCTAGTTTATACATAAACCAGGGTTGCCCCATCCCAGATGAAGAATCCTGCACTTGCCCTTTTTAAGCTTCACATAGTTAGTGATTGCCCATATATCTAATTTGTCAAGGTCTTTCTGCCCTTGAGGGAGTCCACAGCTTCTCCAATTTAATGTCATTGAGAAACCTACTTAGTATTTCTTTAAGTTCTTCATCCAAGATGTTAATCATGTTGAAGAGTAACAGTATGTTAAACAGTAACAGAAAAAATTCATAAAAATAATCTTTACAATGTTTTAGTGTACCAGTGAAATTTTTGGTTACTTAACTTTGCTTGAAATAATAGGAATCCCTGTAGCAGAAAACTGAATTTCCTAGCATTTTTACAATTCTAAAAATTATGTTAATTGCTCATTTACTTCATACATCAAAATCTACGTGTATGACTTTTTTTTTTTTTTCCCAGATATCTATTCTATGATAACGAAGTATAGTTCAGTGCATAAATTATTCATGACTGTGTGTGCCCATATGTAACTGTGCACAGAGAGATTTGAGAAGGTACAGTTTGGTGCAGTAGAATTTCTAGTCTCAGAATCAGTAGGTGTGCCAACAGAAAGCCATACATGTGAAAAAATGTCATCAGTTATATTATCTGTGGTTTCCAGAACCAGTGTGGTGCCTGCCAGCTTCAGAGTTGTCCTGCCTACTCTACTGGGCACTGTGGACATGTCCTAAGTAGTCTGGGTATGCCAGTTGTTCAGATTTTAAACTTAAGTCTTATGATAGTTTCTGTTTTCCTGGAAGATCCTGAGGCAAGAAGTCAAAGCCCACATGAAAATCTCAGCCTGCTTGCTAAAAATTTTTCTTGTAGTTCTTCAAGTCATGGAAAAAAGCTTTGAAACTTCACTGAAAATGTACCCTAAAGAATAGGAAAGCTAAGAGGAACGCAAATGTCCAAATCCTTTTTTTTTCCTTCCAAGCAGTGCAATGTTATATGATTCTAAAATCTTGATATATTTGTTGGTTTCCAGGCCTGAAAAAGTTCCTAAAACAAAAGCGGAAAAACCGGTCAGGATAGAAGTGGGTATGTTACGCCACATAGGTACATCCAAAGCAAAGCCAGAAATTTTTTTGGAATATGCAGCTCCCAAAGGATAATCTCACTTCACTGCACCAAACATAGCTACTGATATGTGCTACGTGTGCCCTTATTACACTCTACCTTTTAGAAAGTCAATAGTAAAGCTAATCATCACCATTTCCCAAGCACAGGATCTACATTTCTGCAAACTACTCTTAGCATCCATTACACCTCTTCTTTCTGGTACCAAAACTCATATTTTGAATTTGTCCTTCTACATAAATTTTATTAAACTAACGATTTGTTTAGCATATAATTATGCCAAAGATGCATCATGAAAAAAGTAAGCAGCCAACGATGTCTTTAGCAGTAAAATGTTTTATTGTGAGTTTAGTCAGGGTAATTAATAGTCTTTATTTCTCTAAACTCATTGGAAGGTGAGTATGTTTATCACTTTGTATCACTTTGTATGATGCTCTTACCACAATGGTTATATGGTGTTAATGTCCAAGGTTTGATTTTATAAACTAAAAAAACCCCCAAACATCTGGGTCAAATAGTCTAGCAGACCAGCAGCGAGGAGTCTGAAATTTAAGGAGAAAGACAAGATATACTGAAAGCTTCTATTCACACTACCTTAACTGTTCTATGCTATTATTTATATATATATAGTCAACTAATATTAATGTCAACTAATAAGTGACCATTAATAAAAAAAATTGTTGTAGTGGGAAAAAGGACATTAAGAACATGATGTTGCTAAGTTCAATTTACTGAACAAGCCAAATTAGACAGAGGCCCCAGTTATTTTTTCATTGACCAGCATAGCTTAGCCACAGGACCACAAGATTGGCTCAGGTTAGTCTCAATGTCTGGACAGGAGGTCAACAGCAATCCATAACTTTTTCCTATAGGCCTTCTGCTTCTTGAAGGTATTGGATGTCCATGTAGCAACGTGTTGGGGGTTGGGTTGATTTCTTATAGAATTTTTTCCCAGAAGTTGCTAAGAAGCTAATGGCTGGGTGCTTTTCGGTACTCATGGGTGCTTAAGGCCAAACAAAAGAAGCAGCTACCCAGAGACATTGATTTCACTTTGCTCGGGGCAGTTTTCTGCTCTGGGGGAACTGCCAGTGCTGCTCATCTCTGCGAGGCGGAGACCACTCACCATTCCTTCACCTGGGACTCCTTCGGACCACCGTCTCTTCGTGTGTCCCCTGGGATTTTGGGAACCCGTTTCCTCCCTGCCCTGCACCCACGGTTTCTTCAGTTCTGCTCGAAGTCTCCCCACGCTGTGTTTCTACAGCCCCTGCCAGCCAGGACACTTTTCCAACAGCTCCAGCCACTGTGAACCCTTGGAATCATCTCACCCTCCTAGAGCTGCTGCTAGCCCTATTAGCTTGTGACGGTACTGAGGGGGGTGGGGGGTTACCAGAGGAAAAACTGTGACTGGTTTGTTGTTTTGTTTTTTTTTCCCTTTTTCTTCTCTAGTTCTGTTTGTTGTCAATATTGTAGTTATTATTGTTAATTTACCTTGTTAGACTAACTAGTAAAGAACTGTTATTCCTACCCTCTTTATCGTTGCCTGAGACCCCCTCTTCAATTTTGGAATTATAACAAACCCCAAGGGAAGTTTCCATTTTTTTTTTGGTTCCTAGCAGACACCCCTGTCTTTCCAAACCAAGACACAACATTTTCCCCAATCTGTCTTACTAGTGGCATTAAATAAGAAAGATTACATGCAGTCAAATTGTTATTATACTGTACCTTTCTGTCAGTTTCAGGTATTGTTCTGTGTCACAAATGAGTACTTTGGGATCGCTGAAAAAACCACCAGCAAAGGTATCAACAAAAAAAAGTTTTACATAAAAGTATAACATGACAAAGTTCATTAGCAAAGTTTGCTCTACTACTTACTAGATGGTTAAAGCACACTAAGAAAAAAATAAAAAAAAATAAAATCCAGAGTCAATAAATCCAAACTGAAATAAGCCCAAAACTATCTATGTGGAGGTCAGGGAGGAAAACAAAAGGATAGGAAAGGGTAAGGATAAAAAAGAGTGTGGACTAAAGGCCCAACGGAACTTAACTGCTAACTTAAGTTAAACAATTATCCAAAGGATTCATATAGAATTTCCTACACCAGAACAGTAACTTATATACAGGCCTAACTTACAAATCTAAAGGATTTAAAAACCTAGGAGAGAAGCATTCTGAGTACATTTACTGTGGCATATTTGCACTTGCATGCACACAGACATAGAGTCTGCAAAGGGTACCAGTGAAAAATCCACTCAAATTCAGTGAAATAGTCACTTCAGATGCCTTTGCATCTTCTGAATAGGCAAAAGGTTGAACCTTAAGGAGTAGACGGTATCGGCCCCAGATCCATTGTTGTTGTTTGGTGATCCTCTAAGTAAAAATCTTGCGAGTTCACTAGCTCCAAGAGATTTCCTACCCAGAGGGATGTTGCTGGTCACAGCCTGCTGTGGTCCAGAAGACCTTAAATAGGGCACCAGTTTAGTGGCCACAAGAAAGATGGCTTAAGCAATTTTTCATCCTGGTTCCAATCTGGGTTTCTTTCCTTTGAAAGTTTAATAACGTAAATATTATTCCGCATGAGTTATTATTCAGGAAGAAAAGAGGTGCCCACGGCTGTTCATCAAAAAGAAAGCAGATGCTCATTAGGTCAGCATAAGTTCCTGAGAGCAGATAGCATTTCAGATGAGCTCAAGAGGAGCTCAGCCCAGGTGCTGTTTGTCAAGGCCGAGGTGTAATAAGTAATAGTAATAGTGTATGTGGGGGGGAAGGTGGGGGCGGCATCACAACCACCTGCTGTCACGTCTTAATCTGTACAAAGATTCATCACACTCTGTTTTGTTTACAGTACCTTGACATTCACATGCCATTATATTCAATTACTCAACCCTTGATCAAACCAAGGTCATATATGTTCTGTGTCAGGAGTAAAGAAACATTTTTATGTTTTAGCATGCTCATTTATAATTAAATTAAGACATTTCTTGAAGAATTATTGCACATATTTTGCGTCTTTTTAGGGAAGAAAATGAACGTTATTTAATGGACCATATGTTCAGGTGAAGTAAATCCTGGTAGCATTACTGACTTGAAATATTTCTAGAAAAGGACATACTCTGATTTCTCACTTCATTTTTTTTCCCACTCCACTACCTCTCCTGCATTTCATATCAGCTTGGCTATAGCATTTACAAAATATTAATAGTGATTTAATGTGAAATGAAACACTCTTAGAACAACCAAATACTCTATCCCTGTTCAGAATTACTTGTTTGTTCTATCTGCCATTTTCCCTGTCAGGTCTCTTAATGTACTCTATCTTCATAGCATCAGCTGATTTTCTCTGAAATGTAAAAAAACAAAGTAAATTTTTAAAGCCTTCTTATAATTTCTTCTGTTTGGAGAAGCAATTTATACTTATTAATCCCTAGCAGACACTGTCATATTCTGACAGACCTGTTCAAATAGTGCAGAGAAACTAAAACTACATTTCCTTTATTTCCTCTCTTGGGCCAGATTCTGTTCTCACTAAAAATATGAGTGTTCCAGAGAAATAATGTTTAATCTCTATTTCCAAGATTTTCCTTCAAAGTACTTGGAGTTACAGATGAGTTAAAAACTGGACATGAGCTGGCAATGTGCACTTGCAGTTCAGAGAGCCAAATGTATTCTAGCCTACATCACAGCATATATGGCCAGAAGATCAAGGGAGGTCATTTTGCCCTCCTATGTCCAACTCTGTCTCAGATCAGAAAAGACATGGACCTGGTAGAGTTTGTCTGGACGAGGGCTATAAATGTCTGGAGGGATTAAACAGCTTTGCTATCAGAAGAAAGTGACAGAGTTGTGTTGTTCAGCCTGGAGAAGAGCAGTTTCTGTGGAGGCCTTTATTGCAGCCTTTCAGGTTTAATGGGGGTCTATAAGAAACTTTTAGGGACAAACTTTTCAGCAGAGCCTGCTGCAATAGGACAAGGGTTAATGGTTTTAAATTGAAAAAGGGTCAATTTAGATATAAGGAATAAGGATGATTGTCATAGTTTAGGAATGGCATTCCCACTTTCCCACCCCCTCCCAACCCAAGCCAGGCCCCCTTTTCTCAGAAGTGAAAATCCCTTCCTTTCAACTCCAAGAGATAACCTGAAGTGGTATGGGGCAACAACCTAGACATATCCTCACTGCCTTTGCAAATAATTACCCTGCTCTTGGGTGAAACCAGGACAGTGATGAAACCCTGGAAAAAGTTGCCCAGAGAGGTGGTTGATGCCCCATCTCTGGAAACATTCTAGTTGTGTTGGGTGGGTCTCTGAGCAATTGGATCTACTTGAAGATGTCCCAGCTCTTTGTAGGGGGTTGGACTAAATAACCTTTAAAGATCCATTCCAACCTGGACCAGTCAATGATTTTATGATTTTCAGAAAAAAAAAAAAAAATCACATTTTTATGGCAGCGCTTTATACATAGGGTGTCACAATAAAAGTAAGTAATTCTTTGAGACTTTCTTGTGTTGCTTATGCTTTTTATAATGTATGGCATTTAAATATCTAGCATAATATATATTTATTCATTTAAATAAAGAAAAAAACCTAAACTGAATCGTACAAGACCTTTGTCTTTGCACTTTTCATAACAGAATGATGTTCCACATTGGGACACTTGATGATACTCAAAAGAGCTGCCACAAAATTAAATTAAACATGATTCCCACCTACTGTGTTTTCAGGGAAGACGAATCTGAACATATATCTTAAAGATATTTTTTTTTGAGAAGGTTTTCAAATATCATATTGGTGGGCAGCAATATGAAAATAGATGGGATGGATGGATGGATGGATGGATGGATTGATGGATGGATGGATGGATGGACGGATGGATGGGTAAAAATGGATGGGATGCAAATTCTACATTTTCTAATGAGTATATAATATTTTTAATTTATGGGATGAATTAAAAGAATTGATTACAGAATTACTATTTATGCTTCTTGAAAACAAGAGAACATTTAATAATTAGTTATTAATATTTTTAATACGTGGAAGTTTTTTTTTCTTTTGTTCTTCACCAACTTTTCATACTGGTCTTTGCATTATTTCTAATGTAGGAAGGATTTCTCATTGTCATATTTATAGAGCCAGGTAACTATCTTGTTTTTGACAGTATGAGTGAGAGTTTAATGTTCCTAATCACCTCACTTTTATAATTTTAAAAACTGACGTGGAAGTATTCTATCTTTCTGGAAATTCTTCAAAACTTTCTGAGTATTAGTAGGTAAATCCTAAATCCTCTTCTGAAAATCAGGATCTTTCAGAGATATCTCAAAAATAGACTTTCCAGAAACAAAAGAACCCCAAACCACTTCTCATTTTTGAAAATGTAGACTGCATCTCATGGAAAATAGCATTAAAAGAAGCTATTCATACACATTCTATAAAATTAATGTGCAAAAATTGGAAAATCTTGTACTGGTCAAGAATTAAAAAAAATTGTAATACATGAAACAGTTAAATTTCGTTTCTGTATTCCACAGTGTGAAATGGTTTCTCATCTTTATCTGATGGCCACCTGACACATGCTGTTTTGTACTTGGACTTTCAGAAAAGGATGAGATAAATGAAGGAGATGGCATTTTGACAGAGAATAGACTACTTCCGATGCATTGAACATGACTCATACCATGCTTCTACCTTAGAAGATGCAAAGGTTTTCAAGTGAAAAGTATTTCTTTTAATATATTTATATTATATACCTAGGTGACATTCCTAAGCTGTCCTAACATCCAGTTATCTTTACAGTTATTTCTGTAAAACAAAATGCCTTATTCACAAAAGAATGATGCCTTAGTCCAAGCTTGAATTTAGTATACCTTTTTGGGTTGATTTTTTTAAAGTGTGCACTTAAATGGAATTGGAATTCTAAAACATGTCCTAGTCATGCTATGACTTTTCAGGCATGTAAAGATATTAGGCAAACACAAGAGGAAAAGGAGTGAATTAGATATTTTATAGAGTAGCTGGTAAACTAATAAAAATATTATTTATAACTTAAAAAAAAAAGATGACATTTCAAAAATTTGAATACATTGGGAATGAAGGTCTGAGGAATTTAAAGCTTAGAGTATTTGCAAATGACTACTAATCCCACCATTTTTTGTGATATTGCCATCATATATGCCACAGTTTTTCCCCTGTTCATATCTATTTCATACACGTTTATAAACTAGGCACTGAGAAACCTCTCCTTAAGACCAAAACATGTCTTTGGGATGGAAGAAAGACATTTTTTACCCCCAAACATATTTTTTTAGGAGCATAGAAATGTTCCCATGCTGTTCAGCTATTACCAGTATGGTATCCCTTGCAGAACCAAACCGAAAAATATCCCCCCAAAAATGTAAGGTAAGAAAACAAATGAGGCTTGATAAAAGAAGAGGGGATGTTGATATCAATTGGTACTTCCTTCTATCAACATTTCATGTTTCTTCTCTGGAAAGCCAGCAGAAGAAACAGTTGCTTGGTCATTTTACTATCCTGAGGCAAAAGGGAGACAATTACAATATGAACTTCCTGACCTCTCAACATTTTAAGAAATTATTCATTGCTTTTCCATATTGAATTTAACCACCCTTTCTAGCTACCAGCAGAGAGATAATCAGGTGAATGTTTCTCAGAGAGAATTCTTAGTTCTTGATTCTGCTCAAATAATTTATAAGAATGCAAAATTGAAATCAGAATATGGAAAGGAGTTTATTAGGATAGACCCAAAGTTTTATGCAGTTACTCAGAGGTCTGCTAAAATGTCAGAAATCATCATGCCAACCTACCTTTCTTCCAGTTCTTCTCAGTTAGCACTAAAGTAGCCCTTTTCTCTCCCCCTGTTTTGATTTTTTATTTGTCCATTCTTCAAAATTTTAGATAAGCGAGTAATTCACATTATATAGGGCTCATATTTTCACTTGAAATATCAAATCTGGACTTTTTAATGCCTCCATTAGTGTTGACATTATATTTTAATTAACAGGCAAAGCCAGCTCTTTGTTTGTTAAAAACAAACCACAGTGCTTTATTTATCATGTAGACTCATCTTGTTCCAACTGCATACTGATAACAAGTACAAATACATTCATTATTGTTAACACAAGGAAAACTTCATTATCATGCTTTACTCTAATTCCATCCCTGTTCCTTTTATATTATTAAAACACATACAATTCAAGGCATAGGAATGACTTTGCATCTTTATAACAATGTGTCTTTTAAGACAGTAGTCGTAAGTTTTTTTGGTTTTCAGTGAAAGTAGATGGCCATTTTTCATATCAGTTAGTTTTGTCTTTAGATCATAGTCCCAGAGAGTTAAGCATAATAAGAACTATCCAGCCTAGGTGTTGGATTGGTTTTTTTCCCAAAAGTAAAAGTGAACCAAGGACACAGACACTCTAAACACATAGTAATAACACGCCTGCATATGTAAACACAATCACAAGACCACAGAACTGTGAAGTTGGAAGAGGTCTCTCAAGATCTTTCGGTCCAAGTCCTTCCTCAAAGGAGGGCCAGCTAATGGCAAGTGGCTCAGGGCTGTGTCCTTGGAAACTGCATGCATGGAGATTCCACAAACACTCTATCTCCCTGCTATAGTGTTTGACCACCTCCAGAGTGGTAGGCTTTTTTCATTATTTCTGATTGGAATTTCCAATATTGCAACTCATCTTTTTACTCCAACCCAGTTCTTTAACGAGGTACATTAAAAACTTTTATAGAAGTGTCTAAACACAGGGACATAAGGCAATGTTGGTGTCCTGGTCCAGCTAGGGTTAATTTTTGCAGTAGCAAGGAAGGAGCATGGCTAGGATCTGAAAGTTATTCTGTATCACCTCATACACTTCCTGGGGGAAGGGGAAAGGAACTCTCTCAATTGAAGAAGGGGTTTGGGTCTGGCTGAGGATATGCAGCAAAGGGAGACATCCAGTATTTTCTGTTGTAGGGGAAATCTGTCTGAATTGATTTTTCTTGTACACTTTGTCATTCATATAGCTGCTGTTACTGCTCTTTTTCGTATCTCATTGCTATGTCTTGTAAATTGTTCTCGTGTCAACCCATGATCTTTGCCTTTTGCGCTTCCAATTCTCTCCAGCCCACTGCAGGGACCAGGGGAAGGAGGAATCTGAGGAATCTCACACTGCTGGAAGAGACAGCAGTGTGTGGTTTGGAAAGTCTTAATGGGGGCATTGATTTGGGGAGCACCATTCCTAAATCACAACAGGTGCAGGAGGAAGTATCCTACTTCACAGCAGGATGGATAGCTTTCTTTTTCTTTTTCTTTTTCTTTTTCTTTTTCTTTTTCTTTTTCTTTTTCTTTTTCTTTTTCTTTTTCTTTTT
>CM031858.1:74253976-74603197 GCA_018697195.1 Certhia americana
TTTTTTTTAAACATGATTTGCACTTTGATTTGTCTTCAGAGTTCTTGAGGATTGATCCATGTTACTATGGAAATTGTCTCATAAATATACAGAACAATGTTTCCACCAATTTTAAATTGTTAATAAGTACATTATAAAAAGATTTAATTGATCTTTTACTGAGTACAGGAGATGTCGCTGTATTTACAATGCTTAATCATAACCAGATGAGAGACAGGAAATAATATGAAACGTGAATAACAAGCAAAACAATTATCCTTTATAAGAAAAATTGAGATGTTTCTTACCATGACTAAATATACTCAAGAACTGTATTCATTCAGTGTATTTATGCAAATAAAGGAATATTTATTTGCTATCATATTTCTACTGCCAATCAAAACAAGAAAAAATATTAAAGGGAAGCATGGAAAATCACTGATAAGAAATTATATGATAATAAGGAACTAATTATCACTTTCCAGATTTGAGTTTACAGCTTCACATACTGACATAATATTGATAATTATTCAGAGGAACTGTACTCTATTTCATGAGGTCTGTAGCCTTATTATATTTAGTGGTAAAAATTCTGACTGAAATATGGATTTTGAATTTTAAAAGAGGTCTATAAATGCTAATAGCTTCAAGGACATGCCATTTTTTAATGTATTTTTCATAATGAAAAAGATTTTTCTGAAAATGAGACTTCAAAGACTCCCTTGGCCAGACTCTAGGTTTATGGAAGAATGTTCTTTAGGCAAATTCCTCTACTCCATGTGAGGACAGTTTTAGGCCTTGCATTACATATTTCCACAAAGAAAGACCCATTGGACTGACAGTATAAACAAATACATTTCCATGAAGTACCTACATATCACAGCATGATTAAATAGGTGGGCTAACAGTAAAATGCCTGTCTTTCATACCCATTAGCAACAAAAACTTATCAACTGGTAAACATCCTCCTCTCTGAAGTGTCCTTGAAAGTCTCACAGAGATTAAACTAGCCCATCTCTTCAGAAGGACCCAAAACTTAGCGCAGATACACTTCTGCCTATTGGATTAATTTTCTAAAGTCTAGAGGAACAATTAGATTTTAAGGAGTTTGACAGATGAGCTCCTGTGAAAGGTACATTGGCTATTTGTTTTAATAACAAGAGCAGTTAATCTTTAGCTTTAAGAGGATATGGGGGGTTTTTTGGTCTTTTTTTTTTTACAGATTTTGGGTATCATATTTTATTGTCTCTTGAATTTGATATAGAATGTTTCAGTTGACCTAGCAAAATAGCTTGAAAGCTCTGCCCAGCGGTAAGTGCCTGGACCTGAATTACATGGTCCCATTTAGATGGTCCTCTTTACAAAAAGCATTGCTAACTACATTAATTGTGAAGAAAGGGTCATTTTGCTTCATTTTAGAGGCAGCTTAGCAAATGCCATTAGCAATGCCCTCAAATTAACTCTTAATACAGCAAAAATTTTGCAGGAATATTCATAGACGCAATGATTCATAAATATGGCACTTGTTTTTATAGTCACTTTTCGGAAAGGAATTGTATTTTATATTGTTAAAGAGAATTCAAGGACTATGATCTAATTAAGCTGGAGTGAGAGTTTGTCATTCGGATTGATACCTTGTTGGAACTTAGCCAGATCACTTACAGTCTGTCCTTCAGAGTACTAATTTTGAAAATATGTGTAACAACATTTTTGTTAACTAACAATCTTAGCTGTTCTACAAAGTTTTTGTAAATTTTAATTCATATTTGTGAAGCAGTTTTGATGTCAACACAAGAGAAATCACTGTAATCATTGCAAAAGTGCAAAATAATTTTAGATAAAGTACACAGATTTTCATAGGATGTATCTTCATGAAAAGTAAGCTTGATGAAATGAATACTAACCATTGACATTTAATAAATCAGGAAATGTATATGAATATTTATGACAAAAATGTACCAGCAAAGAGAAATCCTTGATGCTATCGATCTATTTCTCTGCAGAAAGCACCCAAACAAATGTAAAATCAGCTGTAAAGCCCAGGTCCTCATTTGGTGAGTTTATTTGAAGGGGATTAGGATTTTTTTAATACCCACAGGTGCACAAAAGAAAACCAACAATGTACTTAAGAAATTAAAGGAAACTTCTACCGGCGAACTTTAGAAGATCAGGAACCTGGCAAAATTTAAGACAAACATTCTATCAAAAAAAAGCACTTCACAAAGCATTGACTTAAGAAACTGTAGTCCATGAAATGTTAAATTACCCAGACATCAAGAAGAGGAAAACAGAAGAAAAGAAGAAAAGGAGAGGGAAAAAAAAAAAAAAAAAAAAAAAAAAAAAAAAGCAAGAGACAAGAAAGTAAGATACGTCTGCCACCCTTGGAACCAGCATGGTCTCATCTGCGATAAAATCAGACAATAGTGATGCAACCATATGTATCTTTGTGCAATGTCGTTATCTGTTCTGGCCTCCTCTGGCCACACCCCCGGGTGGGGCTTGCAGTCTGATAGCCACTCTGAAGCTAGACTGGGGCTCCCGGGGCCACGTGTGGGACATTGCTTCTGGCATTCTAGTGACTAACAGCTAGACCAGGTGGCTCCAAAGTGAGCAGGGTGTGGGGCACCATCCCACTTTTGCAGAACTTTCCCTGACCTGTCTCACACAAATACTTTAGTTGGTTTGAACCTGTAACCACTTTTCTGAGTCTCTCACATTAACAAATAATTAACAGGATAGAATATGCACCTTAGTAAAATGACACTTCTC
This sequence comes from Certhia americana, assembly GCA_018697195.1. Taxonomy (NCBI): domain Eukaryota; kingdom Metazoa; phylum Chordata; class Aves; order Passeriformes; family Certhiidae; genus Certhia; species Certhia americana. The sequence goes on from CM031858.1 coordinate 74,256,725, forward strand.
TTTAGGGGAAGAAAAGAAACAGAATTAAGTATTTTCAAGTACAGCCCTTTTAATACAACTCCATACTTTGCAGTCATATTCACTGAATTTTAAATTAGCTGGACTAGAGCAAACTATGTAAGAATAGATGGCTTTTAAGTCATTAGCATAAAATCAGTCAATTTAATGAAAGGAATCCAGATAATTCAATATTATTCTTTTTATTTCTTCTTAACCTTGTTAGCTTTTCTAAGGGTAAAATACCCTGAACTTTCTCAAACCAGCTACTCAATTTCAAAAGATCCTAAGATTTTCTTTTGGCAGTCATTAGAAGTTAGGCTGCCAACAGTAAAACCTAAATAAGCCCAGGAATTCTAAAGGCATTATCAGATGTCAGGCATTCTGTACTTAATTGAGCTCAAATCCTTATAAAGTTTAGACCAGCAGTTTATCCCAAATAGTAAAATATATCCCAATATTTAATTAATCCTGGATTTACTTAAGCAAATCCATGCAAAAAAAAAAAAAAAAAAAAAAAAAAAAAAAAAAGAAAAAGATCACTAATTTGACCACTGTGGACTCAAAAGTATTTGATTGATTAGATTTTTTTTTTAGCATGATCTTTAACTCAAGCTTAAATAATATTACAGACTGCCTTTTATTCTGAAGCCCAAAAGAACCTGCTCCTTTCTGTCTCAGACACAGCAGATTACATCTTCAAAGCTTTTCCAAATGACAAACTTGTTGCAGGGTTAGTGACACATCATCAAACAAATACAAAAGAGAAGAAACTTCTACCAAATAAAAGCAATGTAAAAATGATGAGAAGACAGGGTGAGATACTTCTATGGTAAGAGTGAAAGAAAGAATACTTATGGAGAATCAAAGATAAGCATATTTTGTCTCAAACTTTCTGACCATTGTGACAGGAAAGTTGTAAATGGAAGAGACAGTCCCGTGGAGGTGGGGCAGCACAGTTCTGAGCCAACTTCCTTTCCCACCTTGAGATTCATGCTCAATCAACCCCCCTGTCCTTTCCCGACTCACTTCCTGAAGGGCTCTAAAGGGTTGGCTGTACATGCATGAATTAAATGGTTTGAAAAATGTACTTTACGAGGTTAACTATAAAAGAAAGTGGATTAGTCCCATCTGTGCTCTTTTTCCTCTCTTTCTTTGTCTCGTTAACCCAGTTACGGAACATCCATGAGGCAGGACTAATGCAAGATGCAAAGGTCTTTATTCCTTTTCATTCTTTTCCACTTTTATTTCTCTCCTCCCTTGCTTTGTCTGGGCAAAGCACAGCTGTAATATTCTAACCTGCACACTGTATTGAGATTTGTTGTGAGGATTGGCAACTTGTTGAAGTCTATTGTGATAATTAAGGGCATGTTAGCCAGAACATTTGAGACTAAATAGGGTGCTAGCTTCCAGAGTTAAGACAATTGTACAATAAAGCATAAGAACTCCCTAACACAGGACTGGTGTCTTTGTTCAGCCTGACAGGAATTTATAAGGAACATAATGCTCCCTACTGGTTGGTCATGCCATGGAAGAAAGTCAGCAGGACTTACCAAGGAAGGAGAATTGCTTTTTACATCTTTCCGTTTGTAACTGAGTTTAGGCTTGTAATGTCACCTAAGTGCTTCTGACAACCTGCCAAAATAGAGATGACAAGGTCTTACAATAAATTGCTGCAGAAACTATATCCTTCATCTACTCAGTTCAACTTTTAGCATATACTTTTAGAATATACCCCCTTTATCTTTAAGTTTTCCTACACAGCTGAGATAACTTTAATCATTTCATTAAATAAATAAATAAACAAACAAGCCAGAGAAAAGACAAGAAAAAAGAGATTTTTCAAACCACAAATATATATGGAATTGAAAGCTACAGACAAGCCACTGCCTATGACTCTTAATATTGTCTCTGTGTATTAAGAGTGCACAAAACACCTAGGAATCCTATTCACCTTACAACAGAAGAGTTAGTCATGTTACATGTGCCATAGGCAATCCAAATAAAAGAAATCCAGGCTGGAGAACTGTTTTTGAAATTACTGCACAGTAATCAAGTAATTGCAGTGTCTACTACAGAGGCAATCTCCAGGTGCAACTCTTAGCAGTAAACATCTCAAAATTCTCTCAGTTGGAGTCCAGTCCAAAGCAGGGCTGATTATTCTTGTTTGTTCTCTTTGTTGTTCACTGATAAAGGAAATGCATCTGTTTTCATCCCTGATTTTGACACTGTTGCTCATCCAGTGCTACCACACTAATGAAAATGACAAAGTTAAGAATAAACACCTTCCAGTTTATGATTTGGATTATTCTTCTCAGGATGGATAAATTTTGCTTTAAGCAAAAATGCTTCTTTTAATACAGAATTCTTGTTAAAAGAAGCTTTTTTTTTACACTTTTTATCATGTTTTTTGAAGTTGAAATATTTTCCTTTTGCCTATATCATATGAGGGATTGATTTTAGTTACTATCCACCACTTCATATCTACTCTTGAAGTTTTTTTAATTAGCCAACTCATTCATACACAGACTCACACCTTCAAGATGCCAGAAAAATAAGTTGGAGTAGAGGACACATGCTATAATCCAGAATTTAAATCCATGATCCACAAAGATACCTCTTGTTAGGTTGTTTTCCTGAAATTTTGCTTAACTCAAACATTTGTATGAGAAATAAACTTTTCTATTTATAGCTTTTAAAATAAACGCCATATTGATGAAAAATGTATAAGATTAAGGTGAGCTACCAAATCATCTATGAACACTAACTAACTAAAAATCACACTAGGAACTGTTATCATTCTTCATGCTTCTCAGTTTCTATTCATACCTAGCTGTTATGGAGTTTTTCCCCCTCGAATCCTGTCATTCTCTCCTATGTATTCACTAAATATTTTTTAACTCAAGCAAGAGAGCAAGAGCTTCCACAGACAAATCAGATATTTTCTAGGTCTGTTCATTTACTGCATAAACTGCAGTATACAGTGTGTACCTTTCAACTGAATCTTTTAATTAATTTTCACCTGTATTTTCATTATGTATTTAATGAAACAATGAGTGGGGATGGAGAAGGTACAGAAGGGCAATTCAAACATTGAAAGGATCAAAGCAGTTGCCATACAGGGGAACACTGAAAAGATTCATACTATTCAATCTGTGAGTGAGAAGGCTGAGGGGAGATGCAGGCTGCTGAAGTCATGAATGCAATAGAAAAAGAGAGAGTAGAACTAACACCATATCTCAATGAAACTATTAAGAAATTGTTTTAAAACAGATAACAAGTTTTTCTTTAAGCAGTGAGCAACTTTGGATTAGCAACTAGTTGCACAGGAAATAGTAGAAGCAGATAGTACTATGAGGTTTAAAATATACAAGACAAATTCAAGTAGAATGGGTTTATTAAAACATACTAAATAGAACAGGCAACACTTGTGGATCCTGGGTGCCAGAGAGAAAATGCTGATCTGCTCATGTGGTTTAAACCAAATGAGAATCAAAGTCATGTATTGATTTATTAGTGATATGTAATTAACCAGCAATCACTGAACAGTCAATCACAACAACAGATAAACCACAACACTGTATACTACAAAATGCATTTACATTCCTTACTTCAGAAATTGACACTAGATAGAAGTTTCTACTTCTCCTTTGCAGAAGAGGAAACTAACTAAAGAAAATTTGCAGCTGAATATTTAAACTAGATTATGTACAAATTCTGAATTGAGGAATCTGCACATAAGTAGTTTTTCCTCCTGCATACCAAAAATTCATATTGAAGATATCCAGATATCCATCTGAAAAAGCAGTTGTGTTTTGAGTCCTATTTGAGGTAGGGCATTCAGCTTCTTTTACAATTATGCATATTTAAAAATGCAAGTCATGAACAGTTAAGATATATTTTATTAAAATTATCTCATAAAAGAACTCTAAATGGGCTACTTTAGCTTAGAAAGTCTAAACAATTAAAGACATTATAAAGGTAAAGAACTTATAAATGGTAACTGAAACTGTCTTCAAGTTGCAGCAAAAATATATTCAAGAGCTAATGAATGTGGCATGAAATAAAAAGTTCCACAACTTCAAAGATATTGATCCTATCCTCTTCTAAAATTTAGTTTTTTCTGAGTCACTCTATTTATATAAAGGAATTAATTTGGAATTTACAGTACTAGCTACTTTGTTCTATTCACAATATGAAAGCACAATTTTTAAATACAATATGAAAAGACATAAAATTGTGTCAGCAATGTATCCCAAAACAAGGGATAAAAATACACTAAAACTGGCCTTAGACAATGGAACAAGGCTAGCACCTGCAAAAGAAAATACTAATTAGAAAAATCTGATAAACTGAAAAAGTAATTGTATTATGGTGCGATGAAAGTTAGAAGTCACAAAAAACAATGAGTCTTTGATTTCAAATCTATTAAATCAATGGTACTGATGCAAATGAAATCAATGGTGTCATGGCAGGTTTATGTAAAGAAATAACCTCCTAGGTGTAAAAAAGCATCTAAATTCCAAACTGATGTATAAGGCTTCCAATCTGATTTAATTTTTATGACTGAAAACTTCAAATAAGAAAATCACTATGTCGTTACAGAACCAATACAGAAAGAACATAAATTCCAGTTTGCACTTTCACATTTTTAATGAGCAAGATATGTTTCATAACTATTTTTAAAATTAATGTTTACACTAAAAAAACCCCATTAGCTTGGAGAAAAGATGCATAAATTGCAAATTTGCTCGCCAGCAGCTCTTCCAAAGCCCTCCCAGCTCTGCTAGAAATTATAGCCTATCAGGAAGACCTGTAAGTCTCTCAAGTGTTGATGTTTCAGCCACTTAAAAATAATAAAATGCTATAAAATTGCTTTTGTCTCTTGATACTTTATTATTCTTCTAGCCAAATCCACTCTCCTCTCCACTTCCCTCCTCTCTCCTCTCCCCTCCCCTCCCCTCCCCTCCATTCTCCTCTCACTTTGCCTTCCTTCCCTTTTCCCTCCTTTTTCCTGTCCCCTCTCCACTATTTTTGTACTAGATACAGCCAAAAAAGTCAATTTGAAGGGAAATGGGACTGTCCATAATACAGTGGTTGCAAAAGAGCACATATGTTTAGTGCACTTTCTTGCAGAGCATCATACACCCTCCAAAGGTCGAGTACCTCCCAAGCCTAGTTAGAATCATATTTTTAAAATCCCTGCTTTTGTGAATCTTTAGAGTATCATTCCCTCCAAATGTCGAATCTGCCCTGTGTTCAAGAGAAATTTGATTAGTTTCAACATATATCTTCTCTTAAGGTAAATGGAAATCCAAATGTTAAAGTTTTTACTATCTTATGGGTTTGCTAGACTGTAAAAGGGAATCTAACAACTGATACAAGGATTTGTATTCTCAATGCCATAGGCAGCAGCTAGTTCGGGGCCCTTGAAAACTCTGAAATCCTGTTGTTAAAGAGAAAAGTAGACTCGACCTCCTGTTTTCTTTCTACATAGAACAACTACATGTATTATATTTATTACTATATACTAGTATATACTGCATGTCTACTAGCTATTTTATTTTCTTATGTTGGAAATTGACTGAATGATGTGGAAGTTTGCTTGTGAGAAGATTAAACTGTTTTAAAAATATTTGATTTTTAGATGTAAGTAGTGTTAAATAATAGTAGTAGGATATTGAGAGCTAAGAATAAAATGGAATTAGTTAGGTTTGCATGCCCAATTGGAAAGAGTAAATTTTAAAACAAAGTAAGCCTTTTGTTTACTTCAGAGAATCACTGTTTCACATGGGAGTAGAAAGAAGAAAAGGAGAGTCCATGCTCACAAATCAATTACAAAGACACCACAAAAACCAAAAAACAAAAACAACCTTGTAAAAAAATCAGATTTAGATAAATTCAAGAATTATAATGGTACTGCAGATGTGTAGATGTTACTGTACCCAGGAGGAACTTGTTTTTCCTGAAGTGGGAGATCTTGGTCAGCAAGCAGGTAATTCTTTGGAGACTGATAACTGAATTACTGCATCTGCCTCTGTCCCATAGACAGTTATTTATCACAGAGGGATAGAGTGTAAGGAAACAGATACAGAAGTAGGAAATGGGTGTGTTGCTATCCCACACCACAGTCTAGTGTCTGTCTGTAAGCATGTGTGGGGATCCCAGGGTACAGTCACTTTGCCATCACAACCTCAGACCCTAGTGAGAGACTTTCCAGAGTGAGCACAGAAAACAGTTGTGCCAGGACTAGTCTCCCCTGAGCTCACAGAGCAGGTCCTGGAGGCCTCACCTCCAGTCTTAGCTCCAGAAGTAGCACTAAACAAGCAACCCCAAAGGAAAGCAAATGCCAGAATTAAGCAAGAAAGCAAAAGCCCTCTTGCATAACACCAGATGCATTTGCCCCAGGTAGCATTGGCATGTAACACTCCAGTTCTCGGGTTTATTAAAAAAATATTTTTGTGTGTCTCTGCTTATCGGCTGTTTTTTGCTGACCCGAGAATGTAAAGTTTTGTTTTCCCCAACCAGAGATCTTGAAAAGGAAAGGCCATGAGACTTCTTCTTGTGTTTTCTTCATTGTTTATTATTTCTTATCATTACATTCTGTTCCTGACCTGCAGAATGCAGGTCAGTTCAAGGCATAAACCTCAAAAAGCCCAACTACCAAATTCCTAATACAAAATACTTCCACCCTCAGGGTGGCGTGGATATTTATACTACAATCCACTTAAACAGTATTTATAATACTTCTCCAATAACTGTTATCTTTGTTAGAAGGTTAGACTCTATTCTAAGCCAACTATAATGTGCCACCTCACTGCAGAAGATGGAGGCAAGGAAGAAGGAAGAAACCCAAAAGCCATGTGCTTTCTCCATCTTGCCTTCACCTGTCTGCCATCCTAAAAACCCCATATATCTAAAATTCTCACCCTGTGATAAAACTACACACTATTCTACTATTTAATAAACATTATTGAAAACTCTGCTTCATTCCAGAGCCTAAAAGCCCTTTTTCCATGAACAAAGATTAAAAATACTGTTTGTCAGAGATCTTAAAATCCCTTAAACATGCAAAGAAATATTTCTCATAATTCCAGACTCCGACATGCAGTGACATGTATTTTGAGGAAAAAGTTTTCTCTGCTATTTCCCTTAGCCAACATGGTGGCCCTGCTGCTAAACATTGCTGCCAGAGTAATTTGCTCATTACTCATTTTGTCTGAAATATGGGTTTCTTCAAGACTGAGATTCACAACACGAATAAAACCTGTCCTGTGGAAAGAGTAAAATGACATCTGTCATGTTACAGCTGGCTCATTGCACATACCCAGCTGCTTGTACAGCTGAGAATCTGTCTTGACTGATGTGGCCCTTGCCATGAAAGAGTTGAAATGCAGGCTTGTTAAACAGGTTTCCAAGCCAACAGAAAAACTTAAATAACAATTTGTTATGTTTATTTTATATCATAATTTATGACTTTATTTCATGACTTTGGGTATTTCAGAGGACTCAGCTTTCCTACTCCAGGGCAACATAGTGGTAATCAGACTTGCCAGGTCTTTCTATCCAGGAATTTCAAAGAAATGAAAGGTAAAAATTCAAATTCAGGGACAGGAAGCATGTGGGTGTCAGAAGTGGAAAAAGAAAAAGGGTGCATATATCTTTTTTTTCCACATTTTCTGAATTTTCATAGTCATGAAATGCTTGTTAACTTCAACAATGTAAGCAGGAGGGTTTAGGAAGGAAAAATATTCAAAGACAGTTTGGAAGTTTGAGCAACCTGGTCTAGTGGAAGGTACCCCTGTCCATGGCAGGGAGTTGGAATTAGATGATCTTTGAGATCCCTTCCACCTCTAACCATTCTATGAATCTATGAAAAGAATGGTAATAAGCATAACTCATGTCTTGACAGTTTCATTTCCTTTTCTACATTTTTTTCCTATGCTTGCACAGTAATGGCAGAGAAGAGGGGTTCTTCCTAAGATGAGTGTCTAAAAAGACAATTGCAAAAGAGCAATGCCTTTCTCACTATGTACACCACAAGGAACATATGTTTTACATTTACAGGGTACAAAAAAGTATGTTCAGACTTCATCTCCAAGGGTGCTGTTGATGATAGTTCAAGAAATCAGGCTTGGTGGCACCTGGTACTTGCGCCTCAGGTGCTTGCAGCGTGAGCTTCTACTTGACTGCCCTGGGATATCTGTAAGTAGCTTCCCAGGATACAGGAAGGGATTTCTCACTTATGCTGCAGTGTGGTCTGAGGGAGCTGAGGGGCTCCAGGGAGGTCTTTGTTGTGTTTAGGGTGCTCAGGGTCAGCACTGCAGAGCAGAACTGGCTGCTACAGGTGCTAGGCAGGGGCCTGGAAGGATGGGTGGGAGAGAAATTGTAACATCTGGAGGGAGTGGAACGGCTTTATGAGCCACTTTTGTTACTGAGAGGGGTTTCCATGCCCCCCTTTTCTCAGATGAAAGCACAGATTTTCAGGTTTTCACCAAAAAATTCTGTGAAGTGATTTAGAGGGAAAGGAGGTGATGCTTTGAGGAGAAAAGCTAAAGTAATTTGTAGGTGACAAAGTGAGACTTTTTGAGGGAAAAACTAAAGTATATTAGAGATTTCATAGGTCACATTTCAGGGAGAAGATGAGGTAAATTAGAGGGGGAATGAGCTTACAGAGAAAAATCTGAGGAAAGTTGGAACAAAATTAGCTTTTTGAGGAAAACTCAGAAGGAACAGAAATTCAGAAGGTGATTAAATCCAGAGGGAACAGAGGTAACATTTTGGAGTGGAAATCTGAGGTACTTGTAGCAAAATGAGCTTTTATGAGGGGAGGAAATGTGAAGTAATGTAAAAGAGTGGAAAGATTTTAGAAAAAGTTTAAAGTATTTTATAGGGACATGCTACGGCAGATAAACCTGAGAGGGTACAGTTTTTGAGGATCATATGTGGTACATCAAAACATACAAGGTAAGAATATTGGAGAGAAAGGCTTAGCTTTACTAAGGGAGTCATCAATATTGTAGAGAAGAAAATTTGAAGTAACTGAGGGGACTGAGCAAACACCAGGGAAGAGAGCTGCCACTGATAGCAGTAGTGTTGAGGTTACTGGTCAGGAATAAGGTAAACGTTTTGGAGACTGAAAGCTGAAATACAATCAGGGAATACATTAATAGTGATGTGGCAAGATGTGGAAAGGGGGAAGTTCTAAGGAGGCCATGCTGAACAATCTGTCTCTGTGAGGTCATTATGGCTCTAGGGTACTGAAAATGCATTTTCAGACTCTGTTCTGCATTTACCAGCTGTCCTACCCCACTTGGCTGTAGCACATGCCAATCAAATTGCACTGTACTTGTTATTTTACTCTTGCAAGAGCTGTTGCAATTCTTGCAGTGGTGAGGCAATTTTGTGTTTGATTAAGGACTATCACAAGGAAACTCAAAGATCATAGTTTTTTGTCCCCAAACTTTCTTCAGATTCAAGTCTGAAATCCAGATGGGAATCTAATCATGTTACAGAACACAGAACAGGTCTTGTAGTTCTGCAGGCCCAGTGGAGGGAGGGAAAGAGGGAATGAGGTTTCAAGTCAAAGTTGGATGATATGGCACTTTGCTAGGCAAAAGAGGTGAGTCTGCTGGTGAGCTCAGCCCCATGGGGCTGGAAAAGGTAGTTCGGCTGTGAACAGCATGGGGAAAGACTTGTGAGGGATTTCAATTTGGTCCCATGTCATGGGATCAGCATGAAATGTTATGGATTTCCCACTGCAAGATGATGTTGAAGATAAATTTCAAGAAAATACAGAGTGCGTTCTTGGGATTAAAGCTTGGATATGTAAAGGCTGATTGACAAGAATATAAAATCAATAATTTGTTTTTGACCTCTGAATTTGGTATAAACACCTACTGAGCATTAATTACCACTTAGATGTAACTAGAAATTTCAATTTTTGAATTTAATCAGAACTTCAATAGGAAACAGCGATCTGAATGCATATGAAAATTTGTGAAAATTGGAACAGAAAGTATACATTAATGAAAATTGAAAATTAAATGTTAATGCCAATGAAGGCATTTTGTGAACTCAGATTGCCATATTTGTGCATCTAGTTTTGCTTTTATCTATCACAAGGAACTTTTTACAGGAGGCAGTTGAATCTTACTACCTCAAAAAGGATTTAGCAATGCAACTTGCAAAAGTAATGATTTGATGCACATTGGGAATACAGCACTTTAGACAAAACAATGGGATAGCATCAGCTGACAGAGAATTAAGTACTTCTTCAAAAGTCATTACAAATATTAAAGTATATACAATACTTAGGTTTATACAGAATACTTAACTCAGTTTATTCAGTTGATTGTGATCTAATACTACAAGCTGTTGTATGATTTTTAATTTCTAAAAGAGGGAAATGTAAATTGTGTATTTGTTTTTTAAAGACTACATTTCTTTGATACTGGCAAACATTATTGGCTGAGTAAGATGAGGTGTAGGTGTCCACATTAACTTTTTATACTGTTGTGATTATTTTGTTCTTTTACGTTAGTTATAATCTCTTTCCTTAAGTGCCTCAAATGCTATACCACCCATTTCAAGTGGAATTCATTAACACCAGTTTCACTTTTTTTAACTGAATGAATACAAAATTTGGAGCTAATTACTCTGACTTACGTTTCTTGATCTTTCAAATACATGAGGGCAGCTGACACATCCATCTATACCGGACCTATAGATGACCAGCAGCTCTCAAGAACAGGCACTGCAATTGTAGAGAGATAATCTAGCTTAGCTGAAATAACATCAGACTTTCATGTCTAGGCAACTGAAGATCACCACATTCTAACCAAAAATGTTTCCCCTACCTGTTACTTTTGTCACTATCTAATGAAAAAAACCCAAAACTATTGCTTTCTGCAATTATAACAATCTTCTCATTTTTCTTCAAGTGCCGTTTTCATCTTGGGCCTCATAAAAATAATGCTCAGTTGTAAAGAAAGAAAGAAAGAGATGATCTTTGAAAAATACATGATCATTTAATAACAACTCAAACTTTGGAGTACCGTAAGGGAAAAGCAACAGATTGGAATGATCCATCTTACCAAATTTGTTCAGTAATGATTTAACTTCTGTTGTGTCTCAAGAGAAAAATCTGAGACTGTATTTATCCTGAGTTTTAAGTCAAACATATGTAAATTAATTTTTAATATAAAATTAGTATTGCACTTTCTGACGAGGCACTCCTAGAAATCCACTGCATTAAATATTTTCTATCTGACTTTCTCTAAAATACTCCTGGGAATGTGTACAGAGTATCCTTTATTCATGCAGAAATTAAGTAGAAAATAAGCAGCAAGAACTTTAGCATATTAATCTGTGCAGAAAGAGTCAGCAGCTTCTGAAAATAATCCTGACAGTTTTTCTTTTTGGTGTGCAAAATTTTTGTCCCAACCCTATAGTGAGGTTTTGCCATTTACATGCCGGTCACCTCTCCTTCTGTGTCAAAAAATGTGAAAAAAAGACTGTCAGGTGTCAAAAGGGAAATGCATCACTTGGTGAAAGAAAAGCTGGACCACACACTGGTGCATTATTGCTGCTTTTTCTGAGCCCATGGAGGCCCATCTGAACTGCCTGCATCCACCTTTCTGTTCTATCAGTTTAATGCTGCTTAGTAGCACTCGCGTGTTCAGAAAAGGCAACGAGAAGGCCTGGATAGTGCTGCAGGGTGGGATGGACTCTCTGAGGTGGCTTCTGCCAAAGCCTGTCCTGGCTCACTTTAAGCTGGTTCCAAAAGTCCACACCTGACATCATCCTCCTCAGTCGTGGGTCCACAGGATTCCTTTTACGCGTAATCTGCTTCCTCCTTTTTATGTTTGTTTTTTTCCTCATTAATTCCCAACTGAAGTTTAACCATGTTCATCCACAAGCTATTTTTAGTCTTTTCTCTGACCACCATAACTATTGGTGAAGAAGGAGATATTGTTTTTCATGTAGCAATAACCCAGGTTTGTTTTATCTGAGCTGAGGAAAAACAGGTTGCCCAATACTTGCACGGTCCTGAGAAAGCAAGTTGTATCACAGCAAAATGCCAGGTTAAGCCAAGTCTGGGCATGTACCAAGACCCTGCACCAGGGACAAGTTTCTGACAATTGAAAATGATACTGGTTCTGTTTCCTTGATCACATACTTTGTACAATCCATTCCTTGTATGAAACCTTAAAAATAACACTGCTGATGTGTCCTAGTAGCAGTGCTGCAACACAGCTGTTGCACTGCAGAGCCTGGGAGCTGATTTAAGCAACAACATCAAAGTGTTCAGGCATGGTCCAAAACCTGTATCAAATAGTTCCTGCATGAAAGAAAGAGTAGACTTAAAGAAATAGAGTAGTCCTAGATGGATGCTCATGGAAGGTGTTGTAAATTCTCTCCAGCTTTTCCAAGAAAGTTGCAATAAAAGAAGGGTCTGAGTGTATTAATGTCCAGTAGGCAGCTCAAAGCATTCTAGTCCTATTCTAGGTCTTTATTTTCCCTTTCTAGTACCTCTCTTCCATGCACAGTATTCTATTTTTAATGCAGTACTTCCATGGTTTGGCAAGCGATCTGAGAAGAACAGGAATAGCATGTTAAAAATGAGATTACATATTGCCAGGGTAGAATCCTCCAGCAGCAGTGACAGTGTGTCTTGCTATGGCAGTTTTTAAGAGCACTAGTAGAAAGGGATTGTCAGTAAGGATGATCTCAGGATTTGCAGATTTTCTGTATAGCAGTTACCATAATTATAAGTTTAACTACAGATCTTGCAGCATTGCAAACATCACTGCGTTAGCATGTTATTATTCTGACTAATCTTTCATTTCAATTGCAATAGATCTCAAGGGCCCAGCTGTGAGAAGCCAATACAAAGCATGAATAGACATGCAAAATGAAATGTCTTGTGTACTGAAGTATTTAATACTTGAAACATGGCAGTAGAAGTTTCCTTTAAGGAAACAATTATATATTTTCCAATACACTCTAACCAGGCAAAAAATTGTTAAAATTTATAGAAAGGGCTAATACTTTTAAAATAATTAGGAATTTGTAAGAATAAGGTAAGAATAAGATTTTTGGAAGGGCAGCTCACTTGTACCTATGTGCCTATTAAAATGCATGCATACTTACCTGCCCTTACACAAATATATATTGGAGTAATTATTCTCCTTGTTTTCTCATGTCAGTAGTGCTCCGAGTTACTTTCAAAATCTTAATGCACCTATTGTATCCTCTGTAATGCATGAATAATGTAGATTTTCCAAACTCTAAATGAAATTACAGTCTAATACAATGTGTTGGATAGTGCCAAATGCATATAGCAAATTAGATAATTCATCCCCTTGAGCCTGAAATACTTTGGTCCCTTTGAAAATGTGACTTAAAAACACAGAAACTACTTTGCTTTGCATACTTTGGTGTAAACTATGAAAAATGTAAAATGTAAAACATTTGTAAACTGTAAAATGAAAATATCTATGTTATGTGAAATTAATAATATGAAAGTTTCCAGTGTCTTAAACCAAGCCTCTTTTCTAAAGTACTTTTCACCAATTTTGGCTCACTTGGCCCCACTTTCAGTGGTTTTATGCTCCAGGGATCTATAAAAAGAGATACTCCTGCTTATATATGAAGAGAAAAAAGATTTTTATGAATATCAAACAAGCATAATTTATGCAGAAAGTCTATTTAAAACTCTGTTTGGCACTTTTACTTGCATTAGTAATATGAGAACACCATTAAAATGAATTTTCCAAAAATGTGTTGGACCCCAATTCTCTCAACTCATTCCCATAGTTACTTAGTTTTCATTGCCCAAGGACTGCTAATATATTAGTATTAACAATATACTCTTTATTACCTTGCACAGAGATACTTACATGTTCTCTTGTGTGAATATATTTGCATTTATTTATACATACATGTATTTGCAAACTCATTTAATTAAATCTGGGTCCCTGCAAAATAAATTTAAAAAATCCTAATGACTTCAGCAAGAATCAGAATCTTATTCTTTGATTCCTGTATTTTATCAGGAGTCCTTTTAGCCTCAGAACAGCAGAACAGCCTCTTACAGGTATATAACAGGCTTTGCATCTTCTAGCATACCACCATGGTCAAGTTTGGCTATACTGGTTCAACTGATTTTTGTGCTGTTGCACATGTGTCATGGAATCGTGTCATGAAACATCATGGCAGATGAAAACAACTTCAAGCAAATTACAAACTTAGGCAAAATTTAATTCTCAACCAAAATCAATGGCCAAAACTAAAAAATGACGGGGGTAACCACAATGACACTCCAATGTCTTTTAACAGGTTCCAGGTGCTGTTCCAGACAACTGTTACTTGTCTGGGATATCATGGATGGGAGTGATGATCCAAAGTGCACACCTGCTCATGCACAGTCAGTGGGGAGCCTCTCACTCTGCATTACTTAGACAATCAATTTCCTTCACCCAAAGGGTCCTGGAATTGCTCAAGGAGATCCAGCAGAAAAATAGTCACTCACCTGGGAGTGAGGGGAGAACACTTAGTCCTGGGAAATCTCCTTGGATGTCATCACAGTTCCCAGGGGAGATTTCCCATCACTGACACACTGCTTCAAAAAACACCACACATGGTTTCTGTCAGGGCCTCATTTATAACCTGGTGGGCTGGGGCTCATGGTCATACATGATCATGGTCCAGAAATTTCTCTGCCTCTCATTGTCTGGGAGTGCATTCTGTTGTCCAAGGGTTCATGCCCTTCTCATTCCCACAGCTGGGGATGAGGTGTGGCAGGGTCATGGTTGTACCTGTCAGAGCTGTACTGTAGTGCTGTAGAAAGGGCACAGAATACTGGTGCTGGCCATGTATCATCCAAGGGAGTGGGTACTCCTGCCGTAATACATTATGTGCTATGTATTCTTCATTGAGTTTATTCACAGAAATAATATTTTAATTCTTTTCACTTCTTCACATTTTTCCTGTTCTGTAGATGCATGTAAATGAAGTTTTTGTATCTTTTTAGGCTACACAAACCATTGCTAACAAGATTCTAGAATGATTTAGGAAGCTACACTAACAGATTATGTCATATAGAGCTGCTCCATATTTAAAAGGATTCAGGGTTGTCAGTACATTTTACTACCATATAAAGTAAGATATCCTATCCTATCTTATGCCTTATCAGCAAGTTGATCTTGCCAATTATCCTATTACCTGTAATTTCAGATGCATTACAGAGCTATTTGACTTCCTATCATTTAAATCACCTAAAATGATTAAAAGAAAAAGGAATCAAAGTACATCAAGCAGTAATGGTCACTTCAGACTAATATGTGGAAATACTTGGCATATTTTAAGGATCAACTTAGGAAATACCGCATACAAATTTGGTGATACAGAATGATTCTGATACTGCATGATTCATAACTCACAGGAAGCACATGAAGCAGATACTGCTCATGCCTCTATTACCTCTTGCCTGTTTACTGCTGCAAGTTGGAACACAGCTTATCTTTGTGACAATTCTAGTTCTGATACTTATGGTATCTTCAGCTTCCCAAGCTTAGGAGATTTCTGTACTTACTTTTATAAGGAAATAGGAACATCATTATTAATAAATTAATCACATACAAATTGTGATTATAATTATGCTTCAAATAATTGCTCATTTTTATTGCTCATTACATTTATTTGTAGTCGAAGCACTTGTGTGTAAAATAAAAAGATGAACTTTTTTTTCCTTTTTTTCGTTCCCTGCTTATGCCAAACATTTTTTTTTCCTTGGGTAAGCAAATTCTTTTTCAAAATAGTCACTGCATTACTCATTGACTTATTTATTTTGAAACATACAAACAATGGAATAAACAGAGAGCAAAAAGGGATGTTTTCTGTTAAGTAATGAATTATTCAAGCAGTTAATGACAGAAACAATGACTTTATTGAAGCTACAGCTCTCTAAGGCAACACTATGAAAAAAACTGAACTGAGACAGAGCCATCCTTTAAGTTAAGAATCAGAGCAGGTGCAGACTCTGTTGTCTGAGGGTTGTCACTGCCAGCTGAATGGACTGTGTCTCAGCTTTCACTGGCATGAGTAAGCAAAACTATTCATTGGCACCCTAGAAAAGGGCAATGGTGAAATGAGTTAATACGCATATCACAAAGCCTGAGAGCTGGATTTGGTTCTGCTGTTACAACCATGGACAAAGGAATGACAAAGCTGGAATGTGGAATCATTTCTAAAACACTCACGTGAAACACTGTCCACAGTGAAAGACATGCAAAAAGAGAATCCACACAGTCTTTAAGATGTTATTCATGATATTTATGTGAAGTTACACAGTATGATGCTGATGTTAGAAGCATAACTGATAAACATAGACACTTTTTCTATCCTACTAGTTATTTTAAGTAGGAGAAACATATGCCTATAAATCCTTTTAATGCTTTTTGCAAAACTTTGCTTCACCAAGGATAATACCCCATAACAGCCAACAGACAGTTGATTAGGGCACTTCTCTGACAGACATGTAACTTTCTCTTACATTGACAATCCCTCTTAACTGAATTCTCTTGTGCTGTGTTTTAACAGCCAGGTTGTTGCCTCAGATGACTTGCTCAGTTTTCAAAAAGATACATTTGGCTCTTACCCTCTGCTAAGGGTGTGAACAGAGACTCCTCTTTCGATAGAGATGCACTCGAATTTCTGGGTATCATATCGCACTCAAGATCAGCAGTACTTAAGCTACAACCTTTTATAGACATCTCGTTAATTACTGTAGTCTAGTCCAGTTATGAATCCTGATCTGAACTGATTGAGAGTGTTTACATCATCTACCTGTGGAATTTAAGTTAGAATAAATCAGACACCAATGCATAGAGTTAACTCTTTCACATGAAGTGAATTGATGATTAAGAAGTTCCAAAGTTATCTTGACCTCTTCACCATGTTTCAAAGAAGCCTGTCTCTTGAAGTTGACAACATATAAGAAGTCTAACTTGGGGACTTAATAATGTGATTACTGCTTTAGCATTTTCCACTCAATACAGGAAAATTATGTATTTGGTTTAGACTGTTTTATTTCAGGAAGTTAAGCACTGTGGTGGTGAATATCAAAACTGACCTAACTCTATAGGAGTTTGATGCTAAGCATTGTGTCTCATCTTGATACTACTTTTGACTCCCAATGCTTTATTAATATGCAAATTAAGCCACAGTGTCCTTCCCAAGACATCCTAACCTCACGCAGATACTCAGCTCTGTATTTATCTATTTTTAGAACATAGCTATACATTCTTAAAACTTATACCCTGGAGTTATCCCAGATGTTTGCTTCAGCACATAAGATTCAGTTTGTACAGAATTCAGTGGCTAGGGTACTCTGTAAATGAAACTTGTATAAACACTGAATTGGTACTAAACTGGAAAACTGCTTCCTGTCAACTGCTAAACCGATTTAAAGATACTTGTCGTATACAGGCTTATAAAACTGAAATAGTTGTGCCCTACACATTGAACTATTGATTGTAGTACCCATCATATTTGCTTATGGTGTCATGGCTAAGGCTTTTTAGGTTTTCCTAGTACAACTATAGTCATCTGTAAATACTGGTAAAATATCTTCTTGGAACCTGAAGTTTTTCTTTCCAAAATGCAGAAAAGTTTAAATCCTTTGGAGATTTTATTAGTAGTAGTAGCAGCATTAAATATACTTTGTGCTACTCTTGTGGTTTACAGCAGTCCTAAAGTTGTTAGAGAACTCTCCAGTGAGACTGGGCTCAAAAGATTTTTTGACACACAATTGTATAGAGATTACACTCTCCCCTGCACTGTGGTGCTCCCAGCATTTCCTGGGAGACCCACAGAGCACTAAACACCTAAAACAAGCATATATATCCAGCAACTTCCACATTTTTTCAACAATGGCTAAAGCGTCTAACCAGTGCACTTGAAATCTTACTGAAAAAGACTGCACTTAGTGATTATCTTGTCATCTCTCTGCTACAAAATTTCTAACATTATTCTCTAACCAAGGTAGGATGAAGGGTTATGTGTTTGCATAACCTCTTGTATTGGGTCTGGCACGGATGGAGTCAGTTTATTTCCCAGCAGCCAGTACAGTGCTGCAACTAAACCAGCGTTGATAATACATTTTAGCAATTGCTGAACAGCACTTCCCCAGTATGAAGTCCTTACTTCTTCCCAGATCTCTCCCCAGGGAGTATTTTGGGGGTGTGTGGGAAGCTGGGAAGGGACACAACCAGGAAAGCTGATTTGAGATCACCAAGGGACATCCTATGCTATATAACATCATGCTCAGCAATAAAAAAGCTGTGAAGGCTTTTGATTTTTTTTCTTTGATGGGGGGGTGGGGGAACTGGGGGAAGGTAGTCCTTGCTCAAAGACTGGCTGGGAGGTGTTATGTGCTTTCGGATTTTTGGGGGGTTGTATTGTTTTCTTGTTTGCTTGTTTGCTTGTTTGTTTTTGTTTTGCTTTGTTTTCGTTTGTTTTGTTTTCTTTCCTTTGCTTAGGAAAATATCTGTATCTCAGCCTACAAGTTTTCTTGTTTTGGTCTTCCTAGTCTCTCCTCCAACCCGCTGGGGTATGGGGGAGAGTGAGTGAGCAACTGCAGGTTAACTCACAGCTACTCTACAAAATTAGCTCATTATAATACCAGTTGGAGATTCAGAAATCAGTACAGCTTCCTCTGAGACAGTAAAAGAAGACTGTACTAAAAAAATGTGTATAAGGGGAATGTCTCTAACACTTTTCCTTATGGGAAGTAGAAAGTGTTCCATTGATTAGGACATTTAAAACCAGACTGGCTTTAACAAGAAAATATGATTGCAGTGAAATCTTTGGCAGTTTGACAATATGATTTTATATTTCTGTTTCTGTGACAGTTCTGTTTCTGGAGTTCTACTGAATCATTGACAGCCATGGCAACATGATGGGAAAAGAGACAGCAGTACCATGCTATTGGAGCTGTGAAGCAGAGAAACTGTTGCTGCTTGAGTTGATTATAGCTGGTAAAAAAAACCCCTTGTCACAATAAAAATACGCTGACAACCAGAAACAAACCATCTTTCTAATCCCCTTGGGCCAATCAGTTACACTGCTCATGACTAAAACACATTGACCATCTTGCAAGGAATAGCACTGTCAAATTGAGTGTTTTGGGCATAGCAGTTTTGTTATCTTTGTTCTCCTTTTTAACTGCCTCTGAAATTTCATTTGTATGCTATATCTTTTCTTCTGTTTTAAACTATGTCTGTCTTCATTATGATTGAGGTCTTCACTTTACATTATATTGGATTATATTTGCACTATATTTCAGAATCATTCAAAATGAGAAATGTTACAGAAGAACTATTGTTTATCTCAGTTTTAATGGCTTTACTATTATTAAAAAAAAAAAAAAAAAAAAAAATGAGGCCAAACCATAATCTGGTTGTTTTATTGAGGAAAAAAAAACATGTAACTTTTAAAAAAATCAAGCACCTGTTTCATAATGATACTGTTCATATTTGAGTTTTCTGTCACACCATTTAATGAATTTCACTGTTTATAACTCAGTTACTTTTAATTAATTTCTAATGATTTTTTTTTTTTAATAAACTTCCTCTGCAATATGTTATGTTCCAACATTCCTATATTGCATGTGCTTTGTTTTGAACCTGATTGTTTTCTGGAAGCATCAGTAGCTACTCTATAGAATCAAAGGAAAAAAACAAACCACAAAACTAAACAAACAAAACCATCAAAATCCAGAGAAAAAAACAAGAAAAAATCCTAACCTGCTCTCAGAAAACTCAGCACCACAGCGTATGCATATGCAACAATTGTCTGTCTTTCTCCCTGTCACTCTTTATCACAAATTCTACTGCAGTTAGAATAGAAAATGTATCCTTGAATAAGAACACTTTCCACAGCCCAGTAGAATATGTGGGATTATTGTTCTAAGACATTTTCCCCCTCATTGACAGACAAGAGGGTGTTTCTTTCAGATCTATCTGTTCTCTGACTTCTTTTTTTTTTGTGTGTGTGTACATATTGTTGTCTTCAGTATTAGCTGCTGAAGCCATCATATATATTCTTTCACCTGACCAATGTTTCTTTCTTCTTGCTTCATAACCAGTATAATAAGGTAAGAGTAAAATATGTGTACACATCTACCAAATATGTATTCCTGCAAACAACAGGAAATGAAGTAGGTCATAAACTCCCATGACAAGGCAGCAACCCATCAGATAGACAGTCTCATGCTCCAGAATAATATTCCACAGAACACTAAAATTAACTAAAATTATCTCAGGACAATAATTTTCAACATAGAATAGTTGAATCTAATTGAGACCTCTAATCTTAGAATATGGAGTCAACATTAAATAAAATATCAGAAAAAGATTTTTTTTTAAAAAACAGCAAGAAAAAGTATTCTGTTAAAATTTAATTTGAAATCTGTGCAGATTTGAAATCTCAGATATAGTTCTATGTACCTGACTATAGTCTCAGGGCCATCCTGACACGGGTAACAGAATCCTCAGGAATTCTCTGTCATTTATCTTGCACACTCCCTGCTAATGACTTCCCAGTTGAACATTCTGCTGGAATGTAGTATGGAAGTACTACTTGTATTTGTTATACATGTTTAATTGTGAAAATAAGAAAAATAAAGTGTATAGAGTTCAGTAAGTATAAATTTTATGCTATAGGTAGGAGTGAATGAAAAACCTCAAGAACTAGATTAAAGGCTTGAATGACAGGGCAACTGGTTAGACGCAGTTTCATCTCTGTTGCACATTTTGTGGCCTGAAGGAGTGGTACACAGTCCAAACTGAGAAAATGGTCTCATCATGTGAGAAAGACCAGTGAGTGCTTAGGGATTTATAATGTGAAAGTGATATAAAAAATAGGATTTCAAAACATTACTAAGGATGAAATAATGAGATCTGGTAAGGCTTAGGGAAAGAAAGCAGTAAGCAAAAAATAACCACAAGATTGTGAAATGAATGACAGGGTGACTAGTTAGTTCTGTAAGATGATAGGAAAGTGTCAAAGATTTGGGATGATTTGGGAAGAAAGATTCAAAAGAAAAGAACAGACTACCAGCAGGATTTCCTGAGGATGTGTCATAGACAGAGAGAAACAGGATACTGGGCAAACTAGATAGTGAGAGTTAAGGAAATATAATAGTGACTTGCTGGCACAGAAAATTCTAACAAGGATTAAAAAAAAAACAGTCAACACTCTGAGAGAAAGTGAATGGGAAGAAAATCCACAGAAGATATAATCTGTGAAAGGAACAATCATCGAAACAGGACATAAATGACACAGTAGAATGCAAGCTAGAGAAGCTGTCTAGATAAAGTGGATTGCAAAAGTTAAAGAAAGATCAAGAATGCCTGTGGAAAACAGACTCTTAGAGCTTGAAACAAATGATCAGCGATACTTGCAGGGGCAGTGTCATTGATCAATGTTTCACACTGGAGTGTGTTGTATGGAAAATCAAAGACACTGAAAAAAGACATCTCCAAAACATAATGTGTCCAGTAAGAAACAATATATACAGCTAAAACATTTACTGACTTGGCTGATGAAAAAATCAATAGAGCAGGTGGTCATTTCAAGATGAGAAGTCAAGACTCATTTGACTTTACTGCATGTATTTACTAAGAAGTATTCACTTGAGTACATAGGAAAAAATAGAAATAGTTTTTTTCTGTGTGTTGCAGCCAAAATGAAAATATTATTGACAGATGACCCCCAAATATTTTAGCAGCAGTGTATTAAGAAGTCCTTGTAAAAGTAGGCAACATATGGAAATAAAAACCAAAGGTAATTGGAATAAACCATGTGTCTAGTGTGAGCTAGATTTGATCCAGCCTGCCAAAGTGAAATACAATGAGCTGCAGTGCAATGCAAATTGAAAAACTAGTTAAAAGTCACCTCTGACGCTTAAAAAACACTAAAGGAGAAAAACTGTGAAGGGAAAAAACAAAGAAATAGAAAAAAGAAAAACTGTTTTCAAGACAAGTTCAAAACTGTTTAAAGTTTCAAAGGAAACAAGAAAAATCATGGAGTATCAGAACACCTCCTACCGTCAGTCAGTTAAGGAAAGGAAAATAAATAAACTGGTTAGAAAACTCTCCTACAGGGATTAGGTGTACTTAGTTTAAGTAAGTATATATAAGTATATGTATTTAAGTATGCATTAAGTGAGGTTAAAATCCAGATCACAGCAATAAATTTTGTTGGGTCACCTAAAAAATATGGGTATCCATGATGGATATCAGTTCTTTATCTCTGAAATGCACGTGATGCAGCAATATGAGTGCTGAAAACACAGAAAAACACCACCTTTGTCATGGAAAGTGATACATTCAGATGTGGCATAATCCTTCTGCTTATTATCTAATATGACTTTCTCTTGCCTGGGCTGCAGTAGACAGCTTTTGTTTTGCATAAGGCTTTGCACAGTCTGTAGGCAGGCACCAGGTAAATCTAGCTTCTGTGTTTCTCCCCTTAGTCAACTGCAGCCAGGCCCTGAAAGAGAACATTATATAGGATGATTATCTACTGAAATCTGTGCCAAAAGTGGTCTGGGTCCACAGTGCATTTTGTAGGCCCAGAGAGCTCCCAAAGCCTGGAGCATTCAGGCTCAGGGATAGAGATGGAAACAATGTTTGACCTAAGGCCTTGGAAAATTTAGAACAGTAAAAGTAAAAACATTAGTTTCCTGCATAAAATAATAAAAATATTAAAACCCTTGGTTTAAAAATGAAAAATTCAACTTCAAAAAGAAAGGCTAAAGAGAGGCTATAGATGACAAAGGTCACTGTCAAAGCTAAACCACTTTTTATTCAAGCACTGCTTTTATTCTTAAATTAAGCCAATATAGAAATGAAAACAGTTAGTGAAAGAAAAAAAAAAAAAAAAAAAAAAAAAAAAAAAAAAAAAAAAAAAAAAAACCTGAAAAAACAGGCAAACAAACAAAAAACCCCAAAACCACCAAAACCAAAAAAAGTAAAAAAAAACCCAAACCAACTAAAAATGCAAAAAAAAGCAATTTAGCTGAAACGTTTTTTTTTTTTAGCTTTTCTAAATTAATAAAGCCGTGTCATACCTAAAAAAAAAAAAAAAAAATCCAACCCCACTTCTGTTCACACAACGCTGTGATAATAACTACCTACCAGCTGCTTTCTGACCATTGGCTCAGATTTTAGATAATAATAGCTCGGTAACTCCCACATTACACGCACGCTGCAAAAGTAAAACTAAAGACGAAATTGGCAGAAGCCGCAGCGTTTCCCGAGGCGCCCCGGGATGCCCCCTCAGGGCCGGGGGTCCCGGCGGGCCATGCCTGGCAACGGGAACGCGGGCCCGGCCGGGAATCCGCTCCCAAGGGAAGGCGCAGGCAAGGGCGGACTGAGGCTGCCGCACTGCTGAGGGCGGCGGCGAGGTGCCAAGGATGGCTGGGTGCTGCCTTCTCTCCTCCCAGCGGAGGTGCCGCTGGCAGGAAAACGCACAGACGCCGGAGGTTTATGTCCAGAAAGGAGACAGAGGAGTCCTGCAACTTTATTCGAATAAAGGGAGAGAGTCCATACCTGCGGGGTTTTCTCTCTCGGGGTTTCGGAGGGCGCAGCCTCTTTTTATCCTGAACTCCCGTTCGCGTGTTGCCCTGTTCCTTTCCCCATTGCACAACCTTCCCAAACCACCTACCACATATTCTCCCTTGAACCTACCATTTTGAACAAAAAGGGCAGGAGCTTTTTCTCCTTTTAATGCCTTTATTAGTGATCAGCTCAAGGGTGGGGTCCCCTACGGGTCCCGCACACTCCACCGCTGCTCCCAGAAGTGGCACGCAGGAAGAGGAAGGCAGCTTTGCCCCACAAGAACGCAGGCAGAGCTGGGGCTACTGCCCTCACTGCAACACCACAAAACAAAGATGACTCGTTGGTCTAGGGTGTCCCTCTGACTGAGTACTGTGCACATAGGGCAACATGGCCAAACTCAGTTCTAGTTGGTGTTTGCTTACTTGAGGTATTTTTAGATTGGTGCTGCTGTTTTTACTCCTCTATGACATGTTGGTTCGTGGTTTTGGGAGTCCGACTTAGGCCAAATGCCCCATATTTGCCTACAGTCCATGCACAAGGACTTCTAGGAGCAGCAGGTGGGGCGCAACAAATGTAGCTTCTGACGGGAGGATTCTGGGAACATGGGGATACAAACTTGAAACTGGCAACACAGACTAGCATAAAAAGGAACCACTGGGAAATTAACATTTAACAATGATTGATAGCAAGCAACCACAACATTAACAACTAACTCTTACTGAACAAGAACAAGCAGGGAATTTTGTTCATCACAATTTCACCCCAAAGTTAGTTCAGGCTCGTGCATACCCCCTTTGTTTCAAGCTGTCTGGGCTCCACAACAAACCTGCTGCTTGAAGTTAGTAGAGCCATTGAAGCCCATTTCAGAGCTGTTAACTCCCATCCCTTCACCCACAGAATAGTTTGTAAAGACATTTGCTTTCCTCTCAGCACGGCTTCACGATTCCTTTGTGCACATTTCACGGTACAGGTGAGAATGAGCATTTCTGGCGCTGCTTTTTCACCTGCTCCCCATCCACCCACTGGGAGACTGAGTTTTTTGGGGTTTTTTTGTTGTTGTTGTTGTTTAGAGATGTTTTTTACCACCCGGTCAGCTGCAAGCCGTGGATGCAGAGTCTGGACAATACCACTCTTGAATAGTATCATGGACAGTATCAAAACATAGCATAAATAATAGGCTGATAAGAGAGATCACTAAGTAAAACCCCATAATCCCACCCAATACAAGGACAGCCCCTAAAAGTACATGTTATTTAGCTTTCATGCAGAAGGACGAATCCTCTGATGTATACCTTTTTAATTATTATAAAGGCTCTGGTCTAATTTAATTTGCAATGTCATGTTTTCTTTCTGAAATAAGTTTAATCTCAAAAATTGTATGACTGAAGGAAGAGCTACCTTTTAAAATCTCAAAAAAATGGATGCAGGTGAAACATCTGTCTAAAAGCCTCAAGAAAAAGGCAGATAATTGCAACATCTAAATTGTTATTCCTGTAGGACTTTCAGCTAAGATTCCTGTTGCTACCAAACGCGGAATAGTTAAGAAGATTTATTTGGTCCAATATTTTTTTGAAGGAAATCTTATTTATGAGATTGACTTTAGTTTAAAGTGTTGTTTTTTTGGGGGGAGTTTTGTCTTGATTTTTTTGTCTGATTAAATTGTTGCAATCAAATTATACAATTGCATTTGGTACATTTTTAAGAGATGCAAAAGGAAACATTAAACACTTTGTAAGAAAGAATCTGCTGTAAACAGTTTGTATGCATGTATATAGCATTTTGGCTAAAAGATGTGGAAATAATAATCGCTATAATAATTATTACAATAATAATGATAATAAACCACAAACAAAAAGCCTTAGAATTGCCACAGACTGTAGGGGATTCTACAATAATTCAAGATTCATCAATAGCTTTCAGCTAAGGAAATGGTGTTTAAATTGATTTAATTACATGATTTTGTGTGTTTCAGGAAGAGCAATTCTTTTCACTTAGGTCTATCAGAAAATAAGTTCAATTCAGTGTTCTGTATTTTCAGCTGATAAACTGAACATTAGGTGATACTGAATATTTACCAGTATATGAAAATATAAACTTGTCTGAATGTAATTTTGTATTATTGATAATGAGAAAACTGTTTAAGCCTTTTATCAACCTTCCCTGTGTTCTGTAGAGCTGGCACACCTTACCAAACCTGTTTCATAAATCACTTTTCCAAGTATTTCCAAAGCTTTCTATCTGGCCATTTAATTTGATTTGACTAATGGATCCCACTCCAAATCTATAAATGTGTTTATACAGATAGTGAGGTTGTCCTCACTTCCCGTCTCCAAGCCTGTATAAAACTCAACATGGAAAATGCATCAATCTTGCTGCAGCCCAACAGTGGTGCTCTAGCTACAGTTGTACAGATTGTGAGATTTTTATCTTCCCTGACTTAACAGAACAAGTTACATTTAAAAAAAACCAAAAAACACAAAAAACACAAACAAAACAAAACAAAAAAACCCCAAGAAAACCAAGAAAAAAGAAAGAAAAAGGTGGTTTTATTATCTTTTTGTTTTGTCCTGTCACTCCTCACCACTATAAGGAACCTATCTCTGTCCTCTTTGTACCCTCCCTTCAGGTATTTGGATACATTGATAAGATTCCCCAGAGCCTTCTCCAGGCAAAGCAGTCCCAGCTCTCTCAGCTGTTCCTCTTCTTTGAGGTGCTCTATGTCCCTGCCTTATCCTTGTGGTGCTTTGCTGAACTCTCAGCATCTATATTTCTATATTTATAATATGTTGCCATCTATATTTCTCACATATGTGACAGTTCAATCTAATAAAAATATTGGAACTGGGGTTTTCTGGTTCTCCGTTGGTTCTTTTCAGTGTTTCTAGGTTGGCCATTTCACTTTTTATCCCTAATGTTGCTTGTGTTGGTGGAATAGTGGCCTTCCTTGATGCCTTGTCTTCCAAGTATGTACAGGCTTTGGGGATCCCTTTTACATAAGTAGGTAGAAAGCTCAGTGTATCCAGCAAAAAAGTCACAGTGTGTGGCCTGAGGCTTCAGCACGGCTAGTTACTAATGCTAAGTGAGCTACACTAAGCAATTAATTTCCTTTACTCCTTTACAAGGTACTCTCTTCTCTGTCACCCAGATCATTAAGATGTTAAACAGCACTGGACCTGGTATTGATCCCCAGTACACCGCTAGTCACTGGTCTCCAACTAGACTTTTCTTTTTTACAGCTCCTTTTTTGCTAAGCAGGCTTTTCTTTAGCTCCTTGGAGAGTATTATGGATTTATTAGCATATTCTGAAGGAATAAAATTTGGGTTAAATTTAAGAAAAAATCAAAGGAACAAAACAAAAACAGTTATCCAGTAATTATGAAGCCCAGATTTATCACCTTCTTCTGGTACAATGTAGTAGCAATGATCCATGTCAGTGGTGAGAAATAATTGGTTTACTGTCACAATTCCAGACCTAAACTGATTGTAACCATATTCTGTACTTTCGGACAACTTGCATCTCTGAACTCTCATGTCTTTAACGTGATTTTTGCTCTGAGCCTCAGGTATGTAGCTTTGACCTTTTTCTCGCTCTGTAATTATGTTCTTTTGTTCTTGTCTTAGTTTCTGAACTGTAACCATCTAAAGAAAAAGTACTCTCCAAGGAAGGTGCTGCTGCTATAGAAAATTATTTACTTTATAATTTAAGAAGATAAACATAAAATTTCAGTTCAAGTTACAAAATAACTATCTCACTTTTGTTTCAGGTTTGCTATTCCAGGGCTCTTGAAAAGCCCAACTGTTATGTTTTTTTCTTCAGAGCCCTAGATAATCCATTCTGTCATGGTCAGTAACACCATGCTACCTGGATTTTAATCCATTTGGATATTTTTGACTTTTATAATGGAGAAGGATGTGAATATATTACATCTGTGTAAGTATATACCTGAAAGTGCTGCCTTGTTTAAATTACAAAAGCTACTGGTGAACTAACGTCAAGAAAGCATCAAGACAGCTCTTCTTGAATGATGTAAGGCAAGTGGGAAGTTGATAGAATGTGTTTTGTGTTTTTTTAAACTGAATCTTGACAGAAGTATATTCAGAAGTAGTGACTGTAGTTGGAGAAGTCATTACATATAAAAGAAAACAAACAAAAAAAAACTTTTACAGCAATTTGGTTAATGAAAATGTGCTTAAGTAGAGGAGATAAAGATTAAAGGAAAATACCTAGAATTTCCATTTAGAACAGAAGTTTATATGTTGCCGGGCATCCTCCCTCCACCACAATCCCTCCCTAGTGTGGATAATCAAACCTATTATTCTAATTATATTAGAACTATGACTATTCAAATGATAGTCAAACAAATAGATGTTAATGGCATGTATTTGATAACAAATGAGAAGTTAAAGTTAACACACGCCCCCCCCCCCCCCCATGTATTACTGTGTAAACTACAAAATGGCAACTTCTAATATAGACACCAGTTCCAATATTGCTTATTTGTCTAGAAAGAAATAGCAGGGTTGGTTTTTTTTTCCCTACAGCATTTCATGAAAACAAATGTGTTTATTTTTCTATCAAAGAACCAATTTACTGTGAAAAAATTCAGAGTTCAAAAGTGAATTGTTTCTCAGGGATATACAATGAAGCACACAGACACCATTTCTTATTCTCTTGAGGCAGAAACTGTAAATTAGATTTTAACAAGCCAGATGCAGGCAATATAAATTTGTATAACAAGCCTTAGCAATAAAAAAAAAAAATCTGTTCATTTGTTGTGTGGAAGTAGTGATAGTTAATACAGAAATAAATTCAGATTTGTTGTGGTCATTTATGGAAAATTGCTGCTGTATGACTTGAACTGTATCTAAAACTTTGATATTATTAAATAATAAATGAGTAATAATGATTACTGTAATAATGTACTCTGGAGATTAAAACCCACAAAGTCTAACAGGAAGTCTTCAGTAAAGGAAAGAACTGTCTGTCACACCGAGGAGGGTACAGTGCACTTTCAAAACCCATTTACAAATAAAATTCGTGCCCTGGAGCTGCTCACACTGGATGTCACTCAGAGTACATTTGTTTAGCTCCGTGTCAGTGTGCAGCAAGAGCCAGCTGCTCCCTAAGTGGCTGAGAGCTGTGAGACAAGGGTGAACCCAGGCCTGGCAGAATTCTTCCCAACAGGCACCATCCATCAGGATCTGACTATGGTGAGCAAAAGTTGGTGCTATAACGGGACATCAGCAGTCCTGGGAAGGCAAGTTACAAGTTAATGTCAGGAGTTCTCCAGGAACAGAGCAAGGTGACAGGAATGGGACTGGAGAAAGGTCCTGAGGTCCTTTCTGGAGATGGGGCTGGAGACCAGCACTTTTACGGGGCAGGGAACTGAGGGTCTCAGACAGAGTTAAAATTTTTCTCCAGGGACCACGTGCAGGACTGGAAGTTCTCAGGGGAAAATGGGAAAGGCCAGTGGAGTCTGGTAGTGTCCTAAGAAGCCCTAAGATGTATAAATCTATGTGAAACAGCTAGCAATAATAACATGTATCAAAAAAATTAACTGGTAAATAAATTAATTAAGAGAGTTGACTGGTGGTGGTGAAGTTCCTCAGACCTGTCTTACTTATTCTAAGTCTTTTAAAACTTGTGTCTATTCTTAAGGCTGTCTGCTAAAATATAAAAGGGACTAAGAAGTAAATCAATCAAGCTATAATACCCAGAAAAACTCAGAAGAAAACTAAAAACTCATGCCTATGATCATGAAGAGGCAAAAAGTAGCTACACAGGTGTCGCACAAAGATGTAAGTCACTATGGCACATAAATAGCTTGACTCTTTAGAAAATGTGAGAGAATTTGATAACAGACTTTCTTTCCAACAGCTGGAAGAAGCTATTCCACAAACCTCGATAGCATGAAGTTTCCGAGGGCAGAAATGCCAGTGTCCCTGCTAATTTTACTGTTTGCTGCCTTTTACTGTTACATTTAGGGAACTTTCAAACTGTTTTTCTGTAGAAAAGAAAAACCCCTTCTGTATATGCAGACTGATTCAGTCTTTTCAATCCATTAATCCATTTTGTATGTCTCAAAATCAGTGTTCTCTTATCATTGTAAATATATTTATAGGATAGTTTGCAATGTGGAAGAGTTATAGCATTTCTTTCAAGCACAGTCCCAGTGTTAACAGTGGTGGGTTTGGATAGAAAGAAAGAAGAATGGTCTATCTAGTCCCCAGCTATGAAGAAGAGCCTTTTGAGGCTTGTAGCTACCCTGACTTGCACCAGCAGAACTAAACTACACTGGTCTCCTTAAAGGTACAACACGGCTAAAAGCAGAGGGGATCATAGGCGCAGTGTGTTTTCTAAGAAATCTGTAATTTCTATCTGTTAGAGTAAAGGAAATAATGTTTTCTTCCACAATTCTGTCCTCCTTTTGCAAACTTGCTCAGGTGGAGATATGAGAGATTGGCAAGCTGATACAGGGATACTTGAAAGCAGTTGCGCAACATTACGAGACTTTCAGAAGCTTAGCTGATTTATTTTGTTTTTCTATTTTATCTGAATGTTTTATCACTAGTAACCAGCATGCTGTTATTACTTGTGCATATAATCTTTGCATCGTATGGAAGTATACTGAAGATCTTGAGTAATAGTCAAACATGTTTTATGGTGCTCATCAATATGCAGAAGTTAAATCACGAGCCAGCAATCGAAAAAGAGAAATGATCACATCTAGAATAAAGTATCCCAGGGAGAGAATTAATGTCACAATAATTACATGGTTCACAGTGGAGAATGTGTGGTTATTAGCAGTTCTAGAGAGCTAATTAAGCAAGTCAAAATTCTTTTTAAATCAGTTTAATCATGAGAAAAGGTGTTCCCTTGGCTCTGAACAACTAACTAGCATACAAGAATTGAGAATTCATGGGCACATCAAAAAGAAAGGAAAGATGGTAATTGTACTGTACTAAGCTGAATTGCCTTCAATTTAAAAAGTGCTAGTTAATAAAAATAGAATTCATCAAATTGTTTGCTCTGGCAAAACACAGCAAAGAGTGCTGCTGTTCATTAAGTTTCAGTGCTTTTTTACATAGTATGTACAAATTTATTTATCATGATTGAGTATATTTTGCTTTTCCATCGTATCAACAAAGTTATTTTGAGGCAATCTCTCTGCCTTGCCTGATTCACTCAGAAATATCAAACAAAACCAAGGAAGAATGTGTCATGGAATGGAGAAGAAAATGGCACTTAAGCTCATAGAAGTCATCAGAATGAAATTCAAAGTAAATCATATTGAAGTAAACAAAAACTTCTGAAATATTTTTGGAATGTCTTGTGGTGTCCTGTTCTGTTCCTCCCCTCCTCCCCCCCCCCAATATGCTGGTGGTTGGCTACTGGGACTGAGAAAATGCTGGCTAACTCATGAATATCTCTCTGAATGCCAGCATTGACTGTGCCTCATTGTGATGCAGGAGCTATAAGAGTAACTGTATTTTCCTTTTGCCTTAGCTTCTATGCACACACAGAGACTGTACCTCTCTAGACAGCATGGTTCTCAGCTACCTTACTCTGTTTATTGTGGAACCATAATCTGTCTGGAACCATAATTTTAATTTGTTTCCTTTTAATAGTGGTCAGTAGCTTGTCTAGCATGCAAGCTTGCTGTTAGATTCCATTTAAATAACCTTTCAATTATAGTGCTGTGCAATAAAATAAATCCAGTGTTGTAAGAAATTATATTCTAGAATGTGATATGGACAGCAGTCAGATTTTTTGTTATTCTGCTCTCATAATTTATGTCAGTCAGTGTCTCATTATAACAGTCATACCATTTTAGTTCTGGAATTCATCACAAATTCTTCATAGTTCTAATGTCTTAAATGATTTTTCAACATGGAATTGTAGATATTGTCTTTACTAAGTCTCAAAACTCTACAAATGAAAAGTGATCATTATTAAAGGATGAATACTGATGGAGTTTAGAGCATTAAAAGTATCATTAAGATTATGCATTTGTAAATTCCAGAATTATATACAACGAAATTTAGCTGATACAAAATACTTCAAGGATATATGTCTTCTTACATATAGTTTAAAATGGATGCAATTATCAGAATATTACACATACTTAATAATTTTTTTCCTAGGCCTGTTGATAAAGAAAAATCATAAATCAGAAACATGGATTCAGAATTAATTGGCTTTTGTGTATATAGGTAAAAAAAGAATATGGATGTGGAGGAATGACGAAGTGCAAATTGACATGAAATTTTAAATGTGCTACTAAGCAGCAGGTTAAGGATATTTATCCATAAACTAAGGTCAGACAAAGAAGGAGCATATGATAGAACTTTCCTTGTTACAGATTAGCCATACACGGTGTAGAGTTGTGTCAGTAATTAATAGGGATGCTTTTATTATTATAAACTACATAAGGTAATATATATTCACCAAGATATCTACACTACAGTTGTCTCACGTTATCTAACTTAAAGCTTCTAAAAACTAGTACTCTAAACTAGTTTTTTGTGCTCTCTCATAAACCAGTGCAGAAAGCATAATGATTCTTTACATTCTATCCTAGATTTTTATTTTGCCACGAAAACTGATCTCTTTATTGACCACATGGACCTAATAACTCTGACAAGTGGCTCAAGTTACGTGACAAGAAACCTACGCAAATCAAGAAGAAATTAAATGAGATAAAGCTTATAAATGGTAGAAAACACAGACCAGCAATTTGGTAGTATTCCAATCTGTATAATAAATAACAGAACAAAAAATTATATAGATTGATGTAATTTAAGAAACAGACTGCAATTATTTTTAGCATGATTTTTGCCAGTAAGTATTTAAACCAATAATTTCAGAAGTGTCTAACTTCATATGCTGCTGCAAAACCTTGCACAATGCTGGTCAGTGTATGGTTTCATATAATATACTTCTAGTGAATTCATGCATATCTGAAAATGTATTCATGCTGTACATTTTTTTATTGGTACTCATATAAAGCTCTCAAGTATGTTATTCTGTTTCTTTACTTTTTGTCTTTGTTCTACAAGAACCTGATTCTTCCTACTCAAGTTGAAAGCATTTTTTCCATTTATTTTGACACAATTTGGTTCAATGCAATACTTGTCTTTCCTTTTAGAAACAAAAATGAATTTTAGTCACCAAGACCTTGCAAACGTGTCATTATATAGTCAGTTGCTTACCAAATATAAAAATAAACCTTCTGCCATTTATCTCAGAGGCATATTCTAATAATCTATATATTTTAAAATCATTGAGGAATAAGTTACTGATGAAATAGCTCCTGCAGTGTAAAGACTAAGCAATAAAATTGCTAATGTTAAGTTAATCAGTTGATTTAGCTATTTTAGATGATTAGACTATATGTTATTTTGGAGTTTGTTTTTGTAGTTAGTTATCAATTAATATCACTAGTGTAGTTTACAGTAGACAACAAAAATTATATTTGCATGCCACTGAAAAAGATAATCTACCCATTTATTTCTTTGAACAGTAAAATGCAACCATAAAAAGATCAGGAATAAAAAAGTCTGTATTTTTGTCTCATTCTTTTAAAAGATGCATATATAATTCTTATAAATACTGAAAATAGGATTTTCTATCAGCCAGACATATTTTAAACTTGTAAATGCATAATGGTGTACCTGAACAGAATTACTTTGAGTAACCTGATACTTCCTTTGTGGGAGGTTTCAAGAAAGTTTGCATTTTTAACTACTATCAAACGGTAGAAAGATAAAAAGAAGATTACTTAGCAAATATAGATGCATAGAATCACAGAATCACTGGATATCCAGAGCTGGAAGAGACCCATAAGGATCACCAAGGTCCAACTGTCTGCCTTGTACAGGACCATCCTGGAGAATCACACCATTCTCAGGTGTGAGAGCATTGTCCAAATGCTTCTTGAACTCCGCCAGGTTTGGTGCTGTGACTACTTCCCTGGGGAGTCTATCCCAGTACTCAACCACCCTCTGGGAGAAGAACCTTTTTCTAATGTCCAGCCTAAACCTCCCCTGACACAATTTCAGGCCATTCCCTTGGGTCTTGTCACTGGTTACCACAGAAAAGAAATCAGTGACTTCCCCTCCTTTTTCCCTCATGAAGAAGTTGCAGACTGCTATATTACAGAACAATTGAGAATATTTTTTCTTATTTTCTCATTAAGGCAAGAATATAGCCTCTTGTAGAAAAGCTACAAAAAGCTTTCTTCTTGAAAGCTCTTTTCTAGTACAGAATGATTCCATCTCTTCCATTCTTTGCAAACAACCTGGAAGCTGGAGTCACCAAATCCTAGATATCAGTAGGAATGCTCTCAAGACAGAAAGTCTTGAAACCTCGATTATTCTCAATCATCTTATGTTAATTAATTTGAAAAAAAATGTTTGCATGAAATTCCACTTATAAGAAGAGTCCATAATCAGCTTATTTCTTTTAAGGTAGGAAAGCATTTTAATACCTTGAATTTGTAGGCTAAACATTTAAGACTAAGTATTAAAGTTGGATTCTGGCTTGTTTTATATTAAATAGTAGATGACCATTTTTAGCCATAAGTGCATGGGATTTAGGATGAATTTTTACCGTAACATAAAATGTCAAAAGCCTTAAAAGACTTAACAAGATCTTGAGTGCAGTTTGGAAGATTAGAAAACTTTCTTCATTTCTGTTTAACAGAATTGTATAATAGTCTGTCATCCAGACATTTATCTAGAATATTAAAGACATTTTGGATATTATAAAATAATTTTGATTTTCTTCTACATATAGAAAGCTTTTTTAAAACAATAAAATAGAACAATATGAAAAAAGGACATTTTTATAGCTACTTTAGCTGTTGCATTTACTCATGTAGTTTATTTTCTTTTACTAAAGTATGCCTAAAGTAAAAAAAAATAAAATGAAATAAGGTCTTTAACAAGAGCTTCTGCTTACGTTCTTAAAATCATAATAAAATTCAAGGTCCAAGAACATTACACAGTCTCATCAGATGAAAGAGGATCTCAGAGACAAAATTTTGTCCATAGTTAATATAGTGCTGTTATTGCAATTCTTAGCTTTAAAATATATTTTAATGATGCAGTAATTTTCTCCTTCATCTTCATCTGATCCTATCATATGTCTGCAAAAACAGTTTTAGTATATGTGTATAATCAAATCTAAGGGAAATTCATGAAAGAAGTACAATGTTCCCAAAAATTCTGAAGGTTGTATGAAATTAAAATTATATTGATTATTTTTCAATTGACAGTCTTAATATTCATGTCATGTTTCACTGTGGATTGTTAAAAAGTCTATGTAAGTAGATTTACTTTTTTGCAAGCAACATATTATTATAATATCTTAATAATATTTAATTACATTTGTTATTAGTATATAAGTAATTATATTAATATATTTATAGCTATTATAATTATTAATTCATCGGGGGTGATGATATAGCAATATACACTATTTACCCAGCTCAATATGGGAAGTAAAAAAACCCACAAGAAACAGCAAAAATCCTGTTGAGCTAGAGAAGATAGCAACTTTTCTACTTTATTTCTTTACTGGAACTTTTCCAATAAGAGCCACTCTTGCTGTGCTTGAGGAAAATCACAAGAGAAATAGAACATATATGATTCTAAAAGACTGTCTCTCCTATCCCTGTGTAGACAAGAGGGATAAGTGAACTGTGTTAAAGAAGTGTGACAGAAGCTTCCATAAAAGTTATTGCAATCTAACTGATAAATTCTAAAGAAGAATTAATAGGAGAGTGGATAAGACAAGTTTTGAATGGAACACGTAGCAGACATACAGCCTTGATAACTATTTTATTATGGTCTCTGTATGGAACACAGAAGAAATACCAACATTCCCTTGTTTGCAGTGGAAAACCTGAGACCAACAGACACAATTCTCTTTTCGTTTGTGAATACAGAATACCCTTTGTTTGCAAATACATTCTACAATTTCAGAGCTACCAGACAAAGCAAATGGGAGTTTCTCATCAAAGGGACAAAAGAATCATGCTTAAGAAAACAACTTTGCAGTGTAAAACGCAGAGACAGAAAACAAATGCACATTAAAAAAATTTCAATCTTTCAGTGAATTGAGTGAGGCATGGCTTAGGCTATTTAGAAACACTGAACATATTTGGTTGAGTAGAGAAGAGGAGATACTGAAAAACTAAATTAAAAAATAAATTCCAAAAACTGAACAAAGGAGGGGAAAAAAAAGCCCCAATAAATCAAACCCAGAAAAAAATCCAGAATGGAGAAAGCATATCCAAAGTAGAGTAACTAGGGGTGGTTTTAAAGAGACAACTGAAACAACATTTTTGAAAAAGAAGATGGAATGTTATTATGAAAGCAAAAGGCTGGTCTACAACCTCTTAGCTATAGGATGAAAGAAAAGCATCACCATTCTTTCTTATGACAACATTGTTATGCTTGAAGAACTCAATTTCCAAGTGCAAGCCTGCTGGAAGAAGCTTTCAAGTCAAGGCACTCTACGTATAAAGGAAAGCTTAAGGATGTAGTTGATACTTCATTAGACTTTAACTGTGCACACTTTATTACTGTTAATGACGATTCCTCAAGATTAAAGAAGCTGAGAGGTAGTGAGAGTAAGCTTGTGAGCAAGGGTTTCAGATGGGAAATAGAAGATCCATGGTAAATTTCTAACTGCCATATACTCTCTTGGATCTACCAAAATTCTGTGCCTTGGGAATATTAAGGGAAGAATAAGTATTTTTCTGGTTCCAGGTGCCAGGATAATATAATGACAGATGCAGTGATGTTTGTGAGATTTTTTTGTAGTGTATTTATCTTGAAGGGAATGAATACATCAGTTTTATGCTTAAACAATAAAAGTGTAGGAATATTTTTTAGATGATGAGGCAAAGGTTCCTTTTCAGGAAGTATCAAGTATCCTGACTATATAAGATTATTCTAATTCATACCTTACTTCCCCTCTTCTTTCTTCCTCTGTATTACTTTCATAATATGAAATTATCCTTCATTCTTTTAAAATTTAGCAAGAAAACATCTTTGTAGGAGTTATAGGAACCAGTCTTCACAATGAAGTGTAGTTTAGAAAATCTTGACAAATTGGATAAATTCTGTTTAGAAATACTGTTCTCGTGGTATATGCAATGGAAATTTGGAATATTTTATAATGGATTTTATGGAATCACCTTTCTTGGAAGATTGGAAAGGTAGGTTAGATATCTTTCTTTCAGGAATGATTGAAGTGTTTTCAATTTTATCTTTGGCTTGGGCCAGATTATTTTTCAAGATTTTGTGGTAGGTCTGGAGTTTTGTTTATTTGTTTGTTTGATGCCTTATGTGGAGGGCAAAATTAATTGAAGTATATGGAGATAGAGTGCTGACAGACGAATTGCTTTTACACTGTTTTTGTCATCATATTTCCAGATACAGTTGTATTGCATCATATCTAAACTTTCAATTACCATTGACTGAAAGGGAAAGACTTCTGCAGAATTTTTAAAATTATCTACAACATCATGAAGGAAAATTATATACCAGAGACAGTGGTAAGCAAAGACAGTTGTATAATGCTTTCTAATATTATGAATTTGCATAAAGAATTTCAAAGTAGACTAAAAAGGTGCACTTATGTCTGTTACTATGCATCCTTACCCAGCCTCCTTGAAAAAAAAGTAAAGTGCAAAGTGTTAACCTAACAATGGAGTGGAGAAAAAAACCCGAGAAAATGTTACTTGAGAGGCTTTGTAATCTTTTTAAGAGTCATAAAGATATGAAATTCAGTAAAGTCACATGTACCCAGTAGTGCTGCTCTGAAGACCCGAAAAGCAAAAGAATTGAAAATGAAAGCTCCTTTAAAAGGAGTTTAAATGATTTTAAGTGGGATTATTTTTTAGTATTCACATATGATGTTCAATTGTGAGTTGTAGAGTCCACAAAGTATAACTCTTGAACTTATTCATTTTTAGATACAAGCAGATGTGTTAAATACCTGGACAGGACTTCACTCATTTGCAATTACCTTACTGTAACAAAATTAATGATTTATAAATTCTTATCAAATATGCAAAAAATCAAAATCCTATTGAGACTTTGATAACAACTGTATCAATGAAATCTAATTAAATTATTTTTTTAGTAAAAAAAGTATTTTTTTCTGAGTTTGACGATCTATCAAAATGGCAAGATAAACTGAATATGGAAATATATTCAGTATAATTTTTTGAAAAGTAGTGTTAAGCATGCTGGATTTAGGTTGCCAGTTTTTTGTTTTAAGAATACCTAAAAATAGTTATAGCTGAAGTAATTGTTGGTCAGTTAATTATTTCCTTTAGACACAGGAAAATATGGCTATGTTGTGTCATTTTTTTATACTTATATATTTAATTTTTACATTTCTGAGGTTGTTTAGAGTACTTTTAATTATAATTTTTGATAAAATTAAATATTTTGAAATATTGTCAAATTTAATTTACATTTTTTTTCCTAATCCTTTCTTCCTTTCTTCTATTTTTATTTTTTTCCACTATAACACCAGTCTATGCTGAGAAGTTGCAGATTTTTCCAGTTTCAGTAATTTATTTGGAACTGGTCAGTACTCATCACAAATCATTTATCTGTGCTCTGTGTTAGGGTGTTGATGACCACAGCTGGTTCAGAGTGAATGACTCTGCATCCTCAGTTATCACAGAATGCATCAGCAAAAAGGAAACCACTACTAAAAGAAGCAACAGCTTTTTTTTTTTTTGTCTATTCAAGGTGATTACTTTCCTCACAGACTAACAAAGATATTCATGGACTGATACAAACCAGTGTAAACAAGGCACTGTGGATGTCCTGCCTTGCCAGTAAAGAGATCTTTGACCTCAAGAAACATGTGTTACAGAAAACTATTTTGTTTAAACACAAGCCAGCATCTCAGTACTACACTGAAATCAGTACTACACAGCATCTCAGTACTACCCCCTACCAGTGAAACAGGAAGGAGAATAAGAAAAGTTTGCATTTTTAAGCAAAAGAGAAAAGGAGGACTTTTCTTCATTCGTTATTTTTTTAATGTTTTCTTTTAGAGTTTAATAGTTTAAACCTGTAGTCTAATTCACGTGTGCCATTACAACAGTTCAATTTTGTTATACTTAATTTTGGCTTTGATAGGTGCAGTGTTGTCTCATTTATTCCTGTAGGAGCAGCTGTCCTTTGGAAGACTGCAAGTGATGTATGAATTTATGAAAGGGTGTCATGATTGTCTCTGATGGCCCAAGAGTGGAATTTAGATCTGTTCCAGGTATTCCCAAAAGAGCTATGAAATTCTCATTTACCAAAAACTTCAGAAACAGTATAAAGAAAAAAAAAAAATTATGTATTCTCTTATCTGGGACATGGAAGTTTCTCTGAGTGATGGCAGTTGTACTATAGCACTACAGCAGAAAAACAGAACTCTTTTTTAACACTTATAAAAGATCATGCGAATATCATCGCATTAACTGCTCTTTTTTCTAAAAAAAAAAATTATTTTTCAGTTGGTTTGGGGATGGCCGAGGTTTTCTTTGTCTTTCTTTAGGTCATATTTTGAAACAGATGGAATACACAGATTGTTCTCTTACTTTGTCACTGATGACATCCAGGTTGGATGGAGTTCTCAGCAGCCTGATCTAGTGAAAGGTGTCCCTGCCCATGGCAGAGGGGCTGGAACTAAATGAAATTTATGGTCCCTTCCAACCAAATCCATCCTATGATTAATATTAATCTCTAGAATCAGATAGATAACATGAGACCAAAAAGAGGAGCTTTTAGATCTAGATGGAGTTACACTACTTCATACACTACTGTTGTTGATTTTATAAAAGCTGTGAAGACTGTACAGATTTTTAAAAAATGTACAAGATAAGAAAATTAATTGCAATCTGCTCCCCCCTTTTTGGACTTAGGTCAGCAGTAGTGCTGTAAATAAAAAATAGTCTTGAAATTAAAGCATCTAAGTATGTGCTAGACTTGAGACTCCTGGTTAAAATAATGCTTTGATCATCATATGACTAAGTATGTGCTTAAGGAAGTTCCCTGTGCAATGATGAGATGCAGACACAGTGAGAAGTATTCAGAGGATAATATACACAAGCACAGTAGGTTTGGATTTGGCTGGGTTTTTTTTCCATTAAAAGTCTTCTATTTCAAGTTGTTTACTAACATTGATACATTTAGTGAAAATATATCAAAACTACATCTGGATTTGAATAGTCACGTGGTTGAAATTCACAAATCTGTAGAGGCAAAGTTATGTTCCAAAATGTCTACATTTTAGCACTTTTGTGAATCTGACTTCAGAAAGATAATGATCTGTAATGTAAATATGCAGTCTTAGAATATTTGATGAAAATGTCTGTTCATCTGAAAGTCCAATTTTGCATGCTTTGTGCCTGAAACTGGATACAACCCATTTTCTATTTATGTCTTCTTTATTAGAATAATAAAATCACAAAGGAAGAAACTATTCAGTCACCAAGCTGATCCTCTTAAATGTTTTCATTTTGTAGGGATAACAGTTCCCCTTTTTTTCCCCTTTAAAAAAGACTTCCTCAATAATATTACAATAAAGTTGAAGACTGTAACTAGGAAAAGTTCCATTTTTATACCAGAAGATCGAATTGCAATTTAGACTTTTTCATTATTGATTATACTGTGTTATCTTAAAAGTTTGTTCTGTAAAGCTTGAAAGTCTACCAGCATTAATTTTTTCCATGTATTTCCATGGCTGATACAATATCACTGTGGTTCAAAAATCTGTGCTCCATCTTCCTTTAATACATCTTTAAAAAATGCTTGAATATTTGAAAAGGATTTGGTATTATATATTTGGTATTATATACTTTCTTATCTGCAAAACTTTGTGCACTAGTGAAAATGTATTTTAATGACAATACAGAACTGAATGAGTTTGATTTTTAATATTTGCGTAGGAAAAAAAGACAGAAGAATATTTTCCTGCTTTTGAGTCAAAGAACTAGGCACTGAAAAAACTGCATATTATCCTTAACACCCACTGAAGGAACTGTGAGATAAGACTGCATAATCCCATAGAAAGAAAAAAAATCATCAACTAGATTGTCTGTTCTCACCCCTTTCTTTAGATTTCTTCTCAAATTACTTCTCAATGAACATCAGTCTTCTTCTGGTATTTCTGAACAC
Source organism: Certhia americana (assembly GCA_018697195.1). NCBI lineage: Eukaryota > Metazoa > Chordata > Aves > Passeriformes > Certhiidae > Certhia > Certhia americana. Next base: position 74,297,554 of record CM031858.1, read on the forward strand.
ATGTCTTCAAAAATTATTAAAATAAATTCTCTTGTACTTTCCCAGAAAAATGTAGAATAAAACAACTACATTCTGATGAAACAAACTAAAAAATCTAATTTTTTCAAATTCGGAAAATCATTATTCCTTGCATTTATAGGAGGCTCAGTCTTCATGTAGGTTTTGAATGGTGGGTTTTAAAATACTTTTCTCTTTGTTTTGCTCTTTCTTTTTATTACTGTTTCATCCAATCAAGTATTATTCATGAGTTTTCTTGGTATCTTTTTTTTCCTGAGACCAAAAAAAGAAACTGTAACAAAGTATCTGTAAGGGGCTGTAATAGTATTTATGAGGAACTGTGTAGGTGTCAGACTCTTTCTCATTGCTGATTGTATGACATTGTCCTATATTTGTTCTGTTTACAGGACAGAAATACTGAAAGGTAACTGCAGTTATTCCCAGCTTTAGAAAGAAGTATGGGGCTTTTTGTTGTTTTGGTTTTTTGGTTTTTTTTGTAAGTGGGAAGGGTGTGGATTCCTCTCATCTTCATAGGAATTTGATAAACAAAAATCATTGAGAACACTGTAACTTGTTTTCCTTTACTGCTTCAATTAATTTCTTATTTATATTGCAAATTTACACATTTGTTGCTAAGATGATGACAGTGTACTGTGTTTGGAGAGAATAGAGGTTCAGAGGGGAAAAAAAATGGAAGAAGGGCTATTGGGTTTGCATGGGTAGGTTTTGGTAGTGGGGAAGGCTACAGGGATCTCTTCTCTCAGAAACTGCCAGAAGCTTTCCCCATGTCCAGTAAAGCCAATGCCAGCCATCTCCAGGATGGATCTGTAACTGGCCAAGACAAGACAATCAGAAATGGTGGCAATGCCTCTGTGATAACATATTTAAGAAGGGATAAAAAAATGTTGTGCAGGTGTAATTGTTCTCAGAGAAGAAGGAGATGAGATTGTGTGAGAGGGACAGCCCGGCACACACCAAGGTAAGAACAGAAGGCAGGGGAGGAGCTGCTCCCAATGCTGGAGCTGAAATTTTCCTGCAGCACCTGGTGCAGACCATGGTGAAGTAGCTGTGCCCTTGCAGCCCATGGAGGTCCATGAGTGTGCGGAGATCCACCTCCAGCCCATGAAGATCCACACTGGAGCAGATGGATGCCTGAGAGGAACCCATGGGGAGCCCATGCTGGAGGAGGCTCATGGCAGGAACTTGTGGACCGATGGAGAGAGGAACCCACTGTGGAGAAGGTTTCCTGGTAGGATTTGTGACCATCTGGAGCACTGACACTGGAGCAACTTGTCCTTGAAGACAGCACCTTGTGGAAGAATGACATATTGCAGCAGTCTGCAGAGAACTGTTGCCTGTGGGATGGACTCACACTGAAGAAGTTCACGGAGAGCTGTCTCACATAGGAGGGACGCCACACTGGAGCAGGGGAAGGACTCCTCTCCATGAGCAGTAGGAGAAACAATGTGTGATGAATTGACCATAACTCCCATTCCCTGTGTCTCCCTGTTCCACTGTTGGGAGAGGAGACAGAGCTGGGAACGAGGAAGCAGTGGGGGGGATGTTTTTTCAAGATTTTACTTCTCATTTTCCAGCTCTGATTTTGTTAGTAATAAATTCGATTAATGTCTCCAATTCGGGTCTGTTTTGCCTGGGACGGTGTTCCGTGACTTATCTCTCCTGGTCATTATTTCAATTCATGAACCCTTTGTTACATTTTCTCTCCCGTCTCCTGCTGAGGAGGGCAGTGAGAGAGAGGCATTGGTAAGTGCCTGGCATCCAGCCAGAGTCAACCCACCACAGATTTTTGGTGCCAAAACCTGAGAAATCATGAGGATTTTGAGATAAGAAGAGTTATCATGGGAGGTAATGGGCAAGACAAGTACTGAACAATGTTAAAGTGGAATGATTATGGGGAATTTTTGTTGTATTTGTCATGGAGGGACAACAGGTAGATTTTGTTTAAATTATACACTTCCATTTGGTGTTGTGAAGATGTTATTTTGTTTTTTGTGGAAGGAATTTTTCTGTTGTTTTGGTTGGTTGATTTTGTTGATGTGAGTGAAGGTTGTGTGATGAATGTGGATTTTAATTATATTTCTTAAATATGTGATTTAGAGAGGGGAGGGGTGGGAAGCCTCTCTCCTACTCCTCACCGCCCAGCTGTGCAGAGCTATTATGGGTAAATAAGCTCTATCTCAGCCAGACACAATACAAAGTATATTTTATGATGAACAAGAAGTATAATAATTTAAAAGCCTAGCACAACTGGATTAAAGTGAATACATTTCAAAGATACCATTCTTCCTGACAGGAAGAAAAAAAGTGAGCAGCAATAGTACTTTTTCAAAAACCATAAATGAAAAAACCTAACCATTAACTATTTTACCATCTATTTACAAATCAATTAGGAGTTAAATTGACCAAAACATACTTTATGAGAAAAATAACTTGAATCAGTATAAGAGAAATGAACATAAAATCAGACATCAAATGATATTAAAGAAAAAAATGATTCCACATGAAGGTTCTCTAGAGTTATTTTTAATTAGTAGATAGTATACCTCTTGGATGCTTTGTGGGAAGTATTTCCCTCATTTTAGTTTTAAAACTGCACTAATTATCGGAGAAAATCAAATGTACCAAAGCCTGATTTAATAAACAGTTATTATCTTTCCTTACTTTGCATCATTTAAAGAGTCTTGAGAATAACAAACATATCAGAAAATCAATTTGTTCTCCTATAGTCTGTCCCAAAACATATTAAAACATGTATAGATACTGTTCCTTTACATCAGAGGGAAACATTACCTTTGTGATATCCTTGTCACTGTGAATATAGTTTTACAGACCAAACACAAATAGAAACAAATCCTCCTGATTCCAAAGACTGAAATCCAGACACTAAAAAATGAAATATTTGTTTTAGTAGCCTTTTTTTAAGAGTTGGTCAGGCTATTAAAAAATCAGTTAATCTGAAACCTTTCAAATACTAGATACTAAAAAAACCTAGGGAGAAATCCTAAAATACCTGCACACATTCACACATTTGTCTCACTCAAGTCAACACTGGTCTTTTTGCATAGTCTGGTTTCTAAGAAATTGCATAATACTCATTCAAAAAGCTGTCATGAGCCATACTGATAATTCCAGATCTATGTATAAACATAGAGAAAAAAAAAAAAGAAAAAAAAAAGTATAATCCCCTAAGTATCCCCCTAAGTTATTGATATTATAAAAATTATGCCTAGGGAACAATTTCCGATAATTTATTTATTTCTTTTTGCAGATACCAGAAATATTACTTACTTGATCCAGAATGCAACAATGCAACATCCAATTTCTAAGCACTGAATGTCTATAAATAAACCAGACAATTTTTCAACATTAAGTATTTAACGAGGGGATTCATATCATTTTACATTTTATTCTTGTATCAAGTTTAGCTATTATCAGCTTACACAAACACATAGTCTAATATAGGCAAAAATAAGAGACATTCATATAGAAAGAATTGTACCATATAGAAAGTATTATATAACAAATATTTTTGTCTAACATCAGTTGAAATATTTGTAATTTAGGAACATCACTGAAGACTTTTTTCTTCATCTCGATTTAAGAAATTACATATTTACAATATGAAGTTTAAAAAATAATTAAAATTGACATTTTGAAAATTATTTCAGTTTTACATAGATATTATTTTTAACTTCATAAACTTGTATTGTTTTTTGCTTGTATTTTGATTTTCACCCTTATATAGTGAACAACGTGAGGACCTGAATTGCTTCAAATTTTACATGGATTTTCTTTGTTCTGCCCTTGTCCTCACAATGAAACTATATAAAAGGGAGGAGGAAAAAAAAAGCTAAAAATCGAACACAAACTTATTAACCATTCCTCTGCATTGACAAAAGAAAAAAAAATTAAAATAGGAGAAAAAAAACAAATTGAAAATTTACATTTATGATATTAATTTTGCTTTGGGGGTTCTTTGGTTTTTCTTTTGTTTTGTTTTGTTTTTATAATACTATTAAGTGTGAAAATTGCAATTAGCAATTTGATGTTTTTGTACAGGGCAGTTAAATTTTACTCAAATATCCAGCCTTTAGTTCTGAAGATCTCTTATAACTGGTCAGAATTTATTTTATTAATGATTCCAAGTACTATGTGGTGAAAAGAACAGAAGGTTCTTTTGCTTTATTAAGGTAGCTTGATTTTGACGTTTTCTTTTCCAGCTTTTCCCCTCTCTGTCCTATTGAGGGTGGCGGGTGTGTGTGAAATAACAGCTTGATGGGCACTTGACTTTCAGCCATGGTCAACCTACCACACTATCGCACTTGGGATATCCCTGTTGACTGACCATTCCCAGAACCACTTGCCACTAATATTGCCACAAAATTTCTAAAGTTTGTTGGGCCTTGGTTCTTGGTACTGGTTCCGACTGAAGTAACTCAAGCCTGTGGTAGAAGTTTGTTAAAAAAAGAAAGTTTGGTAAACGTGAGTTTTCTTCTTTTAAATAACAACATGGTAAAACTAAGTTTTTTGACATTATGTGAGCTCCTTGGTTATTAGTATCTGAATCAATACTTGTTTTCTCTTCAGCACCAGTAGATTATTAGTCACACTTGTCAATTGGTGTGGGAATCAGAGAAACATTATCCCCATGAATCCCTGTCACTGTGAATGGAAGGTCATGTCAAGGCACGCTGTAAGACAAGGCAGAATTTCCACCTGTGAGCCAAGAGTATTCCACCAGAGCTAAAAGTGCCATACTGGATGCAAAAATTTTGTTTGTTTAATTTTTCCGCATAGCTGCAAAACTCTGAAACTTGTCTCAAAGGTATATGGAGCTTAAGTTTTGTCAATAACCTGTGTTCATTCAGAAGCATGTAAGATACATCACAGAGCTGATTCATCCGGAATACTGTTCAAGAGAACACACTTTGTTAAGCTATTCACACAAATGCTGTTAAAAACACCACCTTACCTGAGGGAATAAATTTTCAGAATGAAAGGTAGACTTAGATTAGTGATGGGTTGACCCATCACTAGATGGGAGATGGCATCTTAGATGGATAAGATCTATGTTCTTATCTTAGATAGATGGCAGGTGGACCACCAAAGCCACTCTCTCACTTCCCTCTGCAACTGGAGCACAATTACATCTGCACTATAATTCTTTTTTCCTTTCAAATATGTTATCACAGAGGTGCTGCTACCTTTTCTGACTGTCTCATCCTGGGCCAGTGGTAGGTCTGTCCTGGAGCTGGTCAGCATTGGCCCTACTAGACATGGGGGAAGCTTCTGGCAGCTTCTCACAGACGCCCACCCCTATTGCTCTCCTCACTGCCAAGATCTGTCCATGCAAACCCAATATCATAAGATAACATAAAGCCATCTCAGTACTGGTAAATCAGTTGTTTTCCTGAACTATATTTTTCAGGTTCTTGTCTAAATTGTTTTCCATCTATCTTTTTATCTCACCTTCAGTGAGGGCAATCTTATGTCCAAATACAGCTTAAGTTATCATCATTTACAAGATTTCAGACAGTTATCTATGTATGCATGAATATATATATATATATCTATCTAGCTATATAGGGATATACATATACATTAACAATGTTAATTTCACCCAATGAAAAAGCCCCTATAGATATCTTCATATCTTTATTGCAATTCCTCAGAACCCCAATTAAAATTCTGTTTTCTCATGCTATCTTCAAAGCATCTGACAATCGTTAAACTGACAGAGTTTTAAAACCACTGCCTAGTATCATCTCTGGGCTTTATTTTACCACTCATAGCCTGTAACCATCTGTCTCAGACCATCTGTTGTCTCGTCTTCTACTTAGTTTGAAAATTCTTTGGATGGGGATTGTCTTCTTGGCTCACATTTGGCAAAGAGCTCCTGGCCTCCAATAGACTTCCAAGAGTATTTTGGTAATACAAATAAGAATAAGAATCAACTTAGCTGTCATTCAAGAAAGTATATTACAGTACAGTTCAACCAAACACCAGGAAAGAGAACATTTGCAACATCTGAAAGATTTCATTCTTGTAGCCACTTTTAATGTTTTACATTCAAGACAATTCTGTAACAGTAATTTTCAAATGTCTGTGTATAAGCAGTAAGCGTTATTACAACTGACTGAGCTGAAGTTGTAATTTAGATAGCAACTTAAATCCCTTCGTTTTCTAAGATTTTATGGGTTTCTTTTCTTTAAGTTTAGAGCTACAGATTTTTCTGGAAGATCTCTTTGTATGAGCATTGATAATGTAGTTTGTGAAAATGTGCAACACTTTCAGTCTGAGCCATTACAGGGAAAAACATCTGGGCTGAATTTTGGTTTATATTCACTTTACTCAACCTACTTGTGCTGGTTGTTTAAGGGTTCCTTTGTTTTGTCAAAAAAAACCCCAAACCCAACTTATTAGTCATTAAGAAAATAGAATAGTGCACCCACACACAATTAAGCCTGGTCAGATGTATCTCCATTACCATTTCCTCCAGAGACAAATTGTCAGATTTCACTTTAATTCCAAGACTACTATGAAAAATAACCTTAATTATAGAATTCTTGGCATGGCATTTATATTGTCATTCAACTTGATTGATTCATATTGCTGACTTGTCAGTCTAAAATGTATTAAATTTATTTTCAAAAAGTATTTTATTAACTATTTTCTAGTAATGCAACTGTAATATAAGATATGCCTTTCAAAAATCTTCTTAAAAATTGCCATTCATTTTTGTTTACAGATTTTTGAGCTTCACTCTCACTGAGAATTCCCATTGCAAAGCAATGAACCTAAGACTTATTCTTGGGTTTGAATCACAAAAGTAAGGTTAACTTTCAAAATCAGTAAGGCTAAATGAAAATTATAATAAAATAAATAGTATGTATTATCTTTCTGACACACATTCATATGTTTTAGTTTATTAGAAAATGTAAAACTTTCTTTGATAAGTTACCCTTCACCATATAATACCACTATTTTAGAAGAATTTTACAGAGATCTGCATAAGAAAGTAGCAGCAATCAAGATCTATAATAATTGATGGATTATGACATTATCTTTGCTGTCACCATACAATCCCAAAAACGCTTATGTACATTTTAGTTTTCTCTCTTGCCAGAAATATTCATATATAAAACCAGGGGAAATAAAATGCTATAGACCATTACTTTCGGAAAGAAAGGAAAAATAAAAGTACACCACTTTATTAATTAATCTTAGTTAATGTGTTGAAATAATACACCCAAGCCAAAATTTATAGTGCTTTAGTAACAAAAATAAGCCAGGCCATTTTCTCTGAAAATTTCTAGCCCCTCCAAAAGTTGCGCTAAATCTGCAACATGAAATAATGTGTTGATGATAAAATACTTTCTTTGTCATGGGCTAAACATTTGATTCATATGATTGCCTTCTGCTCAGTCAGAAACTGGTGTAAGGATGAAGGATACTGTGAATACCAGCAATTACTTGTGTACTATTTCAAATAAACCAATGTTTGGGGTTTTTTTACATCACTGCTAATTCTCTTTGGTAATGGAGGGAAGGTCAAAGATCAAAAGAATAAAATTTTTTGGCAATATGATGAAGTTCTAGCCATAGTTGAGTGTATATCTATATAAACATTATGAATCAGTGCTACTGTATTTGCTTTGTTATCTTTTATTTCACAGTAGTGCATCTTATTTTTTGCTTGTCTTTTCCTTAGTTGGATAAATGCCACATCAAAACACTTTAGTAGACTGTAAAAAATATTTACAGACTTATGGATGCAAATAATATTACTACAATTATCATATAAGTGATGGCCAGCATTAAAAAGCAATTCTTATTTAAGAGTTTTTCATTTAAGTTGTGAGGTTGAAAATCACCATCAAGTAACTACATAGCAGAGTCAAGGGAATCAGAGAATCCACTTCATTGTGTAGGACAGTTAATTTATCTTCTTTACTCTGTAATCCTTCTTTTTGTATAAAACTGTGACGGCAAAGCTATAGCTCAGTAACATAAGGCTTATTAAAAAATAAAATGCATTTCAACCCAACTTCTAAAGTGGTAAAATACAAAATAATAATTAGGAGGCTGCCAAATAAATTATGCTGCTTATGCTGTATAAGTGTTCAACAAGTTTATGTAGTCTTAGTTTTAGGTGCCTAGCTGAAGTAAATGTGAAATTTATTTGCATAGAAAGAGTCCAACTAGCATAAGATAGGAAATGCAAGGAAGCTCCCTGTTTCTTTTCTAAATCAGTATTTTTAAAAATAATTGCCTTTGCCATATTAATATATATTATGGAATAGAAACCTTCTTAAATGACATCTCACATTTATTCTTCTAGTTACATATTCTCAAAATATTTAAAGGTATAGACATGTATGTATAAAGGATTTTTTTTTCTTTAGATTATAAAATGTTGTCAATTGTAATTGAGAGATATCTGTCAGTCTTCAACCTGCCAGCTAAATACTCTTTTGTTATTTTTAATTTGTTTTTGTTGATTAACTACATTGTTTAATTTCATGTATGATTTAAGAGCAAATATTCTTTCTCCTGATAGATGAGGATTTTCTAGGATCACTGCCATATGTTCAGGAAAATAAGAGTGGTTACACTGCAAAATCTAATAAAACTGGTCTTCTGTTTTAAATGAAATTTCTAAGAGTTAATTGATTATCAAACCATGTTACTGAGTGACACAAAAAGAACAGAAGTCTTTTGTATAAGAACATACACAGGAGTGATGGAAGGAGGAATTAAAGACCTGGTAGCTTAAAATGTTCATCTCCACACCCTTGGTCCTAGATGCAGAGCTCTCCTTTGATTCAGAAATACAGCTGGAAATGCTTAAAACAAAAGTTTCTGAGAGGTTTGAATATTTGCTTCTTCTCCATTTCAGAAGAACCAGGGGATACAGTGGCACTATAGATACTTATTTTGAACTTGCCACTTCTATAAGAGTGCAAAGACACCTAAAAATTGATTTTCATATTATAAGTGATTATTTTCTCTCTTAATCTAATACATGCTTAGTTTCTGATATTTTTGGAATGTGGAGGCTTTAAACTTGTGGATAGTATTTAGTAGGTCTCTTTTCTCAAAAGAAAAAAAAAAGTTTAGAGTTTTATTTGGGTATTCATTCTTCCCCAGATCATATGAGCTGGTGCCTTGCTGTAAGTCATGGCAAAGAAGAAACACCCCAGAAGAGATTTTGCAAATACAGTCTACCTTTTGTTGTTAATGAGTGACTACAGAACTCTGGAAGTTAATAGAGGTATGTTGCTTCTCAAGACATTCCTCAGATTTCATCCACTGTGAATTCAGCTGTTTATCTTGGTACAATATCAGGGCCCCAAGCATTCAGGTGACTGGAAAATTTTATGAGTAAGATTACAGGCTGAGGCACACCAATGTGTTTATAATATATTTGTATTTCAGATTTTCCATGAAATTATGAAATTACCCCTGATCCACCTATATAAGTATAACATGACTTTTAAATAAGAAGGAACTAATTATTTCTCTGGGCGTAGTTTCTACACAATTTTTCAGTCACTTCCTTGGTTGCTAAGAGCCCAATTGTAGATCAAAGAACATTTTTTGGGGAAATCAGACTCATCTTCCCTTTTTCCAGTCATTTGTAATTCACAGGTAAAATTGATAACATTATTTCTAGGTCTCCCAGCATCCCCAGCTAACAACATGGTTTCAAATCTAAATGTTATAATTGGTAGATGTTAATTTTTCCAGAACACTTGGTTTTCCTTCAAGAAACAATCATATAATGAGAATCTCTTTTTGCATCAAACTTTTTTTTCTCCAGTCTAAAAATCACAAAATAATTTCTGTTCTAATCTCTGCTTTTTCTGTTTGGGTCAGCTGCTAATTTATTCTACTAGCTATAGCACTTCTATTTAATCTCAAACATTCTTTGACTATTTATAATGCAGGGTGATTTAAGCTTCATTTGAAAAAGAAGTGTAACTATTTTTTTGAAGTTTAAAACCTGAATTTGCATGTAAAATATTAGAATGTATGAAGAAATGAAATACAAGTTTATACTAAAATATGAACATTGGTTGTGATGTGCTTTGGCTACCCTAACATAAAGAAGACTTGCAAAAATGAAATGTTTTAAGTTATTGAATAAAGGTCATAGAGTATCTAGAAATGCACTGAGGAAGACACTGAGAAGTTCTGGGTGGGCAACAAAGCAATGTTGATAGAAAATTTGACCTTAAATTTGTATAAGGAGAATACAAATCCCATTTATTATTAAAAATGGAGATCCAAAGAAAAATATAGATCAGAGAAAGGGTTGTTTTGCAGATTTTTCCATTTTGTTAGATACCTGTGATTTTTGGGTGTGAATTCTTTCTCTTGAAATTAAAATACTCACCATTATATTTCATTAGTTAGTCATTGCCTTTTTCGTGAGCTTTATTTTGCTTTTCTAAAGAAACAGATCTATTTGTTTAAGCAATCATATAGGTAATATTAAATTTATTCTGATTAAAAAATAGAAAATCTATAATGATTTTAAAATATTGAAAACAATAATTCTCTTAATTTGGACATTAAGAAAGTATTCTGTCAAGTGTCATTGGAAGAGAAATCAATTTTCTATGAAATTTTTATTTGCTTCTAGGTAGCAAACAATGGTTTTTTACAAGTTTTACAAGTAATTTTACAAGTTACAGTTCAAATGTAATAGATTTTCTGTTTTGATCTATTTACAGCTAAGAATATAAACCCCTGCAAAATTTTAAAATTTTGAATAGGAATTAGTTGCTCTAACATCGTGAAGTACCATGGAATCTTTTGCATGCCGGTAGAACAAAGCTTAATTTCACACTGCTGTCTAAGAAACCATTTAATTTTGATTCTATGTTTAAATTAAACTTCTTCATCAGTTATTGGGCTTGACTGTATACCCAGTGAAGTCATAGGTGAAGTCATTACCTTAAAAAGGCCCTTCTTTCGTTAATTTCTTTTGGCTGTATTTTTGAGCTCCTGCCAAGGTTCTGACATAGATCCTGACTGAACAAGAGTTTAAGTCTTTGCTTAAGTCTAAGCACATAATTTTATCTAATTAAAATTCTAGATGGATGTGGCAGACTTCCAGCCCTTAGTCTTAATACAGTTGGAAGTCACAATTGGATCAGAAGGAATTATGCTTTCAGTAAAAAAACATCAGTCCTGAGGGATGAGGCTTGATGTTATTGTACAAAAGGAAAAGAAAGCTTTGTCCACACCATAAAAATACTTTTACTCCTGCAGAGAAGCCTTTATTTGCTCTGTTAAAGTCCAGTAATGCATTCTGAAATCCCATCTACATTGCACACAGTAATCATTTGATGACTAGAGTGAAAAAAGGATATAATCCCTTTTGTAATAAGAATTTGTTAGAGAAAGATTCTGGCATGGGGTTGTTACACACTGCATAACCCCAAAAGTTTCATGAAGGTAATATAAATGTATGCCTATCATTCTCTCACATAAATACTTCCAAAAATCAAAGAGAAATTTCTCAGAAGTTTCTTTGTTTCCTAATGATTTCTTTACATAGTGAAAACTTTTCTTTTGTAAAATGTAGATATTATTTTTCATGCTGAATTCTGTTGAATTTATGGTTGACTGAGAGATATAATTAATATTTTGATCTTTTATAATCACCAATAAAAGTGGAAATAATATTTTTAGGTAACTTACTATTTAGATTACCCGTACATGCTAGATCAGCTGTCCTTAACACACCATCTGAAATGAGATTCTGTCATGAAAAAGTGCTGAATAGGAAAGCAGATTTCAAGACTTTCTCAGTTCTATTCTGCTCTGATACTGGCATCCATGTAAGCCTGGAAAATACATCTGCATATTCTTCCCTTCGTATAAAAGGTAAGAGGCAACATTAATAAAAAGGGCTGGGATATGACATTTTTTTACAAAATACTACTGAAAGACAACTGTCTATTTCAAGTTTTAGAACTCCAAAGGATTATAAATAAAATCTGTAAATAAGAGTTGAAACAGTGATGTATAGATTTGTCCTAAATTTGTATGACTATGCCACAACTGGGTACATGTGTTTTATTTCTGTTATGAGAATTACTAAAAGAGGCTTTTGAGCAATATACAGTAAAGCACCAGTGTCATCCAGCAGAGACCTTTAATGAAATTTTGCTTAGTTCTAGGCAGAAAATAGAATTCTTTGCAATAAATATCTTGCAACTTTCTCTGTCCTTTTAATGACACTCACCTAATAAAGATAATATCAAGTATCGGTAGTTATTTGGTAAATGAAATGTCCCAGAAAGTATTTACTGGAGAAAGTAAAAGCCTGATATAAACATCAATGAACTAATGGGACCTGTTTAGAAGGCTGGATGAGCATTACAGTTCTAAGAAAATATTGTTTAATCTGGAACAGTAGCATTTTGAATCCTCAGTGTTGGAAAAACTAAATTTAAAGGTTTAAAAATTTAATTTTAAAAGGTTTTACCAAGATTCATTGTGATTTTAGGAGTAATAATTTCAAGCCTACATTGCCATTAATAAAATATTGTTCTTTAATGTTTGGTAGTTGAGATGTTTTTCTTGTCAATAGAAAAAACTGGTATCATGATACAAAGTAAGTGAAATGACTGATATGTGGAATGAGTCTTGTACAAATAACACCATTTTACCATATTTGTTCTATTTATTCTATTTCTGTATCTTTTCTATGAGATTACCTAACACAGAGTAAACTGTTTAATTTATAAATTGTAAATGGAATCTGGCATTTATAGACCGGATTTCTTAAATGGTTGTATTTTTAATGATTTATATTTCAAGCTCTTATTTTTTATTTTAAGCTTTATTTGAATTAGTGGAAAAGTGTTATTGATGCCTAGCATCAAATTTTAGTCTACCTAATCAAGTATAGACATATAATCTTAACTAGAAGATAAAATAAGAACACTTACCAGCTAAAATTTAAAAAAAAAAAAAAAAAAAAGCGCCAAAAATTTAAAGTCACTGTCTCGAACTGGAAAGGAACAAAGAATCCCATGTAGTGCTGCCAATCTATAAATAAGCAATTAAATTTATTTGCTATAGCAGAACTTAGATATTAACTCATGTGAATACAGGCTATACAGTCTGGCCTAGAACAAGTACTTCTGAATAAAGAATCGAGGAACATAAAGCAGTATTGATGTGCAAGCTGAAAAGAGGTTAACCTTAAATGAATTTCCGGGACTAATTTTTTTTCCCCAACAGAACCTGTTTCATATCAGTTATGCATCTAGCAAAAAAAATTTAAATGTTTTTCATGATGAAAATCGTTATGAAGAGAAAACTTTTCGTTTATAAAGTATTATTTTTAACAGTTATTTTGAAATCCACCTCCTTCTTGTCCCATGCAATCTTTGACCTTGTCATTTTTAATAGGTTTTAACTTTTATTCAGCTGTCATATTCATGCTCTCATTTTCCTTACTAAAAACTTACCATCTGTCTGAACCAGCAATATTTTCATTGTTAAGGCATCTTCTCCCACAACATATGTCTTCAATTTCTAATGTGAATCGGAATACTTGAAGAATGTTGTCACTGATCATCTGATTGAATCAGCCTTGACATTTTGCCAATTAAACTGAGCACTTTAAAGAGAAGTATAAATAGCACTTGCTTTATTGAAAGTTTCAGTATGGCTTACTAGGATAATGAAACATAGTTTCCTATATTTTTGGAGAGATTCATGGAATAACAGGAATTTCACTTTTATGGTCCACTTGCTAAATTATATTTGTAGTAATTTACTTATTAGAAGGATTTTTAAATATTATTTAATCTTTTTTTAACATCTAAATTAGCAAGTGAATCAACCTAATAAAACATGTATTTGCATAATTCTGGAAGCGTAACAGAATATAAAGAAATATTCAGGCCATTTAATCTATGACATATTCTAGTGTTATCTTTTTCTTGCTCTCCAATGCCTGACTCAAAAATGTTTGTAGTATTTTATATTATCTATTCACATATGCATTCATTTGACATCTTTTTCTCAGCAGCAGAATTTCCAAAATACGTTTCGCCATTAGAAAACAAAAACTTCTAAGGGGTTGAAAAGAGGTGCAAGAGAAAAAAAAATCCAAATGTTGATGGAAAAAGTCATTAATGTGATTTCCTGTTGAGCATATCTGATCAGGAAAACTGTTTTCAGCTGGTAAAAATTAGGAGCACTTAGAGACTTCAGTATTATTTCCCATGAACAGCATATTCTGCACTGGCTTTTTCTCATAGACCTTTGAACAGTTTAGTCCTGCACAATACTGAATGTCTTGTCTCCTTCCTATTCAAAGGTTTCCAATAAGGCTAATCAAACCTTTTCCAGCAGAGCTATTTTGCAGTATAAAATTATGCTTTGGCCACACAGATTTCTTCCTAAGTCTTCTCTTCAGAATGTTTATTTGGGACTTTTGTCCTTAAAATCTAGATGGTCAGATTTGATAAATCCAAAATGTGAAAGGAAAGGTAAATTATGACTGTCTAATAGCTTTTTGTTTAATTTACCACATATAGATATGTCTTATGTAACTATACACATACGATGCATGTGTGACATTACATATAAATGCATCATGCAGATACCACATTTTCTGTATATGCATATTATACAATGCCAGATTCAACAGGGTCACCTCAGTACGCAGAAGGAAATATAATATGACCTTACCCACTAAAACTCTGAATTTCTGCATGTGAAGTGTTAATTGGTGGCAAAGACTAAAGCAAATTGCTCAGTTCAGAGCGGGAAAGAACTATTGCTCTAGGTAGCTGATAACTTCTCTGCAAGGCCTTCCACCAGCCAAACAGCAAAACTACTGACTTGATGAAGCTTTTTTTTCTTTCTCCTTCCAGTTTTTAAGCTGCTTTGGACAGTTCTGTTACCTATCCTCTGTTTTTCAAGAAGGAATATGTAGCACCACTGTTTGCATTTAAGAGAGCTATTTACCTTCCAAAAGAGAAAATATTTTTGGCTGTACAGAAAAGTTCCTTTGTACACTACCTGGGAATGAGCCTGTATCTTGAAAAATGTGTGCACATACATATTTGCAGTGGGGAAGCCTTGAGTAAGGCCATGAGGAAACAACACAAAATTATCTTATATTGTTTGCACCAAAAAAATGCAGTTGTGTTACTGAGTCATAGCTACTCCTATGAGATAGAGCAGTAGGCCTGACCTACCTATCACACAAAGCCTCAGTTTGTCCCTAAGCTGTAATTTTCTTACATGACTAAAAGGCTTTTACAATGCCCTGGTCATAGATGTGCCATGGTATTTATTAATAACAGAAGGATGATTGCAGTTCTTCTGCATATACAAACAGCAATTTTCAATAAATGTAAACAGGTAAAACTGAAAAGAAAAAGAAAGAAAATACATATATACAGAGAAAAAGAAGCCATCACTTTCACCACACTTATTGTAGAGCAGAAGTTGACAGAGAATATAATTTATTTCCATTTGAAAGGAAGAGTTTGACCTTTGATTTCTGTAACTGGGACACAGAGTATTGGTAATTCAGGAGAAAACAAAAGCTTGTGTCCAAGACCAGTGTAATGAGTATTTTTTAAAGCTTTACATTTTCAAAGTATGAACCTCATCTATTTTAAGATTGGACTGATTTCAGGAGAACTGTCAAGCAAGGACACATGATTTCACAGAATATTTTAAAACTGAACAGAAGTTTATGTGAGGAAACCTTTATTTCTTGTGCCAGTATTTATCCAAATTGAGATTATTATGAATCTTTATTATGTTCTTCCTTGCCATTTAAGACAGATACTAAAAAAGCAAAAAAAGCACAGCAGATACCCATGGTGAGAATAATAAACAAGATGAGACTTATGTAGAAGGAAATTTGCATTCCAGTCAGTGTTCATGTGTATAATCAAGTACTGTGTGCAGTTAAATGAGTCTGTTGTCTTGCTATAATGAGTATCTACATCCATCCTAACAGTTAATGAGGAATAAATGACTTATTATCAATGAATGGCAGTATCTAAATAGCCTTGCAACAAAAACAGAATATTAATATATGTAGCTAAAATAGATCTTAAATGATAATGAACTTACTCAGACTATTAATTATTTTAAAAGCTTCTAGTAAGGTTTAATGCTTCTGGATGGAATTGGAGCTGCACTGGTTCAAGTGTCCTTATATGTTTGCAGACAGAGTTAAAAAAATGACCCTTTAAAACTATCTTAGAACTGAATGGAAAAGGGTTTTTATGAAATACCAGGGTGACCATAAAAAATAAGACCAAAGATCTCTCTAGTTCAGCATTTTATTTCCACCAGAAATTAGGCCTACTCACTTCAGTGGAAAGAGCAAGAATAGTCTCTGTAGCTGATGGTGCATTAACTGACACACTTCCTAATCATCTGTTGAGGGTGAGCCTGTGCCCTGAGGCCCTTTACTGTCTTTTTTTTTTTTTTTTTTTTTTTTTTTTTTTTTCAGTACAGTGAAAAGATATATACTTGCCACATGAATGTCAAATTAATTTATCGAATTTCTAAGATCTTGGTCTCAGTGATACCATGTTCAGACCACAAAACTTCAATTATAGCAGAAATTTGGCTTAAGCTTTCCTGGCAGTGAGGAGATAAAGTGGCTTCTTAACTAAATAGAGTAACAAATTCTGGATGAAGAATTAATTATGGACTTTCTTTTAATTCTTTTTAACTTTAGCCAACTTCTCAACTATTGTTTTCATCTAGGATGCTATTCCTGGAGCTTGGTTTGATTCAGAAAAATGAAGTATCTCAGATAGTCTTAAGTAAAACGATAAAACACTAAACAAGTTTTGATCACGATACCTGATGCCACAAAGTTCATGTAAAACTGCTTAGTATTCATACTATACAGCACACAGATCTAGGCATTTCTATTTTCAAATTCTTCCACTAAGAATATATGAAGACAATATGTGTTAAAAAGAAAAAAATTGTGTCAAGGATCGTTATTATTGCTTTTTAAGTGAAATTTCCCTTTTCTCTTAGATATTTCACAAGCAATATGTATTTAAATTGTGATTCTGGAAGAAAAAAAAACCTGCTCTTATGCTCTAAACAAAATTATTTAGAACACAAAAAAAATCAAAACCAAAACCACTGTAAATTCTTATGCGTACACAGGTCAACAAGTGTAATGTAAAATGTTATATAATAAACATCATTCTTTGCAATCTGATCTAAACACACAATAATATATATTTATGCAGGTAATTAATGAGTGCTACACTGGACTTGAATGAATCTATATTTGAATTTCAGATAATGAGTGCTTCCTAACTAGCTAGTTGCCATGAGAGACTTTTCAACATTTTCCAGAATAAATTTTGTTATACTTCAGAGAAATTCTCAAACAAAAGTGAGCATGGTTAAAGTATGCATAGAAAAGAATCAGAAATATTGTTTCACTCGATTTATTCTTTTGTGCTTTCATTTCAACTGAAGTTCAATATTCTTAGTACTACGCTATTGTTAGATAGGTCAAAAAGATTGACCGGAAGTCTAAAGCACGGTCATCTAAATCTGTGGGTATTAATTACAGTTTTAACTCAACTCTGTGTTCAGTTTGGTGTCTGCTGTAGCAGAAAAGTGTCTCTGTTTCTGATTTCCTATAATTCCTTCAAAGAGATACACAGCAGCCTTCCAGTACCTAAAGAGGCCCTGCAAGGAGAGCTGGAGAGGGACATTTTACAACTGCATGTAGTGACAGGAAAAGGCTTTATGTTTTTAAACTGAAAAAGAGTGGATTTAGACTAATTATTAGAAACAAATCCTTTACTGTGAGGTGCTGAGGCACTGGAACTTGTTGTCCAGAGAAGTTATGGATGCCCTATCCCTGGAAGTGTTCAAGACCAGGTTGGATGGTGCTTTGAGCAATCTAGTAATGAGCTTTGATCTAGTAGAAGTTGTTCCTGTCATGGCTGGAATTAGATGGTCTTTATGGTCCCTTCCAGCCCAAAAAATTTTGTGATTTAAGATCCTGATTTATGATTTATGTTACCAATTTTGGTACGTAGTGTCCTCTTTAACTGAGCTAAAGCAAATTGGTATTTCTACTTTAAAGTACTTGATGACCTAAATACAATTACCAAACCAGTAAAGTGTATTAACTTTATCTAGGCCTCTGATGTTATTTGACATTCTGATATTCTGTAACACCCAAAATCTCCTTATTACCTTAAAGGAAATACCAGATATAAAGCCTATTTATTAGTGTAATTGAAATATTAATTGTCTATACTGAAGACTTATTAATACAAATAAGACAGATTAAATAAAAATTGATTGCCCCGGGATACTCAGACATCAAATTTTTCTAGGAAACTTCAGTGACTTATGCTTCTTTCTTTCTTGCTCACCCGTTTTTAAAGTTACAAATTAATCCTTAATTACAGACACAATTGACAAATAATTTGAGCTTATGCAACAAATCAAAGAAAACCATTTTCTTGGGTATGTCACCACTGTCCTGGTTCTCATACAAAATTTTCTTTTAAATACCAGGGAATAAGGCATTTGTTGTCATAGAAAATGAGAATTCATTTTCACAAGATCATCCAATCTCAAGGTCTAAAGATTTTCTGAGAGGAAAGCTTATGATGTTAAGGCAGCATTCTGCAACCAAAAAAATTTCACCTTAAATAAAAAATCTCGATATAAATGTGAGCATTTAATCAAAGTAAAAGCATTATTCTCTTCAACAAAGTATTTGAATTGATATCTGCAGAGTGTGTGGGAAAAAAGAGAACAGGTGAACTGAAATAGTTGAAATACCAAAAATCTATCCTAAATAAAAGTATTATAAGATACCATCAAAAATATGCAGTAAAACATTTAAAACCACAGAGTCAAAGTTTGTTCCATTGCATGCACCAGACACTGAATGCTTTCTGAAAAATATTGTGCTACTTTTTCAAGAATAACATGACAAATTTGCTTCAAACATACCAAAAAAGGCTTCTCTTTTGGCCTGTGCAAACAAAAGTACAAGAATTTTCCAGATGTAAAGAGCAGTGTAAGTGTTAATGAATATGATATATATTAAGACAAAACAAAGGAGATGTATATATATATATAAAAATATATATATATAAATTTTTATATATATATAATTTTTTATATATATATATATATATATATATTAAAAAATATGTTTCATATACTAAGAAGCCAACAAATGGAAAAAAAGATAGGTACTAGAATAGTGAGAGTAGCCACTAATATAAGAAACATCATTTATGCTGTAGTGAATCAGATTCCAAATTTAGAATGCATTGTTTTAATGTTAGGAGTAAACAAACCAAAAATGTTTGCTATCAAGGTTTTCCAAATTTCTCACAATATAAATTGTCTTTACACCCGCTTTTTATGAGACTTTAAAGGCCTCTTAACATGCTAGCCACAGAAAATAAGGTTTTTGGTCAAAAAACTGACAGTTCTGTGGCTGCAACCTGAAAGCTGTTTCCAAGGGGAGTGTTAAAGAGTTTTACACTAAAAAGTGGTTTAAGAGTAAAGATGTGCTTTTATGTTCATTTAAGTCAGAAAAATAATAGGCACTTGGTTTTGGTACATAAAGTGTTCAAGATTCTGTGTCCATTTTTTAGTTGTAGGCCAAATATTATGCTAGATTTTCCTGGATAAAGTCACCTTGATACTAATGAAATATTAGGGAGAAAATGCTTGGTACAATAATACCTTTGCTCATTCATGTCTTTGCAATGTAATATTAATAAACTTATTTTATTTATGGCTTATAGTAGCACTAGGGAATCTAACTGTTTTTCTTAAGTATAGACATAGAACCTTTTTTTTTTTTGTTATTTTTATGATGAAATCAGTTTTAAAGTTTCATTTTAGTATCTTGCTGTCAGTTACTATCCATCAGCAATTCTTTTATACTTTATTATGAAAAGGTTTCCCTGGTACACTCTATTTCATAGCTTTTTCAACGAAATCACATGAAAAATGTGAAAGCATTCAATGAGCCATATGTGCCCACATAAAGTTAAATATACTTTTTATCTCCCTTGCATATTTATTTTATGCAGTATGTCACTTGTTTCGCAGTGAGCTGGAAACTTGAGTGTTGCTTTTCATATAAAGTCACCCATTAAAATGATTATCTGGTAGCTAGAACTATTCTTCTGGGATTGAAGCTGTCTCCAAGCCCTTTAATTTTACATGTTTCAACTGTGGCAAGTAGTCTTCAGCTATACTGTGTAAATACAGACCAATGGGTCATCAATACAGCTAATTACACCTTCTGTAACAAACCAGAACCCCTAATTAATTAATTTCTGTTTCATTGATAGAATACATTCATTTTCTAAGTTGTTACAGGGCTGTGCACTACCATTATGACTGTCAACTGACATAATTGTACAAAATTCTGAGGTCATGAAGATATTTTATGAGCAGGATTCTTGGTGAGTTGGTATGTATTTGCTCACAGAACTACAGTGAGGTCAAATCCGCTCTACCATATTGAGGACAAAAATAGTTCACAACACATGGCTTAAGCTTCACTGTATTATGCTATGTAATTTTGAGTCCCTTGTAGTAGCCTTAGAGAGGACATTGACTTTGCTGGAAGAGAAGGAAATATGAGGGACACATTACCAATGAAGAAAAAATCAAAAAGCATTTAACTTCAAAAAAAACTTTCAAAGTTTTTACCTTTTAAAGGAATACAATGGGAGCTATACTCTTTAGGATAATTTTTTTTTAGATTACATTATTGGAGTAGAATATTGAACTAAAGATTGCCAGTGAAGAAAATTTTGAGGAAAGTCAAATGCTTTCAAAAACTGGATTTGCATGAATTTGAAAAAAGTGTTCACATGCTAAAATTTTTGGACTCTGACCAATGACAAAAACCCACCCAAAATAAAATAGTTTGCTTCTGAAATCTGTAAGAAGAAAAAAATATTAGCAGTGTGCATGGAATGAGGATTGGGGAACAATCTTCTTTGTTTTCCTTGTGATTAGGGCACAAAAAATGAGAGTAAAAATGCTCATTTCAGAAATCCCTTGATTCTGGAAATCTGGAAAATTATGAAAATCTGATATATAATCAGGCATTTCAGAATCTATTTTTTCTGACCTATGATTTTTCAAGAGAAACCCAACTTTCAGCAAAATTAAACAAGAGCTATTTCCAAGTAGTTGCATC
This sequence comes from Certhia americana, assembly GCA_018697195.1. Classification (NCBI taxonomy): domain Eukaryota; kingdom Metazoa; phylum Chordata; class Aves; order Passeriformes; family Certhiidae; genus Certhia; species Certhia americana. The sequence goes on from CM031858.1 coordinate 74,318,810, forward strand.
CTTATATAAAAGCATGAACACTTAGATCTTACAGCTGAGACACTGACTTGCAAGTTCAATAGCCAAAAAACAAAAACTCAGCATTTGGCAGCAAACAGCTGATCAAGCTCAGAAAAAAGATCAGTTTTGCTTCGTTTTTTTTGATATGTGTAAATATAGTCTAGAACACTTTCTTTGAAGTGAATAAAAAAGTATTTCATTTGGAGTTAAATATTTTGTTTTTCAAATTTTCTTCTTCTCAGCAAAGTTTGACACAATGTCAGAGTTATTTCATAAATAACTATTCCAAACACTTCCAACTGCACTTTATTTTTTATTTAAACTAAGGCAATTCATCACAACTTGGTGAGGGAAGTCCATGCCTATATAAAACCGTAACACATAAGTCAGGAAAACATGTCCAAAAAGTTCTTTTAAAATCTATTTCTGAATTGGAAAACAAAAACATTAAATGCCCCTCTGATAAGAGCTCGAGTCAGCCAGAGCTTCTAGGTCAGTCTAACATTGCTTAAAGCAAATATAAAGAAGCCACATGAAAAGCTTACACGCTCTAAAAATAAGCTTTAATAAAAGACCGAATCATAACTGAAGCGTTTTTTTTAGTGGAACAGACCTGCTAAGGTGGGTGATAATAATGTATGTTAAAAGCACCCTCACAGACCTTTCTGTCCTTAAAGAACTGTCTCTTCTCAAGCCTAGCTCTTGGTTTAGAGCTTTGGTCCTATGACAAATCTCTTTCTCACTACCACCCTTGAGTCCTGCCTACCTGTCTGATTGCTTGTCACCAGAGGGATGATGTCACCAGAGGACCTTGCGTCCCTTGTTTGGGTTTCTTATTTTCTTAGTGTCACCCATGCTGCTTATCCAGCAGGAGCTACTCACAACAGACACTATGAAACATATTTTGGCACTATATATACAAATATATATTGCAATTCTTTTTTTAGGAATTATTTTAAAAATCAAAAATAATGTTGTTTATACTACAAAAAGAAGAAAATAAGCGATGGTTAAAGTAACCATAGATGTCCAACTTCATCAGCCTCACAGATCTTCCATGACAGAATAATCTGAGTATGTAGTTAAGCTTGATTTGATGACTGCCTATTTATAGTATTGCTCTTTTCCCATGAGACTATTAGTTCTATCTCCTACATAAAAATGACCTGGTTTATTGTATTGACAGACATGTACATTTCCACATCTTCTGCTCAGTTACTAGATACTAATATGGTAGATACTAATACCTAATTTCACCATTTGTTGGAGCCATTATAAATACATAAAATACCCTTTAGTCATCTGCAATTCTACACCTCTTCAATTCTGTTGACATTTTCATTAAAAACAAAACACAAAAAAACCCAACCACAAAATAAGTCAACATTAAAATCAAGTTTGCTGTAAGAGGTTTTTATAAGTACATCAAAATTAAATGATTTAATATATGCAACAGATGCAAACATTACCATTACAAGACCTGTACTAGGTCTTATAATGGTAATGGTAAAAATGGTTGTTTGTGTTATTTGCCAAGAAATTATAGTTCTTTCTCATAAAAAATACAAGAGCAATAACCTCAATGATTGCAGCCTATGCTATAGATATTCATAAACTGGCCAGTTATGGAAATATATGATCATTTGGGATTGAAATCATGTCTAAGTAAAGAATTATAGTGAAGCTGGGGAAATGCATCTAATTAATCTGAAGGATATTTTAGAGGATGTTCCTCTTATGACCAACAATGCACAGTGAATCTTCATTCTTTCTGATTTCACAGAAATGTTTAATTCTCAAAATTTCAAGGAAAATTCTTGAATATTTTGCAACCTAATTTTTGTCTCTATAACTCAAAAACTATTAGAAATTAAGTTTAAGAGAAACATAATGAAGATGCACAAAACTTTTTGGGTCTCAGCCATGCCTCCTAAATATTCAGGATGTCAGTATTGCTTATCTGCCTTATTTAACAGTAAAAAGGAGCATAAATTATGAAATGATATCAGATATTACATCTGCACATAGAAGGTCAGTCAAAGTGCATCTGGTCATCAAGTCACATGACTTCTCTCTATGCTCTGCTGGATCAGATTTACAGATGGCAAAAAAATCTGTCCTCTCACATGTGGTAATCATTACTCTCTTTTCATAAAATAAAGAGTTGAAGAAAAAAGCCTTTTTCTTTTCTAAAATGTTTATAGAAACAGTAAATAGTTGGTAAATATGTCATTACTAATAATTTGTATTGCTTATTAGATATGGTAAAACATTATTAACAGCTGCATAATATGATTTCTTTTTTTCCATTTTATCACTTGGATATAGTCAAATGAGTATGGCCATGTTATTAAAACCAAAACAGATGAAAAGGATAAGTGATACTAGTGTGGTATAGATATAAAGAAAAAAACAAACAAAAAAATCCCCAAAACAAGTAAAACATAATTTAAATTTAAAATGATTGAAAATCTTATTTTTATTCAGTCAGGACTAAAGGAAAAGTACTTGCAGTGTAAATCAGAATTTACCTTCCATGTTATTGAGAAATTCATGTACAAGTCATGGTACATGACAAGCAAATTGGTACGATTTCATTTATTTTGGCCTGTTGTCTTTATAAACTCCATTGAAACTGCTACTGTGAATGCCATATCATTATTTTATGTTTCAGCATGGATAATTTTGAGGTACTTTACCTGAAAGATGTTTTTTGGAACTAAATTGGTTTGACTTTTTCATGTAAGAGTAGCAGAATACTTACCTTTCAACTGACTTGGGTTTCTCCCATTAAAGAGTTAGCACAGTAAGGTTTCAATGTTCTGATGTTCCCAGGAATATGCTGCAAAGAAAAGGGAAACACAAATTGTAAACAAAATTTTTGTTTCTTCTATTGTGTTTCTTTTATAGCAGCTGGTTTTTTTAATTTTATTTCTACTCACTATTTTCCAGGTGGTGTTTATGCATGAAGTGTATATTTAACGTACACCTGTTGCAAAGGAATTAATAACTAATATTAGAGAGACCTTTTAAGATAGATTGAATGTTAAACTTGTATACAGTGCACGAGTTCTTTATAATTTTTCAAATTTAAGAGCTGTATGTCAAATAATATTTTAAACTTACTGGCTTTGTCTCTGAAGAATCTGTTGTGTTTTTGAGTCTTTAAGTATTTTTTGGAGGAAAAAGGAATTGCTTTCTTTTGCAAAAGACCTAAAGATAATAATTTTCAGCTATGCATTCTACTTTAGTACCTCCCAAATGACCATTAATCCTTAACCAGACACCTGATATTCATCGCTAAAAAAGTCACAAACAATGAAATCTAAGAAATATCTAGGTTATCAACAGAGATCATAGCTCCTGGAATACGTAGTTAATAGTCTACAGTATTTCATATTTAAGAATTAAAAAGAGTGAAGGAGTCTGTCTGCATGATTCCTAACAGGCAATGTCATCAAAAGCCTATGAGAAAATATTTATTTCTGTACTACCCCCTTATATAAATGAGGGAGAGAAAAGAATGCGTTTAAGCAATATCTGTGTGTTTATTAGGGAAAGGCACAGATGTGCAAAGGTGAGACAGTCAAATTTGTCAAATCAATGTCAGAAATAAAGGACTGTGCTAGTTCCTTCAGATATTTAAATATGTCACTGACACCACAGCATTGAAAAATCTCCTTAGGCCACTGTTTGCTCCCTGCTGCATGACATCTGCCCCTAAATTTTCAAGGCTGTACGCGGATATATAGCTTTCCAGCTCTCACTACAGTCAAAAGAAATTGCTTCAGATCTGGAACCCAGTATTTCACAAAAAAATTGCCTAGACACTCATGTGCCTTTTGCATGTGCTATAGAGAAAAATTAAGAACAGGTTTTTACTAAATCAATAATTTTACCTGTGTGGTACATATTGTGTGTTTTCATCTATTACATGACACAATTGAGAGAGCAGATATTTTGCCTGTTTCAGTTACATGTGCAGTCTGTGGCTCACAAAGAGAAATTCTTGCCTTGGATAATAATGAATATTTCCATTGAGAGATAACTTCCAGAATAGCAGTATAGTGCACACATTATTTCCACAATACCACAGAATAGTCACTGCATATAGCTTTTCTCTTTGGCAAGAAAGTATCAATTGATTTCTGATCTTAGCACCAAACAAAGCAATTCTCTGCAGCCTATTTCAGTGTCAACATTTTTGGCTGCTACAAATTGAAGACAGGAAAGAATATACATACCTGCATAAACTTCTTACACCTCTGACTTAGTGACGCACGAAGATAGAAACAGACAGGAAGGAAACATTTGCAAGTGACTACAAACCACTCTGAAAGAATGGGAGCATCCTGGAGTTGGCATGTACACACCAGCTTTTTTCTCACTCGGTAATTGAAATTAGTCCTAAGATAGATATTGTAATGTTTAATTGCCTAAACATGAGGTAGTACTAGATCCATTTACTTAACTCTAGACACTTATCTGAGCTCTCCAGGAGACAAGTCTCACTGCTCCAGGAGTCATCATTTCTTGTTTGGAAAAGAATCATATACAGGTCATGACTTGGGACAGCTCAGCATGCAGGTGCTGCTATTTATTTCCATTATGATACGTTCAGTTATCTGACTATTGCAAACTTACTTGCTTCAGCAAGGTGGAATTAATCAGGGCACATCTTTAGACATCTGAAAATAATTGAAAAGCCAGTCTTCCTAACTTGGGCTGCAGTCACCTTCCGTAAGTCATTGGTACGTACCTATATCTGCAATAAAATTAATGGGCTTTGAATGCCACAGATGGTCATTGCTATCAAACTCTACATTTTAAAAATGACTGGAAGTATAAAGCAAAAGCAAGGCTTAGCCACTCCTAATATAATCATCTTTAGGAAGCCTTCTGCAGCATACAAAGTGGGTTTGATAAATGGCAATATAATGTCCTATATTTTCCCTTGTTCTTCTTCTATTCAGCCTCTTTTCTTCAGGGTGACTTGGTTCTCCCATGAAGATTTTTTCCAAATAACACCACCACATTTGTATTTACCTTGGAAAAAGAAAGAGAAGAGTGATGAAGGGAATGGACGATGAACTTTCAGTTAATTTGATTTTCATTCCAAAAGTTCATGCTTCTGACTGTAAGTGAATAGCATAGTTTAAGACTAAGTTGCATTTCTGTCACTTTGTGTTATGTTGTTCTGGTTTGAGGTAACATGATGTGATCAAAATAAACATGAATTAATCAGACGTGTACATTTGTGGTTTTTATTCTGACAGAGCTACTCTAATGTTATATTAAGAGAAAAGCTACAGAGGCACGAAATATTTAGCCACCTGATAGATTTTTTTAAATTCTGAATCATTATTTTAAAGTTTTATAAACTAGTTTGAAATATTATTTTATCAAGTCAAGGCTGTTTCTTGTTCATGCCTGTGCATATTTTCTCAGGAAAAGTAATGAGAAAATGGATTAATTGCATTCACTGTCACATAAATTTTGAAATCAGAAGAGGATTAATAGCAACATTTTCTGCTCTTAGTATTTATTCTACACTTGAAAGAAATAAAAGCAGGAGTCATAGACTGAAAGAAAGGAATTTGGTTCTTCTCCAATTAATATTTTAAAATAGTAACTACATTTTCATTCTTCCAAGAAATATTCACTTTAAATCACATTATAAAGTAAGGATGTATAATGGTAGGTTTTAATACTGTAAAAATTATGTGATTTCTGGGAGAACCTGAGAATTATGTTTGTCCACTCAAATGCAGATTTATCAACACTAGTCACATTGGTGTCTTCTTTCACATTTCATTCATCAGTAAGAAGGTATCCATTGGAAATAGTCTTGTCTCATGCTTTACACAAAGAAGAAAGCAAGAAACTCTATAACAGAGTGAAAGTGAGACAAATTACAGTCTGGGACCATTGCTTCCACTCAACAGAATATGTTATGCTTTAACTAACAGAGCATGAGCACATATGGCTTTCCCATGCACTGCACTTCTCAAGATCAAGTCTTGCCTATTGAAATTCAAATTAACATATTTGTTTGAAGGTTAAGATATTATACTGGTCTTGGGCCTTTTCTTTTCTTGAAACACAGTATGAAATATATATATATATATATATATATATATATATATATATATACAACTATAAATAAACTTGCACATATGTATATGCATGTTTCTTCTCTGTGTTTTTAAATAAATGTAAGAACAGCAGCACATTTTAATATGTGCTGACTTAAAACAAATCAAAGGATGGAACTGACACATTATTTAAATAAATCACAACATTCTCAGTGAGCAAAACATCTAAGTACAACATGTATCTTGAAACAGCCAATTTCCTTGAATAAAAATGGGGACCCAATGACAGTATAGAGAGGTTGCTGCTTTTATAAGTGAACTGGAATGAATATGGTTGGCTTAGTTATAGGCTACATCTGTGGAATAAGCATCTTGACATTCATATATCTGTGGTTTCAATACTTCTGTGGGAGTGAATAACTCCAAAACTCCAAGTACTGAACCTAAGTCTTTATTCCTTTCTCTCTAGAGTATTCATCCATAATTCTGCCAACTTGAACTGCATGGAGAAACAAGTAATTACAAATTATGCTTCAATTTAGTTTATATATGGGAAATATAGATTTGAAAGTAAACTTTCTAATCAAAGCATTACATTCTGAGCCAGCAGCAAATTAGTTTGATTAGTTATTGTGCAAACTGTTGGCCTAAGAAGCCATCTGTAAATAAAGACAATTGGAAAAATATTGGAGATTATAAACAGCCATAATGTTAACTTGCTTTTGCATTTTCTCACCATGTAGTGCCAATGTGACATTGTAGAACCTGCACAGTAACAGAGCATTATGAATATGTAAATTTTCACGTAAATATGCAGTAAGCACCAGTCTGCCATGTTGATAAAACACAAAGTTACTGCATGCTCTGGAACTGAGCATTAGCTCTCCACATTTGCTAACATTAATCCAAACTACTCTATGTACTGCAGCTAGAAAGATGTTCAATTAAAACTCATTCTGCCTGGTATAAATTATTATTATTATGTTGTGAAAGAAAACCTGGAAATATCTGCTAACTTGTTATATTTGCACTGCCCTTACTCTCACCTCACCTCCTAGACAGCCATTTCAGAAAATTGCCTCTAGTTATTTAAAATTCTGTCATGAGCTAGTTTAAGCAAAACAATGAACCGCTGAATACATGCATAATTTTTGAGAATTTCATACTTTAGGCAACTGGATAATAACTGTTGGCAATAGCTGTATTTTGAACATTTATTTTTATTTCCAAAGTATTTACTTACACACAGGCACACACATATTTTATTAGACTGATGTTCATTGCTAAAGTCCAATGATTTGTCTGAAACTATTTTAAAAATAATCAACTATGAAGTCACTTTCAGCTCTCAAGTCTCAAGATAAAAAAAATCATTCATCAATTTCTTTGGTGAGAAAAAAACCCATGCAATGTTGCAGTTATTCCCTCTCAGTTTTTAACACTCAGTAAGGTGAGCTGTGAAGATGAACTATCCAAACACAAATTCTGTTATTCTCACACTAAAAAGGACATGTGTAAATATCTAAATGATAGTCTCATCACAGACTGGTTGTTTGATTGCTAAAAATGTCATATTAATCATATGGAGAGTTTAACTTTTATATTAGCAGAGTTAAGGTATGTTTGAAAGCACTAATTCAGAAAAGCTCTTGTAACTACTTATAAAACCAGACAAGTGTCACTATATTTTATTTCCATAAAAATTATTCTAAGCCCCCTGAATTTCCAAATTAGAAGGGTCCTTAAGCACATGTCTAACAGATATATAGGTAATTTTACTAGCATCCACTTGTACTAAATAGCAAGCATATGCCAGCCAACATTTTCTAAATTATGGCTGACTCCTGGGAGTTTTGCATAGCTGAAGACCGAATAGTGAAATGAACACAATTAAAAACTTGGCAGTACTTTCAATGCCTTCACTCTCCAAGCTCCCAATGATAGCTATAAAATCAAGCAGATTTTGAAAAAGCATACAAGGACAGCAGTCTAGTATTCTGGATAAGATCTTTCATATATTTGAGTAGCATCTGACAGGGTCTCCAAGGCATTCAGGGACTTCCAGCATCGTTGTCTGTTCCCTGGCTGAACTTGTATGTTTTCTAGTACAGCTTGAGAAATATCTGCTAGTGAAAGCCTGAAAAAAGGCTCTCTAGGCTGTAGAAACCTGTGCAACTGGCTAGTTAAAAATGGTTCATGTAGTCATGGAGTTACTAATGGTAACTGGTGTTACTGCAAGAAAGCTGTACCTCAGATCTCATAGTGGTTTTGCCGTGACTGTCCTGATCACTTCTTTGTCAGACAACACACCCTAGGACCATGGTTTTTAGGGAACTACCCTAGGTTCCTGCACTCATATTGCTGGCTGGAGGAGTGCCATTGAGTCTTATTGGTCCATATTAAGTCCTCCCAGGACCTTAAATGCCAACCATTGCACCCTTCACATCCACTCCTTTTGTGCAACCATACTCTCTCATACAGTCATAGCCTAAAATGTCTAATTATTTTAGGGCATTTAGAGTTGTAGGCAGGCATCCTGATAGTTATTTTTTATTTATTTGTATGTGTCCTTTTAATTTTTAAAGAGATAAGCAATACACTATAGTTATTCTGTAATCACTTTTTAACTTGGCACAATTTTTTTTACAGTTTGGAAGACTAACTTAAGACTAAATCAAATATTAATCACATAAACCATGAAATTACCAAACTGAAAATTATGTATATTATAATTTTAATGTAGAAGTTGATAGATATGGACTATAACTGAATGAACTCATGAAGTTTATTTCCCTTAGTGACTTCTATCACCTTGATATGTTTAGAGCCTGATCCCTGATGATCGCAAAACTTATTCTGTCCAGAAAAGCTGACTGATTAAAGTTCTTAAAAATCACAGCTCTGAAGACAATAAACCTCCCACTTACCCTGTAGTCATCTGGTTTTCCCCATAAGAGATAGTACTTCTCTCAATTTACATTTTAATTACTTTTAAGTCATTTAGCAATTTGCAAATATCATACTAGATGACTAAGAGGGAAAAGTAGAAAACATTATATCACATTTTGCAAAATGCCAAGCTAGCAGACAGATCTAACCTTACAAATCTGGGTCTTGCTGTCAATTGGCATTACCCAAATCACAAGATGTTTGGAACATTAAAGAAAATCTTCACTGCAATAATTTTCTTTTCTTTGACAAATATACTCTTACATATGAGTATATGCTCATACATTTGACCTAAGAGAGAAACAGAGGAGATAGGCTGTGAAACATATTTATGACTGCATCTTTTTCCGGTATGATTCAATCACAAAAGAGGAAAAAACAACCACATAAACAAAATCTTTGCAAATAATTAGGCCATTCTTCATCATGAGGTTGCAATATTCCCTCCTTTTTAAATACAGGATTGTGTCCATTAATCTTTACCAATTAAAATAGTGTCAGACAAAGGACCCTTCCAACTCAGAATATTCTGTGATTCTGTGAAATATGCTTATTATATGACAGATCCCTTCTAATTTAATTACTTTGTGTAACATTTTGAAATATGACTGTGTTATGAACCATTTGAATCATGGCCCTGTACTTTTAAGACTTTGGCAAATTTCATCCTTTTATATAAACTCCTTTCTGAAATGAAGGACAAAATGTCTGCATTTTTTTTACACAAAAAAAGTTCACTAGCATCACAAAGGACTGCATTATGATCATCTTTTACTAGCAAAGGAGAAAAGAATTGGAAATCAATGGACCAAAACAAATCCATAGAGAAGGAAGCCTAAATGAGGGATAAAATAATGAGAAGAGGCAAATCCTTAATCTATTTTGGCTCCTTCAAAGACTGATGCAAAGAAAAAATAAAATATTTGGGGTAACTGAAGTGGAAAGGAAAACTGTACCACTCTGACTACTACTTTCACCATTTTCTGCAACATCAGCATCTCGTCTGGCAACACCGATCGGTTCATGAACTGAACAGACCAAGACAGATGGGAATACATCTTGTATTGTTACTTCAGTAGTGGATTCTACCTGGACTTAATACTTACGCTTTGCTGCCTTTTTATTGGGTTTTTCTTGTATTCTTTCTTATTACAACCTAGTTGGATACGTAGTTCTCAAAGTGTGCACAAAATTCTACCATGCATTTGTCCATTAATTGAGAGATACTTTTTTCAGTAACTGTTACACTAACTGTTTAACTCACCCCTCCTCCTTGTACTTAGTCCGCTCACCACACTGCTTTATATATTAAAAAAAAAAAAACAAAAAACAAAACAAAACAATTGTAATGTCTTGATTATGAGAGAATTAAAAAGACTTCTCAACAGGAAAACAATGTCTTATCTGGGGCATTGGAAGCGTTAAGGCATCATTATGTTATTAACTTGTGCACAGTGGAAGAAAGAGAAATACTCACCATGGTTATTAAGCACCAGCATCAGTAAAACAAACTCTAAGTTTAGTAGGTGGTAGCTGACAGGAAATCTCACACTTTCTTGAAGTAGGAGGACAAATGCATGAGGGTTTTTTCATTGTATATTTGCTCACATAATATATACATTTATATAAATTTTATACCATCCAATCTCTGATTGATTTGGTTCAAGATATTAGAGCTCGCAATAGAGAAGAGGAAGAAATGCTAAAGAGAAGAACTAACTAAAATCCAATATGCAAAAAGCAAAGAAAACCAAAGAAACTCATGAAAACTTTGTACCCATAGCTGAGAGTCTTCTGTACTGAGTTGTTGTAGAGAAAAACTGTAGTTCAAATGAAATCACAAGGTGATTCATCGATTTATTAATGATATTATTAACTAGCAGTGAGTGAATTACACATCAGTATCAGTAATCCAGGAGATAAACCATCATGTTAACCACTTAGAAATTTTAACAAACAGCTAACAGTCTAATCCCTCTCCTCATTCACAGAGAGAGTTGTGGGCACAGGTCCCTGAGTGAGCAGATGCATTGCCAGTTGACCCCCCCATCCACAAATACAGGTACCCTGACTGCATATTTCTGTGGGAGATGTACAGGTTTGGCCTCATGTGCAAGCCTGCCACTTCCTATAATGCACTAACCTTCATGCTGGTGAGAAAGCACCTCCCAAGTGTTTGAATCTCCCTCCACCCTGGAGTCATTTGTTGTCAGGTCTTTCTTACTGAGATACAGAAAGAACACCACACCATCTCTATCTCACCTCACCACCCCACCCCCATTTCAACCTAGTGCAAACCAACATTTTAGCCAGGGAGCATGCAAATTTAGTTGCATCTTTTTAAAGTTCTACTTTAGTTCAATTCTTTCTCTAGAGATTAAAAAAAGGGGATAATTTAGTAAAATATTTTTAGACTCCTATAAAAAGTTTTGGAAATATCTCTCCATATTTCTAAACCTATTTCAAGAGCAAGTAGGTTAGGATAAATAATTGCAGTAGGTTCATCTTGATTGGCAGCCAAAACTCAACCTGAGTCATGTTCTTTTCCCTCTTCTGTCAAGTGGAGAGAAAAGAGAAGGAAGACACAAAGGTTTGTGGATTGAAAGAAAGATCAGGGAAAGCAAAAGCTGTTCATTCAGGCAAAGCAAAAAGCATTCACTATAGATGTCCAGGCACTTCCTGGGAAGAAGCCCTCAACATGTGTAATCAACCATTGCTTGGGAAGACAAATGCCATAACTATAAATGTCCCCCTTTACTCCTCCTTTCCTTGATTTTTTGTTGTTCAGCAGTAGGTCACATGGTATGGAATAAACCTTTGGTCAGTCTGGGCCAGCTGCCCTGCCTCCTTAAATCTGTCCTGTCCCCTCACAAACACTTGCTCATCCTCCTCTTACTCTCCAGTAGTAGGGGGAGCAGGGAGGAGGCCATGATGGTGTGCAAACACTGTTCAGCAATAGCCAAAATTTTAACTGGCATGTGAGCAACACTGTTTTAGCCACAAATGAAAATCAAGCAAATGGGCTGTTATGAAGAAAGTTACCCCCATTCCAGCCTGACCCAGTACAGCAAATGAGCATGGAAATTTTTCTAACTTATTGATAAATATCATATTCACAGTAAATTGCAAGTATTTTTTAAGTACTGAAACTGAGAAAGAATCACACTCAATTATACTCTACTGCAGGATTCTTTACTTTCATTCATTTGCTGGAAATTATATGTACCAAAGAAACACATGGCTCAAAAATAACCCAAACAGGCAGCCAACCAACCAATCAACCAAAAATACCAGGTTTAACATTGATCTATAGTATGATGGTACTGCATAAAACCAGCATTTATCATGTGGGAATGATCAAGCAAGTCTGATGGTAGAAATTCTACTAAAAGCAGAGAAAGCCTTATGTCTATGAAAAGTGTAGTGAAAACCAATGTACTTTGGGAATGCTTAGAAAGAAGGAAGACTTTCAAACTGCTCACTGTCCAACCAAAATTAGTATCAGAGAGTGGAACAATAACATGATATAAAGTAAACATGCCATGAGCAAAACTGCAGAATAGAATGGAGGAGATGGAGTTTCTCTCATATTTTCCTGGATGCCAGCTTGCTAGGGTCAGTTTGTAGATTTGAAACTGGCTAATGTTAGAAAGGTGACCTGTCTTTTTAACTCTTTCTATCACTGATATTGCATGAGGTTATGTTAAATTCAAAAAATGTAACAGGTGGTTATCTCATTTGGTATTGAGACACCAAGAGAAAAGCAGAGAAAGAAGCGGAAGATATAACAGATACTTCTAGGAGCAGTGGCAGTGAAAAGAATTCAAGAAAATAACCATCTTACAGAGTTACATAGGTGAGAAATAGAAGGACAGTGAAATGTGTAGTAAAATATTTTATATTTTGTAGTCTCTAAAAGAAGAAGTAATAAAAAGGTGACTTCCACAAATCAGTAGCACTTCCTCCCTCTGTATTTGTTTTAAAGGTTTTAAATATACAGGTGCTAAAATGTCTATTCTTTATCACAAAGCTGTTATTCAAATGAAAAATCATTACACCAATAAGGAATAGATAAAAAAAGTAGTCCACATAATAAAACCCAGTTTCATAGAATAACTTATTAACAAAGTAAAATAACACTTTTGGTTGCAAACATTCATCTAAGAACTAAACTAAGAAGCAGAGATAAGAAGGAAGCCATATCCAGATAACAAAATTCCATGACTGTAAGGCATAAAATTCTTTTAGTAGGAGCAGAACACATCATCAAAAAATTAATTAGGTGTTTGTGTGTCTGCCAGAAGAAGGACTAAGTATGTTACACTTATATATATATATCAAGTGAACAAGGCTTAAAAAAGATGGAGTGTGAGCCAAGAAATCAGGATTCAATACCAGATGATCTGAAAAAAAGAGAATGAGACAAGGGACAACAAAAACACAATTGACAGTAACAAGTATGTTGATAAACACATGTGACAAAGGACAAAGAAGGACAATGTGTCTCAGTTACAGAATTATAAATTACAAGTTTCTGTGAAACCATTTCTGTGATTGTAGAAGCATAATCAAGATCAGACCCTAGCCTAGGACAAGACTTGAAAATGTCAGACCGTTTCATCATACAATAAAATTTACTTGGATTCCCGCATCACGAAAGCAAGTGGTTATGAAAAATTAAATTGCTAATTTTCAAAAATTGAAAAAAATAGATTAATTATATTATTTTGCTTTAAATGATTTGTGGGTCAGGTCACAGTGATGACAAATGAAGAACTGCTGTTCTATATCTGCACAGAACAATCTTTTTTTCTGAAAATCAAGATGAAAGATAAAGGTTAATTTCTGCATTATCTGTAACCTGTTTTCTTTAGGTGAATGATAACAGATCCTGCAAAGTCTTTCTCTCTTCTGATTAAATCCATGTTAAAGAGTTTTAACAGGCCCACTTTCCAGTCCAAAGAGCAAAGAAAATTAATAATTCCTAAAAGGAAATTTACAGTGGATTGTTGTAATAAAAGAACATACTCGTAAACTATTGCAACTACAAAACGCACATACATCACTTCCACATATAACTTTTTCTCATTTTTTAATTCCTGGGTTTTTTTACTTCAAAATCAGGAACATGAAAAATGGAAAAATATTATTAATATTACATCTCTGTCATTTCTTATCCATCTAAAAATAGATACCATCTTTTATTTTGGTGAAATAAAAGGATTTTTCCATTTTAAAGTCTCTAGAGAAAAGCAAAGCTAAAGAACTCTGTCCAGCTTACCACTAGAGACAGACAAAATAACTACTAGTAGAACTTATCTTCCTTCCAGCTAAAAGTGCTTGTTTTCCCAAAACAAAACTTTAAAGGTCTTGTAGGAAAACCTCTTGACATCAAGGTAGATAAAAATTGTATTGCAAAAGCTTGTATTTTCAGATGATTTTAAACCCATATCAGTGACTTTCCAGAAGCAAGATCAACTAAAAAGGAAACTATTCTATTTTATTTTGTATAACTATTCACTTTTTGTAGAATCTAGAACATTCTCTGAGATCTGATTTTTTTTCATGTGTAATTTAACTGCAGTTTCTTGACAATTAAAATCATATATATATATAATATCTAGGTGTCAGGATTTTTTTATAATAAAGTGCAGTTCTTCCTTGCTACTCCAGCATGATTTGTGACAATGTAGATGAAAATTAATAGAATGTATATATCTGATATTTTGTACATTTTTAATGTTTATCTATTGAATGCATTGAATACAATCCATTATAATGTTCATATTGCTCCCTCTTTGAGAACTAATTTTTTTCTCCCTCCTATAAAGACCAGCAGCATTTCTTACTCTTGCACAGTTATATATAGTGAAATTAATTGCTTTCCTGAAGAAAGGGAATGAAAAAAAAATCAAGTGTCTACAAAAACACCCCAAATAAACAAACACAAAATTTTATCTTCTTTACTTCTTGATGAGCCCTAAAGACCAACTTTCTTCACTTTTATCAATGCTTCTTTAGGTCCATGCTTATATTTATGTCTGCTTCTCCTTTCTCCACAGCAGCTTAGTACTATACTAATATACTAATATAGTACTCGTTTTATAGTGTAGCAGTATGCAAAAAAAGACACTGAGTGATGCAACTTGTGTTATGCTTCATACATCAGGTTCTTTGCATCAAAATTAATTTGTCACCTAAGATTTTGCCCATGTCATGCTCAAAATTGCCAGCTTTTGGGCTGAACATTGATCCTATGTGAGGCCATTTGGCAGTCACAAGGTAAATGTCATTGTTCAGAAAATCCCTGAACCACTCCGAAGAATAATGCACACCTGTTATCTATGGCTGCCTGCTTTTTCCATGTACCAATTCCCCCTTTACTTCCTCATACAATCTGGACCTGGAAATTTGTCTTCTCTACCTACACTAACCACTGTACATTATTTGTTATGGGGAAGGCATATCACATTATGATTTTATATGAGAAATACTTTGGGAGTACATGGCTCCACCTTTTTCATAAGGATCTAGCAAGGTGAGGGAGTATTTACTTCCATTCAAAGTGTGATGGAGGGAAGCCTAAAACAACAGTACCTAGCTAAGTGAGCCTACATTGGGTGTCCTTGTCAGGAATACAGGCAAGAATTTAAACTTAATGATACCAAAATAAAAACAAGCAGAAGGAATATTCCTTTGGGAATCATGAAAGGCAGAAAACTCACTGCAAAACTAAGACATCTTGGTTTCCGATTTCCATTCCCTTGGCATTATTCAGAATTCTGTGAGGAAGTAATGGACTGAAAATAGAACAAAGGGATGGAAAACTTTCTTTTTGCATTTAACTGTTGAGTGGCAGAAAAGAGCAGTCGCTCCATCATGATGCCTGCTGGAAATAAAATGTTTTAACACTCTGCCTCCAGGTCTCTCCATCCAATAATACAGTATTTTCCAATAAAAGCCTTTCTGAAGGAATGCTTTTTCTTTACTCAATAACTTTAAGTTTGGAAAAAATTTAGAGATTCTAAATCTTAAGCTTCCTAGGACATCTGTTAATAACTAGAGTGTCCAGAAAAGAAAATAGTGGACAATTGCAAACCAGTAACAAAGCTTCTGTGAAAAACAAACTACTCATAAGCTTGGTGTCTATTTATAATTCACTGTATTTAATTAATCTAAACATCTCTGTATTAATTTAATTACAATATGATGATTAACTTTGTTGGCAGAATACGTTATAGTAACTCTAGAGACATTTTTTGGAGGAGAAAGTGACTTACAAATGAGTACAATCCACTTGTAATGCTTGAAAAACTTTCACATACAGAATTTAAAAGTACACAAAGGTCTGTACTTTCATTTGTACTGGTAATATTGTCATGTTTTCAGAGAAAAATGCATCCTGTAATCAAGAGGAGTTGTACCTGTAAATGATGACATACAGATCTCAATGTTTTATAAAGCTTCCCAATATTATAACTAATAGTTGCAACAAATTTTATTAGCATATGTGTTTTCATGCTCAGTGAGTCATAATTAATGGCAAAAAAGAAAAGAGGAAAGGTAAGGGGGTGGTCATTTCAGTAAAATTTATGATTCTCAAAAATAAATTGAATGGATAATCAACTTAAATATGCAGTAAAGAACAGAAATTGGTGCCAATACATGTCTAATTTTTCTTTCACTTTTTATGGCCTTTTTTTTTCCTTCAAGATTTCATTCATCTTGTGCATTTTTTCTCTTTTTTTTTTTTGCCCCATGACTTCTTATGCTAATATTTGACTTTAAAAGGTAACTCTGAACTGCCACTGAAGTAAAACTGAATGCTGTCAACAAATTGTCTTTGTCAAGTAGTTGTCCAAATAACTATGTAAAAATCTCAACTACCTCTTTGATGAGTACTGCATGTAAATAATTCAACATAGCCCTAATCCTTGAAACTGTAAAGAGACATGAGAAAGAGAAAACATAGTCTGGTTCAAAAACAAGCTAAGGGCAATATTACTGAAGTCCTAAAGGAATAATATGATGTTGATGAACCTTAAACATGCTAACAAGTGGTGAAAACCTCTATATAATTTAGAGAGCTCTGTGTTATTTTCTTTGAACTGAATAAATATGTTTCTGCTATTCTGACATTATATAGGAATGTCAAGGACACTGAAGAATCACCAGGTATAGTAAATAAATTTTAAATTCAGAAGCGCATTCTGAAATCCATCAACACAGAAAAAGTGTTGAAAGACTACTTTTTTGTCCAACATATGCAAAATCATATTAAAAAAGATACCCAGGAACTACCTAATTGAAAAAAGACTAAATACACAAGAGGAAGAGGAATCAAATGTTAGTTATATTTATTTTCATGTAATTCACAGAGGTCATTCAGATAAATCCCGTAGGACATACCAAATCTATCAACTCCTAGAATTCGCCTGAAGGAGGAGAGAGAAGTAACTTCTTCTCATGTCTCTAGTGATAATCATTTCATTTTTTAGAAAAAATACTATTGCATTATCAAAAAAAAGTTCCTATTGTAGTATATTTTTTTTTAAACCACAGAAACCACTGAAAATAAAAGAGAAGGGAGAATGACCCTTTTCCACACATCTTTAAGAAAATGATTTGTGAAAACAAATACTTTTGTTGTTTAATTCTATCTGTTGTCATCTTTAACATGCAAAAATGCCTTAATTTATTATCTTTCTCCTGATCTTTGTCATGTTTGCAGTGCTTCCCTGTCATCTCACAGGAGGGAAAGTTATACTTTACATGATCTTAATATCATTCTGCCTTTACATTACTGACTACCAGATAAATTTTCACAGTATGTAATTCAGTAGCTCTGCACTGCCATTTGAAGATGTTTTGCAAGTCTAATGGAACTGGAACAGAGCTGAAAAGTAAAAGTGTTCAATAAAACAACCTCAATGTCCCTTCTTTGTTGATGGTAAATAGTACATGTTCAAGAGCATATGAAAAGACCCACTCTTTTCCTCTTAAACATGCAATCACAGGATCATGGAAATAATCATTTGAGAAAGAACCCCATCTGGTACAAACTCTGCTCAAGCAGGGCTGTCCCAAACCATGTGACACAGGACTGCATCCAGAGTGTTCTTGAGTATCTCCAGTGAAGGAGACTCCACAAACTCTCTGGGCAATCTGTTCAGTGCTTGGTCACCTCCAAAATAAAGGCAATCTGTTCAGTGCTTGGTCACCTCTCATATTCAGGTGGAACTTCCTGTGCATCTGTTTCTGCCCATTGCCTTATGTCCTATTGCTTGTCATCACTGAGAAGAACCTGGCTCCATGCTCTTGGCACTCTTGCTTCAGATAGTTACACACATTAATGGGGTCCCTGTTGTCTCTTCAAAATGATGAACAGGCACAACTTCAACAGGATTAGTGCATATTAACACTCAGCTAACCTACAATCTTGCACACACAGACCAATAATGAAAGAAACATGATGAGCAAACCTGGCTTTACAGGTAAATATCTCTTCATAAGGTGAATTTTTGTTATGAAGTAAGATGAAGTAAAAAATAAACCCAAATAATAAACCCAGTTTAACTGTTTAAAAGGTACAACATCATACATATCTCACGGTTATATAGAGTAATCAACGTTAGAAGAGACCTTCAAGATCAACAAGCTCACCTGTCAATTCAGCACTGACACTATAACCCCTAAGCCACTTTAACATATCACCCAGCAGCAGATGTAGGCACCTCTTAAACACCTCCAGGGATGGTGAAGTGGTGACTCTACCAGCTCCCTGGGAAACCTACTCCAATGACTAACCACTCTAATTGTGATTTTTTCTTTTTTCTTATATCTAATCTGAATCTTTCCTGTCTCAGCTTAGGACCATTTCCTCTGGTCCTCTGACTGCAGACATGGTAGAAGATATCAATGCCCACCTCATTACAACCTTCTTCCAGGCACTTGGAGAAAGTGATGAGATTCCCCCTGAGCCTCCTCTTCTTGAGACTAAACAAATTCATCTCTCAGCTGCTCCTCTTAAGACAAGATTTCTGGACTGTTCATGAGCCTTATTGCCCTCCATTGGACACACCCCAACACCTCAATGTCCTCTGTAAAATGAAGGAGCCAGAATCAAAAACAGTACATGAGATGTGGCCTCACTAATGCCAAGTACAGGGCGATGATTGCTTCCCTAGTCCTCCTAGCTACACTACTCTTGATACAAGCCAAGATGTCACTGACTTTTTTGGCTGCCTGACTACAGTGCTGGCTTATATTGAGCTGTCAGTCAGCACCCCGGAGACCCTTTCTGCTGAACAACTCTCAAGCCACTCCTCCCCCAGCCTGGAGCATTTCATGGAGTTGCTGTGACCCAAGTACAGGACTTGGCACTTTGTCTTATTGAACCTCCTGCATTTGTCAGTTGTCCTTAGCCCATTGATCAAGTTTGACCAGGTCTCTGCAGAGCCTTCTTACCCTCAAGCAGACCAATGCTCCAACCCAACTTAGTATCTGCAAATTTATTGTGTGCATTTGATCCCCATGTCCAGATCATCAATAAAGACAAAAAACGTTACCAGCCCCAAAACAGCCCTGGGGAACACCGCTAGTGTCCAGTGGTCAACTAGATTTAACTCCGTTTTCCACAACTCTCTGAGCCCAGCCATCCAGCTGGTTTTTTTACCATCAAAGAGTTCACCCATGCAGATTTTCTAATAGGGCGAAGGTGACAAATGCTTTACTGAAGCTCAGGTAGACCACATCCACAACCTTCCACTCTTTACCAAGAAGGTCACCTTTTTATGGAAAGAGATCAGGTTGGACAAGCAGGGCCTGCCTTTGATAAATCCATGTCAGCTGGGCTTGTTTCCCTGGTGGTCCTGCATGTGCCATGTAATGGCATTCAAGATGAACTCTTCTATAACCTTGCTGGGAACCAATGTTAAGCTGACAGGCTGGAGTTCCTTGGATCATTCTTCCAACCAATCTTCTTGTAGATGGGTATTATATTTACCAATATCCAGTCAGCTGGAACTACTCCAGATGACCAGGGCTGCTGGTAGATGATCATCTGCAAATGACTTTTTATTTAAATTGACGATAGCTCTTTATAGGAAAAGACTCCTAAGTATGTTTTTCAAATATCACTAATAACTTATTTCATAGAGTCTAAGCCCCAGTATACTTACTTCTGGGAATCTATTATAGAGCAAAATGGTAAACACAGTAAAAATTTTACAAAATGTTAAAAAATTATAAAATAAATACACAAATACAAAAGTTGTAGTGATTTTGCACAGATGTGTCACAGAAAATTTTCTTTTTTTCAAAATTAAATGAGCAAGTATGTCTTGTAATGACCTTGTATTTTGACTTCTAATTAATGTTTATTATGTTATATGATAAATGTCCTATTAAAAACAAAAAATGTCTACTTTTCAGCTCAACTTCATTTTCTGGAAAATTTTGAAATCTTCAAGGTGTGCTTCAAGACAAATCAAATGAAAATATCAAATGTCAAACCTGCTAAATGGCTCTTTCACTCTAACTCTATATGATAAATTATAAGCAAAATAAGACAAAGCCCAGCAAAGATTGAAGATCTACTAATAGAAATGCAGTGTTCTGTAAAATCAAGGAATGCTTTCATCAGGATGTCTGTAAATAGGTGGTTTTAAATAGCATAGATATAAAATTTTAATTGTACCTGAAAGTCATGAACAATGTATTTATTTTAATGAAGAAAAATGTATGTTCAAATGCATAATTCACTCATTTAATTGCCTTATTTCCTTTTAGACATATATTTATTTAAAATATTTTTACTGTCCCAGTGAATATATCACCAAACCTTATGCTTATTGCCTTCTAGTGTGATACACAGTTTTTGGTCTAGTCTCCTGAGGGGACAAGAAAGATGGCTTTGATGTGAGCTTCAGTGATTTCTCAGTATCAAAGGCAAGGAAAATTAATGATAACAGTGAAAGAAACTGCAAAAAACAGTCTAAGGACCTGAATTTCACATTCTCTAAGCATAAGCCTTACAGGATTGCCTTTCTGGATATCACTGCTAGTTAAAAAGTAACTTGATAGTTTACTTCTTTTATGTAGCAAGAAATATACCCTTTTATGCTGGCTCTGTTGCTAATGGGTAGCCTTTGAGCAACTGAGAAGATATTCACAGTTTGTGATTTCCAATTTAGTTTGATGAAATGCTTAGAAGAGTGTTAGGAATTAAAGATTTAGGGAAAAAAATACCTAGTAAGTTATCATCTTTTTTGAGTTTCAAACTGTTTCAGCTTTTGCCCCAAAGAATTTATGCAACTGGATGGAGTGAATGGGTTTCAAAGTGAAAAGGAAAAAAAAAAAAATTATGGAGTTCCTTCCCTGTATACGCATAAAATGATTTTACAGCAGGCATTATGAAAAAAAACCCCAAAAGACCAAACAAACCAAAATCAGAAAAAAACAAAACAAAACAAACAACAAACCCAAACAAAAAAACCTCACACTAAATTAAGTGAACTAACTGATCAAAAAAAAACCCTAAAAACAAAACAAAGCAAAACAAACACAACAAAGCAAAAAACAAAACAAATTTGTTCATAGAAAAGGACTAGTAAAGACAATTTCAAACACATCAAAAGTTCTGGAAACTTTCAATCAATATCTGTATTTCTGGGGAAGAAAAACAACAATCATGTTTGATGTTGTTAAAATTGTAGTAGTTAACACAAGGAAAGCTAAGTGCTGTGTGTTTCTGTTTCTTTTGGAGTTCTCTTACATGAACGAGGGATTTTGTCTCGTGGGAAATAGCCTAGCATGTACTACACTGTTTGGAAGTAAGTTGCCACATATGAAAGACAGGATGTCATCCAGAGGGACCATGACAATCTCAATAAACCCAGAAAATCAACTAAATCCTGGGCTGCATCTAAAGCAGTGTGGCCAGCATGGGTTAAGGAAAGTGATTCTGACCCTCTGCTCTGGTTAGACCCACCTGTAGTGTTGCATCCAGTTTTGAGACCCCCAGCAATAAAAGGCCCTTGACCTTTTGGAGCAAGTCCAGAGAAGGCAACCAAGATGGTCAAAGTGATGGACCACTCCTACCAAAAAACAAAAAAGCAAACAAACAAACAAACAAAAAAACCCCAAAGAAAAAACAACAACAAAAACCAAACCAAAAACAAAAAAAAAAAAACACACAAAAAAAATGAAAAAAAAAAAAAAAATCTGAGTTTGTTCATTCTGGAAAAGAGGAAGCTTTGGGGTGACCTTATTGCTTCCTTCCAGTGCCTAAAGGGAGCCTAAAAGAAAGATGGAGACTTGGGGCTTTTAGAAGAGCAGGTACAAGGGACTTTAACAGGACAAGGGGGAATGGCTTTCAAGTGGAAGACAGGAGTTTTATATTAGATGTTAGGAAGAGATTCTTTACTGTGAGGGTGGTGACACACTGGAACAGGCTGCCCAGAGAATCTGTAAACACACCTTCCCTGAAGGTGTTCAAGGCCAGGATGGAGCTCTGAGTAACCTCGTCTAGTGAAAAGTGTCCCTGGAAAAGGCAAGAGGATTGGAATTAGATGATTTTTATTGTACCTTCCAACCCAGACCATTCTATGATTCTCCGTAATGCTGTGATTCTATAAAGTTGCTTACATAGACTTTAGTTTAGAATATATGGCACATTTAAACACAGCTCCAACCAAAGGAACAGTTTAAAACACCACTTACATTTGAAAAGTAGTCATAGTGCTTTGCTCCTTGGCTAGGTTCCTGACTTTCACAGTCAAACAAAATCTGGGTACGCTTTTCAGCACACACTGACATCTTATACATGTGATGGAGTTCTTCTTAGTTTTGTTTGCTTCTAGCAGAAACTATTAGCAAGACTTAATTTCAGCTGGTAATTATCAACAGTTGGTTGTGCTTTAATTTTTGACACACAGACACGTGGGATAATGGCATTTCTAATTTAATGGCTTTTTGCTTGCTCTCTGAAAGAACTCTCCAAGTCTTACTGAACACAATAATATTAAAGCAGCATGTTTGGCATTTATCTTGCTTGATGATGAACAACAGGGAAGAGCACTCTCTGGGTTCTTTTGATAAAATCCTACAAAGTGAAATCTGAAAAGAAAATAATTCAGTTGAAGATCTTTCAAAAAGAAATAAACAAAATATGAAGAAAGAGCTGGAAACTGCCTTTGGAAGTCTTTGAAGATAAGTACAATTATTGTCCTGAAAAGTCTAAGAAAGAAGACAGAAACTTTTATAATCTCATTAATTTTAGATTCATCAAGACAATAATGTAGAATGGTGCTTGTAATCTCTTAATTCATTTAACTCAGAGTCCCACCCACCACAAACATATAAAAAAAAAAATTAAAAAATAGATATGTTAACAGTACTGTGACAGCAAATGGTAGACAATATTATTTCTAATTGTAGAACTGTAGATACAAGACTGTTCTTGCATAGCAAAAATGTGTTAGATAGTACTCAGAATTCCAGGAACACAGAATAACTCATGTTAGAAAAGACCTCCAGAGGTCAACGGGTCTAATTACTCCCATGCAAAATCATAACAAAAATAATCTGATCAGAAGACTCAGAACAGATTCTTGAACACCTACAAGGACAGAAACCATATTGTTTCTCTCAGCACCTGTTACAGTGTTTATTCCCCATCATGGCAGAGTGAAAATTGCTTCTGTCATATCTGGATTTCCTGTGTTCAAGTCTGTCGAACCTGTTGTGTTCTGTCCATTCACTCTGCACTTTCAAACTGACTCTGTGTATCCTTTGATCAGATATTTACAGACAACAGTAAGATTTCATGTTCAACTTCTCTTCATCTGTTGGGCAGAAAATTTGCTTCAGCCATTCCACTTCCATCCTGTGTTCAAATCCCCAGACATTCCAGTGGGCCTCTACTGTACTCACTCCAATATATCTATCTTTCTATTTTTTGTGCTGAGTAGCCACAGCACCCCATTTTTAACCATACAACTGCAAAATGGAAGAGAAGGATAATTTCTCTGAACTTTCTGCACGTAAGCCCTTGTTAAAAAGCTCAGGATATGACTGGCCACCTATTATGCAAAGGTACATTTCTGTTGGCAGATATTGGAAGAAGAGACAATCAACAAAATGGAAAATTTAAGAGACTGATTTTTATATATGTTGTATTCAAAAACCTCACAAAGTTAGCATCCCTTCTCATGAAAACCTGTGTAATATGGCCTTAAGCAAGTAATCAATTAAACAGCATTAATTGAACAATATCAAATTTATAAGAAGTTATGATGGCCATTCTTACTGTTATTGATGTCAAACTGATCCTCTGAATACTAGAAACATAAATGAGATCTAAGAATTCAATAAAGAATATTATAGAAGAATAAGAAAAGTACAGTTAGACATAAAGAAATTATTTTTACGGCTTGTCCAGTAACTGTAGCATCAACAAAATACTAATATTTTTACCCAGGGAGAAAGAGTGCTCTAAACTTCCTTGAAGTTGAGAATCTTCCTCTATATTTCAGTGGGAAGAGTTCTGTTCACACAACTGAAGCTCAGTTCCCCACTGAGGATGATTCCCATGGACACAGAACAACTATTTATTGTGTAGTTTCCAAGCTAACGGATGTGACGTACTAAAATTTCAAAATGTTAATATTTTTATCACTTCAGGCACAGTCTCTTTTAAACTAACACAAAAGACATCAGCATTTTATGTGTTCTTTTGCCAGCTATAGTGATCCTCTTTTCAAAACAAAGCAAATGCTTTTCTTAAACTGGTTTATGGTCAGTACTATTAGAAGCCTTTTTTTGTGTTAAATGAAAAATATTGAAAAAAGATTAGGACATTTCTCTGAAGCTAAGCTGATCCAGAGAGACTAGTCTTAATGTAGTAAATAGTGATTTTTTTGCAAAGGTAGCTGGGCTACACCATATGAATGTTTTGATCCAGCCTTTCTTAAAAATACCCTGCTGCTCTATGTATTTCTAGGGAATAGCCATATACAGTTGGCTAGTCAAATAAATAACTACTTTGTAGGTTCACTTGGCAAAATGACTGTTTATTCTAAATAAGGGAAAAAAATACAAACAGGAACAATTTTTTTTTCACTTCTGAATATGTGGATCATCCATATCTTATCAGAGTGGTATAACTATGTGCTCCTTCTACCCTAAAATAAAACTGTTTATTGCTGTATCATAGACTTTCCACTGAAATAAAAGTAAATGGAAACATTTTCCTGTAGTCTTAGGTCTTTCTGATATTTTATTTGGTTTATATCTTTTTTTTAAAATTTTTTTTAAATTTATTTTTTATGTCCTACATCAAGATGTAATATCTTTATGAGGTTTTGAAAGCATCTGCAGCCCCAGCCCATATATTAAACCACGTCTTATAAGCTTGGTAACAGAAGAAAATTCAGGTTTATGATTACATTCAACTTAAATGCATATAAAGAGTGAAAACAAACACAAAATACATAACTTGTAATCAGTAGACATCAATCTGATAGAATTTAAAAGCAAAGATAGTTTAAGGTAAAAGGAGTGCAGAGCCATTGCAGTAAGTGAACAGAAGTCACTTAATGAAAGAGATAGGATTGGAAAATTCTGCTTTGCTGCAGAACACAAGTAGGAAAAATGGCATTTGGCATAGTCAAAGATGTTAGAATGTGAGAACATTTTTAAGAAGCATAGGAAGGGCTTTGCCTTTGTTACCTTATGAAGGTAACCTCTGAGCCTTTGGTCAAAACTGATGTCCCACATGTTTGTTTTTCAGGCTTTCATAATAGACTGTACTGACCTGTTAGAAAAAGTGGTTGGGAAAAAAAGTAGGTAACATGTAAAACATGGAAAAGTAACAGTTTTCCTTCATTCATATTGAGTATGATCTCTTGGGTAGTATGATCTCTTGATCTATGTCTATGAACAGGCTGGAGATGTCTTTCAGAGAAAGGTCAGGTTAGGGACAATGGCATAGACTGGTGAAATAACATATGATCCTTTAGTCCAACTTATATATTTTGCCCTTTACTGATGCTACTGATACTACTCACCTGAACTTGTCACTTGAGGCAAATTATCATGATACAGAAATTTCTTTTAAGAAAGCCTTGTCTTCCATTTCCCTCCTGCAACAAGATGCTATATATTGAAAACATGACACTACATGTTCTTAACATCTTGAATTTGTGAGTAACGTTATTGGAAAGTAAATTCCCTACAATGCAGGGTACCATTCCCAGTATGACTTCAATGGTGTGTTTCAAGATTTTTCCCCATCCCTATTGTAATATTAATTTAAATCCACAGGTAAAAATGTGTTGTGTTACGTTGAATTTAAGAAAGTAGGGTTTGGATAAGACTGTTTATAGCAGTGCACTAAGATTTTGAAAAGTTGTGTTTATATGACAGAAGGGATAATACTAATGTCAATGTTGAGGACTTTTCATAACAGCTTCTGCCAGATTCTGGCAGCCATCTCTGTTATCAAAGGTAAAAGAATCCCAGCCAAGGAGTAGTAAGTAATTTACAACTGCAATTCAACTCTCTTCTAAGAAAAAAGAAAGCCCTTGACATGAACTTCTCATTCATATATTAGCTAAAAATAATTTAATATTTCATATAAAATATAAGGTTATGTCAACTCAGTATTAAATATTCCACAATATTTGTTTTATAATTATAACACTATATAATTTTTTTTCCATGTATTTATTTATGTATGTGGAATTTTACAATGAAACAAAGTCTGCACCTGAATACTACAATACTTACTTATATAAGAATGCTACGGTAATATATTAATACAAAATAATGTCCTTGATAGCAGGCCACAATATTGTCCAATATTCTTTGTTTTTTCAGTTGGAGAATTTTCAAATTATTTTTTAATAGAAGATATACTGGGAAACACCTGGAAAAGAAGATATTTTGCAAAAGTTTCTCAACAAGAAATCTTAAGGACAAGATGACCATGAATGAAGAGGTAAAAGAGTATACATAAATTAATGTTTAAATTTTGTTTTATTAATAAGAGGTGACAAGAGCATATTATGCTACTAGGTGAAGTTTCAGAATTTTATTGTACAATGACTTCTTAGAGATCCATATAAGAAAATTGAAATAATAAGTGACAGAATATTTTTTCTTACTCTTGCCTCTGCATACACAGATCAAAGAAAGCTGGATAGGTATTTGTTGTGTTTGGCATCTTAATAAAAACTCTGAATTTTTATATTATTTAATCAACTTCTGGGTTCAGCTAGTATTTTAACCACCAAAATTAGCAATTTATATCTCCAAGAAAATGAAAACTATAACTGAAAATTAACTAGAAAAATCTAGACATGGCACTAATAAGTAAATAGATGAACATATTAAAGAACAATGTCAGTTAAATTGCTCCAGTTTATGTTTTATCCACATGCCCATTTTCAGAGGCTGCATATGATGTAGCAATAAAATTTTACCTGACAGCTTTCAGACCAGTCAGGTAAGCAACACCTGGATTTAGCTTTTCTGGCAGTTAAAAGTACTGAACTGTAAAAGGTTTCCATTTATCAAAATAGAATGATATTAAGACATATTCATGTACAACAGTAATATTCAGTATTATTCTTTTTAAGAAACTAACTGAAGTCAAACGGGTATATTTGGAGTTTACTTTCAATGTTTTTCTTACACTAATGTGAAACAAAAAATATGATGAGGAAAAGATAGCTCTATAAACAAGAATGCAAAAATCACTCTTAGGTTCTCCCTATTTTCCAGAAGCTATAACTTTTCAAAGTACTTCACAGGCAGAAAAATGTTGAGATTCTTGACTTGGAGAATTCTGAATAATTTTTTCATCTCTATATAGGAATCATTGATCAGAGGAAAGACTGGAAGAAAAAGTTTTATGAAAGGGAAAAACTGAGTAAACATAGTGATTGCATGGACACATCTATTCATTATTTTGTGTTCGCTTGTTTTTATTATATATCTTGTATTCCAGAGTGAGCTTTAAGGCAATTGTCATTTTTATTAAGAAAATACCCCTGAGGAAGTTTATTTGAAATTGCTCTCATCAAATACGGGCTTATACTTTGTAGTTTTTATCACAGTTTTCAATCTTGTAAAGTTCAGGTCTCTAAGGTTGTCAAAAAGATTCTTACAAGTAGTGTAGACAGGAACTGGATTCTTTAAGTATTTATGCAGATCTTTGTAGTCCTTCAAGTAGGCAACTAAAGTGGTATGCCATTGGATTACTTCGCAAACTTAGTTTTGTGGGATGGAAAGTAACAGAAAGAAAACCTTTACTTGAAAATTATTTGGTGAGTTTTTAGGATAAGAGATGATTTTTTTATGAAGTATAAAATTTATAAATTCAAACAGCAAGCGTGAACAGAATCTTTACTCCAATATAATCTCCAAGTATATTTATATATAATTTTCTGCCCAGTTACATTACTCCTTCATGTGAGGTCAATGCAATTTGCAATGATATCAATAAAACTTCTTCCTGAGTTTGAATCTGAAGGGCTAGGTTCATTTGCCTTGGCAGGGGACTTAGCCACAACTCCTTTGGTGATGGACACTATTGTCTTCTTTACACACCCTTTGTTCTGTTAGCTAAAGACATCATGTGACATACCTTCAACTTCTCTTTCAGCGTTCAATGTCAAATAAACTATATCACTCAGATCAGTAGAAGCTGAAATGTTGGTCCTGCTAAGGGTATCACTTTTTTCAGTTTAAGTAAGAAGTTACAGCAATTTAGCTTCCTTTAAATTCAGATCATATGCCATTCCTACTCTTCTAAACAAATTATGTTTTCATTAGTTGGAAAGACAGAACTGGGGGAGTGGGGAAATTTTTAATGGATTGCACTCAATTCCTCTTAAATGTTTAAACAGTACATATTTAATTTTTTGTCAGTCTGGAAGTATTAGAGTATAAATGCCTTAGAACAGCAGTTTGGCAAAATCTTCCTAGGATTTCTGATTCTGTTGCTCTAGTGCAATTATTGCTAAAATTTCATAATACATATGCAGGGTTATGACAACTGACTGTAGCAGGAGGAAAAGAAAAAAAAAAAAACAAGGAACAAACTTTGTTCAGGGAGAAATTGTCCTTTGTGGTCAACACCTTACCTATTCATTTAAACATCAACTTTTACGTTTTTTGAAACAACAAACATTCATGCTTTAACATATTCTTTGATTAATTCAATAAAGAGCAACACACTTAAGTAGAAGGACATTAGGAAGCAAAACTTAAAAAATGCAGGAAATTATATGTGCAGGAGGAATAAAAAGGTTTATTCCAGCAGAAAATTCATTAATTAACAAACTAACATAACAATGATAGAATGAGCAAAATAAAACTGTTGAGGAATAAAAATTAATTATTCCTTTCTTTCCTTTTTTCCCCAGACAAATGAATTTATGGCTAGCAAGAAAATATAGTATCACATGTGCTTTAATTTGCAGATTATAGAAGAGATTTGGGGTTAAATCTACTTCTTCATTTTGGTAAAATTCACATTTTCTCTGTGTGCATTTAACATATGAGGATGAAAATAACAATAGCTTTTGTCTCCTCAAGATCAATGAAGATTCTGTTTGAAATATGTTCTTCTTGGAGTATAATGCTGAATTACATTACTAATTTTTTCTAGGAAGCCCAAGTCTCTGACTGAAGTGCTAAATGTTTTACTTTGGGAGGAGTATAGATTGTCTTGGCATTTGACTATATTATGTTCTTCTACAGATGAATGAACTATTATATCATCTTCCACCTAGTAAATTACAAGTTGACATTTTCTTTTAGATAAGTACGATCACATATTTTCTTATAATTATTTAGGTATAGAACTGTTTGTTTTCAAAATCTTATTGTTTTTGTAGTTACCATCTTAGATATTTCACTTAGAAAGTATTTACTTTTGAGAATTACTCCCCCTGGAACTAGTAAGAGTAAAACGAAGTAACCCAATAAAGCTTTTGCTCATTTGAGTCCTGATAAAGAAGTAGGCAAGGCAGTAAGTAGAAAGAAATTATTTGTTTACTTAACATATTGAGATGGACAGTGATAGGTACTCATGCACATGCAACAGAAGCTTAAAAGTCTTGAGGGTTTTTTTTATTCCCCTTTAAATATTGTCTTTTTAACTTCCAGCCTGTTTTCTGTTACGGCTCCAGCTCCATAAAGTCAGCTGTCATCAAGAAACTTGCTTAAATCATTGATTCTTTCCTTAGATTCCACATATAAGATGTTTCCTAATGTTGCAATATGGCAGACAAATTATTATCAGTCCCTATTCATAGTTTCTGCAGTGTCTAGGCACAAACAAAGATGAAGATATAACATTAACTCTGACTGACTAACTCAATGTCTAAAGGTCAAACCGGTCTTTTGAAAAGTAGTTGTATTTCAACAGCTTCTGTTACTGGGTTTCTGGAACAGAACATCAAACACCAATTACCACCAAAAAGTCACATACTGTGATAGCATTGTATCACTGAACTTCCTTATAATTTTTGACATATCCAGTTATAGGAACAAGCCAAATGTAACCAGGCTGCATCTGGACACTTGAGAACATCCAAGAATACACTGATATTGACTGCCTATTTTGGTTTGGCCTCCTGTGCTCCATACCTTCTCCATGCTCCTCTCACACTTCCTTTCCCTCAACCATTCCTGTTATCTTTTTTAGTCATACTCTCACTGATCTCAAGTTCTTTTGTCAAGAGCCTCTCCTGAAATTCACATCATACTAGCCATTTTGTTCTTCCTTGCTGTCCCTTTCCAGGGTAGGACAGGGCAGTATCAAGGAAGGGGCATGGCTAGGATGATGAGGTTATTCTATCATTTCCAGGCTGTAGGGGGAAAACCTCTATCTCCTGAGGAGAAGGGGCTCCTTTGTGTTGAGGAAACATGGCGGAGGGATCTGTCCAGTACTGACTATATTTGAGGGGTGTTTTATACCCTCTGTTATTAATATTGTTGTTTTTACTGTTCGTTTTCTTATTTCATAACTCTTTCCAGTAAATTGTTCTTATTTCAACTTGTGATTTTTGCCTTTTGTGCCTCCAATTCTTCTCTTCAGCCCCCAGCAGGGGAGATGGAGGGGAAAAATGAGGAAGTAAGAGAGCCACTCATTTGGACAATGTAAGTGGAGTACTGAATCGAGGAGTTCCATTGCTAAACCATGACACTAGCCAAATCACAAAATAAAAATCTTAAAACATTTATAGAAAAAGAAGAAGAGAAAAGCAATGCCTATAAGTTGCAATTCTAGGCTTGTTGGACAAGAAATACATAAAAAACTGAGCATTGACAACCAGCATAATATGTAGCCAAAATCAGCACTGGTAAACCCAAAGAGGTTCTATGAATTTGTTGTCTTAGTTCTGGGATGTAAACTTAGCCCTTTTTCCTTTATTCCTTCTACCTCATTATGTAGGGTTTTTTTAATGCCAGAGAATCCTAATAAAGTATGGGCTGTGGTCAAGAAAATTCAGTTTCATTAAAAAAAAAAAAATTGATTTCCAACCAAATATAAATCCCTGAAAATCCCCATTTAGTTTCATTTAACATGCTATTTCAATATGTTTTCTGAAAATCAAATTGTAATTGTGACACTTCAACACTGCAAATATAATGAAG
The DNA here is from genome assembly GCA_018697195.1 of Certhia americana. Classification (NCBI taxonomy): domain Eukaryota; kingdom Metazoa; phylum Chordata; class Aves; order Passeriformes; family Certhiidae; genus Certhia; species Certhia americana. Next base: position 74,350,525 of record CM031858.1, read on the forward strand.
TAAAACTATTTACTTAAAAAGAAGATACTGAATACAGATATCTCTGGCACCACACCATATATATAATATATATATAATATGTATATAATGTTTTCCTTTGTATAATTTTAAAAGGAAATAATTGTTAGATTGGTGAGATTGGTGAATTGAAGCTATTGAAATTCCTCTTTAGTTATAAAATGTAATTGTAAAAAAAAAAAACAAAAACAAAAAAGAAGAGAGAAAAACTATTTGATTTGATATGTTATTTTACATAGAAATTTACTATGAACAGAAAAAATTTTAAGGATATAAAATATGAAACCTGAGGATGGAAATTTTCTTAATGTTACCTCTTTTTAAACTTTTGCTTTCCCTCAGATTCTTGGCCATTGGAATAATGCATGAGGATATGAAAACTGCATTTTTCAACATAAGCAGAACACATGAGGAGAGTTACATGTCCAAAACTAGTAGACTCAGAGAGTTTTTTTATATCCCAGGTAAATTTTTCATATCTCATAATTCTGGTGGCATTGGTACTAACATTCTACAGGTTTTTGGTTTGCTGTTGTTAGGTTTGGTTTTTTTGCTTGGTTGGGTTTTTTTTCTTTGATTTCTGTGTGTTTTGTCTTCCCCTTTTGCTTTGGACTGGAGAATGGGGGAGCCTACATTATTTTACACATGCACAGACCCCATCGCTTCAGTGTTCTGCATGAAATTGAAACACATTAAACCAAAGGCCATATTCCCTCCTTTATGAATATCTTTGGCATTTAAACTATTTCAATCAAGTGCAAGCCCATGGTATGTAAAAATTAAGCTCTGGATTTCATATATAAAATCCCTCTGGAGTACATGACTTTGGGAGAACTGATGTTTGATTTTTTTCTCTTTTATCTTTGATTGTAGATACAGTAATTCTGGCCATATGAGATCTGCTCTTAATTGAGGCTCTGTATGAATTTCTGTATCCTTTGATGCCAGATTTCAAAGACACAATGTAAGGTTTTGAGGTGACCAAAAAGGGTCACAAGAAACCTCTAGAGTAAGATCAATGTCTTGGACAGCAATGTAAGAACACCTAATTCTTCAGCTAAGACTCTGGCAAAAAAGAGCACTGAGACTGCAGTAACATAAAATTGTCGCTGTGATTGAAGGTGTGACAAAATCCCCTTTGCTTATAATGAGGATAGGGATCAAGCCTGTGATAAAGTAGTTTCCTTTCATGTTGTGTTGTAGCCTTCTATTTAGTGATCAAAGTGATTGGTTTCATCAGGTTTTGTGTTTGGGGTTTATTTTATTTTATTTTGTTTTGTAATTAATTTCCTCTTCACTTTTGGTATACACTTGGTATTCTACTACATTGCAGAATTTATTTCCTGTACTGATTTCTTGCTTATAACTCAATCTTATCTCAATATTTCATTCCTACCAATCTTATTGCTGGCTCCTAGGCAGGATACTGCAGATAACCCAGGCTTTCAAATGTCTTGCCATAAGGGCTAAAATATAAATAATAATAAAAAAAAATATTTAAACTGAGACAGTGAAAATGTAGTGGTTTGGACATCACATAATAAATTAAAGACAAAATGGCACTGAAGTCTCATAATCAAATAAAAACTGTGTATATTACATGGGGGAACTATTTTATTTTTTATATAGAGGCTAGGAGAGAGTGTATACGAGTTCTGCTACTTTTGTAGAACAGCAGCCATCTGTTTCTCCACACAAGCACACTGCTTGCCAGCTTGTAGCATGGGCAAGGAAATCTCACCTCTGCCTGTGCACTGACACTTTTCCAGGACAATATCTGGTCTATTGTGTTTCAAGGTCCTGGATTTTATTGTGTGTACAATAAAAAGGTTTCAGTCAGCCTCTCTGAAAGTAATGTGAGAGAAGCACAAAGTGAGTTGCACAGGACCTGTACAGTTCACAGGATCTGAAGAATAAATTTTAACCATCTCTCTAAATTCATATCTTTCTGATGGTGTACAAGGGGCTTTGAACTGCAATGGCTGACAATACAAACTTCAGACAGGTTTCTAAGTTCAGAGGTAAACATCACAGAGTCTGCTGCTTTGCCTAAGACTATAAAATGAGCCCTTTTTTCCCCCAGAAAAATCACACAAATGTGATTGCTGTTCAGTTGGCCTCAGTGGTGGGTCACCTTCCCTACACTTAATGAGAGTGGCTGTGTAAGTAGCAAATTGTGAAAACCAGGCTGTCAAATAAGACTGTGGAACCTCTGTGTGGGTGGACATACAGAATCATAGTACTGTTCAGATTAGAAAAGACCTTTAAGATCACTGAGTCCAAATGTTACCACAGCACTGACAGTTCCACCACTAAACCATGTCCCTATGTGCCATACCTTTACATCTTTCAAATACCTCAGTGATGATGAATCCACCACTGCCCTGAGCAGATACTTCTAGTGTTTGAAACCCTTTGTTGAAATCTTTACTTAATATCCAGTCTAAATCTCTGCTGGTATGCCTTGAGTCCATTTACTCTTGTCTTACCACTTTTTACTTGAGAAAAGTGACTGACCCCCACCTCACTACAGCATCCTTTCAGGTAATTGTAGGGAGTAATAATGCTCCCCCCTCAGCTGCTTTTCTCTAGGCTAAATAACCCCAGCTCCCTTAGATGCTGTTCTTGAGACTTTTTTTATAAAATTGTGGCCATTGACTCTATGTCCAGGCAGAGTCCAGTGACAAGTGATGTCCCTTAGGGAGTCCATCTTTTTACTGGTGCTCTATATTATGGTTATCAACAACACAGACAATAGGATCGAGTGCACCCTTGTGAGAGACTGAGATGTTAGTGGTGAATAACTCAATTTGCCATTTGTAAAAACACCAGGTGCTGTACTGACAGTGTGCAAGGGAACAGCCTGGGTGCAGAGGGGGTGGTCACCAGAGGATAACCATGACAAATCAACATTTATTTAACAACAAGCTGGGTTTTGAGTCAGACAAGGGAGGAGGACAATAAAAAGCAGACACTGTGGAGGACTGTGGGTAGTCATTCAGTCCTGTCATTTCACTCCAATCCACCCCAAAGGATCTATTAACAAGAACCTGAGTTGCCCTTGTCTTTAGAGGCAGGTTGTAACAACCCACAGCAAGTTTGCAGATGACACAAAGCCGAGAGGTTCCGTTTACACAAGACAGGATGGCATCCAGAGGGACTTGGACAAGAACTAGGCCCACAAGATCATAATAAAGTTCCAAAAGTCCAAATGCAAGGTGCTGGGTAAGGATAACTCAAGGCATGAGAACAGACCGGGAAAAGAACTCATTGAGAAAAGCACTGTGGAAAAGGGGCTCTTGAGGATAAAAACTGGATGTGATCTGGCAATGTGCACTTGCAACCCAGAAAGTCATCCATGTCCTGGGCTGTATCAAAAGAAACATGAACAGGAGGTTGAGGGACTGATTCTGTCCCTCAGTTCCACTCTTCTGAGATGCCATTTGGAGTATTGTGTCTGCATCTGGAATCCTCAGTACAGACCTGTTGGAGCGGGTACAGAGGAGAGACACAAAATTGATTAGAGTGCTGAAGAAACTCTCCTATGAAATTCAGCCTGAAGAAAAAGGTCCAGTGAGACCTCATTGAAGCCTTTCAGTACTTAAACAAGTCTTATAAAAAAGAGGGAGGACGAATTTTTAAACAGGCAGATAGTGATAGGAAAAAAGGGATGAGTTTATAACAAAGGGGGTAGGAACTTAGATTAGATGTAAGAAACACGTTCCTCACAGGGTAGTGGGGCACTGGAACAGGGTGTGCAAGGAAGTTGTGGGTGCCCAATCCCTGGAAGTGTCTACTACCAGGTCGGACAGGGCTCTGAGCAACCTGGTCTACTGGAAGGTGTCCCTGCCCATGGCAGGAAGGTTGGAACTAGATGGTCTTTAAGGTTCCTTTCAAACCTAATCATTCTATGAATGATGCACTGATGATTGTTTACATGCTTCACCAGGTCTGTTGTCCTCTAGACTCACTCCAGCCACTTCAATGTCTTTCTTGTAGTGAGGGATCTAAAAGTGAGCACAGTACCTGAGGTGTAGCCTCACCAGTGCTGAGCACAGGGGAACAATGTATACCTACAATGATGAAACTCCCTCCTTCTGGCCTCCCGGAAGGATGTATGGAAGTTATGTATGTCTGTATTTGGATATTTTTGAAGCTGAACATAAGCTTAGGACAGAAATACAAGGAAAAAGGACCAGAATAAAACTTGAGCAGCAACTATTATTTTGCATTTTTAGAAATATGTTCACCCTGAAAGATCCTGCAGTACTGATTTAGTATATCAGTCACTTTAAATAGCAAAAAATTGATTACTGAGTTTAATGCAACTGCACTGTGTGCAGTAAGAAAATTCTCATTTTGTTGGTTCATCTGTTTCCATTGTGAAAGAACACACTCATTTCTTATCAAATGCATTGACATTGCATGATGCCATTCTCAGAGCCATGGCTCTCTACAATTCTTGGATATACTTTGACCCATTCATTTTTACAGTTCTCTCCAGTAATTGATTTTGTATATAACACCAGGATAGATGCAGACCCTAGAACCAAAGTGCAGTGCAAAGATGTCAGGATGAAAAAGCCAGAAAAAAACTATCAATGTATATAAACTACTGCAGAATAACATCTTTCTTCTGTTTTCACATTAATCATGGCAACATATGAGTCAGAGAGCTACTTAAAATAACTTTTTTTTAAAAAGAGTTTATGCAGCATATCTATCTGCATGATGGAGCATTGGTTCTAGGGTAGCACATGGCCATACTGCAAACATATTAATGACGTTTTAAAACAAATAAGTAAACAAATAATTAAGTAGATGTATAGGCAATTCTGTCATTCTGAGTATAATAATCCACTCCCTAGGGGGGCATAGTCCCCCTGTGTCCCAGTGATGGTCAGGCTCAAGACCAGTCCTTCTGAGGGCAATGGACAGGTGAGGTTATGGTGAGTGTGTGGTTGAGGCACCAGACTGGAATTCACAAGGCATATGGCCAGGCACAGCTGCCACAAAACTAAGGCAGATACCAAGGATGAGAACTTCAGATCAAATTTAATCCACGCAATGCATATGAATTAAATGATAAAGGAAGACTGCAGCTCTACACACTATATCTTTTATTCTCCTATATTCGAAGGACAGTGAAAAGTCTGTTAACACAAACTGTTTTCATATTAGCCTGTAACACAGCCAGCAAAATCATCTACCTTGCTCTGAATTTCATGCTGGAATTTGTGTCACTCAGATCATGCCAATTCTTTGTAATGATTGCATAATGACCTGCTAAAGTGCACAATTAAGGACACCAACACATTTCATACTTTTTAAAACAGAAGGGACTGGAGTCCATGACTTCTTTTTCTTTTTTTTTTTTTTTCCCATTTTCTCCCCCTTAATAAATCTGTAATAATGTTTTGCCAGTAAGCTGAAAGCACAGCTTTCAATCACTTTTTGCGGCAGAGTGGTCAATGATCCAAAAATGAAAACATAGGCCTATTGCCAGAAAAATGACTTTATTTCAGCATCCCTCAACATCCAGTCATGCAGGAACTCAAAGAAAAATTTAAAATTTAGTTCCCAGCTACTGAAAATGCTCAATCAGAAAACTTTTGAGCTAAGTATTAGAAGATAAAGGTTCAGTTTCCAGATGTGACCCAATCTGCAACATGGCTTTCGTCAAGATGTGACAGAAAAAACTTATATGATCACTTGGTCTTCCCTTTCTATCAATAGCTTGTCATAGACACAAGGCCATTTTTAGAGTTATTAGACTCTTTTTAAAATTATTTTGAGTTTTGAAGGAGAAGGACTCTTATTCTGAGCTTGCACAAACACTCAGTGGAAAATAAATGTAATTGCCTGAATTGTATCATGCAGATAAAAAGGCTCTAGTTACTGATAGAACTATTGTCTTCTTTAGGAAACTGGATTGTTTCCTTCTGAGAGAGAAGCTATTATTTCCAGCTCTAAAAAAAAAAAGTCCAAAAACACAAAAAATCACCTCCTAACTTTCTTTGTGGTTCTCATTTTGCAGGTCAGAACTGCAAGGTTTCACTTCTTTCTTTCCAACAGAGAGGTAATGTAAAGTGATGACCACAGGTATGTTTTATATCTGATAGCCTAAGGTCATGCCAAGTTCCCACTTTATTCTTTTCCCTAAGCACTTCAGAGCTCAGATTTGGGTGACATCTCAAATGCCTAGGTAAAAGACTGGCAACAGTGTGCAAGCTGACATTTTCTGCTCATAATGTATCTATATGAAGGTTAATTTTCAAGCAATGTTATGTGATAAATGGTCACACTTTGTACAACCATTTTACTCCTGCTTCCAGAACATATATCCCCCGAAGGCTTTTTCAACACTTTTGAGTCATAGCAGGAAAGGGCTGAACGAACAAATTTGTCAACATTGATCAAAGCTGACATTCATGCTCCCCTACAGAAGCCTTCTATGTCAGTTTTCTTTACCCTGCTGTTTTCAAGGCTTCTCATGTGTTTTTATAACTGGTGATAAGATGTGTTGATGTACAGTTCAGATTTATCTTTTGATTCAGCAAGTATGGGAATTTCCAGATCTAAACCTTGCCAAATTAATTTTTCAGATTAATTCTCAACAACAGACAATTGTCTGTGCAAGTACAATATGGATAACTCTGCCCCTGATAATTTTGACCTTGCCTATGCACTATTCCAACTTCAAATTTTTATGTTAATCAATTAATAATCATGAAAATATTTTTCTTTTAGAAAACCTTGAGGTAATTTTCAATTAAATAGAAGGAAGTTTTTTTGAAGAGCTGTTACTAGACAACAAAGCTGTGAATAACATTTGGTAAATTCTCTGGTCTTGACAAATGAGTATCTATATGTCAAATAGCATGGCATAGAATTTTAAAGTTCTTTCAGTCATATTTTGTACTTTTTATAGTATATAGTTTTATATATATTGCATGGAGCAAGCATTTCAAGAAGACGCATTAAGAGAGAACCTATAATTAAAAAATGTCTGGCCATAACCTTTATATTCATGATATTAAATAAGAAAGTCATCAACAAATATTTATGCTTTCTGCATGCAGACATTTCAGATCAGTGACTAAAGCCCATTAACCAAGAAAATCATATTGGTAACATGTTCATTAGAACTACTGTGAATAAGATACAATTAGTGTTGCACAGGCAGGATTAATTTTTAAATTTTACACAATTAAAATAACCATAATCTGTGTTTTTACGGAGAGAAATTTCAAAGCACTCTTTCACACAAAGAAATGACTCAAAAAGTGTGTAAGTTAAAAGACCATAAATATTTTTTAAAAATCCCTAACCATGAAATCTTACAATTTCCATCTCTTAACATCCACTTGCTAGGCTAATTACAGCAATAAATAAATTACATTATTTATAATTATATCTTCATATTCTTCTTACTGTCCTTCACCCAAGATGTGAGGGGATTGTTCTTGATGGAGTAAAATCAGGAAATATACAAAATAAACCCACTTCATGATCAATTCAAATATTGGAGGATGTTTTGTTGTTTTGTTTTTTTTTTTCCTTAAGCAAAAGCAATACACATCTAATAATGACACAGCAGTTGACAACTAATTGTATATTTTATGTGATTCATCTTCTGTAAGCCTGGCAATAAGATGACTTCTCTCTTGTTTTTCCTAAAGGTCTGAACATCCACATCTCCCACTGATATTGTCTTGCAGACTTGTTTATTCAGGACTCTAAAAAAATAAAGCCCAGAGGTTATTTGATAAAACAGCTGGACAGTAGCTCCACAATTAATCTGTCATGAAAAACAGCTGAAGGAATGGTCCCATGGAATGTAAAATAAATAGAAAAAAGTGTTAAAAGATTCTTAGGCAATTAAGCACTAAGATTAAACCAAACAAACTCCCTTCATCTTAGAAATCCACTTTATCTTTCCATAAAATTTTGTGAACTGTAAGAACTGCTGGATTTGTGATACAGAAAAGATAGAAATCATCGAGGCATCCTTTATATTAAACATTTATATTGGTGCTATCTTCTGTTTCTGAAAATTCTGAAGGTCTTTATTTCTTTTTTAATATCTAGTATGAACTCAACCATGTTTGGTTTGTGATCTGATTTAAAGATTGGAAACTCTAGACCCATAGTGCAACCACAGATTAGAGACTGGGGAAAAGACATGAGACTTCCCAGTACTCACGATATTCTGAATTTAAGTGTATTGCTGAGTGTGAATTTGGCTCACTGAAGCTTAATTTGCTTAAGCTACAATACTCTACATGTAAATGAAAAAAAAGGTGGTCTGTGGGACTCAGTTTAGGTATTTAAGGAAATATGGAATGGATTTTCAGGGTAGATGAATACTTGATAGTGAAATGTCAATGAGATGGAAAATATGGTTTTGGGACATGGTAACATAATTACAGTGCTAATCAAGGACAATGCAAGACTCTCTAGTAAAGTTGACAAGCTTGAGAAATAATCCAGGATTAAGCATTTCAAGATTACTGGTGTCCCAGTGAGAAAAAGCCTAAGAATTTAGTAATCTTTATGGCAGCACTTCAGAAAAATGAAGTAAAATATTTATTTTCAGAATGATTTTGGGCTGCTTTACCATAATAATTTGTGTCCAGTCACATCTTCATAGGTTGTCTCAAAACTGGTCCAATTTTCACAAAGCACTTTCTTCAGAAGCACTACAATATGCAAAAGAAAATCCACATTGTTTATACATGTTTATACACATGCAGATGCTGATACATATATTCTCCCTCCTCTCTGACATGATTTTAAAAATCCTCCTCTATTCAATTATATATGAATGTAATCATTCATACTAGTTTGAATCTGTAGACCAATAGTCAGACCCTGGAAACAGAGCGACTTCAGAGCTTAACACTCTTTCTCTTATCAGCTATTTATTGCTGTCCATTAGATATATTATCAGATTTCAAACACAAAATCACAAGGGATTTATATGTGTTATCACTCATGCATAACTGCCACAGAAAGGCTAATTACACCTTTTATTCACAATTATCATTTCCCTTTTAAAATCCAGCTAAATGATAACAATTATAAATATAAAACATGCTTACAATTAAAATTTTACTCTTCACATAAAGACCAGCTCAGCAAAATTATTTTTCTCCCCACTGAAAAGCATGAATTGATGGCAGCATTCCCAGGTGAGCACATCTTTTTATTGCCTCAAACTTTTTCTGTGAAGCATCATTTTATCATTTCATCTTATTGCATGTTACATGGAAATTGAGGTTGACAAATGACACAAGTCTCAAAAAAATGGGAGGCTGTACTTCTAGCCTTTTTTGTTAGCCCCCACAAAAGATAACACCTGTATCACAAGGAGACTGAAAAGATTTTTTTATTATTTTCAGCTAAGAAGAGTACAGTTAATTTATATTTTAATGACAGATATTTCTGAGAAATTATGTGATTGCATTCTACTGGAAAGGCATAAATTGTTGCTTTTTTTAATGCTCTAAAGGCCTAAAGTGGCATGACATTTGAGCTTGGTGCAAAGTCTGTGTCAGGTCTGACTGATGTATGTCAGTATGTCTTTTGCCTACTGAAAACAGACAAACATTGACTATGGTGATTGTTCAGCAGTCATAAAATAGGTTTTACCATATGAAAAAAGGGGAAGAGGAACAGTGCAAAGTTTACATTTAATTTCCAAAATACTGGTATAAGTCAAAGTAGAAGATTGCACCTGTTCACTTAGATTAATTTATTGCTTTTATATTAGATGCACTTTTTTACTAATGTCAGAAAAAATGAGTTGAATATTAATATTTCTATAAAGGTGGGATAGGAGGTGAGGCAGTGTACGTGAAAAGGCCATCTGATAAATAAGAAGAGAGTGGGGGTAGTTATCACACTTCAGAGTCTGCGGTCAGAATAAACCAGTGCCTCTAATTTCTTTAGGCTACCAGCTCCCAACTGAGGGTGTACTCTGGACTCTCAGGAAGAAGATAAATTACTTTAATATGTAACTCACACTCTAAGATAGAATTTCTCCATGTCAGAACACATATTTTGTCAGAAAATTTTGTCAAAGCTTCTAGAATGATATATTATTATTTATTAATCTAGCACCAGAATCCAAGTACTTGTTCTGGTATTAGACACTACAACACATTTCAGGATACAAGAAATTTTCCAGAGCCGGACATATTAAAATCTCAATATTCTAAAAAGAAGAAAGGAAAAAAACACATTTGACTGGTTCTGATGAAAACTGTCCCTTTTAGCAATCAAGTACATTGAATGACCAGCATCATGAAAACCAATACAGGCATGTACTACCATCTTAGTAGATGAAAAAGAATTATGGATATCCAGGATTGGGGAAATTATGCAAGGGGTACCCCTGAGTGACAACACCTCATTTACCAACCCATTTTTTGGCTATTGTGTAATGCACAGAATAGATTTAAGGGACTTGAAGAAAGATAATGTCATCATTTTGAAGATATGAGAGGTCAGAATGAGAAGAATATACTGTCCATTCCTTCAAGATGGTTTGGGAAATGGGGGAAACTTCTTTATTGAAAATCAGCTTAATATCACCAAATACAGGTACGGGTACTGCTTGCAAAACTGTAGGTGGGGGTCAATGTCTTGCTGTCACAGGAGAGATGAAAGGTTGGGCAGAGATAGGTCATAAGGGCTTAAAATATGAAAGCAAATAATTTACGCTTGGTGCAGCAGGGAACAGAAAGACGGTGGAGAGAAGTAAAAAGAGGATTAACAAGAGCTAATCCTAGATATGAAGGTTTGTATGGTTTATGTAGATTATCGCCTCTGCAGTGGAAATGGATTTGTTGCAGAGTGGCACCCAAATGCGTATATTTCCTGCAAATTGTGAATTTAAACCTGTCAAGCTGTTTTTTGAGTTACAGGTCATCAGAAATACTTTGATAAAGAGCAGCTACACAGTGATGGTTACAAGCAGACTTCTGTTATATGCTAAAATGTTTTTTTCTCTCTTTATTTTGCATAGCAAAATATTTTTATTATTGCAACATTTTTTAATCAAGCAACAATGAAAAATTTTTACATGTTCTGAAGGCCAGTGACCAGACTATGAAATACCACATATTTGAAAATAATCCTTTTTTAAAAAAATATTCTTTAATTAATCTATCATATTTTGAAGTCACTTCATTAAAAAAAAAAAGGATAAAATTTCAAGCAAAGGTACCGTGACATTAGATTTATGCTGCGCTTACAGTCAAATAAGAATAAAAACTAGAAAATTGTCAATGTGCACACACATATGTCTGTGTTTCTATCTATCTATCTATCTGTCTGTCTGTCTGTCTGTCTGTCTGTCTATCTATCCACAGTGAACCCCATTTTAAATATTAGAACAGCCACAAGAAAAAGATGTCTTCAGAGAGAAGCTGGGAGACTGCAGAAATGCTCATATCTGTAGGGAGTAAGTAAAAGTCTGTTTTCTATTGAATAACAGGATTGTACTGGCTAGCTGGAAGTGCTAGGATGGACAGAGCCCTGATTCCCTTCCTACAGGGAGTAGTTGGTGAATCTGACACATTGTCTTTTGAAATGCTAAGGTCAGAAAAATTCAAAAACTTACTTGGAAAGTTATGTTGTCCCTAACATAGATGTTTGTAGGGAAGCTTTTGACCCGGAGTTTTCAGCAGAATATGGTTTAGAGTTATTACAGCCTATAAAAATGAACATGTCTCTTGCTTTTAAAGGTCAAGAAAATCAGAACAGTATTATCTCAATGTTCATCCTCTGTGAATACTGTTTCATATACTCATAGCCTTCCTTTTACAAAAGCAGACTAATTTTCTGACTAGAATGGCAATTTACTAGGATGTCTGAACCTCCTAATAAACTTCAAAAAATAAATGACTGCCTGATAAGATTGTCTTTCATTGTGTAACAACAGTTTATTCAGTTTCAAGGGTAACTGCGTGTAATCTAATCCTGCTTTTTAAAATATCCTCCCTGCAGAGATTATGTCAATTAACTACAGAAATACTCTTGAGCTTCAAGAGTGTCTGAACTTATGTGCTCAAGTGAGCTGATCATTTATTGGATGGTATGTCTCAAATGTGTGCTCCTTCTGGTGGAGTTTAATGTTTACTGAATGTCACAGATTTTTTGAACTGGGGAACTATTCAGGAAATTATTAATTACATAGCTGGAGTATCCCAGTGGTTTTAAGAGCTGTTTTCCCAATAATAGTTATGTAATTTATGCTTGGTTTAGAAGCATTGCTATTTTTATCTCAGTTGTATATTTTGATTCACATCACCATGCAACAATCTAAAAATGCTATAGATGAGGATGACGGGGTTTTTCTTATTTTCCTCTCATTTCACACCCAAGGTCTCACCCAAGAAAGACTGAATTTCTCAAACTAACTTAAATTTGTAGAAGGCACTTGCAGAATTTATCTGGGCAGCTCTTGACTCTTAATAAAATAGTATGATTGTATTTATAACTTGGGTTCTCAGGGTATGGATGATTTCTGTGTACTTATGGAATGGATGATTTATGTGTACTTAGTGATACTGTGGTCAGCTGCTGTTAATGTTATACAATATTAAGGATGAGTTACTTCAACTCTTGTAGAGCTACTGCCTTGTAGATCTGGAACTCAATGATCCTTGTTGCTCCCTTCCAACTCAGGATGTTCTATGATTCTATGATTCTATAATGAACAGGGTCTTAAGCCTGTAATAAGAAGGTCTGGAGAAATGTAAAATTTAGTGAAAGACTAGGACTTCAGACTGAGGTATATTTGGCATTGTTATGATATTTAACTTTTCAAAGAGAGGTTTTCTAACAATGTACAAACCAAATGGCACCTATGAAAGTAAAAATATATATTTCAGAAAGTTGTTTTACACAAATAGTTCTTGCTTTACCTTTAAGTTGATAATCTAAAATAATAATAAGAAAAAACAACTTCTATTTTACTCATTGTGTGTTCAAAAGTGTATGGAATCATAGAATCACAGAATATCCTAGGTTGGAAGCCATCAGGATCATGAAGTCCTATTTCTGTCCCTGTACAGGACACCTCAAGAGTCACATCATGTACCTGAGGGTGTTGTTCAAGTACTTCTTGAACTCTGTCAGGTTTGGCAACATGACCACTTCCCTGAGAAGCCTGTTCCAGTGCCCAAACACCCTTTTGGGGAAGAACTCATATCCAAGATAAACCTCTCCTAACCCAGCTTCACACCATTTCCTCAAATTCTGTCACTGGTCATAAGAGTTAAAAGATCTGTACCTGCCCCTCCACTACCCCTTGTAAGGATCTGGAAGACCACAGTGAGATCTCCCCTCACTCTCTTCTCCAGGCTGAACAGATCAAGTGAACTCAGCCACTCCTCCTATGGTTTACCCTCCAGCCCATTCCCCTTCCATGTGGTCCTTCTTTGGATGCTAAAAGCTTAATGTCTTTCTTATACTGTGGCACCCAGAACTGCCCCCAGCACTGGAGGTGAGACTGCCCAGCTCAGTGCTGAGCAGGACAATCCCCTCCCTTGCCCAGCTGTGATGCTGTGCCTGATGACCCCCAGGACAGGGTTGGTCCTCCTGGTTGCCAGGGCACTGCTGACTCAGATTCAACTTGACATCAACCTGCAGTTAAATACAATCCAAAAGGTTGTTTGTTTTTTTTTGTTTTTTTTTTTTTTTTTGGTTTGGTCACATTTTTCTTTATTCTTTTCTGGACCAATATTTGTGTACTTGATGCTATATATCCACCCACATACATGCACAGTTTTTATTTCATTTAAGTTTCTTTACTTCTTGTTGACAACTGCCTAGAACTGAGGCAATATAATTTACTGTATTCTTTAAATAAAGTTCTTACATATAATATTCCAATAGTCTTGTAATTCACATTTGTATTTGTATAATTTGTATGAAATAGAGGCAATCAATTTAAACTACTAACCTGAAGTAGCAAACTATTGTCCAGTTAGTTTCCCGTCAACTTCATATTCATTATTTTGTTAACAGAAAAAAAAGGTATGGAGTTATCAAGTAACTGTGTAATCTTGCCCTTTTAGATGATCTTCATTTTTTGGCACATCAAAGCTCAAGTTGTCACCTGTACCTGGTTTGAGTAAGAAATCATCTTATTCTTCTGGCTTTTTACTTTAACAATACAAACATTTACAATAGTCTTTATATCATTTTGAAATAAAATCATTATTTCTTCTGTGTTTGAACAGCTGACCCAGTGTCTGCCTATTTCTTTTTATTCTTCTTATCTGCCAGAACCCTGTATTAGAAAGGAATTTATGAAAACTGTAATCTGAAATTTTCTCATAGAGTGGTAGCATTATTAAAATTTGAAACAGTGCAAATATTGTATTTGTGCTGTCAATTTCTTAGTATAGCATAATTTTTGTAGTAAAAATAATGTCTAACAAGCTGAACTCACACTGACATTCAACATATAGAGTTGATAGCATTACAAAAACAATTTCTGTCTCCATAATATTGTACATTAAAGTCTTTTGTAATAGTTTTTTCAATATATTTACATAATGATGCCTTCAGATGCAATGTTTGACATATTAATGTAATGTTTATAACTTGAGGAAGGAAAGAAAATTTGGGTAGACATATACTGATGGGTTATTTTTCAGAATTGAACATTATGGTGATGCTTTCTCAGCTAGGTTTTCTTCATCAGATTCACTTGCAAATGAAAAAAATATGAAAAGAATGAAAAATTCAGTGTAAGATGTGTCATTGCACTGAGCACTTTAAGTCAAAGCCTTGCATGCAATCTGACTGCTTTATCAACTTGCTTTCTATTAAGAACAGTGAAAAATAAGCTACTAAAATATCGCCTGAAAGAGACAAATAGTGAATCCAGATATATTTGTGAATCATTAGAGCTTTATTTTTAGTGGAAATAGAGTTAGAATACTCTAAGAAAAAAATATTCTCTGGCATTTCCTAGTGAACTAGATTAACAACAAAATTAGAAATAGCATATATTTCTACTGAGCTTTAGAATCAGTTCCAGAATGGTCATGGTCTTCATTCCTGTTCATTATTTTCAATTTTTTTTTATTAAAGTATAATTCTTGAAATCAAAAGATTTCAGAGGCAAGTACTTAAGGATCTAAGTTCATAGAATTTTTCATTAAAGTCAGCTGGGCTAGGATGCTTGCATATTTTTTGGTATTTTCAAATATGTTCATTTATCTCTCCACTACAGATGGTACTAGTAAAGGACAGAAGGGATTATAGGATACACTTTTCGTGCCTTCTTCTCAGGGGTATTTGTACTTGGACTGGCCTTAGTCAGAATGTGATAATGAGATGAATTATTTCACACCTATTGCCCAGTGTAAAACTAAAACTAAAAAATATTAATTTAAGAATTGTTTCATATTTCCATCTAGCCTTACAAGTAGGTTTGTGCTGAACACAGAGTTGATAACACAGAGATGTTTCTGCTATTGCTGAGCAGGGCATACACAGTGCCAAGGCTTTCTCTGCTTTTCACACTGCCACAATGGTGTGGAGACTGGAGATACATGGGAGGCTGGGAGAAGACACATCCAGGAAAAGTGACCCAAAGTGTATAGAAGGAATATTCCTGACCATATGATATCATACTCTGTATACAGAGTGGGGAGAAGAAGGAAGAAGGTGAGAGGGAAACATTTGGAGGGATGGCATTTGTCTTCCAAAGTCGCCAATGTGTGTGATGTGGCCCTGCATTCCTGGGGAAGGCTGAACAACTGCCTGCCCATGGAAAGAAATGAATTAATTCTTTGTTTTGCTCTTTTTATGTGTGTCACATTTGCTTTCCCTATTAAATTCTCTTTATCCCAACCCAAAGTTTTCTACCTTTCACTCTCCTGGTCCTCTCCCCAGTACCACCTGGGAAGGAGTGAGCGAGCTGCTGCATGGAGCTTGGCTGCTGACTGTGACAAAAGCATGACATAAGTGCATCATATTTGTTTTTCAGAATCAAACTGTGTTTTCTTGTATTTAGTCTATTCTCCTGAAAAATCTTATGTTTGCTCATTATGCTGATCCTTATTCAGAAGCACTGTTTGCTGTAGCTTTAATCATAAGAAAGCCAAACAACACCTACTGTAGCTTTGTTTGATCCAAATGTTCCACAGTACTTTCTATTCCAGCATGAAGAAAGAAGACTTTAATAACTTGGATTCTATTATGGTGAATTGATAAATGTGGATTTGAACTCTCCATATTGATATCTCTAACTACCATTCTTGTTTACACAGCCAACAATGCTCAATAGTGTAATTATTTATTTATTTACGTAGATGGGGTTAATTACAATTTTGTCTAATTGGTTACTTTCATCTGAATTCAAAATATGGTAAATTAAAAGCTCCATACTCCAGAGTTTTCAGTCATTAAAACAAGCTACTTCCTTCAATATGATTCCCATTTTTGGTGCATGAGGGAGAGACTCTACACTCTGGGCAGCAATCCAAGCTAGGTAACAAAATAAATCTAATTCTATCAAGGCACTTAAAGACAAAGTGAGCTGATATTTTGTGAAATAATGGAGAAAAAAATCCACCAGCATATAATGATTGATTTTTGCCTTCAGAGAAACAGATGGATTGACTACATAACAAAAGAATATGAAGCATAAATACAATTATTTGACCTATATTATTAATTAAGCTCTGTGTATTTAAAACTCTAAGTGCCTGTTTCCTCATCAGGTGCAGGTTTATTAGAAAGAAGTCAATAAATAAAGGAGTAATGGGTTGCATGTGATAAAATATGAAAGGGAAGATATTCTTGTGATGTGCACCGCCATTATTAAAAGTGTTCAGATTACAGTAAGTGTTCATATTACAATAATTTGATCAGGATTTCTGAATTTTCCAGAAAGTTATCTGTTGCCTTCTCAACTATTTTATATTATTGTATTTTATACTGTTATTATGGTGCTGTCTGGTTTAGTGGGTCTTTTCATGTTTCTGTAACTAGTTGCTGTTTAGTTGTATCTTTCAGAGAGGTAATATTAGATTCTTTTGTGGTAAATTTAATAGCAGCTGCATCGGATCCTCAGATTCTTCCAGTTAGCAGATTTCTTTTGCATTGGATGCTGTGCAAGAATTACTCTTTCTATTGCAATAATGAAGAACATTCATTACTCTTTAAGTTACATACATAATTTGCTTATATCTCTGCCAGGTTGTCTGAACTTATATTTCACAAGCAGAAGAAAAAGAAAAGACTGAAAATTATTTTCTTAATGAGTATGGCAAACACACAGAGTAACTGACTTTTATTGTAGCGTTGCCTTGTGTTTGACTTTGTACCATGAAAGAATGATTAACTTATAACTGAAGTAAAAAGCACCTATTGGGTGACAGAAAGATACAGAAAACATGCAAACCTGTAATGATAGAAATGTGAGCCTTCCAGTTGACAGTTCTTGTAATTTCCTATGTCTTTTAGAAATACTCTTTCTTCATGGGGAGTGGGAAAGATGACAAAGTGCTTTTTCTAAAAACTGTATTTTTTCATCATCAAGCTTGAACAAAGATATTTGTGTGTTGTCCCCCCAGTGTGTGTATATTTACATGTATATGTACTTACACAGGCACATACACATGTACATATACAAATCTGAGAGATCCTATCAATTCCTTTGGAGGTAATGTGAGTGTTCTAGGGCTGAGAAGAGAAAAGTATCTTATGTTACTACTACACACATATTTGAAATACTATATTATTGGAATGTCTGTGATGTCCACTTGTCATTCCCACAATCTGTTCTTCAAAACACTAAACTGCTAAGTGTACTGGCCATTTTCATAGGAACTGAAAAAAGCTCTCATACTTCTTGAAAATGAGCCATTAGATGCAAATTGCTGCTGCCAGTGAGAAAACATCAGAAAGAACTCAGACAGTCAATATTTTCTTCAGACAAAACTAGCCTCAGTTGGTTTCTTCCCTGCAGTTTTTCATAGGAAGAACCTGCATATATACTCTTCTACTGGAATACATCAGGTAAAGCTTCAGGGAAAAGGAATGCATCCAGAAGTCTTCGTTAGTTCCACTGTCACAAACACCTGGTCACATTTTACTTTGCTACTTTGAAAAACTTTCTGTAGATGAACTTCTGTAACCAGTGAAGAATAGATTGTGTTCAAATCATACTTCACTTTGTTTTAAATTATGATTCTATATGTCTCGGATCAAACACTAAACCCCTTTGTTTTCATTGATCTTGTAGGTCATGGCATAGTATGGTTGCAGTACTCATAGGGTCAAGGACATTTATTGTCCAATTCTTAGTATACTAGGATTGCACATAAAAAAGATATTCCTTTTACCCTTGGATATAAAACGTAAGAAGGCAGTAAGTATTTTTAAGTTTAATTCAAAGACTGTCTCTCTATGAACAAATAAGCTATTTTGTAACAAAGGACTTCTGTATGAACCTGCTTAGCCCTTGACAACTTATAAAGCCCTACCTACAGAAAGTAGCAGCCAACAGCAATAGAGGCAGTAGAAACTTACAAGGCCTCATGCTATGAACAGAAGATAAGAATACCAGCATGACAAAATGTGCTAGACCAGGCACTGATGAAAGTATTTGAAAACTTCGGAAAAATCTCCACTACTTTTCAGGTCAGTCATAGGTTTTCTTTCTTTTGTTCTCAGATGGTTGTATATCCATTCTTAGCACAGCTATGTTACCAAAATAATCAACCATGCAGCAAAGAGCCTGTCGTTCATCAGATATAAACTCCTAAGAGAAACAAAACCCAGGCTGTAAGCAGCTGTGGAGACTTTCTCCTACAATCTTAATTCCAGGCTCTCTTAAATTCTTTTTTTTTTTCCCTGTTTTTACCTTCCCATCTTACTTATCAAATCAATAAATTTGCTTGTACATCTAATAAAGTGGTTAAAGGAGTACATACCTTTTCCTGGTATCCTGAACCTGACTAAATAAGCTGTCTGGTCTATAATGCAGAACATTCCTTTTTCCTTTCAAACACTTCTTCCTGATGTTCAGAAAAAAAGGTTTTATCTTAAAACAAACAAAAAAACCCAAACAAAAAACACAAAGCTAATGGTTCTTTTTAACAGCTTATTTTTCTTTAAATCCTTTCTTCTTTGATATGTGTTTTACCATAATCTTTTTTTAATTTTTTGTTTTGTTTTGTAGCTGACATGGTTTAGTGCTTTTATCATTTATCAATCAATGTATTTACTAAATCAGCATTAGATGAATCTGAATTTTATTTCTCTTACTGTAGCAAATAATTCTATGGCATGTGACTGCATCTAATACAGAAATTAAAAACATTTAGAGTTCAGAAGAATTACTTACCTAAGGAGGCAAATACCCTTATAAGTACTATGTGTGCCTCATTATTGTCTTGTATATTAAGCTACGACACTATGCCATAACATGATCATTAAAAAGAATGAATAAATCAAATTTTTTCACTACTTATTGAATAAAAATATCAAGGTAAAATTATAAGATTATTCTAAGGAAAAGTGCAATATCGCATTTATCCATTAATTTTAAAATACATATTTTATTACTTCAAGACACTTTCCAGAGGAAGCAGGATATTGAGAGGATATTCTACAAGAAATGGCTTTACACAAACCTATATTTTGGAGTGAAGTAAAGCAAACTCTTCTTGTGTCTGATTGCCTGATGATAGAGGAGACCTTAGGAGATTGAGATTTCTGATCTGGAAATCTTTGACCTTACGAGTATGCTTGGGTTTCTCTGCAGGTGAAGAATAAATTGTGAAGCTCCCAGGCAAGCAATGTGGTTGCTGTACTACTTTGTGCATTTTTGTTGTTGAAGAAACACTAGAACTGGGTGAAAAACACAAAGCACGATTACCAAAAAGTATTTCTTCTGAGTATTAAATTGCCTGAATTCAGGTATACTTACAAACAGTTCCCATATAAACCTTAATACCTTAAAAATCTTGTGATTTAAGCATTAATAAAATTGCAGCTAATATTAGGATGCCTATTTGAAATAATTTTCTGAACCTGGCAAAGTAGAAATTGAAACACTGAAAACATACCTACATTGTAGTAAATAAAAAAAATTATTAGATATTTAGGTAAAAGTTATTAGAAAAAAATCTGGTCCAAATATTTGTTACTGCTTGCTGCCTAGGATATGGCAGCCTTGGTTAGGGATATTTCAGACAGAAACTACTGGATATCTTAAAGTGCTCACCTCAAATTCTATATCACATTTCAGTTTCTACCAGTTTGGTCTTATTCAATCACTCCAAAAGTGAACAAGTGGAAAATAATATCTTGTTATTTGTCTGTCTGTTCTTCATGACAACAGCATATCTTCAGGCTGGGAAAAAAAGAAACCATTCCATGGCAGTCCTGAGATATGCATGTTCTTTGATTTAAATATAATTCTGCTCTGTAGACACATGAAAGTAAAGAAGGCTGGAAGATTGCCTAAGTAGTTTAAAGTCCATGAGGCAGGAGTTCAGCTGTAAAATATAATTTTTTTGTGTTAAATCACCCAAAATTTGTCAATATTTAGGTGAAAGAGTATGGGTAAGGACTGCCTACATTTAGACTTAATTTAATATTAGCTTACAAATGGTGTTGAACAGCAGCCAATGGATTCTCCCACTGAGAAATGCCACAAAGCAACTGACTGTGTTGTTTTGTTTCTAAAACCTCTTTTATCTGTTATGTCTTACAATAAATACATCCAGTTGTGCTCTTGCTTCCAAATCATTTATCACTGCAAAAATAATGTCTCTGTTCAGCCCTGAAATAGAGACAATCTTTTTTTTTTTTTTTTTTTTTATTGAGTATGATTTGAACTGATATGAACAACTTATATTTTATCTGCATCGCCACCATTGACAATGTCTAGGTTGTCAGATTTTAGGAAATTATTTAGTGTCTCCAGCTAATTTCCTTTGTTAACAAAACTTTGTTAACAAAACTAGGGACTCTAAAATATAACTGGACCCTTAACAATGTAATTGTTCTGTTTTCCAGGAAATAACATATGAGAGAAGTTAGGAATTGTCATGCTGGGATGAGTCAGTCCACTCATTACAGCATTAACCTGAAACCAAGAATATGTGTTTTGCATGAGCATGGAAAAACATTATGCTTAAAGAAATGTCATGAGGAAGTAAATAGTCTCTGAAGGGAAAGAGACCTAATGAAAACCTTCTGTGATTGTTCCATATATTTGATAGATTGAAAGGGAATTGATATATCTGAAAGTTAAAAACTTGTATTCAACTATGCAGCACCCCAGCTGAGAATAAAGCATGTGCTAATGAACTGCATAGGCTGTAAACCAACACTTGTTGGATCAGCACCCCATTAACAGAGATATTTCATAATCACTTTCACTTCAGTCTACAAGAAATTGGTGAAAAAATTGACTTTGTTACTATATGTCTCAATTACTTTAATGAGAGAAAGGTCATTAGCTGATACACACATTTTTAAGGCCTATTAGGTACCTTCCCTTAGTTGTCTAATCCTCTGAAAAATCTAACATTCCTATGTTCCTTACTAGCACACTTTGTGTTGGATAAAAAAAAATTTCTTAATTGTTAGGTTAGTGAGAAACACTTGCTGTATTCTTTAGAAAATCTAAGTATCTGCATATCCAAACACATACATGTACATATACATATACATATACATATACATATACATATACATGTACACAGTGAAATTTAATCCTATTTTTAATTTACTTGGGAGTCATAGAAATGCAGAACAGAGGGAGATCATAAGAGGCTGTGATGTATGATCCTGTTTTCAGCTGAAATTATTTTCGTCATAGTAGTGGGTACAGTGCTGGGTTTTGGATTTCTTAAGAGAATAATGTTGATAACACAGTGACGTTTTGGTTGTTGCTAAGTAGTGCCTACTAGAAATTAAAATAACTTTTCATTTTTTTCATGCTGTGCCAGTGAGGAGTTGCGCAAAAAGCTGGGTGGAAGCATGGCTAGGTCAGCTGACCAGAACTGGCTAAAGAGATATTCCACACCGTAGAATGTAATGCTCCATTTATAAATTGGGGTTGAATCGGCCAGGAGCTGCTCAGAGAGAGGCTGAACATTGGTCAGTGAATGGTGAGCAACTGTATTGTGCATTACTACTTTCTCTCAGGTGTTATTCCATAGAATCATAGAATGACTTGGTTTGAAAGGAACCTTAAAAATCATCTAGTTCCAACCTGCCTACCATGGGCAGGGGTGGCTTCCACTAGACCAGGTTGTTAAAGTCCACTTTAACAACATTCAGCCTGGCCTTGAATACTTTCAGGGACAGGCCATACAAAACTTCTCTGGGCAACCTGTTCCAGTGTCTCACCATCCCCACAGTAAAGAATGCCTTCCTAATATCTAGTCTAATCCCACTCTCTTTCAATTTATAGCCATTACCCGTTGTCCAATCACTGCATGCTCATGCAGAAGTCCTTTTCCAGACATTTTATAAATTCCCTTTAGCTACTGGAAGGCTCCTAAAAGGTGACCCCAGACTTCTTGTCTCTAGTCTGGTTTTTTTACTCATCATTACTGTAACCTCATAAAAAGTGGAAATTTTCCCTATCTTCTTTTTTGAAAAATAGGCATTATAATTCCCCTTTTTCAGTCTTTATGTCCATGGTAGGGGAGTCAGAACATGCCCTGTGGATGTAGCTTCCCCAGGGTGGGGAGACGATTTCACAGCTGAGCCAGTTCGCATAATGGATGATGGGTGTTCACTGCCTCTGACCAGAGGTTGCTCCACACACCCAAGACCCTCTTCCTTCTCACTTGGGGGGGGGGGGGGGGGGGGAGGGTCTGTGCAAGGTTGGCAGCAGATAAGCCTGGAGCTCTGGCCTCCACCCTGAAGCTGTTGGGCTTGATCCTCCCGTGAAAGTGTCCTCCCTGCCTTATCCATTACTTCCAGTGTGGAGATGCTTGAAATATTAGTGTCACTTTTTTTAATCTGGAATAGCTTTAGGAGCTTTAACTCACAGTTCAGGGCCTCAGCCCAGGGACCACATTCAGGCAGCCGTGGTCTTCCATGCAGTTTTTATTGAACAACTTTGCCATAATAGGCAAAAAAAGTTATTAATAAAAATGTTTAAGCAATTAACCATGACATTTTAGTCTCTGACAGGAGTTATGAACCAAACTGCTTAATTTATACTATTGGAAAAACTACAGTTATGTTTTTTCTTGCAATAGAAACACATTTCCACAGAGAAAATCATGTCTATATGGATTTCCACTCATGTGACTGTAGTGAAACATCAGGGCATAAATATTGGAAATATGCAAATTAATTTTAAGGAGTTTGAAGAAAACCAATGGGATTGAACAGACATTCTAAATGAAGTAGATAAACATATAAAACATATGTAGTCTATCTAGAGAAGTTGGAAGAGAGATGTTAAATCCCTATATATATAAAAGACACCTGTTCTCCATGTTCATTCTCAATAGAATGACAATAATGGATTTGAATAACACAGGTTAATGTCCTAATCAGGGGAATAAAAAGACTAATGGTAAATGTAATTACAGACTTTAATGAAATGCCTTGAAGGATTATAATATCTCCAACACTGGAAATTTCAAAACAAGTAAGAAAAATATGTTATGAAAATCAATAGTTGTCATGGCTTAACCCCAGCCTGCAGCTCTGTACCAGCCAGTCACTCACTCCACTGCCCACCTTCCCCCTGGTGGGGAGGAGAATAGGAGAAAGAAAAAAAGTAAACCTCATGGGCTGAGATGAAAAGAGTTTAATAACTGAAACAAAATACATATGATACTACTAGTAATAATACTATTGGTCTAGCAGAAGTTTCCCTGTGCATGGCTGGGGGGGCTGGAACTAGGTGGTCGCCTCGAAATCTAACCATTCTATGATTCTTTGATTCTACTTCTGCTTCATTTGTAAGTCTCACTGTTGTCTAATTTACCTATCCATCAGGTTCTTACCTGTATGATTTTTGTGAAGCCTTTCATGCTCATATCAGCTCTTCACCTGTCTGCTTAGTTCCCCTGGGTCATGCCACTGATAACTCAGAGGGAGCTGATTCTCTGCTTAAACTACTTTGGGGGGGTGGGGGTGTGGAAAATCAGTAGGGTAAAACAGCATATCCAACTCTTTCATAAGTGAAAACAGCTATTCATTCCCACCTTTCTACTCCTACATCAAGTAGACCCCAAATTAATTTTGCAGTGTTTATTTGTTTTGTTGGGTTTGTTCCTGGTGAGGGCAGCATAGAGGAAGAAAGAGGAGAGTGGTCTAGAGTATAATCATGGTTTTGCTGTAGTAACTGTATTCTGTGTGCCAGTTTGCACAACTTAGCTAGAAAAGCTTAGAAACATGCCAAAGTGCTTCATCTGCTAACTAGACAAACTGAATAGCTGCTGATAAAGCTGTATTGGGTGACTTATTTCATTTTAAAGCAAGCCATCTAACAGGATTTACATATTCCCCTTCTGGTAGCTGAGATAATCTGACTTCTGAATGAGGGTGAGAAGCTTATGCATATGAATAAGAAACATTTGTTTATTTAAAAAGTGATTGACAGAGGGTCAAAAGATAGATCTGATGTGATTTATATCATCTGTTGTTTAACAACATCATCTAGAGAGACCTCAGATTGTCCTAAGGTCTGTAATACTAAAGCTGTAAGGACCCCAGATTTGATAATAAAAAAGATGCAATAACATGAAATAATAACATTTCCTTGCATCTTTAGAAGCCTGGAAACATTTACTAATTCTTATGACTGCCTTTCACAGAACTTTTCTGACCAAAGTTAGGAAAGGATGTGCATGTGTGTGCATGTGTAGATAGCACAGATGTACAAACACCCCACAAAAGATTTTTGCTTTAATATCACAGACAGTAAAAGAGATTGGGAGCTTTTGCAATGACCAGAAGTTTTGCTGCCTCAATATTTTTTTTTTTCTTTCAAGTTACTCAGAAAGATCCCCAGAGCTGGCTCAAGACCTCTTTTGCATTAAAAAAAAATAATTTTTGTAGCTCTTTCTCTCTCTATAGGTGAGAATCTGAGAATGGCTGGAGCAGGAATACAAAGACACAGGGAAGCTGTGGTGAGCTCAGATGTTTGCTCTTGCTCCTGCTGCCTGGCAGATGGGAAAATGTGAGGAACAACTGCTCCTACACCAGCAGCTGCCATCATTGCCTGCCCACGTTCCAGAACTCTGGCATAGATAAATCTTGTATTGGGGTCATGGACGTCATTCACATATCCATTTTGCCTATGCCAATAGCCCCTTTCTTTTCCTATGCATTTGCGCTACATATCTGTTTTCTAAACATAATTCTAACTCTGACATGTGCATACTCTTAAAAAGAACTGCATTGGATCATGCTGCCATGAAGTCCTGTACCAGTTGTGTTTTTCAAGATTTTTATTATGAGATTTTTAATACAATTGTAATTAACTCTAATAGCTTTCTATTAGTATTTTCAGTTTGCATGAGCTCTGTAAACCAAATGAAAAAGAAATGAACAAAAGATTTTAGTTCCATTTGTTCCCTGAAAAGAAATCTAGAATGAATAAAGGAACACTTTGTTGCTTCAGCAAGCTGATAAATTTAAATACAATCCTACCAAGATCTATTCAAGTCTACAAGCACTGAATATTTCTGTGCACCAAGGGTATGTTCTTGAGGAAATTCTGATTGAAATTCGAGTTTCTTCCACAAAATGAATTTCTTGTATTTTAGATCCTTTTCAGTCACATTTCACATTTACCAATTACTCAAATCCCTTTTAGCAGCTGTCATGTCCATTGCATTTTAGAATACTTTCATCAGTGTGCACAGTACTGCTGATATTAAACATTCCCAAAGACTTTTCCAATATGTGGGTACGTTTCCACGATAGAGTTGTTATCACTTTTAGTACTCTTTGGAATCTTCCCACTCAGTTTTATCTATCAGTCATTGCTTTACTATCTTCTTCACTGACCATGTTTAACTGAGCTCAGAACCATATTTGAACATGACTTTTCTCTAGGAAAAATCTGTTCTTCCTTGAATCTGGTTTTCATTAGTAAGGTTTCAGAACAGTCACCAGGAGGTGTGTTTGATCAAAACCTCAGCACTTTCTGCATTCTGGCTCTTAATTGCATGTTTTGTTAGAAAACTATTTCATATTAATAGATTGCTTTTGCTACTTGCAGGAAAGAGGAGCAACTGTTGTTTACAAAGATTTTCTAAAAATTCTGGTTAACTGTTTCTTAACCCATCATTGTCAATTTAATATCCATTTTTTTTACTCCACAGTCATTTTCATTTTTAAGAAACTGTATATATATATCTACAGATGTAGATATATATGTGTGTATATATATATATATATATTTATATATATATAATACACATATTATTTACCTTGTAGACTTGTTTATTTTTCCCAAAAATTTGACTCGGAAAGGAGAACAGAAAAATATATACTCCTTATCACTCATTTCTAAGATGATTCACTTTTTCAAAATTTAAAGCCAGGCATGACATTCAAAGTATTATGGAATTATTCAAACAAAAACATATTTCTATCATGTTTTAATCAGCTACTAATAAAAGAATTTAAAATTTCTATTGGTTTTCAAGGAACTACTCAGTAAAATAACATGGGCAGTCAAAATAAAAGGTTAATAATCTTGAAATTATGCCATCTCATCCAGCAGCACTGAGTGATATCAGTTTATTTCTGAATGTTTATCTTCATAAGAAATTAGTTATTTAAGAATGTTGGACAATGAATTTGTGGACATTTGAGTGTACTGGAAAGAAGAAAATTTAGAGTTTATGAGTTGAGCAACAGAGAAAATGGGAGAAGATATTTCAAAATGTATTTTTCATATATAATAGAAACATATTGAAGAATGCAAAAATGTTATTTGAGGTTTACTTGTCTCTAAATTTTACTGTTTCTTTTCCTCTTTTTGTTTTCCAATAGCTTTTTGCTTTCAACTCTGCATCATCCTCCACCCAAGCAACTGCATCCTGTATTTTTTTGGGTTTTGCTAGGGATTAATGTAAAATTAGTATTCTCCAGCTGGGAGAGGTCTTAATTTTCTGTCATTTGCTTAGTCCATCATTTCTTCTCTTTTCTGTGACCTCATTATAAACCATAATTAACCGTGACATCTTTATGCCATGGCAAGAAGTTGAAAAGGTCCCTCTGAAACTAATAGTGATTTGTTCTTTCTTTCTTTTCTTCAGTATAGACAAAGTATCAATGTCATAAGCATTATTTGGAGACATTTGGTAAAATGAAAACTAATAAAGCTTTGCCCACAGTTTTCTAGGGAAAAAAAGCTTCAATCTTTCGGCATTTATACATCTGCCTCTCTTGTCACATGCAGATTAGTTTTTAGATACTCAGGGATTCAGATGTAGCACTCCTACATCAGAGTATAGTAAGCCTGAACCATGAGCAGAATGATTCAAAATTTTTGCAGAAAATAATATTAATTTATCATTAAATGTATATAATATTTCCACGATTAAAAAAAAAACAAAAAAAAAAAAACCCCCAAAAACCAACAACCAACCAAACAAACAAAAAACCCCACAAACAAACCAGAAAAAAAAATGGAGGATGAATCACTGGTTATTCAGGAACTAAAAAGTGTGAAAAAATATCTTGCAATCCAAATGACTACTGTTAAACTGAAAACAAGTTAGAGTAACTTTCTAAGACAGAAGAGAAAGAATTAACTCCTAAACAGTCATAAAACAAATCCCCAAACAACTTACAATACATCAAACAAATAAAAAAGTACCTCAAAGCTGAATAGCTGGGATATGCAGTTTCTATATTTTTCCTTTACCTTGGTCTAATATATAGGCAATATATTCTACCTCTCTCAGTATAAATAATGGTTTATAAAGCATCACTTTCATCAGAGGACATAACAGCTAGAAAGCTATGTGCAAATAAAGAAAAAACAGAAGCAGAATATGTAATTTATTTAATTTGGTTTTTTATGTGTACACACATAAAACAAATTTGTTCCTTGTACAAAATTATATTTTTCTTAAGGTGAGCAAGATTAAAGTCCATCATAAGCATGAACAGAAATTGACTTTCTCCAGAGAAGACACTTAAAATTTCCTTTCAGCTGACTAAGATTAGAAATATGCTTGCTCCTTTAAATGTGTCTATGGGATAAAATGGAAAGATGATGCAAGAAACTTGCAATAAAAGTCTAAATTATTAAAGTTTCAAGTTTTATTACTTTCTCTCAAAACCTAATAAAAAGTTATAGTTGAAGTAAACCTAAAACACTATTAACCTAAACACTATTAACCTAAAACAAACAAGCAAAAAGACTTACAATTTTACTGTAAGCAGCAGTAAATTTATCAACAATTACTTTAAAATATTGCCCAAGAACTTTACTCTGTTTTCTGAGGATTAAATATTCACAGATAGAAATTTTAATTCTTAGATATTTTATCTTGAGAAGAGACAAGCTGTTTGTGCTTGGAGTAGTTTCTTCAGATGAATTCTTCATTATTTTGAAGCCAATGTTTTCCCTCTTCTCAGGAAAAAAAAACAACCCTAGTGCAGCTTTCTAAGGTTCCCAAGGTTCACAGTTCTGGATGGTCAGTAGGCCAGATTCACCCTTGTGCCACAATAGCTCTCTGACTGTGCAAGTCCAGCATGTGCCAAATATGAAGTGTGTTACTGAGCAGCACTCCTACTACATTCACATTGCTATAGTGCTCTTTATCATTGGTACCTAAAATGATAAAATTGTGTCCAGTTAAGTAAAACTCTTTATAACCATTGTAGTGCTTTAAGCCGGACTGAGTCTGTTCACCAACTGTATGAATAAACAAACACAAAAGCTTTACCAGATTACAGCACGAACAGTAGGATAGAATATCTTTGCCAAAGAAACAATGACAAATTTCCTGAGATCTGCTTGCAACTCCTATGACATGCTAGTGACAAAGTACGTAAATCACAGGATCTGTTTCATGGCAGTGGTGGAAATCGTGCAGATGAGAGCTTTACTTTAAAATGTGCACACAGAAAATTAACCAAAAAACCCCAAAACAAAAACTACTGTCTTAGTGATAAGACAATGTATGTCTGACAAAGTGCAGAAATGTAGTACACACTGTTATAAAGCCCACCATCAACATGAGTGTTAAAAACACTTTTTTGCAAATCCTTTCCCATTTAATTCTCAAAAATGATAAGCACACAAAAATCCTGAAAATAGATGGAAGTAAGGCTCACCAAAGAGAATTAATTGCAGATCGTCAGTGGCACAAAATCCTTCTTTGGAGGACCATTAGCTGGGCAGCCATTGGTGCAAGACATAATATTTAGGTTTTAATTTATTATATGACTGCAATAACTTTAAATTCTGTTCAGCAAAGACAGGGAACTTTTTTTTTACACAAATACTACCTGTGACCAGTGTTTTTCTTATCTAGCAATTTGTAGGTATAAAGCTATTATATAAAGGAACTTCTTCAGTTCTTGTGGTTTATTCAGTTACTTTTATGCTCTTCATTTTGACATCAGTTAGAAGTAGTGAAAGCAGCATGTCACAGTTCAGATGACAGTTAACAATGGTAAAACAGTTAAGCTGCCTCAAGCTGACTCTTTTGAGATACAGACTGTCCTTGATGTTCATGTCTAGTGGTTTGCTACCACTGAGAAAGCTGATGGATGATATGTGGTAGCTGGCATTACAGTCATTGAATTATTTTCTCTTACTGTGGCTGACTCTGAAGGGTTTTATAATCTTGAAGTGTTTCACTGAAGTGAAGGGAAACATTATCAATCATTAAAAATGCCTTGCATTTTAAGATACTTACAAAGTGGAAAAACACTGTGATTGATCAAATAATTTATATTCCTTCAACCAGTAAAAAAATCTAGTGTTGTTTTTTCTTTTTTTCTTCCTTGTGATGTGTCCATAAAAAAGCTGCAAATTCTTTGAATGTGTATGTGAGTATCATGGATAAATATTTTCTCAAATCTGTCTGGAATATAAGTCACATTATTTTGCAAGTGCTTAGTGTACACTCTGCTAAATTAAAATTATGCTTGTATCTCAATAAATGATCACAAGCCAGTCTCTTTTTCTGCTCTTCAACTGAAGGAATTTTTTTGCTTTTAAGGAAATGGGAAACTTGGAGATATTGACATTTTCAGTCACTACTTCCGAAGGAATTTATTATTTCTTTTGTAATACTTGCTGCTAAGATTGCTATCTCAGAATTTGAGATTAATTTAGGTTTTGTCTGTTTTTGAAGAAAAAAAAAAAAAAAGCTAGACAAGAAACATGAAAGCTGAGATTTTTGAAGAAGGAATTAAAACACTCATAATAATTACAGTTTAAAGATTAATCTCTTCCATTCTGAAGCATGCTTGTATTTGAAAATAGGAGATTGTTCTATCTGAGCAGATGGAATCATAAAGTTAAAAAGTCTAGGACTTTTTCAGAAACATGAGGTTTTTCTTTTTTCCGCTCACTTGATGCTGTGTGAAACAGCTCCCTTAAACACTTGAACTGTTGAGTAGAGGTTTAGATTTGCCACTTTCAGTTAGAGAAAATGGGCCACAACTGAAATATATCACCAAATCCAGTTGTGATTTATCTTCGTTCAAGAGCGGTATCACGTTTGTAACAATATATTAATCTCACTGGCTATATTCACTGTTTTGCTGTAAGGAAAGAAGTAGAGGGAATGACCTAGATCTGTGGAATGATACAATGGGCAAAACATTGTTCAATATCCATAGGGCCCAATGTACAGAATCAGAAGCTCTAAGTCCATTGAGCTACAGTTCCATGTCTGAAAATGTTCATATGTCTCTCTATTCCCTTGAGAAAAACAAAAATTGGTTTAAGAGGACCAAACCTAAACAAGTAGCACTTCTATTAACATTTCAAACAAGGGAACACTAATTAAATAGCTTATAGGTTTTCCATAGTCTTGTAACACCTGAAGAGAAACAAAGAAGAATATAAACGAATAGTATGGGACTTGTGCACCCCTTTTAGAGTCTGATCTAATTCAAAGAAAAGCCACAAAGAATCCATTCTTTTCACTTTGGTCTTTCCAGTTGAAACGTAGGCCTAGACAGTGGAAAAAAATCTCTGTACAGAATATAATACCATTTTTTTTTCTTGAAGAAGGTGTTATCAGCAACCTGTACCTGTAGCACTATCCAGGCAGAACAAATATGTCAGTATGTTAATGATTACACAGAGCATAATAATATATAATAATATATATAAGATCATAATAAATACAGAAGAAACTGCAAACCAAAAAATCCTTTTGTGGGCCTGTTCCCTGACAATGTATGGTAGGTATGGCAGGCAAGTCTCTTCATCCTACTGTATGCAGTCATCTTGTACTTAATTTACTGGGCTAAGCCATTAGTAGTTCTAAATGCTTCAAATGCAGACGTGTCTGTGTGTACATCTGTACTATCAGTCCCAAATAACATTTGTAGCTTTTGTGAGGGCACATGACTGATTTTATCCTACAAATGTACTTAGTCTTAGCTAAGATAAAAGGACTGGAAAGGTTACCAAAGCCAAAGTACATCTTGCACAAATTAAAAACAAAGAAGTAAACCACTTATTTCAAATTAGCATTTGAGTATGTATTTCTCCAGTTTTATATAACCATTGAGAAAACATTTTTTGGTAGTGTTAACAAAATACCAAATGCCAACACAAAACAGCAATTCAATTGCTCATTTTAAAATATCATTAAAAATCCAATTCTTGAACATCATGCTTACATCACAATGTAAGCCACAGCAGAGAGACAAGTGGATGGCAAATATAGAAACTTATAGCTCAACATACCTCGCCATGTAATTGTAAAGTCACAGGAGAAGAAAGAATAATTTTTAGGCTGTTATACCAGATGTTGCTTCGATGTAGGATTTCTCTGCATACTGAAGTTAAGTATGCTTTGGGATATTTGTTAAGGTCCCTGGTCAATTCTTAAAGCATGGATTTAAAGAATAGTGGGAGGATTAGGAGTACTTTTCCTAAGAAATACAAATTCATTTTTCGCAATCCATTTGTGTTTTTTTTTTTTTTTTTTTTTTTTGCTACAGTCTTAAGCCCTGAATTTGAGCTTCCTAAGACATTTTTTAGCTTAACACTTATGCTACTATATAGGACTCTCTGTTCCTTTATGTCATCCAGTATCAAAACTAATCATAGGGGAAAGGAATCTGGAGAAGGATGAGAGAAGTTGTTATTTATTTGGCAGGCTCATTATGTAGTGACTATTTTCAACTGAAGGAGGAAAAAACTAGAGGAACTGATGCTTTTGAGAGAAACACCAGATGCCTCCTCAAATTTTTTCATATATATTGACTGATTTGACAACACTCAGAGTAGTCTACAAGCTGGATGCATATTTTTCACACAGGTACTGCCATTTTTTCCCCTATACTTTCACTAATATACTTAAAATCATTAGCAGTATTTACCACTGTCAACATGAAATGCAACAAAATGCAGATTTACCCAAAATACCAATATCTCATCTGGATTTTAAATAAATGTTCCAGTTTCCAGAAAGTTTTCCCAACAGAACGAAATAAATACAAATTAAAAATATATATAAAAAAAAGCTAAACAATAGGCATACTACTCAACTGGAACAACTTCTATTTTTGTCTGTTTTATATATTTTTTTTTCAAGTATATATTTCTAAGACATGTATATATTTTTAGCATAATAAAATAATTTTACATGGCTTGATCACACGCAAACTTCTAAGAGAACATTGTCTCTTTTAGAAATCATTATTCACCTCAGTTTCACAGATGTGAATCAACATATCTCCTAAGCATCCTTGTACAATATTCATCTATAGTGAAAAAAATAACATTAAGGTTGTAGATGGTAATAAATTGTATGCTGTTAATGATAAAATGTATCATTTGAATTACGTTACTTGATTAGCAGTGCTTATGTCCTCTTCTGTCAAGTTGCCTACTTTAATATATAAGGTGATTCAAAACTTTGAAGTGGATATATAGGGTTTAATTGTATGTGGAATCTTCTATATAAAAATAAATTCAGTTCCAAAGTATTTAGTTATTATAACCCAATTAATTTTCACAGAAATCAGCTATGCAAAGGACTTTGGAAAACTTGGATATTTTTTCCTTTTTATTAAAATATTTTAAGATAAATAAAGTCATTAGCAGTAATCCACAATATTTTTTCAGTGTTCATAAACAAGTCACCTTCTTCTCACCTATCCTTGTCTAGTGACAAAATAGCTATAGTGTGTGCATCAATACAATAAAGGAGTACCAGAGGAAGAAATTGGTCTGTAAAACTCATTAATTCAGTGATTAGCACAAAGAGAAATTATCCACATGCTGAAGCACAACATTATTCTCTTACAGAAGGACAGGAAGGGTGAGCTGCTGTTTGGTATGCAGTATGTTAAATCCATGTCAGTAAACCAAGTGTGTAACATTACTCAAAATTTCTTTTGTGGAAAAGAGCTACACTACGCTGACATTAGTCAGCTTTTATCTTGTTCAACTCACAGACATTGACACATAAAAAATCCCGTCTTCCATCTCTTTGTTATATTAAAAATAATAATAAAAGTTACTATTCCAGCAATAAGCTCAAGTTCTTTCTTGCAAAATATAATTTGAAATGGACAAATATTTATTGTGTCAGAAAAATATCAGTAAGTCTAGTAGTCACAAACCTCCTTTGTATTGTTTCTAGAGCATTTATTAGAAAAAGAGTAAGAATGTTAGAGGTGTGAATTCTTGAAAATATAGCTTAAATAAAAATGGAGATATGCAGTCTCAATTGCCGGTATTTTGACAGAGGTTTTTGTCTTATATTTTGTTTATTCAAACTTCTGCAATTTCAAAGAACCTTGAACCAATGTTCCAAGGAATACCTCAGCAAAATGTTTCCTGCAGTGCTGTAGAGCTAACCGATTGGTGGTCTAGGAAGGCTATTTGGTTGGTCTATCCACAAGATGTCAACAGAGCTGCTTTCAAACCTATTATTTATGTAACTGAGCAAGAAGGCAAGAATATATGAAGAAAATAAGAATGATTATGGGCAAAAGCCACCAATAACGATTGCCATTTTTTCCCTGGTTGCTATACCAGGAGAAATGGGCCACAACTTCAGCCCAAGTACTGGACAGAACCTGATGCAGATTTCTCCTCGGGGGCAGTGAGGCAGAGAAGCCTGTCATCTGTATCTTCAGATAGCAAAACATCAGGCATTCTAGGAGCAGACAACTCTGCTGGGAATGACTGCTAGAGTTGTTAAAGCCATAACTCCCAGATGGCCATAACTCCCAGAAAGCCCAGGGAAATCATGGCAGTGGTATTTTGATTGGTGATGGCAATACCCTTGTCTGAGTCGTAGTGGCTGCAGCGGTGGATTTACCTGCGGGAAGTGCCATGGAAACATATGTGTGAGCCAAGGAAACAGCAGTACCAACATGGGAGCAGGATCCAAGGCAGAGCTCTGACAGCTACTGAGGGTTTGACATATACCGTGTTCAAGGAATAGAGTACTGAGAAAATGGAAAATTCAGTTATGCTTCACTTCTTAGTGGCAATGGCAACAGCTTGACTGTGGATCTGACACAGTTGCAAAACTTGCTCACTGTTGCATGTTTTTAAAAGCAAACTGTCCACTTACTAATGATTAAAGGTCTTTGAGTGTTGGGTTAACATAAAGCAGACCCAATGTGAATGAGCCGTGGCCACCACCAAACGTTATAGAAAGGAGGGAAAAAGCATATCTGATAAAGAATTTCTATATCTTTCAGACTATATGCGGAAAAGTACTTATAGTATGTTTCTGTAAGAAATCGGAATTCAACAGGAGGGTGGGAGCATTTGAGACTGCATAGTAATTACAGCAATAAACAAATTAGAACCTGAGAATCTTCCCTCTGACACTAATACCTAAAGAATGAATATCTGAAGCAAAATTCTTACATGAAAGCTTTTTCTCTTACCTTTCTTCCCACTCACCTTCTTCACACTAAACATGTTTGTGCAAACTACAGCATTAAATCTACATTCATATGTTACCACGGAAATGCTTTTATTTTAATATAGAAGACTTTCATTTCCACAGAGAGCAATTCTTTAACAAGAATTAGGCAATGTAATATGCCAGAATAGGCAATGTTACAGACAGCAAAGCTGTCCTGATGGACTTACTGTTGCTTTGAATTCTTGTTTGCTACAGAATAGAGGATTGACAAAGTGAAATAACCTCTTACCTAGGAATGGAAGCAACAGGTCGTAAGTGACAAAAAAATCCTTTTAAGAGAGGAGGCAGTTGAGATTTTACAGAGAAATGTACATATATAGAAGTCAAGCTTTCTAAGAAACTGTATGGGATTTGGATCTTAGAAACTGAAGTGAAGGGTAACAGATCTCAGTGGGGAGCAGGGCACCAGGGGCAATCAGATGCATGTGCAAGAAGATTAGGAAGTGTGGAATAAATTTCAAAACAGGTATTCAGAATTCTAGGAAAAATGAATTTAAAGTTCTAGGAACTATCAATAGGTAATTCGGAAGATGAATTTCATACAGGGTGCAAATTCCTTGCAAAAATAGGTATTTGGATTAATTCACTAGCTACTGGTGTTATATATAATAGATGGACAAGGCAGGAAATTAACAAAGAGAAGATCACCAAACTGTAAGTTAGTAAAGATATTCAAGTCACAGACTTTGTGCTGTAGTGTTACGTACGCACAAGACTCGACTGGCAGTGCAGACAATGAATCTGGATTTCAGGAAGAGTGCTTCAAGAAACTCAATTCCCTGTGGAACACAATTTTTTAAGGACAAAAATGGAATACTGCTTATATCTAAGACCAAGAATTTCTTCTTAATCCTGTTTGGGTTTTGTCAGTCTTATAGCTTTATAACTGTCTAGTTACTACAGAAAAAGCTTAATTAACCACACAACTAATTTTGGTTGGTTGGTAAGTTTTCGTATTGGTTTTGGTTTTGGTTTTTGCTAGACTACTCACCCCATCACCAATGATTTCAAAGCAATGTTCACATGGGCATGGAATTTTAAATGACACAAATGTTAATTAGGATGCAGGTATGATTTGCATGGAAGATCTCGTCTCTCAAAAGAGAACCTGAAATCTCGAGGACAGCCACAGCTGTGATCCAGGTGAAACTCTTTTCTAACAGCAGGTAATGTAAAATGCACCAAAAGGGACAGAAGTCAGTACAAGTAAACTGATGGTCTTCTAGTTTTGGATGTTTCTTTCAATTTCCAGGTCCCTTTGGGTAGCATCATTACAGACAGCATAAGGAAGTTGGTGCAGGTGCCAATCTCATGGAATCCCCTGAATCAGGGGTATTATTGGTACGTACAACTTCAGAATAGACACAGTTTTAAAATCACTATTTCTAACACTTTTGACAACAATATGTTGGTCTTCATCATAGCAGGCACTGAGGACAGAAGAGAAGTCATTGTTTTGCCATTGTATACAATCTTAATGTGCCCATATCTTGAGTTTTGGTCTCTATATCTCAGGATTCTGTGTTTACTTATGAAAATCAACAGTAATAGTAGCTCTACTCTTTCCCATTCATAGTAGTCAACATAGAGTGTACCTGTGTTTATGAGTGAATGTTAGATAATGCCAGTGCCTGTCTTGATGCCATTTGAGCTCATTATAGGACAATATTACTTATACTAATTTTAGGTGTAAATTTAAGTGGTTAATTGTTTCCTATTTAAGACAAATTTTGGAAGATTGTTAATTGATTCTACCAGAAACAAGAATTCAGGCTTCTATTTAGTTACAGGTGAAAATAAAAAAGAATATTAAAAAAATCAAATAATCAAGAAAAGTGCTTTATGAAATGGATAAACCACAACCAACTAAAAACTTAACAACTGTAAGGTTTATATTTTTTTTTTCTTTTTAATAATATTTATGAAATCTTGCAACTTTCACTCACTTATCTCTTCCTAGAAATTTATGCTTCCTCTGCTATAGCCTGAGCACACAAAGATTTCAGCTGGAATCTGGTATCCATGAGAGGTGAGAGCTTGAGAGAGAAAATTACCAGAATAGCAGAAATAAAAATTACTCAGGTCAATCATATGCAGCAAACTTCCAAACATGGTGGAATAAAAGCTTTTTTGGATACAATTTTAGCAGTCTTATTATTGTGTCTGAACAGCTGAATAAAAAACCAGCATCAATCAGGAATATGGGCCTTCTTTGGAAAAAAAGAAAAAAATATCTATTAAGTTCTATCTATCCATCAACTTCTTGGCTGAATGTCAAAGAGAATCTCCAGTAAGTTCATATTTCTCTTGTACTGGGGAGTCCAGACCCAGTATTCCAGATGTGTATCACCAGGAATGAGCAGAGGGGAAGAAACACCTCCCTTGGCCTGCTGACAGCTCTCCTTCCTGTGCAGACTGGGATGTGGTTGGTTTTCTTTGGTACAAGAAAATGTTAATGCTAGTTTGGAATCTAATAGGACCCCCAGGTCCCTCTCTGCCCAGGTGCTTTGCAGCTGGTTGTCCCTCAGTGCTTACCAATGCCTAGGTAATTCTTCTTCAGATGAGGAGGATATTGAAGTGGATATACTCGTGAATGGACTCATGGAAAGACTAAATTGATAAAATTCTTGCACACCACCTGACAAAAATCCTGTATACAGTAAAATGTGGTTATACATTAAAAACCATATTTTTTTCCTATAAAGAGACATATAAATCATTCCTCCACCATAGTGACAAAAAAAAAAGAAAAAAAAAAAAAAGACAAAACAAAGGCCCTGCCTGTTATTCATTTAATCTGAAGTTTATTTGTGAAATTTGTTTATTTTGGAGCCAAACCTAGTAATTGCTAGAATGATTATAAGCTCACTAAATACCCTGCCACTAATGGGTTGACTTCAATAAATGAGTTAGGACAGCAGTATTAAATCCTTTGGGGAACTCAGCAATTAAGCCAGTACATGCAATTTACTAGACCAAAGTACTTCATCCAAATCCTATTGGTAAAAAGCGTTTCCCCTTTTTTTCCCTTAAGACTTCTAGACGATCCTCTTGAATTCTAAGAGGGTCCCAACATCTCACTTTTCCCTGCAAATCTGGGTCACCTAACCCACAGTACTTTTTTGAATTGTAGTAAGTAGAGTGCTTTCCAGATTGCCCTAAGTAACTTTTCCAGCAGTAAGTCTTAATATGCTTTAGAGCATTAGCTTGAAAAAAAATATGACAACAATTAAGCTTCATAATTTCTTCTCCATGTGTAGTTTTTACACTAAAACTCATATAACTAGATAATTTCACTGCCATAGACATTAAATTTACCTTTTTTAGTCTAATAGGATGATTTTTTTCACTCTAAATGACATAAGGACATACAGAAGTCTTGAACTAGTAGGAAATAGAATTCTTTGAAGACTATATAAGTGTCATTAATTAAATAACGTGACAACTACCAGTGTTGCAATTAGTTTTCTATTTGGTTTTCTTTTTCTTTTTTTTCATCATTATTGACTGGTTTGGCCCATATTTTCTATCTAGAAATTGGTCACAAAAAACAATGGTGCAGAGCACAGCAAGAACAGTGATTCTGAAAAATGTATCAGTTTGTGATTGGGGTGCCTCTGTCAAATCTGTCAAAAACTCTGTCAACATGGAATTCTAATTCAGTTAAAATATCAGCAAGTTTAAATATACTGTTAATGCATGCGCTTCACCTCATATAGTGTTGGAACGAATTTCCCCTTATTTTTTCTGTTATGCTGTAAAAAATAAAGATATTTAGGATGTTGCACAATGTGCTAATGTTGGGAATCCAGATTGTAATTTTTAATTAATTAAAAAGCAGCAATGGATTTAGGCCAGGCCTCTGCATCTCTTGGACTTTAGCAAAACCTGGAATAAGCCAAATCAAGTGGACATAACTAACGTTTACAAGTGGTAACAATTCACACCACATTTCCCTTATTTTTCCTGGCTATTTTAATGTGACAGATAGCAAAGAAGGCTTAACTATGGCTTTTATAACAGTTTTCCTATTATTCAGGCTTCCTGGGCTTTGACAGCAGTTTATTCCAGACCAGTCCAGCTTCCTTTGCTTGATCATGCAGCAAAGTCGTAATAATCCTATTGGTAACATTACAGGCTGTTGCTATGGAAATTAATGTATTATCTCAGAAAAATGACAGATGGGTTGAAGAGGGAACAAGCCCATACTTAAACACTGATCCTTACATGACTAACTAATCCCTAAACGGATGTCACTTAGAGAGCAGCTAATTTCAAAGACTTTACTGAAACATGTGACTAAGAGGAATGGCAGAGGACAGAGGCTATGCTAAGTATTTTGCTTCAAAATAGGTGCATTATCTCTCTTTCATTTCTACTTGTTTGTATTACTTTTCTCTTAACATGTTCCAGACAACCTGTAGTAGATCAGAAATCATCAGGAGATAGTTTGAAATAGCAGCATTGTGTGTGCTACTCAATAGAAAATAGCTTCTCATCTCTCCCTCTGAGTGAATTATGTCATAAAAAGAGAAGTAGACGAGGCAGCATCAATGCAGTAGTTATCATTTGCTGATACAATTCAGATTAAAAAATCCTTATAAATTAAAAAAAAAGGCAAAGTGCCATTATTCTGCCGTCACACAAAGGGATATTTTAAGTCTTCAGTGGCTGAAGCTTATTCTTCTTATTATTTTAAACAGAAACATTTGGGCTTTTTTGCCCATAGCAGCGTAAATTGGGTTAAATTGTGGAGAGTGCGGCATACAGCAAGTGGAATTTGCACAGGAAGGCCAAAGCTAGAGTGTAGGTTACAAACTCCTCTGGGACACATATGCTAACAGTGAACTGGATCAGGGTAGTTGAATGAAAAATACATGGACTTTTAAAGGAGAAAAGGATGACTATGGTACAAAAAAAATTTTGTTTAAGACTGACAAGTGATAACTGCTTTTTATTTTATATAGAAAATATCTTTTTTTTTTTTCTGAGAAAAACAGAAAAAAAACCCAACATTAGGATTTTTTTTCCTCTTAAGCACCAATAAATGTCACTATTTTGATAATGTTTTCTTCGGAATAATTTCACTGTTTTTTACAAATCACATAACAACACATTCTTCTCTGGTGGTGATTTTTTATTTTTCTGGCTATGAATAATGATGTTGCAACAACTGTCAAAATATACTATTGTTAAGTACTTAGAGAAGAGAAAGACCTGGTTGTGCTGCTGGCAAAATACTGAGTATTAAAATTATCTTCTCATAATGCTCTGAGGAGCAGCAAGAATAACTAGATATGAAAATGTATAAATCTGAGTCATATCAGGAGATAATGCATCATTTCAGAATTATAACAAAATAAGTATTAAAAGAGGGATTTAATTTAAAATCTCTAGAAATGAAAGACAAGACCTGAAATATGTCATAATTTTGTTTAAAAAAAGTAGTAATCCCCTAAAGATTTTTATTATTTGAATTACTCAGAGAAAAAATTACTACAGCTATGAAAATTAGATGTATATTTTAGAGATTATATTCGTTCATGTAATAACACCTGCAGTGACCCCCTCTTTGACTTAAAATTCAATGAAAGAAGGCAAGCAAAAACCTCCACAACCCACACTCCAGAGAGAAGCTGCGTATTAACAACAGGTAGGATTAGAAAACATGGGTTGATGGACTGTGTCAGACATTTGTTGTGTAACCACACATATCATGCTCTTTGGTACCCTTAGAGGTTTGTTTGGTTGGGGTTTTTTTGAATGTGGGGGGGGGTTGGTTTTGGGTTTTTTTGATTTTTTTCTGTTTGCCTCTTTTTGTTTTTAGTTTAATTTTCATGTCAGGTTATTCAGGTAAATATAGGAGACATTAAATTCTGCAGTTTTATTTAAGCACCAACTAGGGCCACAAGGGAATATATGAGAATGAGTCCCAATAGACTAGTGCTGGTTTTTCTAGGTGGAAGACACAGACAGTTCAGAGCCATTAGAAACACAAAATAATGTTTCAAATGAGTAAAATACAAAGCTGAAATCCAAAGAAGAGTGTAATGGGAAAGGCAGCACAAAATGGATCCGAATTGTCTTTGCTGGTTCCCCTAAGAGGAAAGAATTTATCTAATATTTTTTCCTATATAAAGGTGGGAGGGTTGTTATGTGGGTCAAGAATAGCATTAGTATTAGTACTTTGATCAGATTTGTAATTTCTATTTCAAAAGGAATGGTAATGCTTGGTCCTGTCAAGGCAGATATACCAATCAAATATTTGTGACACCATTAGTTGTTGATTATATACCTTTCTTCCAGGGAGCTAGTATGCAGGTCATTTAAATATGAAATAACAATTTGGAGTTAGCTTCAAAAATTTCAAGTTGACTTCTAAGAAGCGGAGCATCAACAGATGTGCTGACAGAAGGAAACAAAGAGAGGCAGGAGGAATTTATTGTCACAAGTATTTATTATGCAAGAGGTAGAGTGGAGACTTCTGCAAATCATACGCTAAAGCTGCCCTGTATTTATGAACAACATTGCCTGGATATCTTTCAAACTGTTACAGGAATGCAAAAGAGATCTCATGCCTCAGACAGACTTCCTGGAGCCTGCAAAGGAAGCCCTGCAAATTTTCTAACCTGAAATATCTTATAAGCAAATAACAAACAAAAGTTACTAATTATTTAATTCAACTTTTTTTTTTTTTTTTTTTTTTTTTTTTTTTAATTCTAAACACATTGTCAATGAATTTCTACTTTAAAAGTTTAACTTTAAAGCTAAATATTCTATAATTATGTCTGCAGGTCAGAAAAGCTACATGATTTTTTTTCATAATAAGATTCACAGCAGAAGAGCTTAAGATCTTCATTACATACCCTAATTTGCAAGGCAGAATTTTGACAAAATGTCTTATACAGAAGTGTCAGTAGAATTGTTTCAGAACAAAACATTGAAATGAACAGAAATGTAACAGAAAAAAAAAAAGCACAAACCAAAAAACAACCAAAAAAGCCATCCCCAAAACAACCAGAAATAAAATAGTATCAATCCCCAAAGTCTAAAAAAACTCAGATAAAGAGCTTTCAGATTACAGCTTGCCATGAATAAACCATTATTTGAAGGGAACTAGATTACATATGATAATAAAAAGGTCTATAGACCAAAGATATTGATTTCTGTAGAAGCCATGTAGGAATAGAACTATGCACCTTGATAGGACATCCTGAGGAAGATTCAACAGTGACTTCACTGCATAAGGTCTTGAATCAAAATCCACTGAAGTTTCATGACATCTTTTGGATAAGATTTATTGTGAGGATGCTTAGGTTCCAATAAACTTTTATGAGTTATCTTAAAAGAAGTTTTTAAAGAGAATAGATCATCATTGCCGGAGGATGGTAGCTGTCTCAGATTTGTAACACAAGATTTTCAGGGAGAAAGAGATAAAAAATAGAAAATCAAACGAACAAAAAATGTAAGTATTTTGCAGCAGTGATTTCCCACAGAGCTCTTCAGGTACCTGTGCTGTGCACAATACTACTCAAACTACTAACAAAAAATGTTGAAAAGGGGAAATAGAGAGGTAATAACAGCATATTTAGAGTATAAAATTAGAACTGACTACAAAGATACTCAGAGGAATCAGAGTGAATGACTGGGTGACAAAAATGACAGTCAAGACCCAGTATTGATAAATGTAAAGTAATACTCATGAAGGGGAAAACAGTCACAATTACACATATACAGTGATAAGCTTGAAAGAACTATTAACATGTCATTAATTCAGAAAAGAGGTCTTTGTGTCATTATGGATGGATCTATGAAAGTATCAGCTCATTATTCAGACGTAGTCAAAAACTCAAAGAAGATATTTTGGATTAGTTGGAAATTATAAGAAAAAGCAAACAAAAATATTTTGTTATGTTGTAATTTCAATCTTTGTTGGATCTGGATCTTGGATGTTGGATATAGCTTCATCCATCTTCCTCTCAAAATCACATAGAAGATTCAGAAGTGGTGCAAACGCACAGATCAGATATATGGGGAGTTTCTACTTGACAAAAATTAAATATCCCTGGTCTTTAGTTCAGATAAACTATGGAGAATGCAACATATACACAACATATTGGAAGCTGGATGTCTTGCAAAAAATGAATAAACGATGTTTATTCTCCATGTTTCATCAGAGTTGATTGTACAGCTGCTATAGAATTAGCGGAAAGCTCTTATGTAAAACTGTATAACCTGTCTTTGGAATTCATTGTAACAAGAAGTAAATATGAATAGTTCAAAAATTGTCAAGCAAATTCACTGAAAAAATGCCCTTGTATTAAACATGATGCTGTGGCTGCTGTCTCAGGTGTCCTGAACTGAAGTCCCCTCAGGAGTGGGAAGTCTCAGGACCACCATCGACCAGATACCTGAGCTGGGAGAGAAGTATTCACTGCTTCCCATACACCTAATCATTTATCACAAGCCACAGAAAGAGGCAGAAGACCTTTACCCTGGCCTAGCATGGTGGTTTTTACATGAGGGGCAAGCTGTGGGAAAGTTTTGCTAGAGTGGTATAAAAGTCCTGATCTCAAATACATAGCAGTCAACAGTAGGAATCCCATCAGTGCCAGAGGCTTTGACCCAGACCTACACCTTCCTCTCCACCCTTGAACTGCCATCACCTGCCTGGAGGCACAGGAGGAGCAGCAGCCCTGCACATCCTTCAGTTTAGCTGAAGACATTGGAAAAGGCTGCTCTTGCTGGCTGAATTCCACCCAATAGGTTAAGTCTCCTTGCCAGCAGTGCTCAGCACACATGAGATGTAATATCGAGGGGAGCGACCTTTGGGAGACATCTCTCTTCTGTGCACTCTCTAAGCATTATGTATTTCCAGCACCTG
Source organism: Certhia americana (assembly GCA_018697195.1). Taxonomy (NCBI): domain Eukaryota; kingdom Metazoa; phylum Chordata; class Aves; order Passeriformes; family Certhiidae; genus Certhia; species Certhia americana. The sequence continues at coordinate 74,394,562 of CM031858.1, forward strand.
TGAAGAGAGGATCAGTTAAAGCAGGCTTCAGAATTTAAAGTTTAACAGCTTGGAGCAGATTATTTTTTCTGTCAGATCATTTTTTAGCTGGCTTTCTGACATTCATCAGTTTTATTCTTGGTGCCTGCTTCATCTAAGGTGTTTACATTACAGGAGTATCACACGGACATTATGTGTATTTGGTTCAAATAGGCTGAAGAACACAGATTTGTAAGCCTTCACTCCTGTACTTACTCATAAGAGTAAAGACATCACAGAAAAAAACCCCAATACTATATTTTAAAAGGGAAACTTGGTTTAATTTGGCTCCATCTGCTTTAAGTATTTCTAATAAATATCTTGCTTTAATATCTGAATGCTAGTAAGTGCAAATTAAATTTCACTTAGAGAGATGAACTCTTTCACTACAAACAGCAGTGCAAAGAGCTCCCCTGCTTTTAAACATTTTGTGTAAAAGATTTCTAAATCTTACTCATTGATCACAACTTTAAACTCTTATCTTCAAACTGAAAGCTCAAGCTTCTTTCTATTGCAAAGCCTAAGATCCCTGGAATTTGCTAAAATAGAAGTGCTATAGCTTCAAGATAAACATAAATTGTTTCATAACTTAGAAACAAAATCAAAGTTTTCCCTCTACACACTCTGTAAGCAGCTCTCAGCTTCTAAATCCATCAGAATATCAGTCTTCTTTTATGGGTCTGTGTATTGCTAAACACTTTGTAGCTATGCCTTGAAACATAGGCAGTGTCCTACATTGTTAGCTGTGCCACCAAACCAATCTCTTCTACACAAATGAGCAGGCAAGGACTAAAGCTACTTTTGAAAATAGTGGAAGACTCTACAAGAGACTTTGCAAAATACCCCCAGATATAAAATTATTTTTCTTCTTGGTGGGTCAAAAACTTGGTCTGGAATTTAGGTATTATACTTGGTATTATACTTGGTCTGGAATTTAGGCTTCCATCTACTGAGCAAGCTGATATTTGCTTGGGGAATGCTTTTTACTGCTTGAACTCTTGCCCAGGACTTTGGGGCTTTTTAGACAAACATGTTCCACCTGCACATTTTGAGCATTACTTCTCCTCCAGCCATACACAGAGATAACTGGGAAGCAGATGAGTATAGAAATATCAGAATTTGCAGTCAGCAGATGCAGAGCTGATCATAGATGCCACAGGTCCAGCAGCTTTCTCCCCTCTCTTACCCACATCCATCCCTGTGTCGGCTCATGCACAGCCAAGGCGTGGTCCCTAGCCACAGATGTCTTGAGCTTTCCTTTGCTCACTCACAAGCAGCCACGTTGTTCTGCTTCCCCTTTTCCTCCTCCACTCACCCACTCTGTATGTTGTGACATCTGCTTTCTCTTTGATCATCAGGAATATGGTAACCTTGGCAGAAATCACTTTAATCATATTATTTCTTAAAAAAATGCTTCACTGAAACTTCAAACAGACGTTTTATGAGACATTTCTGACAAAGTCAATACAGACATCTTTTCAAAATTTCTTTTCTTTGGAAAAAAAAATTAAAAAACATCAAAATAAAATGTATAAAAGCACTCATGTTTATCTGGGTGGTTTGCATAATCAAGCTCACTTCAGAAAAAAATACTATTGTTCTTTAATTTCCTTTAAATATAGCAATGATTTGAGTTTAAACTCTTTTAAAACAGCAGGATGAGTACAAAATATAAAAAGTGTAATCTTATTTAATGAAGAATTTAACAATCATAAAGACTAATAAATACTGGTTAGGTTTTGTAGAATCTATTCTGAGTTTTTTATATTCAGGTATGTGTTTGCAGTCTCTGAAAAGGAAAAAAAATATTTCTGGTTTTAAATCAATCTTCTGAGAATAGGAGAGGTGTTTAATTTTTTTTATGCTTATTTACATCAGAATAGTTGTGTCAATGTCCACACCCTGAGTTAGAATATCTGAAAGATTTTCAGTTTCATTTCTTTGGCATGCAGGGGCAGTTCCCAGTGGTAGATATTTTGCTCTCCCCATATTTTAATTTGCCCTTGATTTTCATTGTTACTTAACTGCACAAGTAGCCTTGTTATTTTTGGGGGGTTTTTATTGTTAGTGCTGTTTCCATGTTGCTAAGCAAGTTCAGAAATATTTAAAAGTATCACCAATTTCTTCAGAAGAGTCTCACACACAAAAAAACCCATATTATTTTTCTTGTTGCCACATTTTCAATCTGTACTTTTATAGATTTAAATACAGTTGAATATTCCTCATTCCTACCTTTGTGCCATTCAGAAAAATGGAAACACCTCAATTTCTAGAGAGATTTTGTACCAAAAAATAAAGTCATTCAGAGACAATAAAACAAAACCCAATAATTTTCTATTATCCCTCTGAACAGCCTATAATCGCAGTGAAAATGCCTTATTTTTTAACAATGAAGTTCTCACTTTGGTTTCTCACAAAGTCTAAGACTTTGGTTTATAGAAGTCCTATGAATCATACACTCTGAGGACTCACACTTTAAAATATCCCATTTACATACATGTAGTATGATAGTGTTAAAAACCTCATGAGGGAAAGGAAGAAGCAAGTATTTGCAAGTAAAGTTTCAGAACTGAAATTGTAAAATTCTGGATGCAGTAGGCAACTTTTAAACCTAGAATCAGTTTCCTCCACATGTGGATTCAAACAGCCTATACCTGCATGATGTGAGAAAGATAGTTTGAAATGTTCCTACTTTGGAAAATGTGCCTATATTTTTAGGCACTATGGTCACAGTTAATTTAATATTTGTTCAGGTGCAATAATTACAAAAAGTGTTCCTCCTGTAACACAGTATTTGCATAGGGATGTCTATATCAGAATAACTGATTCCTTTATTCACTAGAACATACATTATATCTTCACTCAGAAATTCAGTTTAATTAATCTAGAGTTATAATTTCTGTGGTCTTACAACTATTTTTAATGCTTTTCATCTAGTTATGAGTTCAAAATGAATATTATAAATTTGATCTTATACATTTCTTCAAAAGATACTTCCCCATTTGTTTTGGTGAAATTGTGATGCAATCAAACAATGAAAACTAAAATTGTTTGGTTTAAATGAAAAGAAAGGGTTGGTAGAGAAAACACATCTGAAGATTTGATGAGATGTGGATTAATGAGCATACATTTCTTTTTCCTATCTTAGTAATAGCAGACCAATAAAAATGTTGCACTAATTTTTATTTAAATGATAAACTGTCACAACAATACTACTATTCCTGATTTGGTAAGGCCAGTTATGATGACTGTACCAACTGATTCGGCCAGAAAATATTTTGAAAACGTGAAGCTGTACCATTAAAAGAGTAATTTATACAGAAAGAGAAAATGAGTATTTCAGTCAAGTGATACTTGATTGTAGCACTGAACTCCTGGACTTCCGTTGCTAGAGCAGTGTATTACATCTCTGACATACATACAAATTCTATTTTTTTCTAACATATTTTGTCATTTATACATTTAAAATGCCATCCACTTTATAATCTTTCTTTCATTTTTCACTTGAGGATTTAGTCTTGCCACTCAATGTCTCTGAAATCTATATTAGACTTTTTTTGTAGAGTTTCATTTTATACAAAAGCCTTATGAAAAATGTACAGTTTCTGGAAGTTTATGCTTTTGGAATTTTTGGAATAAAGGTAGTTCCCTCTTTGCTGTAGAGATATGTCATTCCAGTTTTATTTAAGACATCAGAACACAAAAATGTAAGAGAAGAACTTATGAACTGTCATTTGCTGTCAAGTTCCTGAAGCACACAAAGTGCTTGATGTGATAACAGCCATTTTTCTCATGAAGTTAAGTGGAATGAATTTCATTGACCATTGCTGAGAGACACTCAGGAATTTTCAGTGCCCATTTTCCTTAAATGTAGACTGTGGGTATTTCATACTATCAGTCACCAAATAAAGGTGAGAAATAGCTGCTGTCCCATTGTTGAACACTTAATGTAATACATCTAAGAACAAAAATAAAATCCACTGATTTCTATGTTATATAGCTATTGTCTCTAACTAAATCTATTAGTCAAATATATACATATAAGTTGTCAATTTTCCATGCAACATTTACACTCTAAATAAAAAATAGAAGGAAACCCCGGTTAGCTTTTTTAATAGATACAATACATACAAAAATTTTAAAAGAAGAAAGTCAATCATTTCTTGTATTAAGCCACTCCTCTACAGCCCTGAGGAATATGGCATTTTATGGTAACTGACACTAACAACACTTATGTTTGTTCTTATGAAGCTACTGTAAAGCAAAACTGAACAATAAATAAGAAAGCAAAACTTCATTAACAAGTAGGAGGGTCCAATACAACCTGTAAAAATTGTAATTTCTATCTCTTATGAGGACTGAATTTCAGTGTATTTGAAATCCCAATCTAAGAACATGAAAAGCTGTCTGTTATTAATGAAACCAACAGGCTTTTTTCTTGTTCTTGTAATCCCCTTCAGTGCTACTGTGGTGGGAAAAATATTTTATCTTGCCTTAAGGCAGTAGCTGTCATAGAGGATTCCTCAGAGAATGTATGGCTGCCTTACCCAATAGCACAAAGGACAGAGAGGTCAATAGGATTTACCTGTAAGTACCTGACATACAGTCCTCCTTCTCCCATCACTAACGCTACCTTATCCTTACCCCTCTGCCACTTTGAGGCTGCTGGATGGGAAAGGAGAAAGTAGAGAGTTTTGTTTCTAGATACTTAGATGTTAAGCCTCCCTGAATTATTATTGCTGGTCAAGATGTTAATTTCCTGTCTTAACTTTGATTTGCACCAGTATGTGACACTTTCTAGAACAGGGTTAAGAGTTTTAAGATTCCTGTCTAAATTTTGATCCTCTCCAGGACCTCTTTTGTTCTTTGTCACTTCTCAGTTAAAATAGCATTATTCCCTCCACCTAATAGTTTCTTTTCACTTCTTTTTAGCAATTTTTGTCTTTAATGGCTATCAAATCTTTTTTCTCTCTTACTTCCGGCATTGATAGAAAAGCTTTATAGTATACTTATTTCTAAACGGTGAAAAATGTAGCACTATTTAAGTAAAGATATAGGCATTTTGACACATTATAGCTTCCATGAAATATAGCATCAAAATATTATTGAAGGCCTATTTTGATACTCTTTTGAGCACTTCATAGAAACAGTTTACCGAGTCCTTAAAACCAGAAATGAGTGAATTTATTCACATAGAGAAAGAAAACCCTTGTCATTTCAGGAAACTTTGCAGCAAGCAAGAAGTCAATTAAATTTGTGATAGCAGTCAATTTCCATAAAGATTTATCTTTGCAAATGGGAGAGTGAAACAATAAAGAAAGCTACAGAGTAAAAGAAAACTATTTGTACCCAGGCACAGAAGAGGAAATGATTGTGCAAGCTAGGATACAGTTAGATGAGTCTGGTGTTACTTTTCCACATTAATCATGGAGATTAAAGTAGTACCTGGCAAAATTTCCTTATGTAATAGAAGAGGATCTTTGGTTTTTTTCAAAGAGAGTTTTGTGCCTCCATGGAAGACTTAAACAATTTCTTATGACAGAAAGAATGTGTGCCAAGAGCATACAGGCCAGGAAATTGAATATTGCTGTAATAAGTACATGACTTCATTTAGGAAATGTAGCCAATTGCCTCAGTTGCTCTACTGAATATAAATCTTTAGTGATGTAAAGGTTTGGGAGTAGTAGTAGTAGTAACAAGGAACAAATTAAAAAGTACTCATGTTGACTACCTTGAAAAAAAAAAGAATATATAGATATGTGCCTAAATGCTTACATAAATCTAAGTATATATATTTCTGGCTGATCTTGAATATCAATCAAGATGTTTGAGAATTAAAAAAATAAGATTTATTTGGAATGTATTTTCAGGTTATTTGGAAGTATGTTTACAAAACAACAGGTGCATTTATATAATAAAAGGAAACACATAACTTCCTAAAAGACATGCACAGAGTTTGGTGCTTTTTTTTTTTTTTTTTTTTTTTTTTCCCCACATGCTAGAAAAGGATTAGAATGTGCAGTGATAAATCTGCTGATGATACTGGTGATGAATAGTATTGCATCTTTGCAATCCAGACCAGAAGTCCACACACAAGATAGTGTGGAGCTGTCTTGACATCCGTAAGCCCTCTCTTCTCTAGAAAATTATTCAAAAATAGCTACAATTGAAAAAACCCTGTTCCTCTTAACAGTCATTATTTTTAGGAGGAGTCATTCTTAATTCTGTTCCACGTCTGTTGTGTTTCTACAGGAGAGCTTCACAGGTTCACAAGAAATGCTTATTTTAAGCTCATCCACTGTGATTGCTGTGATTAGGACTTGGCAAACATCAGATCAAACTCAGATCAAACTCAGGACTGTCACTTCAGTAATACCAATATGATACTTGAAAATATTAACATAAGTGGAAATATGACACACAGAAAGAGCCTTCTAAATGGAAGAATGCACCTACAATCTATTGCCTAAAATAGGAAAAGAAAAGCATTGACATCAGCTGTCTCTATTTCTCAGTCACATCACACTGAATAGGAAGACCATTGTTAACCATAAAAGAAATGTTCATTTTTCTCACTCTTGGTGTCTTTAGAATGACACCCTTCAAATACTGTCCAGGTTAATTGCTAATTGATACAAATGATCTGCTATTTTATATCAGCTGAGGCCTATGAATGTCATTGCAAATCCTCTTATGGAATCTCCAAAGACCAAAGTAGGTTTCTTATCTCGTCCCCTATGACTGTTCATACATCTTGAATTGTATGCATGTGTCCTTTGAATGAGGAACCTTAATGCAGTGACTTGGGCTGCCAGGATTTTGAAAAAAATTTGTTATTTCAAGCCTTTCAGCCATCCTTATAACATAGTGCATAATGAGAACACTTCTAAAATAAAGTGCCATCAGAAAGATAGGTCTCATGTGAAGTGTATGTTTGCGTAAGTTCGTGTACTTTGTGGTGATTATACTCTGACACAGGGACAGAAAGAAGCTCTATTAATACAATTTCTGAACAATCATTATCTTAAACACATTGGCCCTAGCAGAAAAAATATCACTTAAGCATTTATCAGCAAATTAAAAAGGAAAAAACTTCACAAAGAGAAAAAATGTGCAATATACAAGCAAGAAAAATGCAAGGAGAGGTGATCCACTGAACAGAATTTCAGCAGTTGACAGTAATCCAATTGTTGTAGCTTATAACATTGATATGAAAAGAACAGTGAATATACAGTCACATCAATGATCATTAATCATAAAATGGAAGAATTTAAAGATGAAATAGCCCTGTAAGAACAGTAAGCCTGTCCTCTTCCCACACAAGCTCTCTGAAAAATATATTCTAATTCACTTCATAACATATAGAATATGGTTTTTCTAACATGAACTACACTGCTTCAGATTTTACAGTAAAGATCTGTCCCTATACAGCTTTTACCTGTATCTTTTGTATCGTTTTCGTAAACTAATATCTCCCTACAAGATGGTGGCAACAGGTGTGTTAACCATTTTGTAAACTGGTTTTAAATTTATTTGCTTTACTTACATAATAAGTGAAAAAAAACATACCAGTCTCCCACTAATTTTTTTAAGTTTTACATTACTCTTTCAGAAATTATGTCTTTTTTCCTTTTCCTTTACACCTATTTCTACTTTAATTTCTGCTTAAGATTTCTACTTATCAATATAAGGTAAAAAAAAAAAAAAAAAAAAATATATATATATATATCACAGAATCACAGAATGATTAAGGTTTGAAAGGACCTCTGGAGAGCAGTTAGTTCGACTCCTCTACCAAGGCAGGGTCACCTGAGCAGGAATTCGGGGTTTGAATCTCTCCAGAAAGGGAGACTCCATGACCTCCCTGAGTAGATTGTTCCAGTGCTCTGACACCTGCAATGAAAGAAGTTCTTCCTAATGTTGAGGTGAAACTTGTGTTTTAGTTTATCATTGTTCTTTGTCCTGTCTCTGGGCACCACTGAAAAGGGTCTGGCACCATCCTCTTAACAAACATCTTTGAGGTATTTATATGTCTTGATAAGGTGCCCTCTCAGTCTGTTCTTTGCTAGATGAAATATACCCAGCTCCTTCAGTCTCTCCCCATAAGAGAGATTTTGCCAGACCCCTGATCATCTACATTCTATAGTAGCTTCTTCTCTTTCTTGAAAGGTGGGGACTGGAACTGAACACAATACTCCAGATGTAGCATCACTAGGGCTGAGTAGAGAGGCAGAATCACCTCTCTTGACCTGCTGGCCACACTCTTCATGATACACCCAGGATACCATTGGCCCTCCTGGACCCAAGGGCACAGAGTTGGTCAGCTTGCCATCTGACAAGACTCACACGTCCTTCTTTACATAAAATGTGTACTGAATGCAATAGTGTGAGGAGGCAATCTCCTTTTAACAGACCAGTCTAATTTGCTATGTTTCTAACTCACTAGTACATTGATTCATGAATTCACTATCTCACAAATTCATTAACTCTTGCATTTATGAGCAATATCATTACCTACAATGGGTGACAGTGGCATAGTCACAACTCTAATAATTATGAATCATAGAGTGTATTTTTCTGGAATATGTAAGGTCCATTTGAATATTTTTTGAGACTTTGCTACTGAAAGATTGGGTACAGAATTTCACCTCAACACTGCATTACTGTGGAAGCATAGCTTCTGGTCACTTCAGAGCCTTGCAAATTCACATACTTCTCACAAGAGTTATGCAGAGACATGCACATAAGGCACAAGACATTTCCTACAGTTTTTGGATATTTTGAAGTCAGTATTTAAAAGTGTTATCTTTATAAGAACCTATAAAATCATAACTTTCTTTAGCTAGAAAAGAATATGAAGCCTTGTTCCACACCTGACTTATTTAATCTAAGCACAGGAAAAAAATGTTCCCCAAGGTTGATGAAAGAATGAAAAAAACCTACCAAAACCTCTTTAAGAACAGCTGTACCAGATCAAGAGGAACATCTGCCTCCAGTAAAATCTACAGCAGATAACTAGGGAAAGCATTTCTAGAATTTACTCCTCTTAGGTTTCTGTAAGTTGTCTTAACAATATGTCATGGCAAAGAATTGAACAACATAACTTGATAGTGGAATGACCTTTGGTTTCTAGCCTGCTTCCTACTACTTTAATTAGAATTTTCCATTTTGTAATGTGGAAGAGATATTAGGTTCACATTCATTAGATTCATATTCACCCTTTCACCCTCTCCTGATACTCAAGTGCCATGATTGTAGCTCAGCTAGCAACTAAGCACCTCACAGCTGATCTCTCCCTTCATGTCGGAATTGGGGAGAGAATAGGAAAAATGAGAAAACTCATGAGTTGAGATAAAGGAAGTTTAATAGGGAAACCGAAAGTTATGCACACAAGAAAAGCATGCACACAAGAAAAGTAAAACTCGGAATTCATTCACCACTTCACATGGCCAGGCATATGTTCAGATATAGGCAAGAAAGCATCACAGAGCTCCATCACACATAACGGTGACTTGAGAAGACAAACAACATTGCTTCATATATCTCCCCCCTTCCTTCTTCTTTCCTCATCTTTCTATGATGAGCATGGTGCCGTATAGTCTGGAATATTCCTTTGGTCAGTTGGGGTTAGCTGTCCTATGTCTCCTACCAACTTCTTGTGCAATCCCAGCCTGCTCAGTGGAAGTGCTGTGAGGAGCAGAAAAGGCCTTGACAGTCTGCAAGCACTGCTAAGGAATAACTAAAACATCCTTGTGCTATCAACACTGTTGTGTTCCAGCACAAATCCAAGACACAGCCTCCTATTATCTACTGTAAAGAAAATAACCTCTACCAAAGCCAAAGCCAGAACATTGTTACGTTTGTGATTCTATAGGTATTTACAAATATTTATTCATTTATTTATACAGTAGGATAGCAATGTGGTCTGGTTTGGTTTTTTTTCCCTTTCACGATTAGTACTTAGCACTTTGTGCTTTGTCCACTACTGAGCACAGAGGTGGCATTTTTGTGGAACAATCTGGTATAACATAAAGATTTCAGTCCTGAGGACAAAGGTCAGCTTGGTGCCCATTTGCTTTATGTGAAGTTTTCCCAACTCTATCATTTTGCAGTAAATCTGATCTGAATTTTATACACCACATGATTATGCAGTAATCTTTCACAGTGGGATTTCCTTATTACTGTGTTGAACCACCAACAAATTTTGCCACCTCATTATTCACACCATTTTTAAGATTACTTCCAAATATGTTGAACATCATGTGTTTAAGCAAAGACCTTATTTCATTTTGAAAAATATATTTTTACTCCTCACCTCTGAGTTGAAGCTTCTAGACAATTATTGATCTACTCAAGTAATTATATTTTTATCTCCATAATAGTATCATATTGTATCACATCATATATTCCTGCAAAAGTTCCTGAAGACGTTTTGGTAGACAGACCTCACAGATACCCTGCCAACAAGATTCAATTTATCCATGTTTATTGATGTCTTCAAAGAAAGACAAAAATAGATAAGGCATGACTCTTTTTAATAAACATGCTGTTAAGCATTGTGCCTTTTATCCTGCTACTACATGTCCACCATCAACATTCATTATTGCAGCTTTTTATTAATTTGCAATGTACATTTGTGAGGTTTATTAAGTAATACTGTTCTTACATGCAATAATATGTAATCTTTTCTTTAAAGCAGGTACAATATTTGCCATATTTCAGTCCTTAGAACTAATATTATGTTTGTTGTAGCTTTGTTATTTGGTTTTTTTTTTACTATCTAACTAGCATTTATTCTATATTTCCTTTAAAGTGCTTGGATGAATATAGCATATATAGACAACTTCTTGCAGCTGGTCAACTTGTTTCTTAATCTCTTTGTAAATACTTAAGTTTTGTACAATATTTGAATACCCCCTTAAGAAAGAAAGAGGGAAAGAAAGAGGGAAAGGAAGGGAGAAAGGGCAAGGGCAAGGGAAGGGAAAACATATGATTTCTGTTTCCTCAATTCCTCTAAGTACATATTTTGTCATTTACTGCCTTAATTATCTACTGAGACTAGAACCTCTCTGGCTCATTTCTTGGTCCTTGAAATGGTAAGAGTAGTTTTTCTGCATTTTGTCAGAAATAATTTGGTTATTTTTTATTATATTTATCATTTAATACCAAAGACATAATCATCCTCTTTTTTCTGCACTTAGAAATGCCTTTTTCTTTTTGAGGAATGGCCTCTTATTTTTAAAAAAACTCCCGTTCTCTAGTCTTACAAAATTATGATTTACTTTGACCTTCGTTAAATATTTTTAAAAGGTAGCACCCATTTTCTGTAGTCTTCTACTATGCCAACTGAAATATATAATTCTCCTATTGATATAAAATTATTGCAATGATATAGAAATACTGCAATATTTTTCCTTTAGGTGCCATTTATTTTATGTAGATTTCATGTTAGTCATTGATAGCATTGTTTCACTAAAGTGATTAAAATAAAACTTTCTTTAACATACAGCACAGCTCCATCATTGGCATAGCATCTTGTTTTTCCTGGTCACTTTGTGTCCTTCTTCTTTAATAGTTAACTTATGTTAAGATTGGTCTTTCTACCAACTTCCCAATATGTCTGTATCCAGTCATTCACAATAGTAATTTTATTTGAAACTATGAACTCTTTGCAATACAGTATGATGTCCAGTTCATCAAGATGAAACAAATAACAGAAAGCTACAACATTAATTAGGATCTTTTATATATACATAGAGTTTCTGTTTTTTAAACACCTTGCCATTTTGGTTCCAGTGAAATGATGAGAAAGTTTGCCACCTGTTTACAGTTTACTAAAAGTCTGTTGCTGTTCTCTCATGCCCAGGACTTCTGTAGATTTCAGCATATTAGAGCAATTGACTAGAATTTTCTCCCCTACAATTAAGTGCTGTCCTTGATAGATGTATCCCAAGAGCTCTTTTAATAAAGCCTGATGCCACTGAGAATTTGCTAAGCCAGAAATATAACCTTAGGAAGGCTATCTCATTATCCAACCTCCAAAGTCACAAGCCTTCATCTTCACCCCAATTTCAGTATTGTATATATTATTTGAACAACATATACATCTGAACTAGCACTGTTAAATTTCAAAATTTCCCTCTACAGTATTTTATACATATATTACCACAGTATGCAATGATACTGGTATGCACTAATTATCTAATTAACCAGGACAGGCAATTCAATTATAAATACTACCTCTGGTCAAATTCTATAATTTTTTTTTTTTTTTTTTTTTTTTTTTTTTTTTTTTTTTAAGGACATGAAGTTGCTTTACACCTTTGATCCCAATTTGAAGGTCCTAAACTAATTATTTTTCTTTGCTAATGAGTCAATATGGACTGAATTTGTCCTTCATTAATAGCTTAAATTCTTGTATCATCTAGTGTTTGATTATTGAAAGAGGGAAGGAAAAAATTAGCATATAGGTTATGTAGGTTTGCAGAGGTAACTTGGACTTGTTTTTGAGAGTTGCCTTGACTCCAGCTGGAACTGACATGGTAAAACCCTTGGCCTAGCTGTGAAAAACACAAGTGGTGCAAAAATCACTACCAACAAACAGATGCCCAACAAGTCTCCAAGCAATGGCTACCTTTAAAGAACTTCCTCCTATTTTTTTGTCAAACATGATGTTGTGTATACCTCTTTAGTTCAGTTCAGATCACTTTCCCAGTTCTATCTCTCCAAGTCTCTTGCCCACCTGCATCCTACTAACTGAGGAGACAGAGGGACATACAGAGAAGGCATTGATGCTGTGCAAGCCCTATTTGACTACAGACAAGATATTGGTGTTTTATCAACATTCTTTTGTTCACCTGCAGAAAACAAAGCAGAGTATAGGCTGCTGCAAAGAAAATTAACTCCTCAGATTTGCTCAGTACAAACACCTGTGTTTGGCATAGCAGTGAATTGCATAAACACGTAGAAAACAGCTTTCATCGGCCAAGAGGAAAGTATCTAGACTATACTATAAGTCCTCAAAACTCTCAGCAATAAACATGAACATATACCTATTTTGTAGTATATAATTACCTAATTCAATATCACTTTATTTATTTTGAAAAGCAGTATTTTGCCTGAGTACAAAAAGTGATTTGTTCTACAGTCTTCTAAAGTTACTCTATTTTTTTCAAACATTATAATCTATTATATGGTTTGTTTTTTCCCTCACAATCTTTACTTCCTTTTTGGTCTCTGTAAGAAGTACAAACTCTTTGGTAAAGTAATATTTTGCAAGAGAACTGTTTGAATTGGGAGGACGGATCCCAGGGACCTATTTTTGTTATAGAAAAAAGTCCTTTAAATTATAAGGTAACCATCAAAATACATTATTTCCTATACACAAAAGTAGAGTTAAAATAAATAGTCCAGAAAAAAGGTATCGTAAATATACTGGATATTACTAATGTTTATTCCTAATGGTATTAATATTCTCATTTATATTTATAACTTTAAAAAATGAACCATTTGTTTCACTAGCTGTAGGAGACCAGATTAGAGTAGCCATAGTATGATTCATTTTCAATACAAATCACTACTGGTTAATTATAATGTGAAGTCTCTACTGGAAATGGAGCAATTATTTCAATGGTACTTATAATGCTAGCAAGCCTGAATTTTTTTTTTTTTTTTTTTTGTTAGTGATCTATGGATTTAAAACTAACTGTCCTCATTAAAATATGAGGAGAAAAAAGCCCTCATAAGTCCTCACCAAATCTGCTTCTCATAAACCAAGTTGTTTTTTATGCCAGTTGCTCAAAGATTCAGACCATCTACTTTAAAAAAAATCTTTACAGATAGATAACTTCCAAATCTAGTTGTCCATTGTGATTTCTGCACTACATATCTTCTTGCTAATAAATGTTGACATAGGAGCCCTACTGACACAATAAACCCTGTGTTCTAATAATGCAATTTCAGAATTTTGTTCCTAGTTCCTCTCATCTGTCACTACTGTCTTTCCTATTTCTCAGATTTTTGACAGTTGGAAACTCAAATTATGTGCCTGGCCCATGCCTTAGACACAAAATTAATTCTTGTCTGCATTTTACTTCTCTGCAGGTGAAAGAAAAGTTGTGGCTTCAAACCAGCTGAGTTCAACAGGTTCAGAACACAACAGTGTTCTTAATTCAATTTTAACCTGGTTCAAGCCAGCATAATATATATGAACCACTTAAATTAAGTACAAACTAAAGAGTGTCTACTCTGATTGAAAATTCAGGTACTGACCACATCTCCAGTCTGTTTTCAAGACTCAGATTAATAAAGAAAACAAAATGATAAAATAAAGAAACTGGGTGGATAGTTGCATGTCTCTTTATGTGTTTTTTGTAGTTGGAAATTAAAGGGGCAGAACAGTGAAAAGAGAAAGAGAAAGAAAGAAAGAATTAAAGGAAACTGAGAGAAAATTGTTCTTGTGAAATTAGTAGCAAAAGAAATGGAAGATAAGAGCAGTTAGAAGACCCTGAGTTCACACTACAAGTGAGACCACTAGTTTCAAGGATCAGGAAAATTAAAATGTCAACTCAGGGGAGAGTACAGAAGATATTCTGTATTCATTAATTTCAAGTCTAGTGTACTGCCATTGTTTTCTGAAGCTAAGACTTTTTTCAAAAAGTATATAAAACCTCCTTCATATGTACAAAAGATACTAGACATTTTCTCAAGAACTCTGCTCCTTCACCAAAAAGAGATTCTTCTACATTGGGGCACAATGCATCATGAAAATATTTTGAGTTTTCACTGGTTCATTGCTGTTTGGTAGCTGCAAGACAGAGACAGAATTCTCATTTATTATTCTTATTTTGTGTGAAAATTGTTCAGATATGTCTTTCAATACACATGTTGACTGCTTACCTCTTGATGCTAACTAGCATTTTATTTCTGTTGCAGTTCAAGGTTTCCCACCTTTGAATATGAATGACTATTATTGTGTTTTCTTATGCTAATATCACATTTACTTTAATCACAAGGGAAAGACCATGGATGTTGTCTATCTGGGCCTTTTCAAAGCCCACATTTCATTGTCACCCACGGTGATTCCTTGGAGACATCCATGGTTTGGACAGGTGCACAGTTCACTGAGTAGAAGCTGAGCCACCTTTTCTCCAGGCGGAATTACACAAGCTCCTTCAGCCGCTCCTCATAGGAATTGTTCTCTAGAGGTTGTTGTCCTTCTCTGGACATGATCCAGAATCTCAGTGTATTTCTTATACTGAGGGTCCCAAAATAATACACACACACTTGACTGAGGCCCATTGATCCAGCCTGTCCAAAATTCTCTTCACAGCCTTCCTACCCTCCAACTGAACAGCACTTCTGCCCAGCTTGGTGCAATCTGCAAACTGACTGAAGGTGCACCTGATCCCCTTGGACATGATCATTCATAAAGATACTGATACTAGTACTGAGCCCGGATGAGCACCACTAATGATCAGCTGCCAACTGGATTTCCTTCATTCACCACAACTCTTATGGCCTGGCTGTCCAGTCAGTTTTTTATGCAGAAAACACTTTTTTCCCTGAGTTCCAGTTAAAGGTCTCCATTCAACCACACCAGTCATTCCCAACAGCTTGTCTTTTGGCACATGGGGGGGGTCTGTTCCTGCACATTTAAGATTTCCTTCTTGGAGGATGTTTAGCCTTCCTCCAGTCGTTTGCCCTTCAGGACTACCTCTCACAAGAGTTTCTCTGCTAAGACTCCTAAATAGTCCAAAGACTGCCTTCTGGAAGTCCATTGCAGCAGTTCATCTGATCCTCACCTTAGTTCTGTGAGAACCAAAAACTTTATACATGTTTGTTAAGCTCAGGATGGCCTCCAAGTATGATTCCATACACCACTCATTCTCATACATAAACAACAAGTCCAACAGGGTGCATTCTTTGGTTGCCTCACTCATCATCTGTGTTAAGAACTTATTTTCCACAGAATCCAGGAGTGTCTTAGAGTGTTTCCTCTCTCATTTATTGTATTTCAATATTGTATTAAGAAGGCATATATCTTTTGGAAAAGAAAAAAAAAATGCATTTTGCAGATTTTTTAATACAATTTGTTATACAGGTTACATATGTGCGTGTTTAATGTCTGCATAAAAACGTATGTGTGTATTTATGTACACACCCTGTTTCAAACTCCTTTTTGGATGCATTATACTCAAGAAGCTTAAGAGACATTCATGAAATATCAGGTGATAATACAGGTGCTTCATTCACTTAAAGTTGTCTAGATCCTTACTACCTTTAAACCACTGCAGTATTGTTCAGTAGCTATGTAAGGTCAGGATGAACTAGTACACAAAATCATTTAACACCCAAAGTGATACTTGCTTTCTGAAAATCATCTGTTCCTCAGCCCTCCCCACAAACACAGGAATGACTGTTGTTTAATTTCCCTCACATAAGGCCTGACAATACAGGAAACATCTAGGGCAATGTTTTACCATTGCTTCTTCTTTCAATGACCAAATGAAAGGAGATTGAAAAGAGCATTTATTGTTGTATTTTCTTAAATGGTTGAATCAGTTCTCTCATTTTAATTAAGCCACTGAATTTCCGGACAAAGCATACTCTGTCCTGCTTTATTTGTTCACTACTGGCATTCCAACTCAGCAAAACATTTTTCCTGTGGAATTATATTCACTGAAAACTATCATGCCTTTCTGGATCAAAAGTACTAAAGTTTGTTTGAAATGTATTGAATCAGTTTGTACTCTGAAAAAGGTTTGACTTTCCAAAATATTCTACACCGTATCAGAACCCCTTTTTTTATTTTCTCTTTACTATGCTCTTTCTAGTCTTACCCCTTTTATGCCTTATAAGTTTCCTGACCTCCACTGCTTCATTTAACATCAGGCCGTGTAGTGCTTAGCACACACAGTACAAGCTAGCCTTTTTTATTTGTATTTATAAAGGAGTTAAAGGGAAAGCTTTGTGAGGACATAACAATTTATTTTCCCTCTTATCATCTTGCCCTCCTCTGCTCATGCTTTAAGAATTTTTGTTTGGGTTTTTTTGTGCTTTTCTCCCTCCTGAAGGAGGACACTTATTAACCAAAATGCTTTGAAAGTTTTGTGAAATTTTTTTGATCATTAAATTAGCCATTACTATGTCTTCAGATTGTTATTGCTGTGGGATTATGTTTCACATCAAAGTCCTATTATTTCAATGATGTGTTTATCACACTAAAACCATGCATACTGATGCATTTTTACTTTCTTTTCTTGCTTTAACGGAATCAGAAAAAATCTCCAGATTCTGAGAAATCCAAAACATTTGATGTCAGCTTTCACACCTGAAAATCTGTGGTGCTAATGGTGACAAGGCAAATGGCAAAAAAAAATCACAGCATCTAGTCTAGTTTAAAATGCTAAGTCAGCATAATAAAGCAGATAATAACATTTTCATCCTAAAAACTGTGTGTTCTTGCTCTCTCAGAATCCTGACAACAACCATAAAGGGGAAGCTAAGCTGAGCTCTGGGGTGCGGTTCAGAATTCTGTGATTCTGTAGAAGTGAACACCGAAAATACAGTCCAGAGTTGATGTATTTTCCAGTGGTATTATTCATGTTTTCTATGATATGAATTTGAAATCTAAGCAGTCGTCAGTCTTTAACAGATACTGCTGCTAACAAGAGATGGCCACATATGTGTATATAAGAATAATGTGGATGTTTTTATGTGTCAATAACAAAAAGTTCATGTTCACAAGAACAACAGCAACATGAACAATTCAGTACAATGTTTTTCATTAGTTTGCTGAAAGGAATACTGTCTACCAGCTAAACATGAAAAGGAGAAACTGATGTTAAAGTGTAGTATGTATTATCTGTTACCTGAGTTATCTATGTGCAACTCATCTAAAGTTATTTCAGACTAGTCTCTTGTGCATTTAGGAGGAAATTATCAAATTGTCCTGTGACATTACTTGAAAACAAAAAACCTCTCCCTAAAGCTCTGTAACTGCCAGAAGCCTAAGTTAAAGATAGAATCAACTCAAAAGAACACTTGTAGGGAACTTTGCAAAGCCCTGGTAAGACATTTTTATATAGCAAAGTTTTCTTTCACTGTAATGCTTCTTTTCAACTGTAGAGTTTTCTGCATAAAAATCCACTTGCATTAGAAATATGTAATGAGACTAACAGGTATTTCACTGCTTCTATCACTATACTCTCCAAATTTATATAGTCACATGCCAAAAAGAATAATTAGGATTTTACTGCAAACTTTTACTGCAAACAAACTGCAGCAGGCACAATTTTAAAAGTACATGCTGTTTGACTGTATCAAAAAATATGTCATAGGGATCAATCTCTCACTTCTACAATTTAGCATTAAAAGTACATTTGCTAAAAAGAAATATAAAGTGATACAATTTAGGCAAGTCAAAACTCAGGGACAAAATATTAAACAGTTTAAATTCCAGTGATACTACAGCATATTAAACTAATTGCAGTAAGCTAAAATATGGACAAAAATTAAAGTCAGTCTCAGTGAGGGGTGGAATATAAAAACTAATAGCAACAACAGAAAAAAACAAATCAATCACAAATCCCTAGCTGAATAATTTCTTTCAAAAGCTAACCAAAAGCACAACAAACTTGGACATCATTTGTATATTTTAGCAGTAATCTGCAAACTGATGGAGATGTCACAAGACTGTTATATTAATTTCTTCAAATGACAGTTATTTTTAAAGTCTAGTAAATTGAAGACCAAGAACTGAACATTAAAAAAATATTGTCTCCTAACCATGTGCACACAAAAGCTGGATACTACTAGAACTTTATGTAGACATCTTAAAAAAAAACCCAAAAAACCAAAAAACTAGGAGCCTAAATATCAATTGTTCTTTTCAAATAATACAAAGTTGATGTTTCAGAAATCTTGATTTTTATCTGGATACTGATCAATTTTTTACCTTTCAAATTAGTGAGAATATATACTGGACATATTTTAGATATCTGAAGAATGAAACACATTTGGCAGAGCAAGCATATAATCCAACAAATAAAGAACTTTTGAATGGGATGAAAAAAAGAACTATTTTCTAATTAACTCAGGTCAAGAAAATATGTGGCACTTAACAATCTGAACAATTCTTCTAGAACAAGACAGATTTAGATTCACAGTAGGTGAAAATGAACCGTATAAATAAGTGGCAAAAGCTTAAATAAAAAAATTAGTTTTCTAAGAAATTTTTAATCTTACATAAAACTGAAGGGATAATTTCTATGTTAACTTTTTGATATATTGAAACATCTGAATTATTTTTTTCACTTGAGCTTCATGAAAGGGAAATATTTGTCCCATTGAACATACATGGTATTAATAATTTTTAGATAACAGAGAGAACACTGCAATCTTTATTTAATTTCAGATTCCTAAAATAGAAATTACTAGCTGAAGCACCAATAAAGTTCAACAAAAATGAAAAATCCTCTATTATCTAATCCTACACAAATTAGGACTGCAACCTGTTTCTTTC
The DNA here is from genome assembly GCA_018697195.1 of Certhia americana. Classification (NCBI taxonomy): domain Eukaryota; kingdom Metazoa; phylum Chordata; class Aves; order Passeriformes; family Certhiidae; genus Certhia; species Certhia americana. The sequence continues at coordinate 74,414,105 of CM031858.1, forward strand.
ACTCTGCAAATCCTTGAATTCTTAGCTGTGTTACAGCTTGGAAATCATCTCTAATGAGTGTAACAGATTTCACAGCTATTAGAGCAACTGCATCTTCAGCTGTTTCCTGGTAAACTATCAAGAAAATGTTTTCATTTAATAATAGATATATAATTTTACAGATATTATGATTTTGTATGAGACTTGAAACCACTCTAGATTCCTTCAGAAAAATAGTCCATAATAATCATGACAATGTGGGAAGTTTTGCCAAATTCTACCCTTAGCTACCTCCATGTAAAGGTAGAGTACTTTTGTCAAAGTGAATTTCTTTTAGATTTACACTTACAGAACATAAATTGTGCTTGGTATAATGACAGGAGGTTTCTTTCAACAAGAAAATTGAACAGGAGAGACAGCACCTTGCTAAATCAAATCTAGACTATTCCACTCTTGGATACACATGGTATAGCTAATGGGTAGTCAATATTTTTTCCCATACATAAATTTAACTCTAAGGAATTTCAGCTTCCATCAAATTGCTGAACTGAGTTAAATTGATTACTATGCACATTTCTAAACACTTGATTTAGCAGATCCCATGTGTAGTGAACCTGTAGTGAATGGTGAGCTCTATTCTAGACTGAACCTGAAATGTAACACTAAAAAAAAAAAAAAAAAAAAAATTAGCTTGATTTTGTGAATGTTAATTTGATATTCAACACCAAAAATGATGCCTTCAACTTATTCTCAAAGAAAATAATTTTTTCAACTATCTGATTTTCAGCCATCCACAAATGACTTGATTATGAAACAAGTTCCACTTATCAATATGCAATATATAATAAAAGTGGGAACACTTTGAAGAGAAGAAAAAGAATTGTATTGTTTTCTTCTCAAATCTAGATTTTTTTGTGTGACTCAGATATTTTACCATAATTTTCATCACTAGTTAACATGATTGCTGCCTTACAAAGGTCTTGCTGTGCCACAAAATTGTCACTGTTGTATTTCACTTTAATCATGCTGAGAAAACTGTAACCACTGTAAAAGCACAATTAACATCAATATGAAAGCTCATCATCTAGTAGAGACTGAAACAATGCTTTTGGCATCAATAAATACACATATAAACCCTTTCAAGACATAGAACTACACTGGCAGCAAAGTATGATTTGGTTCATCTGGAAGCATATTTTCAATTGATATTAACAGAGGCCATTAAGTTTTGAGGGGTTACACAGCTAAATTACTAAGCAGGATTTTAGTGTATTATTAATAGAAATTTTGACTTGAAAGTGCCAGGCAATCCAGTTAAATATGTAAACTTAGAGGTACACTTTGGACAAATCTGTAAGGAATCATTAGTTTCCATGCTTTGTTCCTCATCTAGCAGATATAAACTGTATATGTCTATGCAGCTGGAATCTTAAACTGATTTCAAAATAAAAATAATGCTTATATAGATCTAGGTCAAATTTAGCCAAATCTCAAGAGTATTAAAAGGGAGGCTGTGATTACACTTTCCAGTCCTGAGAAATTTATAGAGCAATTACTATGCTATTACTGCAATTTAGAAACATAATCTTTATGAAACAATTTTCAGAAAACCCTCAGAAATATGTGCTCTAATAGTTAATAAAAAAAAATTCTTACAGTGTAATTTGCAAACTGCTATTTCCCTTCTGTATCTTCTGTCTTTGGATATATCAATATACATCTCAAAAGATACTTTCAGAAAAGTAACTGCTGAGATAGGCAAGAAACAGTGCTCTGGGACTGACAAGATAATATTTTTTTTTTTTTTTTTTACCATATGGAGGTCAATGAACCTCTTGTTAAAAGTAGATTTTCTCTAACTTCTTACTCCTTTTGTCAGTATGTACCAGTATGACTTTATTTCTTTTGTGGAAAATCTCTTGACCCATAAAAAACTAAGGCATGGTTCTGTTGATAAGCAAGTCAGCTTTTAAAGTACTATATTAGTAGCATAATGCAACTTTTCTGAAAGTTTGATACTGTAAGGATTAAAGTGACAGATTCTTTTATCATAGTAGAACTCACTGGTTAGGAGAGAGATGAATTTCAGTAAAACCTGGAAGCAACAAAATCATATACAAATACTAGCTTGACATTTGTTCTCAGCAAAAAAGATATGCTTTTCAAATGAAAGGCAAAATACTACACACTTCATTTTCAAATGAAAGGCAAAAATACACTTGTGAATATTAACAGTATATGTCACCATACCCATCATGTTAGGAAACTACTTGAGAAGAAAAATCAAGCAGTGTGTATTACATGGACACTGAAACTCTTCTTGCTTCTGTACCAAAGGAAGTCTGACATCATAAGGATTTTTTAAAGCAATGTGTTTGAGTCCCAGTCAACACAATTTTTTCTCCATCATAGCTTATGCAGAAAAGCGTCAAAATAAACTCTTTTCCAATTTTCAAATACTTTTGGCTTTTACCACATTTTTGTTTCCCTTTTCTTTCTTTTGCCTTGAGATTGATTTTGATTATTTCTTCAAAGATTAAAAATGTACTTTACATAAACTAAAAATCTGAGCAAAAATGTGCTGATGGAAAGTTTTATGCCCACATAGTGTATTCTCCATTAAGCCCTCAAACTTAACAACACTTGTAAGCACTGAAAAAAACATCAGACAAGAATGTTATCCTTTTGTCGGGAAAGTACAAATATTGGTTTCTTGGAAATGTAGTCACAAGCATGATGAGATGTCTGTAGCTATCGTGCACTCTCTTTGTTTGGCACTGGCACCTCACAGCATCCCTACAGGCTCTGCAGTGACAGATCCTGGTTGCTGTAAGGAGATCTGATGCACTGAGTTCCTTGTGCCACATCTAATAAAAAGAAATGAAAGAAGAGCAAGCAATGTCCTGAGCTTTCTAATCCCGATGAGATAGTGGCTAGAGCCACTTTAATCTCCCAATTTCAATTGAAACACTCTGAATAAACACTATAGAAATGGTCATGAAGCCAGACAAAACAGCTATTTTCCCTTAATTTCTATTTTTCTTCTTCTCCTATTAAGTGAACTTCAGTGGTGCTATTAATCTGAATAATATAAAATGTCAGGCCTTCAGAAAGTAGTAAGATTTTATGTTCTAGGATATAAAATTATCTGACATTTCAGATAAATAAATCTACTTTCAATTTTTGGGATAGGAAGATTCTAGGAACTTATACATCTTGGTTTTTTTTGTTTTTTTCATTTATGTTTTTTTATCTCACACTTACATAAAATAAGCAGACTTCTTGGTTTTATTAGCTATTCATTTCTAGACAGTGCAAACAGTGACTTACTTGGGTGTTCTAATGCTCAGTTCTTACTGCATTATTGATGAGTAACTCACATTGTTTGACTGCTTCTTAGTGCACACTTATTTCCTAGCACTGGGACACAGCAAAATGGTTTACAGCTTTCATAGCCAGAATGTTCACTAATAAATGCTCTAACACTTAGTAATAATTTTAAGTTTAAATACTGTATAATTCCACAAAGAAATAGCATTTGGCTGGCTGAAGCATACAATATATAGCTCCCTTGTTTATGTTTATGTTCCCTCTCCCTGATGATCTCAGAATTCAATTGGTGGTATGGGAGCCTTTTATTTCTACATGTATGACTCTCAGCCAAATGCTGTAGATGCATTAAGCTGATAGATTAAGAAGAATTGTGTCATTCTATCTGTTTAGGAAATATCAAAAAATATGGGATTAGACATTACTCAATGGTGAAGTGCATACTGTGTTTGCTAGCCCTTGAAAAACAAGGCAAGTGATATCTCAGACCTGGAAAGGAAAAAGGAAAAATGCTCCTTATAGATTTTAAAGCCATGTTTGTCCTTCAAAAGGAACAGATAGGTGAAGGGTCATTAGGTTGGACTATGCCCTCCATGCTTTGGGAAGCTGAGAAGACGACACATGTGCCTTATAGGGAGGTCATAAGAACTGCTGAAGAAGTATGTGTCAGTTTTCAAAAACTAAGAAAGCAGGAAAATGGCAGTCCCTGAAATCTTATTTGAGGTGTAGAGAATGGTAATCTGTGTGCTGTTTTTCAGTGAAACTCAACCATATCCCAAGTGACAAATGACTTCTGCTCTGAAATCCAAAGGGTTCAATGGGACTCAAAGGTATGTTTTAGAAGTTTATCAGAAAAGGATTATAACATTACAAATTATATTTTTTTTAGAAAAAAGTTGTTCAGAATTTGAATCTTACATTTTTTATACCAAATGTTGTACTAGAATCCATTTTATGAATTTTTGTTAAATATTTTATATACCTTAAATTATCTTTATTGTTGAAAATATCCTATATGTCTGTATTGTTTTCTCAGTTTCTTCAAGTACTTATCATGTTTCTTTAATGATCTTCTTTTTCCTAATGCAAGTTTCAACTAATTATAACACTGATATTATGTTTATCCATGAAAAAAATTATACTTAAAAAATGCCAAAAATGTTTTCCTGTTGCCAAAAGATATTAAAGTAGTAGTGACTTTGAGGAGTCTTTACTCTGACGTATTTTCAATAGGTTTCTCGGAAGTTATTTTATGTCTCAAAGACAGCATATGATCAGTCTTAGTCTGTCCTTAATACTCTTTTACTGTAGGTTTTCTATTCCCTATTGTTTCATCATAAGTTCCTAACACAGGAGGCATTCCCCATCTGTAATACACTTGGCATAATGATTTAATATTCTTTGTGAGATGCCAAATGTTTATCTCATACTTCCTTGGAATTTTGATTATAACCATATTGCTCTCATGTGACCAAAACTATCAATAAATAAAAATGACCTTTTCTGCTCATTTAAGGTGTAATGAAAGTAAAGTATTCAGCCTACAAACACTCAGGAAAAAATCTCATGATCCACAGAATGCCTTGTGCTTATAATTTTCATGGCAGAACTGATTTGTTATGAGACTTTTTATGTCTGTAAAGTGGAAACTTTTTTCTCACAAGGCATCCATTCCTCTATCTCATTTGTTAAAATATGCTAAGCTCCCAATAAATCAGACAGACAACTGATTTCATGGGTTAGTGAGGGTGAAAATGGCAATTTTAACACTTTATTGTAAATTAATGATGAAAATCTTTTAACACAAAAAACCTTTATATACTAAAAGCTCCTCAATGTCTGCTGAAAGCAAATTTATAATGAATATTAGGAATAGTAATGAAATTTTGCCTAAGAACAATATTGACATTTCTGTTTTAAAATGTAATGGCAATTCAAGATAACCTTAAAGCAATCTTTATAAACTGGAAATACATGCATGAAGGTCTGCCTCTGTATTTGATGTAAGAGTATTACCATATTAAATCAGATACTATTGCCTCAGGAAAGAGCATGTTAGTATTATCTATGACTTTTTAAACTAAGTGACAACCTGATTTACATGGTATACAGCTTTATAGTAATTCCAGTTTAGTTAGGACCTTATCCCATTTCCATTAAAGGCAACTTAATCTCTTATGGGAAGCTTAAAGGAATCTGGATGAGATGGCAAGTACTAGGATAAAGCTCCAAGGTAGGAAAAAATCTTCATTCGGAACAAAGCTGAAACACATGCTTAGCTCTCTGATGAAGTCTAAGTGCATACTCAAATGCAGTGTGTATTTATTTGTGATAAGGTATTATGATTAATTTTTATATGTGTCTTTTAAGGATTAAATTATAAAAATACAAACTAAGAAGGAAATCTGTAACAATTTAAAATAAGAGATTACATGGAAATTAAGAAGAAAAAAAAGAAGAGAGGCATTTTAAGAATTGAGTAACTACCTCCATTTTCTTTATTCTCCTTAACATGTCTTGCATTACAGAGCTCCTCTCTGACTTCTTTCAACATATCATGTTTCCTAAATCTTCAAGGCTGACCATGGAGAAAACACTAAAGAGACAGTCACTTTTCCATCATATAAGTGGTATCACTGGTCTTGTTTGTCCTTAATTTTGCTCTGACAAAAAACTTCATGCTCCACCATTATAGTTCCTCAAAAAGATTGAAGTTAAAATATGTAACATCATGTTGGCAGTAAGGAATGGTCTGTCATAGAGGAAAAAATATGTTAACTATATATTGACTAGTCCAGGGGAAGAAAGCATTTTCATTGCAAGTTTTTTCAAGGAAAAGGAAAACAAATAAACATTGAAAAAAAAAAGTTTATTTGATATTACAGCAGAAAGTCTTTATATTTGTGGATTACCTGGCATCTAGATAAAACATAGAGCACATATATATATGCATCTTTTAAATAAATCACCAGAAATATCCTTAATTCTATTAGGTGTTAGCACTCCTAAACTTCTTTTGCTGCAGCTTGTTGCCTTGTGAATTAACGGTCTCTGTCAATTTTGTCAGGGAGAACAGTGAGATATGCACAGAAGACTCCTAAGAGGAATAATTCATAAGTCAGTTAAACCAGTGGAGCTCTTGACTTATGTCTTTGAATATTTCCTTGTTCAGGGATGAAGACAATCTTTTATATTGCCAAAACTTTGTAATTAAGATATTTATGTTAATTTCTCTAATGAAGAACAGTACAAAACTATTAAAGATGTAATACCGATGCTTAAAATATTAATATTTCAATTATTTCCTCTCTACTATCTTATTATATTTTATTTTCATTAAATGAAGAATAAATATCCTGAACTTTATACAGTTACATCAAAAGTTGAACATTTTCATAGTATTTCATTTTGGAACCAAATTTTATGGTTAAATAAAGCTATTTATATAAATACATTTATATAAAATATGAAACAACAACAAAACCAAAAGGGTTAAAAAAAGAAAATAAGATTGATACAGACTCAAAACTCACGTAATTTCTATAGACTTCTTTCAATTATTAAAGTAGTCTTAAATACAAGCAAAGATTCTCCCACTAAAAGCACATTTAGAAGCTACAGGTTTGGGATCAGTAGTAATGCAAAATTTGTTAAAAGATTTCATGACACAATCTAGTTTTAAATCTGTACTTCCATACTTCTTTCACGTATTTTCTCAAATCAGTCCTTAAAATCCAAGTTTAAATAAAAGTGTATTATTTTGTATTTTCTTAAATGCAATATTACAACCTCTGCATCCACTCTGCAAAGAAACAATTTCTTATATGTGTTTGGGTGCACTGGTAATTTGGGGAAACCTGCTGAAAGAAATAATTTTTTTTCATAAAATTTTCTCCCTTTACATTGAGCCTTCCTTCAGTTTAAATTTTGCTCTCATTTAATCTTCTCTGCCCATGTACCATTTCAGGTAAGCACTGGAAATCTTAGGTGAGGTATCTATATAAAGGAAGTCTAAAGGAAAGTGAAGAGACTCTTGTATGAGATGCAGTTTGGGCTCCACAGATGAAAACGAATCTGGCACAAAAGTACCATGAGCTGTCTTGGAAAGAAAAAGGCTGAACTTTTGCTAGGCATTTTTATTTAGTCCTACAGCCTCATAGAGACAGGCACACATCCAGACTAATGTTTTCAGTGATGCAGTGGTTATTCTTTCCCATCTTACTCATAAAGAGTGTGTCATAATGTCGGATTTATAAATAAAAAGATGTTTTTGATTTTTCTGGGATTTCCATGAAACCTGAGAATGCAAAAGTCTTTTCCCTCCAGCCAGGAGGTTGAAGTCATGGTCATGAGCCATCTCTTCTGTTTTTTCAAGGTTGTTTACTCTTTCTTATCTATACATTCTTTTCTGACCCACAGAAGTCTGTGCTGCAGGTCAGTTTCAGGCACAATAATACCGCCCCTTAGGTGGCGAGTATCTTTATAATTAAAATTATGTACACACTGTTTACAAAAGTTTCCCAATACTTATCTTTTATGTTAGAATTTCTGCCTCTACTCTAAACCAATTAGAAGTGCCACCGTCACTGCAGGAGATGGAGCAGATGAAGAAGAAGGAAGAAGTCTAAAAGCCCCGTGAAAACTCCATCTTGCCTTCACCTGCTTGCCATTCTAGAAACCCCCAAAATCTAAAATTCTCACCCTGTGATAAGCTTCATATTATGCTACTATCTTATACACATTCTTGAAAATTCTGTTTCATCCTAGAGCCTAAAAAGCCCTTTTCCATGAACAAAGGTTAGAACCAGTGTTTGTCAGAAGTTTTTTCATCCTTTAAACATGCAGAGAAATATTTCTCAGAATTTCTGACTCCAACATCGTAGGAATGCTGATGTGCCGCAGCCTAAGCTTTGAGAAGAGTCAAAAATGCAGGCAATGAGTAGCTTTAGCTTCTAAGGTACTGCACACTTTCAGACTTTTCTGTCTTCTGGCCCTTAATGAAGGGTCTTCCCCACACCTACTGTACAATAAATAAGTACAACTTTCATTGCTATCCTCCTGTTACAAATTATCCACTTTTACATGGGAAAAATTAATTTCATCCTTTCAATGTGTGGGTAACTCATTCAACGACTATACTGCTTTCTATAACCCAGAAATCTAGGGTTTCCCCTGCTCTTTCAGATATTTTCTTCCACTTTTACATCTCCCATCCCAATAGTTGTCTGTGTCTGGTTGACACAGCATTCCTTTCACGAAGCTGGCAAGAATAATTAAGAGCCTCTAAAGAACTGTCACCTCTGATATAAATCTCTGAAGCACCTTCTATTTATCTTAGTCAGTGTAAACTGAACTACAGTAACTGAAATTTTTTCCCCTGTGTTTTCAATGATCTCCTGGCCATTTCAGATAAATTAGAACACAGAAGTCTAACACTGATGTTGAATTATACAAGGATTTGACTTTTTTCTTTTTCCTTTAATTGCAATTTTAATAATTAAAATATAGGCAATAAATTCACACATTAGAATACAAAATGGCTACTTATTTGTTAGGAAGGAATTTGCCCCCTATTGTACATGCCTTTTACAACACTTATGGAATTTGCTAGATTGGTTGGTAAGCATTTCAAGGTGGTTATTTTACATGTAAGCACAATTAAAAAAAATATGCTGGTCTTGGACTTTAGTTCTGTTGTAATTTACTGCAGTTTAAAAACACAAATGGCCAAAATGAATAGAATAAATGTTCCTGTACTTAATGCAAATGCCTAAGGAATAGAAGAACTGTAATTGCCTAGGAAGAAGGAACAGAAGTTGTTTTGCTATCCAAAATATTTCCAGTCACAATATAATACCCATGAATATAATGACACTTTGTTGATATCTAATAAAAGTTGTCTCCCCTAGAGCCCAGCTTAAGGTAAAATTTAACATCTACAGGCATCAGCAAATTTCAAAATCAACAAATATCAGAGGCATAGTATTCAGTCCTGAGAAAAAATCTTAATTTATTTGTTTTGGATACAGCTCCTTTCCAGCTTTTTATACGTCTCCCAATGTATAAATAAAAAATTTAAAAAGCTTGTTCAAAGGTCTATGGGCTTGTCCATGACACTCCTGGTCAAAGACTTCTATATAACTCCCTCAGTTATCTTTTTTTCCAGGAATGAATAGCAGACATCCCTCTCTCTTCCCTCAGGTGAAGACTAATTCCTCATGTAAAAATAATTGTAAACTTGATAGTCTTTATTGCCTGCACCCAAACCTTTTACAGTTTTACTATGTGCTTGTGTGAGAAGGGGAGGGGAAGCAAGAGAGTAAAAAACCCAATACTGAGTATTGTAATCAATATATTGGTAGAAAATATATGTAGGATTATGATTTCTGGTTTGGTTTATTTTCTTTTCCCTCTTACTCCTAATAATTTTTCTCTAGACTCAACAGTATCAGATTTTCCTAAAAAATTAGCGTGACTCAAATCCTTATGTCTTAATGGAAAAAACCACCTCATTTTGTATCTAAGTTGGGATTTGTTTTTTCCTTATATGCATCATGTTGCATTCACTTGCATTGAATTGCGTTGGCCATTTTATTGCCCTATCACTCAGACTCAAAGAAGTTCTGCTGTTTTCTACAAGTGACCTTCATCTCTACTGTCAAAAAACCGTTGCTATAGAAGCAAACTTTCCAAGTCCACATGTGAGCTTTAATTCTTACACTTTGGTTGCTCAGCTTTGTTGTGTGACTGGGACCAATTTCACTGAAGTACTTTAAGAAGTTCAACTTAAGAAAATCACTTGATCTTTGCTCTCTCAAAACCCCAGAATATTTTTGTGAAGCTTTGCAAAAAAACAAGTTGGTTTTATGTGGGTAAATCACATTTAACTGAGTATCATTAACTGTGTCATTAACTATAGTTTTACTAATTTTCCAAGTACATGGAAATGTTTCCATGCCTACCCTGAATCTTTTCTAAAACCAGTGACACCACATTTGCTACTCTCCACTTGTATTATGGAACTTTTAAGAAAACAATGTCACACAGATGGTGTGACTCAGTTTGGAAGACTTGAATATATAAAATTTTGTTCTGATTTGTGCTAGAATTCACTCTGTTTGAACTGCAAACTCTTCCACAAATTCTGTTTCAGTCAGTTCCCTTGAGAAGCTGCCCACCAGGAAAAATTCAACCATGAGAATCTTCTCAATTTCTTTGTGAATGCTAATGATAAGGGTTCATTTTTCTTCTGTGTTTTATCTTCTCTGAATGTTTTGGATTTGTTTCATAGCTTAATTGTCCTACAAACTACTGGAAGGCTTCTTACTACTGACTTTTTTAACAAAGATTTATTAACAGGGGTTTTTTTTCATCAGTTAGCTATTCCTCCCACTCTTTTTGGCCTTATTTAATGCATTGTTTTTACATTTAATCTGGCAGTGTTTCTTGGCATCTTATTTAGTGCTTCATTTTTAGTTGGACGTGAGCTCAGCTTTCTGAAGGAACATTTTATTCAGAAAAATATCCTTTTCCTTCAATTTCCTTTCTCCTGTCTGAAAATTTTCTGTACAATCAGTGTTGTTTGCCTTGTATATCAAATGTGGCATTCTATGGCAGTCTCCAAGCCATAAAGAGTTGAATTTTCCCATTTTTGTTCTTAACAAGCTGTCTTATTGTTATATAGCCTCCATTGTAGCCTAGAAAATACCCAGGCAGCATTAGCACGAGCATCCTAGGTGTACAATTAGTGGTACAGATCAAATTCTACATATTTTTTTCTATTTAGGCCCTGTAATTTCATTATGTACAGCATTTGATAGTAGTTCAGATATGTAGTTAATTAGTGTGATTTGATTTTCAGATCTCTTGACATCTATTAAATATTCTTCCATCACAGCTATGGCCAAATCTGTCATCCTGATGTTCCAGTATGACACCAATTGACAGTATTCCACCAAGTTTCCAATATGCCTTTGGGAGTAAGCAGTCAAAATTTCCTTACCTTATTATTTAAAAATAATTCATTTTCATGTATCATTTTCATCTTCATGGCATTCATGAAGAGACATGTGTAATGTAATGTCAGTTCTTCTTTTGCAAACTATATCGAGTTGTCTTTTTATCTATTTAATATTTTCATTCCCTGACATGTATGTCTGTTAAGCACACCAAATTTCCATGTCTTCCTCAATAATAAAAGCACCATCCTTAGGCATTTATCTCTATCTAATTGGTGTTCTGCAATCTTCATGTAATATACATTGAAGATAAGAGCAGTCTTTGTAAAACCTTTTCTTCACATGTATACAAATTAGTCAAAATAGAAAAGATCACATAAAGTCTCCAGTGTTTAAGAAAATAAGGAAATTCATAAACGTCTCCAAAGACTCTATTTTAATTTTCAAGTATTTCCCAAACTATTAGAAGCATCTCTGTGTGCATGTGTTTATCAGTATTTCAATAGCTTTGCAATCATTGCTCTCTTATTAAATCCTCACACATAGATTATTTAGAAGCAGTAGACCAAAACAAGAAAATTGATCTTGCAGTATTGTTGTCTGTCTCTCAAAGAGGAATGAAGGCCTTAAAAGTAAGTCTTGCAAATACTATTATTTTTTGCTTTCCTCTGTTCTACTTGTGAGTACTGAAGCCAGTTTTACAGAAAATTTAAGAATTCATTTCTCTAGGTTTTTTTTCCAAACTAGAATAAAAAATTAGAAATATTTTAAATGGAAAAAGAGCTACTTTACTTAAATAAAACAATAAAGTAAAACATCAGAAAAGCTCTTTCAAAACCATATTAATTTTTGGTCTTAAATGACAAGCAAGTGACTAGAGTAGTGACCTTTAACCACGGTTTTAATTTATAATACTATAGCAGTGTAGGTCACACTGGAACACTGCCAGTCATCTGTCTCTTATTTACTAATTCACTTTTATAATAAAGCTAATATGTGACAACCTACAGATGCTAAAGCAATTTTAACAAATGTTCATGCATTTATAGTGGAAATTTCATATAGGCTGTCAAATTATATACTCAATCAGGTTGTTTTGTAATAAGATGTCTATCTTTATTAAATATGCATTAAAATTAATAAAAGTAAAAGATGATGCTCACTAAGAAATTAGGCTGATTTAAGTGTGTCTGACAAGGCTCTAGATAAGGTATCAGCTACTCAGCATGGTACTGAATACATATATTATGACATATAAATATATATATACACAAATTAAAATGCATTAGGAAAACAACTACATTTACTAAAAGATACAGTTATTATTTCATGTAAGTTTATATCCTTCAACTGATACTCCTAAGAAGTGGTAACAAAGCCATGTTAGCCTATGTTAACTGCAGCTATGACACTCATATCTTGCTATAACATGTGATTCTTTAAATATTCTTACTATCTTTACAAAGGTAATTATTCCACAGTATAAAAGACCAAAATGAACTTGTAAAATATTACTGCAATAGTTATAATGGTACAACTGTCACTACTGTGCTGCTAATTATGTCCAGATAGTAATAACAATTATTTTACCTGAGCAACGTGGGTGTTTCCAGTATGCTAATTCATTAAGCTCTTAGTTATGAAAATCAAGATATATAATACTGTCATGAAGAATTAACTATACCTTGTAATTTCCTTGGCTTTTGGAAAGCTATGCTGCAGCAAAATGGTAGATTCCCCTTCTATTGGGTCACTAGCCACACCACTGCTTTAGGATGCACTAAGAAAAAGGAGCTAATGCAATGTACTTACAAGATAATGACTTTGCTAATACACTAATATTGATTATAAGCCTTTACACATGGGACATTTATGTGTCATTTGATAAATAATTTCAAATTTTTGAAACCAGCACAACTGTATTATTAATAGAACATTTTTATGTTGTCTTGTCCACTCCGTTTTTGAAATGCTCACTAAATATTTCGTATTTGCTTGTAAAGAAAGATAGATTTTCAGATTTCAGGTTGTCTGCTTCCTGTAGCTGAGAAGATCAATATAAGAGATGAATTTTCTTCCATTTTTTATACTGCTTGTAATGGTTTAACAACAGCCAGCAAGTACCACAGAGGTTTTTCTCACTTTGTGCACACTGAAATGGTGAAGAAAATCACAATAAAAATGAGAAAGCTTTTGGATTATTTTTATGAGATAAAGACAGTTTAATAGGCAAAGAAAAGGAAAGCAAGGAATAAATTCACCACTTCCTGTGACAGGCAGGTGTTCAGCCATCTCCAGGAAATCAGAGTTCATGTAGTTTGGGAAGACAAACACCATCAGTCTGAATGTCCCCCATGGTTTCCTTCTCCTTCCTTAGCTTTTTATTGCTTGGTACCAAGAAAATGCTTTATACCATATCTGAGATGTTACATATTTGTGAAATAGGTAAGTACATTATTTATTTTTAAGTACATTATAATTATCATTAAATTCAATTTCTTTGTAAGTGGTCAGCATTTTGAAGTGAAAATATTAGGAATCAATTTATGAAACATTACAGAAATGGGCTATGATTCATTATAATATCTCAATTTTATTGCCATTGCTGGCATGTTAGACATACTCACATGATTAGTTCTACTTCTTAAGTTCTGTAGATTTTTGTTCATTAATTTTAAAAATCAAAGGACTTGAAGAAACATGTCTGTGGGTAAGCCTGACAGAAGATCTTGGGTGAAAAAATAAAGGTTATTAGTATATTGAATAAAAATATTAACATTTATTTAGTCTAAAAAAGATAGGGCATAATTATTATTAATTGAAATTATTCTACAGGTAAAGAAATTTTTTCATCCTTAATAGGCTCATGTAACACAAAATCTTGTTATGAACTTAAAAAATAAAAATGTTTCTCCCCAACACCCTGAATGAAGCACATATTATGTAGGGATTTAAATTGTCCTCCCTGCAGGCAGCTTGTCCACAACGTTCTGTAATATTCTTTAGAGGATTATAAAAACTTGCCCAAACACAGCACACGGGTGCTTGCCCAGTCAAATGCTTGGATGAAAAACTTCATTCTGTACTTAACGTGACTCTGTTAGAATATTAATGTAGTTTCACCCTTTGATTTGAATAAGCTAATCAGAGGCACAGTTTTTATGCAGTTTCTCTTTGCCCAGCTCAGGCAAGTCTATATGATATTCACTTTATTAAGGGGTTATTAATCTGCCCTGCTGTTTAGGAAAAGCCCTCCACCATCTCACACTGTTGTTCCCATAACTCCATCAATGAATCATTATTATCAGGTGAGGGCTTAAATTGCATAGAAACCTACCTTTTTCAGATCCCTTGCTTTTGTGTGTGTTTCAATTTTTTTTTTTTTTTTTTTTTTTTTTTTTTCCATAAATGTAATGTACTGTGTTCCAAACTGGAACTGGTACAATAATTTTACCCAAGAATTTAATTTCCCTTACCCAAGGGTGATCTTTTGCTTTTCTTCTGTCAATTACATGAGAACATGAATCTGTACAAATTCTCATTGTCACTATCAATCAATAGAATTTTGCAATTTTTTTTTTTTTCTCACTGTCATTTTGTAGGTCTTAAGTTGTCTAATGTTTTGCATATTTTCATAGAAATATTGTTAGGATGCACTGAGTGACTTTTTTAAAGCCAACAGTGTAATAGATCAGCATGACTGAGTGGTTTTATTTATGGTATTCATTGGTTCAGCATGAAACACAGCACATATTTAAATTGTATTCATTAAAGAGTTTGCACATAAAATATTTAAAGTGAGAATAGAAAGCCCTCAATGGAAGTTAAATGGCCCTAGGGGAGAAGAACTATTGCTTGAAATTATGCAACCTATCAATCTTAAAAATAACCATGCTCTAGAAGAAGACAGTGTGTCTATCAAACAAATTTCTATAAGGTGTATTAAAAAGCAAAACAGTTCCACTCCTACATAAAATATTTATTGGGCACTGATAGCTTGTTTGGAAGAAAAAATAAATTAACATAAAAAAACACATTTATAGTTCTTTCCTTTCTTTAACTACTTTACTGCATTCACACATGGCATTTTTTACTTTTAGAACATATTTTCCTCTCCCTTTCCTCTCTTTAGAATCCTAGTAGATATTTTTCATTCGTATAATTTTTAATGAGCCTTGACCAAAAGACATGAACAAGATTCTTGAATCTTTTTGGTATTTTCCATTAGTAAACTGCTTGGAAAGAGTTGATGGTGACCTGTTGTTTTTATTCCTACCTGTCCCTAAAGCATAGAGATTCCAAAAGAATTCAGAACTTTGAAAGATATGTAAATATAAGTTACTGTAAATTCTCATTAATAAGAAAAAAATATAATTTGAGTTACTGAAAATAAAATCTATGTATATCAATAACAAATGAAATCATTATCCTCTCTTTTTTTTTTTTTTTTTGTTTTGAACTGTCCATTTTTTCATCTGATGAGCAATATCAGTCAGAAAATTGTAAATATTCTGTGTAAAGGCCTTGCTGACTAATTGTAAGCATTTGTGAAATGTTTTTTTAATAGGATTATATATGTGTTTTATTAATTTGGGAAGTCATTTCTTGAGAGCAGGATTTTAAAGCAAATGAAACATAGTAGGGTTAATCCTGTGTCAGAAATTACAAAAATCTGCAATATATTAAAAACTCCTTTGTCAAATATATCTGGTCTGTCGGTATAAAAAATTTTAATGATAGTATTTTGCTTTACAGTGTACGGGAGAGAGACAGACTTGAAAGAAATGGAGGAAAAAATAAGGTTAAGATTTCACATTTACTAGCACACATAGTAATTAACTTTATTGAGCTTAAAAACACTAAGAGGGAAGTCAGAATTCAGGAAGAAGTCTATAAACAGACAAATTTTTATTAAAAGAAAATTGGAAAAAATTGAGAGCTTTCTTTATCCCACTTAAGTTGGCAGATATGTTTAGCTATTTCCTGAGGGAAAAAAAAACCCAACAAACCAACAAAACCAGGGCACGTGAATCCAAAATCTATCATGTTTCCAAGCATCAATGATTTAGGCCCTTAGAGAGAAAATGGATGATCTGACTTTTGAGTACAGTATTTTCAGAAGTTGTGCCTGTTGTTCTTTACTTTAATTGTGAAATGAAGCTACTAAATCCTTCACCAGGGTTATAAAGTCTGAAGAGGTCCTGCTAACTGCCTCCGATGGTCCTTGCAAAGCTGAAGGTATTCATCTCCAGTTGTCCCCAACACTTTCCCCACCAGTTTTTCTCATACTAACAGAGGGTGTATTTTCTTAACATCAGACTAAGCAAAGGCAAGGGCAAGCATATTTCCTGAAAATACTCTAAGAATGTTATTACAGATTGATGACAGTTGGTTATAAAAGTGTATTTCTGGCAGAACCTACCAAGTGCCATTATTAAGTGGCTGAAAACTAGTGTTGACTTTAGGAGATATAGATATAGGTATAGATATAGGTATAGATATAGATATAGATGATATAGATATAGAGATAGATACAGAGATATAGAGATATAGAGATATAGAGATATAGAGATATAGAGATATAGAGATAGACATAGAGATAGAGTTAGCAATAGACATAGAAATAGAGATAGAGATAGATAGATAGATAGATAGATAGATAGATAGATAGATAGATAGATATAGGCATAGGGAGAGATAGAGAGAAAGAGAGGGAGAGAGAGAGACGTAGTTATGTGAACACAGACAATGTATGTGAATACTCCATGAGAAAATAAACTAACTACTTTTTTGGGAGGACTAAATGCTTAGTCCTCCCAAAACAGATTGCTACCTAGTGCCCAAATGTGCAACCTGACAGCATCACTGTTTAACCCATGTGGGTATTCTATACTCTGAGAAATATTTGATATTTTTTAACCTGGGTGCCGGAATAATTTTTTTTTTATTTTTTTATTTCAATGTGTTTCATTGTCTTGCATGTTCACAGAAATTCTTATCAAAAGGAGTATCCTTAAAGAACTCCTGTTTCTGACTTTGCTTCCAAGACCACAATCCAGATGTCTTCAGCATTCATATAATTCTCAAAGCAATACTGCTCATATCCCCCATTGAACTGTTCATACCACTTCTCAAAAGAAAAAAAAATTCTATGTCATCTATTTTCTGCTTTGCTATGATGCTTCAATAAACATTCTTAGATGAAGTGTCCTCATGCTGCAGCAGAAACAAGTGTTGCCTCTGTTTTTCCTCCTGAGTAAGAAGATGACAACATCAGCATTTATCTCAGGTGATAAACTTTGTGTTGTTCTTAATGTCTGTGTAAATACAACCTCATCTCAGATACCATCTGGGCCATCCCTACATATATTAATCATCAAACTACAAGCAGTCTTTCTTCCAACTCTCCTCTTTGACAAGCACAACAAAACAAGGTGCATATTATAGTTTGATCTTATGTACAGTTCTGCTACTGTTGACACAAATACTTCTCTAGAATTAATTTATTCTACCTATTTAAGAAACTGGCTTCTTATATTTTCAATTAATCAGAAAATTAATTGTCTTTTAGGCCTGTAACATTACAGTATTTTTATACATGTTCTTTATGACTTTTACATCTTAAAAGTATGACTTTTATATGCCTATTAATAACTATTTAAGCTCCTTTTAGTACTTATCATCCCTTTGTTCAACTGAATTTTATGACATGCAAGTCAGAAGTAAGAATGTAAGTACTGTGTTACCAAACATATATAAAAAAAATAGTACATGCAGTTAATAATATATGAATATGATCTCAGACATGTACAATAGATCAAACCTCAAATATAATCAACAGCTGAAGATGTGTTGCTCAGCAAAAAGCATGTTCAGCAGAACATCTGTAAACTTTAGCTTTAGTGAGTCTGTATTAGGTTTCCCTTTGCTGATAATTTCTACACTTTTCAAGCTAAATGGAATGTAAAATAACAGCAGATTTTAAAAAATCTTATTATAGTTTATAAAACTTTCATAGTGTACCAAACTTGCGGTTATTTTTTTCAATTTAGATAATGATTCTGTTCCAAAATTGCCATGGATAAAAATCTTTGATGCATCAAAGAATGCTTAAAAACCAATATGTTGAGTTTAGAAAACTGATTAGCAATATATAAATACTTGCTATGAGTTTTGTTTGATATTATGTGGAGATAATATGACCTGTTCATTAAGTCAAACATGATAAAATGAAACAATTTCTAATATGTTCATCATAAAATATTGTATTTCCCAATGTTAGGCAGAAAAGCTACATAATTTTAAAATAAGAAGTAGGCAATGATGTGCACAATATGGAGAAAAAATTATAGAGGTTAGAGTATTAGAATGCCAGTAAACATAAAGGTGGTCTTTGTGCTAATGTATTTGATATTTCTGTAGATTATCCCTGAAAGACAATGACTTTCCAATGTCCTGGGAGAAACTTTATGTGATTAGTTTTTTTGCAACTGAAATTGTGCTAATGCATTCGTCTGACTTCTTATCTGTCATTACCCCCCAGGCTCACAAAGCTTTCCAGCCATGCAATCCTTTCTATTACTTTAATCTTCTTTCCTATCTCGCATTTCACCACCATTTGTTAGATCTTGTATTTTTTTTTCCTTCCATATCCTCGTAAGCTGCTTGTTTGTCCACTCCAGAATCAAAAGCTCCATCCAAGCACTTTTTTTTTGTCATGATTGTTTTAGACTCATCCTTGCTCCCTTTTTTCAGTCTATTAAAAATGCCACTGGCAATACTCTTTGACTACTGTTTTGATCAGATTTGGCTTTTTCTCACTCTCACCAACATTTGGCTTTTTCTCACTCACACAGAGTATGTGATATTCAGACTCTTAAATTTGTAGTTTTCAATCTTTGAGTAATTTATAGTTTTGGCCTATTTCTTCCGCATTACTTGTCTTCTCTTGTTACTTCTTCTATAACTGCAAGAACCACCTGCATCTCTCTACCTTTAGATTTATTCCTTTGCCTTCTCCTTCACTGCTCCTTCTGCCTTTCTTTAAGAGAAATTATGGATATTACTACTAATCAAATACAACAAAGGATGGCCAACCTGACATCTGTCTAAGACAAGGTGACTAGAGAATGAGGAGAGAGGGGTGGATGTTGCTTATCTTGACTTCAGTCAGGCTGTTATCTTTTATAACTTCCTGATAGACAAATAGTGAAATTAGTTCTAGATAGATGGAAAGGGAGGATGATTGAAAATGGGCTCAACTGCTGGGCTCAGAGGGCTCTTGTCAGTGATAAAATGTCATTCTGGAGGTTAATCTCTGGTGGGGTGTTTCAGAGGCCAACACTGAAGCCCATACTTTTTAATATCTTATTAATGACCTGGACAATGGAACAAAAACTTATCAAGAGTGCAGATCACACAAAACTAGGAGGAGTGCTTGAGAGACCACTTGGATGTGCTACTGTTCAGAGGGATCCAGACAAGTTAGAGGAATGGATTCAAGAGAACTCATTCCATTTAACAAAGGGGAATTCCAGCTCCTGCACCTGAGAAGGAGTAACCCAGGCATTGGTATATGCTGGGGGATCACCAGCTGAAAATCAGCTTGTTAGATAAAGATCTGAGGGTCCTGATTATATTGCAAAAAAGGCCAATGATTACATAAAGCAGATGTGGTTGATCTTTTCTGCCTGCCAGGTACCTACCAAGACGCTCAATTATTCCCCCTACTCAACTGGAGTGGGAGAGGAAATACAGAGGGGAAATGATAAAGCACATGGATTGAGATAATGACTGGGAAATCATTCAATAATTTTTTTCACAGACAAAAGACACTCAAATTGGGGAAATAACTGAAATCAAACAAAATTAAAACATCATTCCCCCACCCCTTCCTTCCCTCCAGACTCAACTTTACTCCTAGTTCTTCTACCTCCTTCCCCTCAGTGGTGCAGGGGATTGAGAAGCAGGAACTGCTGCCTCTTTCTCTATCCTGTTTTAGTGTCGGTCCCTCCTATAGGAAACAGGTTTTAGGGAGCATCTCCATTGTCACTCCTTCCCATCAGCTGTAGTTCCTCAAGAACTGTCGAAGCATGGATCCTTTGAATGGGTTGCAGTTTTGCAGGGATAGACAGCTTCAGCATGAGCAGATTGCAGAGGGTCATGATCTTTCAAATGCTAAATGTTTCCAAGGATAGAGACTTCAGGACCTCTCTGGACAACCTATTCAAGTGTTTGATCAAATATATATATATATATTTTTTTTTCTTATATCAAAATAGAATGTCCTATCTTTCCTTTTGGTCCCGTTGCCGCTTTTCTCAACATGTAGCACCACTGAGAAGATTTTGATTCCACCTTCTTAACCCTTTCTCATCAGGTATACAAACACAAGAAGATTCTTTTGGAGCCTTCTTTTATGTAGGCTGAATAGTCCCATCTCACTCAGTCTTTTCTCACATGATTCTCTTTCCACTGTTTCTTTCCAACTTCAGCCATTCTGTGTGCTTCTGTGTGAAATTTACTTCCATATTTGTTCCAACACTCTCTTCATTCTGTGTTTTATTTAGTGTCTCATTCTTTCTCTCCCCTCTGTCTTACTACTCAAAGTTTAAATGTTATTTTGTAAGCAGGAAGAATAGGAACTATGTTCCTAGGTAGCTGATTTCAAAATAATCCTTTCAAATCTTTAAAATCTAAGCTCTCAGTGTCTTTTGATTGCAATATCAGTTAATAATAATAGTAATTCTTGCTGGCAAGAGCAAACAAGCCATGATGTTGACTTTTGTTTCTTCCCTGGGCTTTTCTGGCACAACAGTAATTTCTAACGTTCAAGCAATCCAGCATTAGTAAAATTGTCGGCATCTGTTAAACTTTAGGCTCCTTGCCATATATTTGCAAATTTGTAAATCTCTGGTGTTTTTTGCCAATAAGAGCTGATAAGTTGTTACAGTTTAAAATGAACAGTCCTCAGGTCTGAGTCTGCTTTAAACTAAAACAACTGATTAATTTCAGTCTAGCCTCAACTGCCTGGTGCTATGACCTACAGGGAAGAAAATAACACCTTGAAAAGTCATTTTCATAGACTTGCTAGATTTAATAGCAGAACCTCCTCCACAAATGTTAAAAATAAAAGAAAATAATTATAATTTTCACATAAGCTGTAATAATATTTGGGCTTTATGAAACTCCCCTAGAGGTCTTCATCCAGTCTTGTGGTGGTAAGAACAAAAGAAGGTTCTCTCTTACCTCCTGGACCTTTAGGCCAACTTCAATTGGTAGTTATGACTGCAGCAAAACAGTTCCTGAGATACCCACCCCAGCATACCCAAGAACTACTGGTGACTAATTTTTCGTACTAAGAAATTAAGCGCTAAAATTGAATGAGGTAATGTATTTCAAATTTTAGTTGAATTCTACAGTACCATAACAGTAAGGAGAAGGTGTTTTCTCTCAGATAGTACTGTAACAAAGCAGTAGATAATAGGAAATTTCATATATAGGCAGTCAGGAAAAATATATGCAGGTTTACTGCTCACTTCATAATATCTTAATTCCAGCTTGGACTTGGTCCTATTTGGACTCTTTCCCTTATCCTTATTACCCTGCCAGAAATGAAACCACAGAGACAGATCTTCCTTTTAAACCAATATTACAACTATTTCACATTTAATTATTCAGTTTTGTCTGTCTGTAACATCTAATTTTGTGTATTCCTCAAGAAGCATGAGACTATCCATACTACAATGGTGATTATTTTCACAAGGAATCATATCATTTGTATGTGAAAATTTTAATCAGGTTTCCTAACGTGCTTTTCACTCCTTATTTCATCAGATTACAGTCAAAATATGAAGAAGTATTTTAATTATGTAAAAAAATTTATGTGTGTATCTCAATGATATGCTTAAGTCTCTTATCTGTAGAAAATAGAACTTCATTTTTTTATATATCAGTCTTAAAAAATATATAATTTTTCCCCAGTACAAATAAAGACCACAATAAAATGGCCATAGTACCTCCAAATCAGTTAACTTTATACAGAATAAACCAGCAGAGTTTATACTACAGTGTGAAAGGACCTTTTTCTTCTTATGACATTTATGAAGAATTATAAAGGTTACTTCAACTTCTAGGCCTCTAGCAGTAATCCTAACTTTTTTTTCTTTAATTTGCTATGAAAAAATGAGATAATTATAGGATGTGTTGTATTTTCACACACACACACACACACACACACACACACACATACACAACCCCCTCCTCAAACTCAAGCTATTTCACTTATGACACTAATTTTCATTTTATTTTTAAATGTTACTCAATCAATAAATTGGAAACAAAATACAGACTTTTTCCCAAATATATGTTTGATGGACAGGTATCAGATATATTTTGTTCTCATGACAATATATGCAGATAGGAAAAAAATCATCCTTAAAGCACAGAGCCAATCTCTCTGATAATTGCTTCACCATGGATAATTTTTTTTTTCTGTAATCACATAATGGAGACATGAACAGATCTGCATATACAGAATCATTTGGTCTACAAAGGCAGGACTTCACAAAAGCAAGCAACCAACTCCCACCATGTAGGCCAGGTGTAAATGCAGTGGTCTCATTTGGACAGGTCCTGAGCAAGTGGGCTTCTTCCTCTGAAATGAGCCAGTGCCAACATTTACAGAAGTCATACTGGTCAGCGCCTAATTTTAGGCACGTACATGAGAGCATTGTCTTTCATAGTTTTCAAGTAAAAAAAATGTTAGGCTGAATTTCTAACCTTTTTTTGTTCTGGCAGCTATGAGCATGCAAATGACACTGTGATAATTGAGCACAGACACAGGCATGAGCATCCAACTATATGTTAGAGTTAGGCAGCAAGACAAAGAAAGATGAAATAGAATTGTGTGTTGATCTAGTGATGGTGTTTAAACCTGATATTTATTCCTCTTTTAGATCAAAGCAATGTTGCAAAACAAGACAGAGGCCTGAAATACTTTCAGGAATACAATGTGTTCTTTTCAAAAGGAGGACTGTGAAAGTAGACAAGGACAGTAATGTTTTCTACATCTTTAGATTTATTTAGGATATTTTTAGGCATTAGGATAAAAATCAATACTTTCAGAAGAGCCATATTTTATAGGAATGATATTTCAATTAAGGATTGCTATTACTGTAAAGAAGAAAAGTGCTCAGGTAAAGAAAATATAATGAGGTGAGGAGGGGATACTCATGCCCTAAATGAGGGGTTTAGTATCATAAGGAACACAAAGTTTAACTTCCACAGTCTAAAGTAAAGGTAATTTCACACAAAATATTTCTCAGGATATCTCTCAAAAATAACGTCTCAGTAGCATATTACACACTTATGCATGTGTCTCAAACAAATGAGAATATGTTTTTTTTTTTAATTTTATTTTCCTGTTTTCCAACTTTTCTTTCTCAAATTCTATATTACATCATCTTTCTTAATATTTTGGTGTTTTAAATTTGTTTGTAACTTGGTACATTTTACAAAATATATTGATGTTAATCTGTTTTGATCAGACCTTTATTACCTGTGATATATTTCTATGCCCCAGGTAGATTAGAATCATATTCATCATGCAGTTTCAGAACCGTAATGTTTGCAATTATGAGAAAGGTCTTAATTTTACTCCATGCCAAGAGTTTGCTTTCAGCATTCATGAGACTAATCTTCACAAGGAGGTAGACAGAAAATTCCAATGCACAAATTCAACATTGGAAACTTTTTAATCAGATTTGCTAACATACTCATATAGAAAAAGAACTGTGGAAAGATCAAATGACCTGATGGTTATTTTTAGCTTTCCTATTTAACTGAAAATAAATTAAAGATATTTTAACACAACATTTTATGCCAAACGAATTTTTTAAAAAGAGCTACCATCACAAAGAGATCACTTACAATAATAATAGTAATAGTAATAATAATAATAATAATAATAATAATAATAATAATAATAATAATAGTTTATATTCACTTGGGTTCACATTGACATCTTTTAAAAATGTTATGTAACTCAGTGAAATCAGAATTGTTGGCTGGAAAAAATGCTTGTGTTGAAGTTACTTGTGTTTATCCTTACACAGGGAATAAAACCTTCTTTTATCAACATCAATTCAGACTAAACCAATGTCTGTGGGAAAAGAAGATATCCTACACAGACATAGTTTCACTTAGAGCTGCTGAGTATTATGGAATAAAAAATGCTTAAACAATGTTAATTTTTTGGGGCATCAAGATTTTTCAGCTTGCCGCAGGCAGGAAAAAGTCATTCCATATAGATTTTTAAATTTCTCTCTTAGAGTGGTAAACCCAGATTTCCACTGCATTTAAATTTACTCTCCCTAGTGCAGAGGTGACTATTTAATTTTGATAACTGTTCTGAAAATCTCCATGAGAATATTAAAAATCTTATCATGTACTTAACTTCTTTTAATAAGAATACTTAAAAGAATATGTTCCTACAGAGAATCAGACAGTATCTGCATATATAATATTAATTTATTTCATAAAATATAATTTGTTATGTTTAAGATAATATTTTAGTAATTTTTTATTGCAATTAAATGCATGAAAAAGTAAGCCCTTAATATGGTTAGTCTGTGGAGCTAAAACAGTTTTATATCACAGCATGTGCCTCTCGGTAATAATAAATATATTAAATTCTCATGTTTATAGCCTGTCACTGCATGAGCTGTCAACATACCAAAAAAAATACAGGGGCTTTCAGGAAACATTGAAGAGGTAGTAAGTGTTAGTTTCTTTCTAGGTGTTAATGCTGGCCCTATCACCCTCATTAATAACTAGATGTTAAACCACTTCATTAAGCTGAATAGTGGCTGTGGTGAGTGCTGTGAAATCAAACACACAGGTGTAATCACCTTGTTCAAAAAATATTAGGCCTATATGAGGAGAGTTGTATGCAGGTGTACATAACTTAAGACTGTCCTGCTGTTTGAAAACATTTTCAATGCAAATTGTTTTCTGTAATACCCATCATTTAGATTTAGATCTACATTCAAATAGTGAAGTAACATGTCCTGCAAATGAGGTATTGGAGCTGTTCAATGTTTAATTAAAAAAAAAAAAAAAAAAAAAAAAGCAGGACTGACCCAGAAAATTTCAAATAAGTAAATATAAGCTTTCTTTATAACTGTGAGACCAAATTCTAAGCACACATTTTTATGGCTTCTTTTCTTCTCCAATGTCCACATTTGTCAAGTCCTCAGCCATTACATTATTGAATAAAATGTACCTTTTTTTTGAATAGTTATGCTAACTAAAAGCATAACAGTAAAACCCTACATTTAAAAGGTTTTGGTGTATTTTTCTGGGGTTTTGCTTCTATTTTTTTCTTAGCTTCTACCACCTGAATGTGAGCTATTACTAGTTCTTCTATGCTCATCCATTAAGAAAAAAAAACATTGGAAGCATCTTGGCATTTATAAATTTTCTTTTGATTTCATCAGGGTTAATTAAATTATAACCTCTCCATTTGTGGAACATGCAAAAGGCAATGATGTCATCTGGGACCATAACCACAGAAGCTGCACAAGGCAATGTTTACTGCTATGTGAAATGCTCCAGTAGCTATTACACATGTCATTTAGAAAGAGAAATAAAACCAGAAAATCAGTTTTAAATTATCTCATAGAGGACTATGGTATGAAAGAGATGAGAAATACATCAGAATACCTGCCTTCAATAGCAGCATAACTCCAGAGAGTACAGTTCAGTAGCTCTGGTCAAAGGCTATGTTTAGCACTGCTGTCCTCAAGAGAGCCATATCTCATGTGAGCAATCCCTTTATAATGGACAAGAAGATATCACTAATTCCTCTTTCAGAATGGTTTATACTCAAGAATGAAAATGCTTCAAGTACAAAGCTTCAGAGTCATTAAATCACCACTAATTCAAGGTATGGAAGTTAATTTAAGTAGCTGGATATTGAGGAATGATTCTTTATTGGAACAGTTACAATTGAACATTATCATATAATGTGATGACAGGAACAAAAAATCCCCAGGAATTTGCATTCCCAAACTGCTTTGAGGCTTGTTATTTTTAAGGAAAAAAAAAAATTTAAAAATTTAAAAAAATAAATAAATTAAAACCCCCAAACCAAACAACCCCCAAAAATCCCAACAACAAAACCATGCTCCAACAGGATTTAAGTGTGTTATCACAGATAAGTGATGTGTTGTAACTGTAATATTCAAAATAGATTGAAGAAGGAGGGAAAATGAGGTAGTGATAGAGATATAGTGAGAGAGTGTCTTCTACTGTAGAGAAGAGACAAAACAAAAATAAAGGAGATTGTATTATATTCAGATTTTGGAAAGAAATTAGAAAGTTCAATAAAAATAAACATGGAAAAATATGGCTGCAAAGCAGGAGCATTTTGTGAGGTAATGGCAGCTGAAACAAAAAGAGAAAAATAAAGCCAGTCTATCACAAATTTAGATGGATTCTAAAATTGTTGGGAAGCAGTTACTACTGGCAGCTGGAGGAGTGGCTGAAGGTATTCAGTCCAAGCGTACAGACATAGAAAGTGTGATAAAATGAGACCCACCTTTTTGCACAGGAAATATTACAATTGTGTCAAGAATGCTTAAGGAACTTGAGTATGTTTCAAAATAGCCAGATGGTTAGGAATTTATACTCTTGAGCCCCAACTCCCTCTTGTGATATACAGTACTATGAACTTCCTGTTCAGACATTATTAAAAAGCCTACAGAGAAGTAAAGCTTTCTGTATTCAAGGAATTAAAACCCAGGAGAGAAAACAATTCCTTAGAGGACTTCCAAGACACAGAATAATTTCACAACACTCTAGATACCTACTTAATTTGCTTAATCAGCAGGGTGGGACCAGGCTGCTCTAAGAGATCTCCATCCTTAAGAAGACTGGTGAGGATTCCACATGTGAAGGAAATTGGATGTGAAGATATAATTAAGGGCTATTCATAAGCATTATGATACAATAAAAATTATCTAAGACATACCTGGATAATTTTAGCTTTATATATTTATAATGAAAATGTATATTAATAAATGGCTTTTCTTGTTCTTGTTTTGGCTTTTTTCCCCCCAATAGTTTTATTCTGGCTTTTTTTTTTCCAAACCTGTTTTATTGTTATCAGGGATCAATGTAAAAATCCTTGATTTACTTTAAGAAAGAAAATCTTCAAAAGAGTTTTAATATTCCTCTTTTAGGAGATGAAAAAGCAAATTAAAAATTTATATTTTCTTATTATGCAGAAAATGGTGGGCAACATCAACAGGTCTTGAGGCTTCCTCTGCTTTATCAGAAATCTGACAGAGCTTCTAAATCTTTTTTTTTTTTTGTACCATGGTATATGATATTGTAAATGCAATATCTCTATTTTTTCTCTCTATATATAAAATAATAAATGCTATTTTGGATTATATAGATAATTTGTTAGTGTGTGACATGGGCATTGAATATGCTTGTACACATATAACTGAAGCTTATCAATACTTCTATGACTCTTTCAGGGCCTGAGCTCTTAGTGAAGATTCCATATGTGCGTGGAATTCCATATAGTGCTTGCCTAGTATAACTATGTATGTCACCACATATAATGGAAAAGTCAAAATGGCAACATACCTGACATGTCTTATTTTGCGTTGAATATACAAAACATATTTTTTAAAAATTAATACATCTGTAGATTATGTAACTTGAACTATTTTTATGCAAACAATACACCTGAGTTACTGGCTTTCAAATTTTCTGACTAGTATCTCAATTGAAGCCATCCTGCAAAATGATACAAATATTTGTTCTTTTCAGATCAATTTCCCTTTACCTCCCTAGCCCAAATACTGTTCGTAATTTGTTTTAAGAGCAAAAAATATAAATGTAAGAAGTCAGCCATCTCTGTCTAATAAGAAATTAAACAATGAAATCCTGACTTTTTTGTCTGCACTGAAGGAATACGTCCCTCAAATCCTCAAGTTTTGTTGATCCGGAGAGATATCAGCCTAGATGCACAAGCAGAGTAACAGATAGGTAAGAGCCCAGAGAATTAGGAAATGGAGAACATATTTTTTTGTTTCAGATTTTTTTTAGTGCTTTTTCACGAGTTATTTGCCATTGTAATCCTTTAGAGATCTCCAGATTTTATCTTTTTTCTTGTAAGTTTCTCATGAGACCCTAGTTAGAATGATGGGAAGCTAACCTTGCACATTCTATTAAGGATTTTAAAGATGGAGAGGAGTGAGAAGAAATCAGGCTAAGTTGTAATCATGGTAGAGCAAGCATGGCATGTATCCTGTCAGTTATGCTTCACAAAAGGATGGTCCAGATAGGATATCCTCTGCATCTTCAGTAATCTAATAAAATTTTAATGTACAAACATTTGGGAAATACAGCTTAGGTTTCTACTTTTTGACTTTTTTTTTTCTTTCTGCATTCATTAAATTCCATATAATTCTTCTTCTTCCTCCTTCTACGTAATTACTTAATAATTTCTTGCAGAAATATTTAATTCATAGCTTGCTCCTTCCTTCTACACATTTCAAAACTGCTTGCCTGACCTTTCACTTTCTCATGACACACTACAGTGCAGTTCCAAATCTCCTCTCCAATTAATCTGCACGGTGGCACAAGTAAAATATAAAGTTGGGAATTGGATTGCAATTTCTGTGTTATTACTACTGAGCAAAGGCCAGCAACCTCATGTTTCTTGCATTAGCTGGCCCCTGCTGTTTCACTTAAAATCCATTTGTTTGAAATGAACAGGTTATAGAAATTAGACTAAGAATTTTTAAATGTTTAGCTAAAATATATACAGTGATGAACTGCTATGTTAAAAAGTATCACTCCACAAAAAAAACTCACCTAAAAAGTCATCTTTGGATATATTCCTTCAACTCTACAAATAATAGCTACAAAGACTCAGGGTGACAACACAGAGTAAAATAATATATGTATTTTTCTTAAAATTTCCCAGTGGAAGCAGATGGACTAACAACTAAATAGTCATAATTCATTAGAGTTCTGCAGGCAAAACTTTTAAAATATACAGGATGTAATATCAATTCTTTTCCTGAAAAAAAAAAATCATCTTTATAGAAATTCTTTATACATTGGTTTTAGGAAAAAATCTTTTAAATACACCAAAAATGAGATAACACTGAAAAATGTCTTCTGACACTATTAATTATGTTTCTTTATTGGGTTGTTCCATGAACTGGAGGCATTTCATCATAAAATATTGCAATGAAAGCCCAACCACTAGCACCCAGGAAGAAAATTCTACTGACTTTTCTTCACTGTTCTAGGAGCCAGTAAAATACTTCACACAATATTCTTCACACCAGCGAAAGGTGCTGATGATTTTCAGAAAAAAGCAAGATAATGGAAATTTTCTTGCACATAACTAGGTTTTCCAAGTACTGTATATCAAATGAACCTTTTAGAAAATAATGAGCTCAAATCTTATATTAGCAACAAAGTGGTAAATCAGTTACATCTTATATTCATTTAATTCAGTTGAATTTTTGAGGAAAACCTAGGATAACTGAAGCAATATTTGGCTCACTGTTGCCATCTCAGCTTCAAACTGTATTCCTGGTTCCCTGTTTTCTCTAATTTTTTTTTTTTTTTTTTTTTTTTTTTTTAATTTAGCTGAGAAGTGTGCACTACTCAGGAATACACTCTATCCCATTCCCCAAAATCTGGTCTGGAGTTATAGACCTTAAAGGTTCCACTATTTTTCAAATCAAGAGAAAGCTTTTGAAGATCTCTGTGACTCCAGTTCAATGTGTCATCAGCACATTGTGTTTAAAACAAAACTATATTAATTTTAATTAATATAAAAGTTTAATAATGCCCAATAATTGAATTTAATTATATGCTGCAATCATGACATAGAAACTACTAGTTTGTCATTATCTAGAGTTCTGATTATAAAAATACTTGGGGAAAATTGATTTATGTGGAGGAAGAGCTACTTATGATAGCAACTAGCTTATGAGTAACAAAGGGTTGTTTCAGATCATTTAAACTCATAAAAGCACTGCTTGGCTCTAGAAAATTCCAGATGGTGCCTTTGAAGGCACTAGGAAGATAATCAGAGTATGGTTGAGGTTGGAAGGATTCTGTGAAGGACATCCTGTCTAACCTTCCTGCTCAAGCAGGTTCTTTCAGAACAGGCTGCACAGAACCATAAAAAGTGGCAGAAAATAGCCTACAAGAACAGGGGCAATAAGAATCCCAGCTACTTCATGTAGGATTGACAGCACAGAGAGAAATACACTGGAGAATATCTTCTTGGGGTGAAAACAGTAATGATGCATTGTATTTATTTACTTGGATTGTTCATGAATGTACCAATGTTATGGAACACAGTTTTAAGCAGCCCCTATCACTGTATATAAATATTAAATGGCCTTTTGGGACCAAATGAAAGAAAGCCAGTAACAAACAATGATTAGTCCATTTTTTTGGGGGGGTGGGGGGATGGGGGGGTGGGGGGGGTGTTTGTTTTTTGTGGGTTTTTTTGTTTTTTGTTTTGTTTTGGTTTTTTTTTTTATTTTTAAAATAAGAATCACAGAATGGACTTCAAAAGTATTTAGAAATTTTCATTCATTTGCCTTATTTCAAGAATAAACCGGAAAAAAATCTGTTCTTCCATGATAGTTTATGCAAAACCAACTCCACAGCTACTATCACTTACTTTCATACTAAGAAACCTGTTTCCTTAGCTCTGCAATCAAACTGCCAAGGCACCAGAAAATACCCACTTTTATAGAACATTTGAAACTAGTGTGTTTTCCTTTGGTAATTTTCAAATTATCAAATTGCAAATGATAGAGAGCTAGTGAAATAATTACCAAGAAAGAGAACTAATGCCTTTCCATATTTTGTAAGAATTGATGGAGGGAGAGGGACATTTTAAAATCATCCCTCACTCAACAACAAACTAATGAATCGTGATTAGATCAAGTTCTTCAAAACTTTACCAGTTTAATTTTTTTCTTTAGACTGATTATATCCAAGGACAATATAGAGAATTACTTTTTCCTTTTTGGTTTATTATTCTGAATAGACACCTCATTCAGACAGTAAAGAATCAGTGTTGACAATCCCTAATTATCAGAGCCTTCAAGGGATTTACAAAGCCCTATTGGCTGTGTTTCACAGCTAATTGCAGCTCTACTTTTCTGCCTTCTGTTTTGTTTTCAACATGGTGAAAGAAAACAGTTACAAAGTTATCTAGGATCCTAGTCAAGGAGCTGCATCCTTGAAAAGAACCAGAATTTGGAGAAGTGAATTAAAAGACAAAATTAGTTGTGCCGAGTTCCTAATTGCATCTACCAGTTACTCATCTCATGGTTTTGGCTGAGCTTTTTTCACCCTTCTGCCTCAAGTTTTTATTGCTGTAAAATATGCATAACATTTCCTCATTGCTGTTTCTGGGACAGAGAATGCTTAAGTCGTGATGCCTACACAGTGCCTTGAATATGCAGTATGCTATGTAAATTATATATATTTTCAAAGATTCAAAGAACTTCTGTATTTAGAACATTTTGAACTCTGAATTAAGAGCTTCCTAGTGACAGGCTGATCAGATGAACTTGTCACTTACAAAACTGCCCTACTGTAAATTTAGGAAATGAAGGAAACTATTAGGAATCCCACAGTACTCAAACTAAATGTCTGGGAATTCATCTACTGATTTCAAATGGGGAAAGGGCCTAAGGGTAACTGAACTCCTGCATATTTGAAAGCCATTGATTTAGATACTGGTTTCTTATCAAGACATGATGCTTATACAGCACTTTCCTAGTCAAACAGGCTAAACAGAAATAATTTCTGGGTATTGAAAACTTTATTAAATCATTTATTAATAAGGTTTGCATCTACATTGATATAAATAGGAAAAGGAAGCCTTTCCAGGACATAAATATTTTTCTCAAAGGGATAGTAATTTACGTTAAAGATAACAAGCTGGTTATCAGGCTCAAATTAAACTTATCTGAATATTGCAAATTGTATTTGACAATGACATGTTATCATTTTGTTCAACCAAACTGGATGCAGGAGGCAAGTGAATAAAGATTAGAATTGGAGAAAAATATAATTTGTTAGATTTGCCACAGGCTGGTTAGGGAATCCTTTTTTCACTACTTAAAGGTATTTTTTTCTGTCACCAGTATAGTGGGAATATTGTTCCTTATATCAACCTCAATAAAACAAACAAACAAATAAAAAAACCCAAAAAAACTATTTATGATAGAAAAAGACTTACAGGAAGTAAGTTACACAGCCCATTTAAAAACTATACCCATGCTTAAAACAAAGGGGACTCATATTTCTGTTTACTGTCTGATCTTCTGTGGAGCACAGGAAAAGATGAATAATGTGAAAGGATTCATTGTCATAGGTAATTAACAGCAAACTTTCTAATTTGTTGTGAAACTTCTTGTCACAAAAGGAAGAAGAGAGAGGAGAAAGAGATGAACGGAAAAGAGGACACCATTGGATAAATTCTAAATATCAACACTAAACTACAGCTACAGGCAAAGTACAAGAGTACTCTGCAATGAGATGGTGTGCAGCATAATTGTTGTGGAAAAAAAAAATTGGAGGAATGTGAAGGACCAGGAATAAGCATGCAAGCAAGTTTTGTTTCAAACTTTCTGATTATTGTGACAGAAAGTTTATGATTGGAAGATTGGAAGAGAGGGTCCTGTGGAAATGGGGCAGTGCTATTCTGAACCAACTTCCCTTTTCATTTCCTGGGCTTGCAAGTCTGCCCTGAGAATCATGCTCAGTGTGATTGTGCCTTGAGAGGGACTGAGTCCTGAGTACCTCACTAAAAGGGGCTTCAGAGGTCCATAGCCCCTCCACTCCACACAACTCATTTCCTGGAGTGCTCCAAAAGGCTGACTGCATGCAGGAGCAATATGGTGTGAATGGCATAAAAAATTTTATTTTGTGTAAGAGGTAGTACCAAGTAAACTAGAAAAGGAAGTTGGTAGGTTCCATGTGCTCTCTCTTTTTCATTGATCCCAGATCCAGACCATCCATGGTGGCAGAAAGGATCTAAGTACTGGTGATCTTTTCCTCCCTCTTCCTCTCTTTTTCATCATTACTCTCTCCCTTCCTGTTTTATCCTGGAAAGTGAGGTTATCACATTCTCCCTCTTACTCCATGCCTGAGCTTTGCTGCGAGAGTGGGAAGCTTGGTAAAGTTTGCTCTAGAAGTTGAGAGCTCATTGACCAGCACCTCTATAATTAAATAGGGTGCTAGCTGACGGAGTTAAGACAATTAAACAATAAAGCATAAGACTTCCCTGAAAGGTGGACCTCAAATGAGAATTTATGACCAACATCCACTTGCTTCCGGACTGAGACAATGAGTCAAACGCTGTAGATGTTGGTAGGTCCATTCCAGTAGCTTGGAGGTACAAACCCTAAGTTAAAGAGCTCTCTCTGGGTTAGGATGAGCAGGTGGATACTTCTCTCAAGGTGCTTTTCTGTTCATGCAAATGTACCCCAGTTCTACATCCCTGGTTGACCCGTTGGCCTTGCCACCCCTTTATTCCTTTTAAGTATGTTCCCTAGAGTGTTCTCCTTTCCCTGATTATCCATTGCCCCATTTTGCCACACTGTTCCACCCCCTTTACCCTATTGGCTGTAACCCCTTGCCCCCACCTTTATGCCACCCCTGAGCCCTCAGCCCATTGGACTCTGATGCTCTGCTCCACCCTCCCCTGTCCCTGTATTTAAAGCCTGGACCCTCCCTTATCCCTCGTCCTCGTCCCTGAACCCCTTTGTGCATGGCTGAATAAACCCCCTCAGAACTCCATACAAAGACCCTTCTTTGCTGTTGAGGATTATACAGAAGCTATCTGGTGTGCGTGTGTGTGCATGTATATGTGTGTGCCTGTGCCCATGCGATTTTCCCAGGATGGCACTTCTGGGAATTCACAGCACCGCTGTCCCTCATCCTGCTGCTGCCTAGCTAGCAGTGGTTTGTGACAAAACATAAATTTATGAATTCTCTTAAAGCAGGAAAAATGGATTTTCAAAGCATACACCAAAAAAAACCTCTCTTTTGATTACCAATGCAAGAAACTTTGCAAATATCAACTAAATTTACTCTGGAGTGAAAAGGGTTGTGTCATCACTGGATGAATTTCCTTGTTCTATTCTTAGAAATCAAAGTTATCTAACAACAAAAATCCAAATAGAAAGTAAAGCTCAAAATAAATCTCAATTAAGTGGTAATTATGTTCACTTGTCAACTGTGCAAGTTTGTCCTCTCAATTAACAGTTGTGCTTATGAGCCAAAGAGAAATTTAATCTATTGGCAGGTAATTTGCTAACACTTGACAGTAAATTCACCTTCTTGTTCAACTATGCTAGAATAAAAAAAAAACCAAAAACCAACCCCCCCCCAAAAAAAACCCCGCCAAACAAGCAAACAAAAACCCCAAATACTTTTTCCACCTTTGAAATCTTTCCTCTCTCTTCTGTCCCTGTCAGTAGCATCATCATCCTATTTTTGCAGTGTCAGGAAAGGTACCAATATCTAGGATAAACCTTACTTCTGTGTTACACTTGCAGAAAAGGCAACAAATACATTATAAAATATGCAATTATTAATATATAATATAATAAATGTAAATTATGACTATACGTAACATCAAGTATTAACAGAAGGATTTAAATATATGGGTTCATGACTGTAAACAAATTATGGAGGAAACTGTCTACATCTGCAGTACAACAGGCACATGATTGACAAAATAAATATGTGCATAATTTTATATCTATGTATATAAAACCAGCCACAAGTTCTGTTATTTATGTATTTCTGTATGACAAAAAAAAAAAAAAAGCATTCTTTGAATTGTCAACAAGAATAAAAATAATACTTGTAACAACAAAATTCCAAACTATGAGGCATTTCCTTTTCAAGATAATTTTTTCCTCTTTTTCTATTCACAAAAATCTTGTCATTAACTAAGAAAACAAAACCATGATTTTGCAACATATTTACATTTAAAATTTCACTGCCCTATGTCCTGACAGAAAATTTTATTCCTTGGTAAGGCCATCACAGGCTTTCATGAGGCAGACTTACAACAGTGTGAAACCTGATTCTTTCAGGCACTAGTGTTCATTTTATAAATGTGTATATTAAATGTATTTTCAGGCAGGTGAAGGAGCTGGCCAAGTGGACGACATACTACTTCACGACAACAATAAATTTTCAAGCTTCAAAGGTTTTCATATTTCTTTCATGAAAGTAGACAGTAGGGTTTTACACAAGAAACTGTAATTTCAAATTCTATTTCTCCCCTTGGGATAACATTTTTCTTCTCTCTTATTTTAATAATAAAAATTTTAAAATTTTTAGTAATACAATAGTCTACTTCCTTAAATAGTCCTGGTCAGCTTGATGTACGTTAAATGTACAACTTGTGTTCTTTTCTGAGTGTTTTTTTGGAACTATTTGTCTTCCTCCACCATTGCCTCAAATTGGATGAAAAGAATTAATTATAAATTAGTATTCCGTCCATATCTAAAGTCTACAAAGGTCAGATATCGCACAAAAAAAGTGCTATAAACATTGCAGGAAATAATGATTCAATGTAGCACTTTAAAAAATAAAGAACTAAAACCCCAAAGCACAAAAATAAGTGTAGTTTTGCTATGCATCATCAAGAGTTCCTAGAACTTTCAGTTCAGAAAAATTCAGGTAATTCCAAATTTGTTAAGGTTAAGCTTTATGATGTCTCTCTATTCAGGGTTAATTTTTATGAAGAACTGTGTAGAAGAAAACTATAACCTTTATGACTGTTTATGAAGCATCAATATTTTTGAGGTTTGTAATTGTCTGAATGTTTAGGGGTTCTGTTGGGATGGTTACACATTTATTTCAAGACACAGGAGAATAATTCGATTTAGCCATTTGACTTTTCTTCAGTTTCTTGCAGGTCCCTGTAGTAGGTGTCAAAATTGGTTATGAGTGAATATGAAGTCAAGTTCATGCAGTCTACTGATTTTGCAGTCTACTGGTTTTCACAAGTGGCAGATGACTATGTTGTCAAGTGTCTTAGAGATCACAGGAAGTATGAGTTCTATGACTATGAGTGGAGGTAGCATTTTCCTGCTTTTTCTGCACAAGCACACCAAATATGCAAAATGTTCCCAGTGCTTAAATATAGTATTTGTAAATATATCAAGTTAAATTTTGATGTCATTGCCAGCAATAGGAGGAATAGCTATTCCAGTGATTATTTTGTCTGTCCAGTTTCTGGTGCCTCTTTCCCACAAGAGACTTATGATCATGTGTTGAACTGCTACTGATCAGGTTGAATAGTACAGACAGGAATCACTATTCAGCATTCCAGGGAAAACAGTTTCATTAATCTATGTAGTCCTCCCTGTCTAGCAAATTAAATAGCATTTCTGCCACCCTTCCCCCTGGAACTTACAGTGAGAGAGGATGCAGGTTGCTGCCCAAGCAATGATGAATTGATCCATACACTTCCTACTCCTTCACAGTGACAGCATGGATTAAGCATAAATACAGGACATGGACTTTCTGCCTAGTGCTGGTCTGCTCTAGAGTTGCAACATTAAATACAGTCAGCATGCTCTCTGCCCTCTGTGCCTGAGTTTAGGGCTAGAGGGGTGTTCAGCTATAGTAGTATGTTGAGTAACAATGCTTGAGATCAAGTCAGTCTAATAGACTGCTGTTCACTGGCAGCTAGAGATTTTCAGTTTCTTGCTAATGTACAGAACATTAAAAAAAAAAATAATAAAAAAATCACTAAACAAGCAGTACTCTTAGTAAAATCACAGGATTCACAGTACTTGTCCTAAGATAGTTCATGAGCCAGAGTAGACTTTCCACTGATTTCTAATATCAAACCATGTTTTCAGGGGGAGCTATCAAATAATTTGTGCATTTGAACAGGCTGTCAAGCCCAGGAAGCAGTTAAAAAACAGTTTCTTTATACAGGTTTTTTTACTGCTGGAAAGTTCTATTTCTCTGCCCATGGGTCTGCATTTTCTCCCATTTGGACTTGTTTGAAAATGTTCAAAGATGAAAATATAAATACCGAATAGAAAGACCAATTTTACTTTGTTCCACTCCAGATGACAATCTTCACGATTTCAAAATTTTAAGATTTTGGGGCTTCAGCAGGAAATGACAAGCAGGTGGAAAACACTCCAACCTGCAGGCTTGTACAGTACACAGAACCATTGAAAAGAGAGGACAGCTTTGAAAGGAAATGTAACAGCTTTGTCTGCTTATAGGTGATACATCTTTTATCCACATACATCTTGGATGGCAAATCTCACTAGAATATCCTCTCCCAGCTTCAATATTAAGCCCCTGAAGGGCCAGAAAGGCACCACTAACAGAGGTCTACTGAAGCTCTGTTTCAACCATTTCCCTGTTAGGCTTTTTCATACCAAAGGGAGTAAGTACTTACTAGATGTCAAAAGGCAATAAACCAATGGGGTCATGCAGTTGATCCAAATGAGCAACAACAGGTCATTCCTACAGAACCGGCAGCAAAAAGAAAAAAAGGTCAGCAGTTTTAGATGTTCTGTTATATGGGCTATGTTGATAAGATTTTTTGTTTCGGCACAAGTTTGACTTTGAGAACGTGTAAATACCAAAGGAAGACATTTCGGATGTGGGCTTCCTCATTGATCTGTACCTGTCTGATATGGATTATACCTAGAGAGGCAAAGCAAATAGCAGCTGATAGGGTGCCTGTTGTTTGAGAGCCAGTGTCACCTCTTCTCAGAGTCAGGGGAATGGCTGATTTCTTCTCAGGTTACTGCATGTTCCCTCACATTTGGAAAAGTCAATATTTCAATAATCTGTGTTGAAAAGGTGGACTAGCAGTGGCCCTTCACTTCAGCGGCTGATAGCAAATTCCACAGATTCTTTAGAGGAACACATATTTCTGGACCAGTGTAATGCCTAAATCCAGATCTACCATAAAAGCTTGATAACTTGCTTATCACAAAACTTTTCATTATGACTGCAGTCTGAGATGCCTGGAAAGTCCTTAGAATATTTTTCCCATTGTTTCATGTAAAAACATGGGAAAAAAAAATCTCTTCCAGCCATAGAATCTCAGTCGCCCTTGTACCAAGATCTCCAGTGTCATTTACAATGGATAGATAGGAACTAAAAGCAGGTGACATATATTCACATGGTTGAAGTATTGGCCTACACAAACCAGAAAGCACGAAAGGCTCCTCTGTGCCAGAGCAATTCCTCAGTACAATGTATAAATAAACTTTAGTTTATTAGTTTATTATTAGAGATACTCAGACTCAGTGACAAGTTCTTGCACTGGCTTAATTGCTCCAGCTGAAAGAGACTCTGCCACATCACTGGGAGCAGTGGTCAGTCATTTTGGCTGTGATCAGTGAAGAAGAACAAGTTCTTGCTACACAAATAAGGGCTTATAGGGCTGAGGGTTTTTTTTTGCTTTTAGGTAGTTGTGGTAATTTCAGTAACAGCTGCAATTAAAAAATAGAGAATAACTACTTAGACTTCATTTACCTGAAGCTCCTGCTTATATCTAAACAGAATAAACCAAAGGCCATATACCTGTTTCTGAATTTGGATGTTATAAAACTGACATCTGGAAAATGTTCAAATTATTTAACAAATGATTGGTGAAAAAAACATGCAAAATTAAATGTCGCTTGTACTCTATTGGAACCTTGATTATCCAGTGAAATATTAAGGTAGATGACCCTTGCCCCCAGAACATGTCTATGTTTTTGTTGTGGCCCGTATTTGTTTCATTTAACTGGTTTATTGTTAAAGTTTTAATGTTAATGTTTTGTTCTTATGTTCCCCATGTTCTCCCTGAGTTGGTTTATTTCTGAAGTTGTATCCTCCCCTAAGGTACCTTGTATGGCATTTCCCCACCCCTTGTTCCAGCTCCTTCCCTGTCAATCACTGTTACCCTGCCCCTTGTTCTGGCACCTTCCATGTCACTCCAACCCTGAACCAATCCTTTGAGCATACCTCCCCCTGGGCATTCCTGGGTGTTTCCTAACCCTCGATGCCCCATTGGACCATGTGTCCTGCCCTCTGCTCCCACTTGCCCCAGTTGGCCCCAAAGCAATGCTGTAACCCCTTCACTCTGCCCCTGCTGATCCCTCACTGGATTGTGTTTGGTACCCACCCCTTGTTCTGGTGCTGTATAAAATCCTGAGCACAGCAGTGCTTGGGGCTCTTTGGTTCCTGACCCCTTCAATGTGAATAAACCTCCTGTTGGAACCTCAGAACTGAAGAGCCTCCTCCTTTTCCTTTCCCCACCCTCTGACTGCAGTGAGAGCCCTTCCACTGCAGAGCAAGTGGCTCTAAAGGTTCAGCTGTCGACACAAACCCCATGCTGCAGTTGTTCCCCACACCTGGTGCAGCGCCAGGGTTCTTCCAGATAGCCCAGGGCTGTGTCATGTTTCCTCTAAGTGGACTCCTTAAGCAGAAGACTGAAGTGAAGTTTTAAGTAAAATGAAAGTAGCAACCCTTTGAGTATCACAATTATGAGAGTATTTAAGAGACTGGAAATTCTTGAGAATATTAAGGTACTATAAGTAATACATATCTTGCAATACAGCAAATTAATTCCAACAGTGGCCTCAACTCACATAAAAGGTCTTTAGATATTTATAGAATAATGAGTCAGTTCATTTGCAGCTTGAGCAACAGAAGCTGGAACTATTCTCACTTCCTTCATATTCTTTATCCATGTTTACAGTGGGGACATGTAGGCTCAAAAAAGCTTACAATCCTACTATACTCTAGGGAGTTACCTCTAATAAAATATTCTATTTGTATTTTTTCTATTGTTCTGCTTATGCTTTTTTTAAACATTTTCTCAGTCATTCTAAAGAGCAGGAGAAAGCCTCTTATTTAAGGCAAAAGTTTCACAGTGGAGCCGTTCATATTGAGAAATGCAGTACACTCAGTATTCAAATTAACATGACTATAAAAGACCTTGTCCAAAATAAAAGTAGTCCTTCACAACCATGGCAATTATAAGTGGAAATTCTTCTATTAACAAAGATAATCAAAACAAAATTAATACTGTGGAGGAGCCACCTGCAGCCACTGCAACAATACAGTTTCTTCAAGAGCGTGAACATGAAAATAAATTTCCAGCTACTTCAATAAGTCAGGCTCCCAAGCTCCAAAAACTTGCCACCATCAGGCTTAAACTGCAGCAGTCTGTTATAAAAGTCCCCAAGGCAGAAATTTTACATATTATTCTGGAAATGTTCTGATACACTGTAACTATTTTGAGATCAGATACATGTCAAGAGACTGCAAAAATAATTTTGACATAAGACATGCACAGTAAAACCAAAGAGAAATAAGTAAAACAATGAAAAATAATACTGTTTATTAAGGCAGGAGAAATAAAACTATCTCTAACAGTAGGAAATAGCTTAATTTAAGTGCAGTTTGTTTGGATTAGATAGGTTATTGCAATTAATAAAGTTGTGAAAGTACAACTTCTTCAGCATTGTAAAAGTATGAATTTTCACACACTTCTCAGGAATTAGCAAAGCTTAAGTCTGAATTTAAAAATTGTTTTAGTAACCTGTTAGCATTCTGTACTACATACACACTGTGCAAGCTTTAAGTAGTACCATATACAACTAAAAGATACTGGAAATACATATTTAAGATTAATATTTGCAGAAATAAAAAAAATTTCTTGGTTTGGACACTTAATTTCTAACTACATAGTGACAAATATTATTAATTTCTGTGCGTACTCATTGCAATTGTTAAATTCATGTTAAAACTTTTCAGAACTTGAAATTTTGCAAACTTGAAGGAAAACTCCACTCAAGACAATGTTAACCAGATTGAAACTGGCATGACTGTAGAGATTCAAAGTAATCGACCCCTGATATTCAGCTTTGTCTAATAGTTTTTATTCTAGGCACAAAATGAGCTAAACTTATGTTTCATTCCTAGACTGCTTTATAAGGTACCATTAAGAATATTTCTTACTTCCCAAAATTTCAAGAGAAAGGAGTTTATGGAAAAAGTACATTTCAAAATATATCTAAGTTTCTTATTGTCCTGATAATTAAAGCACTCTTTTTTTTGGAATTCATACAAGTAATGTTATTGTAGATCAAAATCAACATAGATACTTAATGTTAGATTTACAGTGTTGTGTTCCAAAACTGAATAAGCAGATATTTAGAGTGTATTTTACACACTATACTGTACAGTATTAATTATATTCTATACCAAGTCACCATGAACATATGCATTAAAGACATTGAAAATTAAGTGACCAGGCTGAAGATGAGAAAACATTTCTTTCAAGTATGGAAATTTCTGATAGAATACTTAGTCCTTTTAGATGATTCATTCCTCTCCAATGTGTAGAAAGATTCACAATAATATCTATCTTCAATAAAGGGAAATCAGAGGAGGGCTGTTATTTACACAGAGAAGAAGGCAAATTAATATTCCAGATGAAATAAAAATAACATTTTACTGCAAAATTTCTAAACTAAGCAAGTAGAATATTGATGGCAGTAGCTAACAATAAAAGGCACAGAATATCAGCAAGCTTGAAATTCTTACTTGAAATGTGTTCTCATATCTCCTACACACAACTAGTAAACTTGTAAAAAATCAATCTTAGAATATACAGAATTTAAGAAAAAAGAGACACATTCCTTATATTGCTAACAGTTTCAGAATACTGTGTATTAAACTACTTGATGGATGAATCAGGTATTTCTATATGCTATTCTA
The DNA here is from genome assembly GCA_018697195.1 of Certhia americana. NCBI lineage: Eukaryota > Metazoa > Chordata > Aves > Passeriformes > Certhiidae > Certhia > Certhia americana. Next base: position 74,456,218 of record CM031858.1, read on the forward strand.
TTTTAATCATGTAGAATCAGTTAAATTCATTGTTTGACTATTACATAATATGCTATTTCTGTCTTGGAATTATTTGCGGCATAAAATCAGCTACCCTGCCTCTTCTTTCCCAGCATACACAGTAGAAAAAACCCTGCTTTTAGGCATTGGGGGATATTTAAAAATTGCTTTGGCTTTAATTTGGTTGACATATATTCCAAACACATAATTACATGTCTGTTGTTCATCTTTCACAGAAATCTTTAAAACAGATGTATACAAGAAAATTGTTATTTGAATGAGAAATTCTTTTACACAAAGCAATTCACTGGAATAAAATTATCTTGTTAAATGCTGATGCAGACACCTTGCAGCAATACTTTTACCTGTTCTAGTCCAGAGGCTGAGCCAAAAAGCTAACACTCCTTTTGACTTACCTGTATGCCTCAGATTGGTTTAGAATTGCTAAAAAATACCTGAGCATTGCCTCAAATCTGAGAAAAAATTAATCAAGCAACTGTAGAGACAGCATTACTAAGAACAGAACAGTGCCTTCAAGTGCAACTTGATTCAATAACTATTGACCTGCCTATAGATAAAAAAATATTTGTTAGTGCTTATCCTGTTGTACTAATTTGGAGATGTCAGTCATATGAATGAATTTTCCTGGCTTTACCCACACTTTCATTAGAATTTAGGAGATTATTTGGCTCACCAATGCATTATCATTCCCAGGAAACCTTTTGCATGTGTTCCAGCTCTCAAAAATTGGAAGCTTTTCGGTGTTTGAACGATAAAGCTAATCTTGACAAGCCATCTGAATAATCAACTAATGAAGAATTTCTGAGCTTGATAACAAGTGTGGGAAGATAACAGAAGAGCCCACCTCTGCATTTTCTTGATAGCTAGAAATGGAAAACCAAGTGTGGTGAAAAGATATGATATGAGAGGAGGATCTGTCAGAAATGTGAAATTTTAATCCATAGAAGCACCAATGAAACTTGCACACTCTGAAGATAATGGTTATGCTGCCATTCAATTCTGCATTGTGGTTTTCTGCTTTGCTTAGTGTCCTTGAAGCAAAGGTAATTGGTTTTTTACTCTCCTGTGAGCATAATGTGGTATATGACTGCTCTCACCCCATTGGGAGAAGGCATCACACACTAATTGTATTGGAAAATCAGAATCAAATTGTGCTAATACATCCAAGGCTACTAACAGGTTTCATCTATTTAGAAAGCTCTGTCAGTCTTATCTGTCCAAAACCAGAATTTTCCTTGACCTGGAATATCATGTCAATAGTTAAAATAGTGGGGTGATAAATGAAGTTTATACAGCATTTCAGTGATCTCATAGAAAAGAAGGACTTAGGTTTTCAGAACCTATTATCACATCTTTGATGGTGAGAATTTCTGTTTCACTGTAGTATCTTGAAAGCTCTGTTTCATGACAGTCTATTTTAGGTGATTACATTATTTCTGAAAATGATGTCATGTAAGTCTTTGTATAACTTGATTTTTCACTGGTAATGTTGCAACTGCTAGCTGGGTGGTTTTTTTGTTTGTTAAATTATTATTATAATTAATTTATTTAGTTATCCTACTCCTATTGTGTCTGTAATATACTGCAGCAGAGTGAGGGAAAACAGAAAATAATTACATGTTCTCCATAACCTTCATAATGCAAAAGTAGTGGCTTTTGTTTATTCCCTGACTTGAATAAATCAAACAATTTTATGTATTTATTTATTTATTTATTTACCATTGTTCTGGCTTTATTGTGGATGAGATAAAGAAAGATCTCGTTTGCAAAGCTATCTCTGTTCAGAAATGCAAGCTATAAGAACAAAGCTGTAATAAGGAGCAGGATGAGTGCAGTACTGCTGTGGTTCAGAGCACAAACACCCAGTTTATGTTGAAGGCAGAATATAGGTATATTCTACTGAATAGTGAGAATAGAGGACCTTCACCTCCACATGATAAAAGGGATTCTGGAGGCTACTCAGATGGAAGTGAAAAAATCCCCAACAATATTTCAAATTTAACATTTTAAGTTTGCTTTTCTCACAGTCATGGGATAATGGACATATTTTATAACTTATGAACAACTTAATTCTGAAAAATACTCAACAGAGCACCAAGAACATGCTTTTCAGATTCTGATCCAGCTGTCCTGACTGAGAAACTGCATAGCTCAGGACTAGTTAAGTTAAAGCTCTAAGAATTACAAAAACTTGATCCATTAAGGCAAAACATAATTTAAGTAAAATGTGTGTGCACTTCTGAATGCACTTTTTTTTGGGTTATGGGTACTAATCATATATCTGCATCTCCCCTCAGGCATAGTTGGAAGCTTTTTTCAAATCAGGAGAGTTAATTTCTCTATGTAATCCCATTTAAGTTATATATACTAAAGTAAAAAGGAAAGTACTTGAATCTTCTACGACTGATATTCTGTCTCAAGTAAAGAACACGACAATGAATTCAACATGCTGTCATTTTGGTTTAGTAGAACTTCATGTATATTTTATTAATTTGTCTATCTGCACACACAGTAGATAAGCTGAATTTTAGTTTTGGTGTGTGTTACTTCCAGGTAGTGAATATATTGTAGATTAATTCTTCCCTGTTGCTTGATCAAAAGTTAAATAATGTGATTTTTTTTTCTAATTTTGTGAGCTTATCTTGCTCTATGTGAAACATAAATCACTAAGGAACAGGAAACAGATTATTCCCATGATGAAGACTGTTCTTGTCACCTTTAGCCGTGCTTCCAAACAGTGAAAAAAAATTAATATTAAGATAGATCACTGAAGCCATCTACTTGTACAGGGACACATATCCTTTGATTATACTTTCTGAAGGATTCTGAAAAACTTTAATCAAGATACTTTCAAATAATAATAATAATAATAAAAAATTCTCTCTTAAACATCTCTGAGGGACTCCAGTCTCTTGGGTCATGTAGCTCAAGGCTTAAATATCTGTTACTTATTTCAGTGCAAATATACATCTGATAAAGGAGTATTTGAAAGATAACTCCCTTTAATGAAAGACAGATACCTGCAACTACTTTGCTAGCTGACTAAAATACAGATGATGTACAAAAATGATAATATCTCAACAGTAGTAATACAATATCAATTGGAAATCAAAATTGTTTTGAACTCTTGACAGCAGCAAGAGAACAAAACCCATCCACCTCACTTTAAAGAGAAAAAAAAAAACAAACCAAAAAAAACCCCCAAAAAACCCCAACTTCCAAGCAGACGTCAAAGTTAACTACTACATTTGACAAAACTTGCAGTGACCTTGTAAGTGGCCTCAGGTGCCAAAATTTGATGTGGAGAAAGAGGCAGTTGTCCCATATTGAAGAGGAAGTTGGGGGATTTTACAATGTTCAGATGCCTGAAGTATCTCTACATAAAAGGACAGTATGGCCTTTCAAGTATGAAGACTAACATCTTTATCTGCTATATCATTAAATGTCTGCAATGTGCTTTACAGCCCTCTTCTATTTGAAAATAAAGAAGATCAAGCTCTTGCTCTTGGATTCTATTTCCAAACTATCTCAAAATGCCTGTATTACACAAAAATAAGTTAAATAACTCTTTAATCCTTAGTTTTAGAGCAAGTATAGACTGAACAAGATTGTTTAGAGAGATACACAACCGATATGAAAGATAGATTCCTTACAGCCACCAAAAACAAAGAAAGCCCACCCCCTCCCCCCACAAAAAAACCTCTAACTGCAGTGCTGAGTGGAACTGTTAGGTAGACTACATAATAGTGTTGACTAATATCCCGCAAACACTACAGTTTCTGCAGACCAAGAATCTTCAGTCCAATCAAAGTTCCCATCTTCTGAGGAATATAGGAATTAAAGAAGTTAAACCAAAGTATCCAACTACTTTGTTTCACTTGGGAACATTTGGGAACACCATTACAGGAACTCACCTGTGTTTTAATGTTTCTCTATCATCCAGTGTTTTCCCTGTTGCTAACTTGACACAGCCCATTACCCACACAAACACAAGGAAAGAGAATCACTGCCTCCCACCTTCACTGTGAGCACCAGTCTAGTGATGCAGGTGTAGGTGTCAATGCTTGTTAGGCATCCACACACTGATTCTGTCCTGACTGAAGTCTGCTGAAGGCAGAATCCTTGTCCTCTATGATTTTTTTTTTTTTTTTTTTTTTTTTTTTTTTTGGTGGAGTAGGGGTTGCATCTCTCTCCTTGACTACAGGTGTGCCAGCCAAGTTTCATAACAGAGTATCTGGTTTCTTGTTGTTTTTTCCCTTTCTTGTCTTCCTTGTCTCTCTTCTTTGTATCAGTCTCAGTGTGGTTAAAAGGTAACAATGTACATGATTGTCAGTTTTTTAAAATATCAGAAAGTTGCTTTCAGCATTGAGATATTTTTCATATACAGTGATAAATAAAATCAACATGAACCTTTCCTTTCTTTCAGCTGCACAAAACTGGAAACAATTCTGTCCTGCTGTATTAATGTCAAACGCAATGCCTAAAGGAGTTATACAGCAGCATATTTGTTCTCTTCACACTTTTGCCTTAAAGTTCATGAGTACCAGTATAGCTCAACACTGTTAGCCTAGAAACATAAAACCTGGAAAGAATTAGGGTTTTTATCATGACCTAAGAACTTTAGATGAAAGAAACTATATAGCATAACATTTATAGAACAAATCGGATCTGCAGTTACCATGTTGCCAAAACCCATAATATTTTTCCTTATTCAGCTCAGTTGAAATTAAAGTATTGACAGAAACAATTTCTTCCAGGAAAGTAGAAAAGTTAATAAGGGGTGATATTGAATCTGTTTGGCTTTTTTTTTTTTTTTCTCCTGGGTAATCCACATCTTACATTCTACAAAATGCAGTTGAAAAATAAATAAATTAAACAAACAGGAAATGCCAGATTTTTTTTCCTACTTGCTTTTAGCTCTGTATACACAGAATAAAGCTAGAAGTAAAATTCGAGCTGCTGAGCACCGTATTTTTTGGCTGTAAATTTTAAGTGTGTTGCACAGCCTGAGGGAAACACAAAAGCATGAAGATGTATTTAGATTGAAAAGAGAGTGGGTTTTGTAAAGATGAGAAGGAAATCAATCACAGCCTCTGCATCGCTTTAAAGGAGTGGTTATGACATTACTGGACTAAAGTCCCCTAAAGGTGCATCATGGATAGCTGACATTTGCCACAGTGTCATTCTTTGTCAGTCCAGGTGGTAGCACCTTTTTCCTCTATACAGACAAAAACCAAACCAAAACAAAACCCAAAAAAACCAGCAAAAGCAGCACAGTTTCTTACAAAAGAGAACATGGTGGAAACCCTACAGGAAACAGCAGAACAACTTAGAAGGGCAACATGATAGGAATGTTTCCCCTGTTAGCACAAGTGGTCAGCCAACTTTGCTACAAGGAATGTACAAGCAATATCTAAAAGTCTTTTCATATTATATAACATGAAGATGTATTTGTAATGCTGTACTTTACAAGTGCAAAGTGTTACGTTTTTAACCATCTGGTCAATGCTGAGCTTTTGTAAACTAAATATCTAATAGTTAGTTACCTAGGTCAATACAAAGACAACCTATGAGTAAATTTGGTATTTTGCTCGCAAAGCAGTGTCAGAAAAGTTATCTGTCCTAAATAAATTTCTATGTGCATTAGATCAACAGAATAAAATCTGCTTTACTAGAATTTATAAATCCTATTTTTTCCAACAAAAGAAACACCTGTCATGCCTTCTTTTATGGGCCAAAAAATGTATGTGTAATATTACCTTCATGGCAAAAAGAGAAAGAGGATAAAAGGCAAGGAAGGGGAAAAAAAACACAAGAAAGAAAACTAATTTATTACAAATCTGTGTCTATTCTTATTAGTGTCTACCCTTGATTTGCTTACCTCACTTTTAAAATAGCTAATACAGTTTATACATGAAATAAACTATGAAAAACATGAAATAAAGCATCCTTCACATATCTAAAAGAAATAGAAATAATACTGAAAGCTTTTTAATAGGCAAAGAAGTAGAATCTTACACAGCATCACCTAGGTTAAAATCCTGAATAATCTCTTGTCACTGTTAGTATTCTACTTCGAAATGTCTCATTGGACATGAGGTGATAAAAAGAAGAGCTATTTTCCAGTTATTTTTCTGTTGGATTTATAATATTTTCAGTGAAAATGCTAGACTCTGTACTTTAGCTAGAACAGCCTATTTCCAAGAGTTGTATATTCAAGATTTTTTTTTTTTTTAAATTAGAAAATACTGAAAGACCAGAGTTTTACATTGCTATAATTTTGTGGGGAAAATTGCATGCCTCTACCCAGTTTTTCTTGTACATAAGTATATACACAGTAGTTATTTCCTAGCCATTTCAGGCAGGTCCAAGTGCATGTAAATTAACTTGGGTCTATTTTACCAATGAACCAAAGCCAATTCAGTGGCCTTCACTGAAGGGGAAAAAAATAATATTAGTCAGCTGAGCAATACAAATAAAAAGACTATATAAAGAAGCACAGTTTCAAAATGGAAATCACAAGAAAGATGAAGTGGTGTTGGCAAAGATTTCAGCTGAAATTAGAAGATGTAAGAAAGAAATTCAGAATATTAAGAGTAGTGGAAGTGATAAGAATATCAACACTTATGAAAATAAAAGCTCTAGATAAATTCAAGTTACAGAAATATGAGATTTTATATCAAACAATTTTTTTTTATAAATAATATTTTTTACTGTTCTTGAACTTAAGGTCACAATTTCAATTAGCTGACCCAAAAATAATTTTTTACTGCCAGTGAAAAATACATGCAGAGTCTTCAGAGCTTTATTTTAGCCTTGAAAACCCCAACAGAAGTATTCCTCCAGAAAGGAATCCTGAGAAGTTTGGGCTACAATTCCCTAATTTCTTATCATCTATTAAGTCAAAAAAAGAACTAATCTTTCAGGAAAATAATTTTATTTGGGAGCTGTGAAATAGTTTGTTACTGACAAAAAATTTCAGAATAAATTAGATGCATAATAATGATGAGCATAAGAACTCCTTAGGGTTTTCCAAAGAAAAAAGTCACTGAAACTACCTACTCGTGAATTTTTGGTAAATTTGGTTCATAATCAGCAAACATTTTGCCAAAAGACTACAATATTACATGTATACATACATATATTCGTGTGTATATATATATATATATATATATATGTATATATATGCACACACACCAATATAAATTAAAAGTCTAAAGCTGTTTAAATGAAGGGCTTGCAAGTAGAGTGGTGAGTGAAGGCTGATTTGAATTTGCACCTGTACCAAAAAGTAATGTTCTTCTCCAGTTTCCTTCTCCCTGCTGTCAGGTCTAGGAAGCGCATGGCCACATGGCAGTTGTATCAATTTCCTGATCAGACTAAGAACTAATTATTTACTCCTCAGAATTCTTAGTAAGATCAATTGCATAATATTTTTCATGCATGGCTGCACAATTGCTAGAACTGTAATTCACTCAAGTGAATTACTAAGAGGGTTGCCAAGGATGGAGTGGAAACCCTTGCCTTGACGGCAGCACAAATCCTGATGGGAATAAACCAATGGTGAAATTACACTTAAGAAACTGAAGATCCAATCCAAAGTTCTGCAATTTATATTGTATTAAAACAATTAAAAAGGAGTGTTATTATAATTTATGATTTATTAATTATATTAACAAATTATTTTAACTGAGACAGTGAGTCATTTGAGAGTACCTAATCAAAATGAAACTATTGCAAAACCAACAAACTGAAATAGATCTGCATTCTTAATGTGGTGGTTCCTTCTCTGTACGGAGTTTTTCTCTTTCTCCTACTACCTCCCATGTTTTAGTGTAAGAGGTCCTTTTTCTTATGTCTAACAAAATTGCTATTTAGAGAGCATTAGTTATTAGGGAGCAACGGCAGTTATAAAGCAAATTACAATATATGTACTTTTGTAATTGGAATGAAAATTATAAGTCTACAAATTTGAATTGGACATTTGAGTAAAAAAATGAAATGCAAAATTTAAAAATGAAATTTCACACGATAAATGTATCAAAGTCCTTCTGCCAACCTTCACAAATCAACACTTGCCCTTAAAATGTTAAGCCACGTGCTTTAGAACAGGTGTTGTCCTTCAGCTATATCAATTCTAATAAGGTTAGTTGACTGAAAGACACCAGTATGCTTTTTTTGGTTCAAATGCAACAAATAGTTTTCTTAGTTAAGAGTGGTATAAATTCCATAGCTCTATAGCTTCTTGTTACCTATTGCTGACCATCACCATAAAAGTGTCATCCACATTAAATCAACTGCTTTCAACAAGCTATTTCAGGACATTGAGACCATGTGTAAAGTATTTCCTCAGGGAGGTGTTTTGAAAAATATCTCCTGGAAAAGAGGTTGCTTAGAACAACTCTTCTTGCAGCAACTCACAGAGTTTACATACTTGTCAAAAATCATTGCAAGCTCAGAGATGTTTGCACCAATTTCTGAACTGACATCTCATAGATAGTTTGACAGCTATGTGTATGAAATTGGATGTCAGGAACAACTTAGGAGGAACAAGAAAAACAAAACATATTGGTTTCCTATGTCCTCTGAGTCATATTCAGGCGTTCTCTTTTGTTATACCAAACTGTTAACTTCCAAAACCCAACTTTTGGGCTCTTCAACTCACTTGATGTAGTTCAGCTATTGTCTTGAATTGATGTTCCCAAGTAAAAAAAGTTTCTTTGTTTTATAAAGTTAATAGCATAAGTGAAAAAGTAGCATCATACTTCTATTTTGTATTTTGAATGGACGTTTTTGCATCAGTGACATTTCACCAGCAATGATTAAATGAGTAAGAGAAGGAGTCTTCCCAACTTGTTGCATAAGGCAGAAATAATGGCAACTGCAGCCAGAATGGAATCTTGTAGTTTCTCATATCTAGTTCTTCTCTTGTCCTGAAGACTCTATGCATAAGAAGTCAAATGGATATTATGAAGCTATTCTTGCTTCATGCCTTGTTGCCTCGGGTAAGCGAGGCAGTGCGACCTGGTCAAGTGGGAGGCCACGGCGAACTTACAACCTGGCCGGACAGACCACACGTGACGCCAATATGGTGAACAGTGGAATGCGATTTATTTCTCGTGTGCGTCCGCTTAAATAACCGCGGTGCGCCCACGTGGTTTTTTGACAGGTGATTGACAGGTGGGGTTGGAAAAAGGGGGCCCTGCCTCCTCGTACAGCCCGAGATCTTCCGGCCGGTTTGGAGCTAACTACATTTCCCCCCTCTCCATGAACAATTGAACTTAAACATGTGTAAACATAACAACTGTAAACTGTGTAAGTAACCTGTTAGTAACATGCAAGTAAACCTAATTGTTAGTGAGCAAATGTTAGTTCTGCAGTCATTGGTGAAGATGTCTGCTAGTCGCACAGTCTAAGCTGGAGTGTTGGTTTCGGTTTGGCCTATGACAGCGCCGGTGACAAAGTTTCGGAATGTCCAGATGTGAGGCTGGTAAGGATGATTACCTGCGCCAAGGTGAGCTGATGGTAGCGCAAAGCAGATGCACAGGAACAGAGCTGAGGGTTTGACTGGTAACCTGTAGCAGAAAACCTGTGGAAAGACACTTGAAGTGTGCGTTAGTCTTTGCTTGGCAAGACTGGTTTTATTGATTTCAGAGGACACCACTTAATAACGTCACCTTTCTTGACTGCTGCATACCCTCTACCGGTTACCACCAACTTCCAGCCCGCTTCCCACTCCCCTAATTCATTCTTTATTTCGATCGGGGGACCTTCTTTGACTGCCTCAGCAGCCCAATGCTTTTGTGAGGGAGCTCGATCTTGGTCTCCCCTGGGGAACTGGTTTAATGCCAACATTGCGGTTACCAGTAAACGAGGCTGCTCTGACGGGGGAATGGCACTGGTGAAACCTTCCGCTTTTGCCAAGGTTTCTATTTTGGATTTTAATGTTTGGTTGGCCCTCTCCACTATGGCCTGTCCGGTGCTGTTGTAAGGGATTCCCTGCTTTAAAACAATGCCCCATTTAGTGGCGAACTCTTGGACCGCCTTGGACACGAAGTGAGTTCCATTGTCTGTTTTTATCTGCTTTGGGATACCGAGCCAGGCCATGGCTGTCAACCAATGTTGGACAGTAGCTTTAGAGTTGGCTTTGGCGTGCTGAGTTCCTACGATCATGCCACTGAAGGTATCGACCGTGACTGCGAGCCATGTCCTTGGTTTCAGCAGTTGACACATGGTGAAATCTGTTTGCCAGATCTCTGCGGCTTTTAGACCTCTAGGGTTGACCCCGCTAGACCACAATGGTGATTTTTGGCAATGAGGGCAGGTGGCAACGACGTGCTTGGCATCGGACATGGAGATGTTACATCGCTTGGCCAGCGCTTTTGCTCCTATGTGGAGCGATTCATGTAGCTGTCTTGCATCCCGTAGTGTCCAGAGTCCTTTTGCTACAGCATCAGCTTTGTCATTTCCTAGCTGGAAATATCCTTTGATAGGGCTGTGACTGTTGATATGGATAACTGTCACAGTGCCTTGTCGTGAGTGCAGTGCTTCTTCAATCATCAGAGCAGCTGATGAGATGGAGATGCCTGGGTGAGACATTGCCTGACAGAGTTTTGCTGCAAACATTGAGTCGGTGACTATGTTAAGGTGCTCGGTTTGGAAAAGACTACAGGCTAGCACTATTGCAGATGCCTCCAGCAGCTGTACTGATAGAGATTGGTCTTTCATTTTTACACATTGCCACTTGCCTTGGTCTTGCCACACAACTGCTGCCGTAGAAGTCGTTGATGATGCGTCTGTGAATACTGTTGGGCCAGGCATAGGGCGATCCACAACTTTGGGTGGTAGGTCGATGTCCACCGTAGCAAGTAGCTGGATCCACGGAGGCTTGGCGGCGTAGCAGAGTTCTCCTCCGAATCCGAACAGGGCTAATGCTAGATGCTCTGATAAAGTGACGGATGCAGTTGGTATTTGTTTCCGGAACGGGAGATATATTTTTGCAGGCTCAGTACCCAGATGGTTCAGGGCGAGCTTCCTACCTTTCATAATTAGGTTTCCGAGGCATTCAACACCTGGGGAAAAGGCTCGCGAAGTTCTCCCGAGGACTACCCATTGTATCGGCTTGGCTGCATCAGTTGGTCCCTGAGATAATGCTCCGACTCCCCCTTCTTTTGTAAAATGTACGTACAGGTCTACAGGCAGGCTGGGGTTCCATCTGGACAACGCAGCGATGGATAGCTGTTGTTCGATGTAGTCAAGCGAACGAGTAGCTTCTTCTGAGATGTTCTTAGGCTCCCATGGGTGTTTACCTTTGAGAAGGGCATACAACGGAGACATGACCTCCGGGGGAATGAGAACAGTATTTCGCAGCCACTGTAACGATCCCACTAGCTGTTGAGCATCATGCAGCGTCTTGATGTTACGTCGGATTTTGATCGTTGGAGGTGATACATAGGAACTGTTTATCTTCACGCCTAGGAACGTGACTGAGGGACCCTTTTTTATTTTTGCTTCTGCTATTTCAAAACCGTTCGCTTTCAGTGCGCTCGAAACAGTCATGACAATGGCATCGACCTGCTGAGGTGAGGCAGCTGCTATCAGGATATCATCCATGTATTGAATGACTGTGGCTCCTGGGTTTTGTGATCGGACTGGAGCTAAGGCTCTGCTCACCACAATTTGGCAGATGGTTGGCAAATTGATCATGCCTTGCGGCAAAACTTTCCATTGGAACCTGAGATTAGGTTGCTGACCGTTCGGGAATGTGACTGAAAAGGCGAACCGTTCTTTGTCATCTTCATGTAATGGTATAGAGAAGAAGCAGTCCTTGATATCAATTACTGCACAAGGCTGGTCTGTGGGGATAAACGAGTTACCAGGCAGTCTTGTTTGCACGGGACCCATCGGTTGAATCTTCTTGTTGACGGCCCGTAGGTCATGCAAGAGACGAAAGCCTTCGCCGCTGCACTTAGGGATCACAAAAACAGGCGTGTTCCAGGGTGAAACAGAAGGTTCGATGTGGTTCTTTTCTAATTCTCTCTGGACCAATTTTAAAAGGGCAGACATTCGAGGCTCGGGTATGGGCCACTGTTCGATGTACACCGGATCAGAAGATTTCCAGGTTAATTTAATTGGGAGTGACGGGTACGCCGCAGTGGCCCTGAGGGTAAATTTGTCACCCTCATTCCTAGCATTGCTTGAGCATCTCTGCCTAATAGTGGTGGAGTGTTAGATAGGACATAGGCACGGACACAAACGGTTTTTTCTGGTCCATCTTTGGTGTACAAAGTTATTGAAATTAAGTCTATGCTTTTTTGGGCGCGTTGGACTCCTCCGACACCGAGTACGGTTGCAGCATCTTCTAATGGCCAACTTGGAGGCCAGCGTGTGTCTGGGATTACTGTGACATCAGACTCAGTGTCCACAGTGAAGAGAAGGGCAATGTAGCAGTCGTCAGGTTGGCGCGTTCGCCGGCAAACTCCCCAAGCGGTGGGGGGCCCTCGCACGTCGCAGTTTATTGCCAGGGCCACCCGGGGTGTACCGTCTGGTTGGAAGCTGCCTGCAATATGTGTTGGGCTTGTGTGTTGCTCTGTGCTGTTGTGCATGTGGATGGCGCTTGTGGCAGTGGCTTCTGGGATGCACCATCTGGCGTGGTCTGGGCTATGAAGTTTGTCAATTCCCTGGGGGGCAGTGAATTTGGAAGGTGTTCCTCTCCAGCAGGGGTGAAGCAATTGGGCCGCTGGCTGTCCCAGCGGGGAGAGAGACGCATGCCTGAGGAAGGCTGCCAGTATGGCCTCTGTGTCTGAACCGGTGTCTGAATCATGACTAGGCTCCTCACTAGTGGAGCAGTGTCCCTTGTATTTAAGTTCTTTCCACCACCCCTCCCGAGCCGGCTTTGAGGCCCGCTCGGCCTCCTCCTCCTCCGAGGAAGAGGAAGTGGACTGGTCAGAGACTTCCTGTGAGCTGTGCTTTTTGATCCGGCTCCGCCCTCTGGGTTTCTGGTGGGCAGGTGTGCCACTCCTCCTGCTCCGCCTCCCTTCCAGAGGCATCTTTGCCTTATTTGGGGAACTCGTGCTCTGATTGGGCTCCGATTCCCCCTCCCCTCCATGGGCCGCACCTCCCTCCCTGTGGTCTCGTCCACGCGTGTCTGTGGCGGGAAATGTTGTGGGGCCCCGCCCTTCTTCTTCTACCTCAGCGCCATTTTGTGGCGCGTAGGGAGGGGGCTTTAAGTTAATTTGTTTTAAATCTGCACCCGCAGTATCTTCTTTTGGGCTCAAGGGGTCACCGCGAGTCTCCGACGCTTCTGAATCGACCGCGGGATGGGGTTTGGGGACAGGGGATAGGGATCGCGATTGTGAGGGGTTGTTAGTTTCAAGCGCCTGATCTTTATCTGCGCAAGCATTTTCAAACGCCGTTTGGGTGGTGGCGCCGACTCCCAGTTTTGGAGTTAATCGCAGGCATTGCTGGGCTGCTGCCCAGGTTTCCTGCTCCTCTAAAGCTTTCTGTAGTGCCTGCATCACCTTGCCCCAGCTTTTAAGATGTTTGCTGGTGTTTGAACTAATAACGTCCCTTGCAAGGGCATTTGTGCATCTGTCCCAGCATTCTGGATGTAGAATGTCAACGGGACGATCTATAGCTCCCAACATTAAAAGCTGCTTAACCGCAGCAGTAAAATCTTTTCCTTTACATTTAATTCCCCACTGTGCATATACTTCAGAAATTACCTTGCCTAGATGTTCCATGCTGGCGGTACTGAGGGCGTCCCCTCCACCGGAGTCAGCCTGCTGCTCCGGTCGCCTCCCCTTCCCAGCGTGTAACCCGTCTCCCGGAGCGCACACGCACCCGTGTGTCAGGGGGCGCTCTCGGGTTTCGGCACCACTATGTTGCCTCGGGTAAGCGAGGCAGTGCGACCTGGTCAGGTGGGAGGCCACGGCGAACTTACAACCTGGCTGGACAGACCACACGTGACGCCAATATGGTGAACGATGGAATGCGATTTATTTCTCGTGTGTGTCCACTTAAATAACCGCGGTGCGCCCACGTGTTTTTTTGACAGGTGATTGACAGGTGGGGTTGGAAAAAGGGGGCCCTGCCTCCTCGTACAGCCCGAGATCTTCCGGCCGGTTTGGGGCTAACTACAATGCCTTTGCTTAAAACCCCCAAAGTTTCATTGAGGAATGATGCCATTTATAAGAAGAAAAGCACTGTTTTTTACAGGTATATTACATCAAATTTTAATAAGGGCATCTAGATCCTAGCAGGACAATAGCTTCCAGCTCCTCCTCTGTTGATGATGCTGTGTGCATTGGTGTAGGGGCACTTCAGCTGCACTGACAGATGTGTCACCTTCTTAGGGGGACACACTTTAATTCCTTTGTGGTATTTCTCTGGTGTTTATGCGGTTTCACTGGTTGCCTGCCGTTACCTCAGGAGCCTCTAGCTCATCTCTGTGAGATTTCTCATGTGCTTCAGTGCAACAGGCTGAGGGCCCTTGCTACCACAGGCAATCCTGGGGTTCTGCTCTGCTCCTTTCAGGTCAGTTTAAAACTCTGTCAATGAGCCCTGTTAGCTCATGAGCAAAGACCCTCTTTCCCTTTCAGGAAGGTGAATCCTATCCAATGCCAGCAGGCCAGGTACTGCACAGATCACCTCCTAACTGGAAAATATAAAATTGTGCTGATGTCATCGGCCACAGAATCATGTATTAATAGTCTGGGTCCATCTCTTTTTTTGCTGCCCACAGCTGGAAGGATAGAGGAAGAAGACACAGAATCACTAAAATGACTACTATGAGATCAGATTTTATTCAGCTGTTACTCCACAGCATAAGGGAAAGGCTCCTTCACTCTCGTAGTACATGAAAAATTAACCAGACAAATTTACCTGCACAAAATAAGGAACACTTACTCCACTTCCTTCTAATTTTAGATTCCTATCTTGAAATTGGTGAGAGATAACAGACTAGAGATATTTACATATTGGGATCAAATCCAAAATTTAGTCATTCAAAGGATTCATTGGTGACCTTCCAGAATTAACCTTGTGATTATCAAAATGCTGTAGTTGAAATATCTGTAAACTCTCAATGCAAATAATTATAGAATTGATTAAAAAAAAAAAAAAAA
This sequence comes from Certhia americana, assembly GCA_018697195.1. Lineage (NCBI taxonomy): Eukaryota > Metazoa > Chordata > Aves > Passeriformes > Certhiidae > Certhia > Certhia americana. Next base: position 74,471,364 of record CM031858.1, read on the forward strand.
GAAGATACTTTAAAAGAAACCATAACAATTTATGACTCCAGAAAGCTGTTCTGCTTTGTTTAATAAATTAATTCATTGTGGTTATTAATAAAAACATTTTGGGTGATTTCATTCCATTGTTCTTCTCAGGTCACATTAAATTAAACCTACATAATACACCATAGCATGAATGCATTCCAGTTTTACACCAGTTTCATTTACAATTCAATCCATGTGAGCCACACCAGAGACTGTGCTAAGCAGAGCCTTTCTGAGTTCATTAGAATGGCTGCTCATTCAATAATAAGACTTTGCTTGCCAGTACTCAGTCTCTCCAAATCCTTGGAAGTCTACTGAGGACACAGATCTGCTAATAAGCTGCAATGGGGCCTTGTGCTTACAAGCTATTCCTTTCATTGTGCATTATGTTCCTCAAACATTGCCAAGTTATGTAGTTTTCATAAGAAAAGCTGAGTAAATGAGATATTTTTATACTGAACATATCAGTATCCTAGATGGGAAAACTGAGTGTTATGTATATCCCAGGAAAAGAAAATAATAAGATTGTCTATACAGCTGCTTGCCATTCCTTAATATATGTGTTGATTTTTCTGTTTCTATGTATAAAAGAAGATCCATGTCTTCTTTGGAGCACAACGTAATCTTAAATTATGTTTATGATTCTTTCAAGGCCTTTGCTATATGCAGCTAAACAAATAAATTAATTACAAAGTTATCCCTGAATTGGACATCACACTGAAAGTATAACTGAAAAAGATATTGACTGACAAAAAGGCAACACCTATCCTTTCTCACTATTCCTTTATCAGAGAAATGAAAACTGAGTCCCACTGCTTTTCAGGACTTACAGAGATAATGATAACATCTTCTCCATATTGACATCTAACTGGAAGGCAAATTCAGATGTTCACTTCAACATTTGCCTGAAGAAGCAAAAGCTCAAGAAACTATTTCCCAAATTGTATCCATAAAACCTCACTGCTTTTGATCCTCTAAATACTGAATGATTGGCTTTGCCCTTCAGAAAACAGATGTTATTTCCTGAATAACAAATTTGATGGAATAATCAATGATTTTATTTGCAGTAAAATCAAATAATCCCAGGATCACACGCCAACCTGATATTTTGAGGTAGATCTGCATTCTTGTTTCTACAACAAAGATAACAAGACAAGTTAAAAAACATGAAAAAAAGTTGGAACAAGAATAGATTTTAAAGGAAAATCTTACCTCTAATGGAAAAACAGAACAGATTGAATGTCCTTTATACCTTTTACCACTTTGTCACTAATGTGGACCTATTTCTTTAGTCTGTCTTAGTATAGTGACATTTAACCTCTTCCTCAGCAGCAGGAAACCCTTCGCATTCCCATCTAAGAAATGTCATTTTCTAAGCTGTGAATCCTGCCTTCCCACTTCTCTTTGAGAATTTTCAGGTTTTCAGAATTGCAGGCTCCTGTGTTTACCACACCAGTGATATTCTTGCCCTTGCAGTTAAACATATACTTTCAGTGCATAAACTGCATCATCCTGTAATTGCACTTGTGTGATAGATTAATCAGCTTATCAGAAATAACCTTCTCATTTATATGCCTGTAAACAATGATGAAGCCTACTAAAATTTCTGTTAATTAAGATTGAGATAGTTCTCTTTTTTTAAATATTATTTTAATTTTTTTCAGCTTTGATATTTTCAGCTTAAAAGATTTCAAATACAGCTTTTCTTAACTTAATATGGTGCTTGGAGGGAGAAAAAACCCTGCCTTACCAGTATGTTCAGGAACTGCTGTATCTCTGCTTAGATAGCTAAGACAGTTTATCTCAAACAACAACTTCATTAGAAGGTTAAAGTGGTTATTTATTGTTATTAATTTCAGCATCATTACTTGCAACTATGCAGCTTCTCACAGGGCAATTATTACAAATGCTACTCTTTTCCTACAGAAAATGTTTGAATTTTTGCTGAATTTATGTTCCTTTTTGCCATTTGAAAAATTGTACATCATATGAAAATCTTATTAGCAATTTTTTCCCCCCACACACCAAGCTACTGATAAAGGTATTAAACCCTACTGGCCTAAGAACAAATCATCTCTGTCTGACACTTCCCCATTTAACTTGACTTTTGATAACTAAGAGCTAGAATGCTTTTAAATATCTCTATGTGCAATACAGAGATTTTACATAACATTTGAGATAGGGGAAGAGTAATGAAAAAGTTGAAGAATATATGATCAGATATCACTAAAGTATTTTTTGTGCTCTTGAAGCAGATAGACTTACTCCTAAGCAATTACCTTAGTTGATGTCAGTAGTTTTTTATTTCCTTGTAATTAGTCTTTCCATGTATTCTCAAATGAATTTAAGCTGTTTATTTTATCAACCCTTTAACCTGATTAAAATATTTACACTCTTTTGATTAAGTTAACCCAAATGTCTGTATTATTCCAAAATAACTATGGTAAGAAAAACTTACCAAATTATCTGTAGTAGGAAAAACTTATCAAAATTATTTTTAGGAACTCTTAAAATATATATATAAAAGCATTGAAACCTAGAGAGGAAGACGTTTCTCCCTCTGTCTCTACATATATATTTACAGTTTTCTATCTGAATTCTTCCTGTAATGATGAGGTTACATAAACAACTGCTCCTGCTTTTTAGAATTTTGTTTTATTAGTATTGGGTTTTTTTGTTTTTTCTCATACATGCAGATATAACACAAAAGGTGTGAATTGTAAATGTATTTCAGCTATTGTGACTTTATATCTTTTGTAGCAATTTTCTTTTAAAATACAAATTCAAGGAAATTTTATCTTGATCTTTTTTGCATAAGTGAAAAGAGTCTTCAGATACTCCCACTTCCAGATATATTTCTACTGCTTTTTACAATTCAGGGAAAATTTCTTTTTGTCTTCTCTGCTGGGTTTGGTTTTTTAACTTCAATACCACATCTTTACCATTTTCTCCTGAATGTGTCGCCTGTGTCAGTAAGTTAGTTGAACTTGGGGGAAGTTTAATAAAGATGACCTGTACTAATTTGTGTATGCTTCACTAGATCACATCACAAGTTGCAAGAATAATCTATGTTCCTTTATTGTTGTCACTCAGTTTATACTCAATCTCTGTTCACGCCAATGAGTTTTTCTGTATCATTGTAAAATTGAAAAGATTCTTGACTGGATATGAGTTTAGAAGTCCATCATAATTTTCTCCAGTGGAAAGCAGCAATCATAAGACAAGGTACAGAGGGACTGGTAATAAACTTTTCTGCAGGTGACATTCAGTATGCTTCCATGATCCAGTTAATTCCACATGACTTTTCTCACAACAGAAGATGATACTTGGTGTTAGTTTCTATGATACATAGAAGATAAGAAAGCATACTTCTTTGACCCACCCTAAAGAAAATGAAACAGTGAGGAAATCTGCATTTCATATATATATACAGTTACAGAGACATATTTTGGGGAGACAAGGAGTGATAAAGAGTTGCATGAATCTCGATGGTATACACAGATAAAATGGAAAATTTGAGAGTTGTTTCTGTCATATTTCTAATAAAGTAATTTATATTCTCTGATACTAAATAAAGAAATTCTTGCTTCATTTTTTTCAATGGCATATCAGCAGAAATAATTTATATATTTCAACTTCAAGTGTCAGAACTGACCTAGTCTTCTATATGTCAGCTCTCTGTAAGAGTGTTATGTATTTGCTATTAATTGATGTTTTTTATTGCCATATCAAAAAGGAAAAAAAGATTGCAAAATTATTCAGCCCAAGTTCACAGAAAACAGCTTGCTGAACAACTAAATTCTCTTACTTGGTATTTCTTCAAGAAAATGCAATAATATAATATTGCAATGCTGCAGACACTGTGATTTAATCTTTTTATCATGGAATTTATATCACACAATTTTTGAGTTCTATTTGAGTAAGCAAGTTTTTGTAATTATTCTTTCCTGCTTGATTGAATTTCTGATCCACACCTTCCATTTCTTCTCATGAAGAGGCGGTAGAATTTCTCCTAACCTCCCAAGTACAGTCATAACACAGCAAAGTGAAACTGATAAAAAATCAAATCTTGATTGTATGTCATAAACCGTAAAAATTTTAAAAATGCTTCACATTCTCAATCAGTTCTTGATCACAAGAATGACTATTTGGTATTTGATTATAACAGCTAAAATATGTAGGCACTTGAAACTATGAAAAACTAGATTTAGGGAAGAAAAGAAATTGACTCAAATGACATTACACAAGATGTGTAAACAGAGGTCAGTATAACAGTGAGGGGTATAACATAGCATCATTCAAGATTATGAGAATGGACAGTCTTGCACATTTTCGTTTCTGTTTATTTATTTTGGTGATTTTAGGTGTGTTTTTCTTGAACTTCGGTTTCATTTGACAGTTTTTTATTAAATGGGGAGCTAAGCAGTGATTCTGACAGAAACAATCATCACCATTTATTTTTTAAGAAATGTATCAATCCATAATGGATTTAGAAAAATCACATGTGTACAGCATTTACCAAATCCTGGATAATTGACAATAACTAAACTATTGAAGTGTTTCATTAGAATATCTAAGGTTAAGAATTTTAAAAATACTGTGTTTAACAATCCTTTTTGATTTATTTCTTGCCTTTTACTAGAAGATAAACTCCATTTTTTTGCTCATTATATTACATACATACACATACATGTATGCACATGCACATGCATTTATAATCATGCAGACACAACAAATACTATGCACAGTTCCTGTCCTAGAAGGTAATTCTATGCTCCAGTTTGAAGAAGTGAGCTGTTTTAAATGCTGAATTAACACAAATACTTTGTGATAGTTTACACAATAAACAGCCTCCTAGACTCACTCATTTTTGCTAATCCATCAGAATTTTTTTCAGAAATTAATTGCGTTTGCACATCTTAGTGGGGCCTATAGAGAGGCTGCTGTAAAAAGTTACAGTTTACAGGTTGGCTGCTGTAAAAGGTTACTGGAAGCTTCATTTATGTCTGGTAGAGTCAGTGCCAACTGACTCCAAAATGAACCTTTCACTGGCCAAGGCTGAGCCCATCAACAACTGCGGTAGCTGAAATAACATATTTAAGAAGGGGGAAAAAACATGCAACAACTGCTGCTTGAGAAAGGAGAAAGGAGTGTGAACACATTAGAGGAACAGCCACATCACAGCAGATGAATGCCCAAACGAGGCTGTAAACTCTTGCTGAAGTGGGCTTCTGCCAGGAGGTGTGGGCTTATGGAGAGAGGAGTCCATGCTAGAGCAGGTTTGCTGGCAGGTCTTGTTACCCCACAGGGAACCCATTCTGGAGCAGCCTGATCCTAAAGGACTGCACCCCATGGAAGGGACCCATGCTCTGGCAGTTAATGAAGAACTGCAGCCTGTCGGAAGGACCCAGAAGTTCTTGGAGAACTCCTGTGGGGGGCACCCTACAGTGGAGGAGGGAAAGAGTGTAAGGAGTCCATTATGAGGACAAAGCAGCAGCAGAGACATGATATGATGATCTGGCCACAATCCTCCTTCCCTGTTTCCCTGCGCCTCTGCAAGGAGGGAAGTAGAGCTCAAAAGAGCAATGTTAAATTCAGGAAGAAGACAGAGGTGAAGAGAATGCATTTTAAAGATTTTATTTTATTTCTAATTTTTCTGCTGTGGTTTGATTGGCAATAAATTAAGTATTTTTCCCAAATGAGTCTGTTTTTACCAGGACAGTAATTGGTGACTGATTTCTCCCTATGCTTATCTTGACTGATAAGTCTTTTGTGTTATTTTCTTTCCATTGTCCAGATGAGGAAAGGAAATGATAGAGAGGCTTTGGTGAGCACCTGGAACAAAGCCAGGGTTAACCCACCACAAAACATATTAAAGATTTTATTGTTGTTTTATACAAAAAGAACAGAGAACCAGATCTATATACAGCCTTCCCTTTGTACTCTCTGATCTCTTAAGCAGTGTTAGAATATTCTTTGAAATACCTCCAGCATGCCTCAAATCTGAAAAGTCATTAGCAGATGCTTAGTACCTATTTAGCTCTAAATTACATGTTCACAAAATATCCCCCATAACATTTGAAAAATCCATTAATTCCTACTCCCTTGATTTTATCCTCGCAGTAGGTAATGCTTTTTCTTCTTCCTGGTTTACAGAGCCGTAACTCCTGGAGTCACATCCCTATGTGAAAATCTTCCTTGTTTATAGTGATGGAGCAGAAAAAAGTACTTTCACTTCCTTTGATATAGAGTGAAACTTGAAATTTGAGAAGCAAATGCTCAAAATTTTCTCTATATTTGAATGCCTGAGATAAATAGTGCAAACTTTTCAAGCTTAAATTAAGATTTTACCTTCTATCTGTAAAGTGTCACAAATCTCTAAAAAAAAAATCAAAATATGAAATTGTCCAGTTTATAAGGAATTGCTAGCTGTTAAAGAAGTTGTAAGGCATTACTTTGTTCAGTTTAGGTCAGGGAAATACACCCAGAAATGTATTGCATGTCCAACAAGTCTCTCCATTAGAACCTTCATTCTTATGCTGTCTGTAAGAGGAAATCATCCCACATCAATAAAGGGAAAAGGGGAAGCTTACTGACTTATCTAGGTATTTAAGACCACTGTATAGTACTGTCCATGTGTATTAGACAAACTTCAGTGCACGAAACAAAACATTTAGCTAAGAGTTGGAATCAATAATTAACACATCTTATTGAGTGCACATTAGGGAGAGTTTATGCAAAGATATAATTGGAAATGCTTACAAAAGACATTGTAGAGATGATTCTTAAGGATATAATTTTTGCAGACATGTTGTTTATGCAATTAGAGTGCAGAAAAAATGGTTTTAAGAATAATCTCAAGTCACGTATCCTGGTTTTGGAACAGCAAGGTTGGATAGAGGTTTTCATCTGAATTTTGGCAGTAAAGGTAGTATGATGATGTGCAGAACTCCAAACTTCAGCCTGAAGCTCAAAAGAGCATTAGAATACTGTATCTGTAGCTGGAACTCAAGAGCTGAATATTGCCATTTGAGTCCACTACTAAAGTTGAAAATGATAAATAAGACTGTTCTTGAATTCTGCATTTCTAAGGAGTCTTAGTTGCTCCACTCCTAAAAAAAAAATAATAGTAGTAACACGCCCCACATACCTCCCCACACACAAAACCAACCAACCAAAAAAAAAAAAAAAGAAACCCTTAAACTGACCAGAAACTCCCTTGTATTTCATTACAGTAGTATCTTTCAGTCTTTAAAGAAAAACAAGCATCTCCCATTGGAAATATTCCTCTCCACATTGCAATGATCACTTGTGTGGATTTTAAGAAGTTTCCATATTAGAACAACTAATATGCCCAAGGTTGATTATTTAATTTTATCTCTTTCAACCAGAAGGCTCTAAGCAGTACCACTGATTCTCAGATTGGAGACAGTAGTAAAAAGTGAAGTTGCAGAGCTTAAAATAGACAGTGAAGAAAATTGAAGGGGAAAAAAGACAGAGGAAAAACAACACCAATTAAATAAATGGTCAGCTATGGTTACTATTTAAACTGAACTTATTTATTAGAAAGGATAACAACAAAGGCAAAAAGATAATCAAAACTATAATGTTATAAGTTGAATGCATATTGTTAATCAGTGAGCTTCAACTAAAGAAAAGAGAAATGTTGAACTACAAAACCAGGATATTTCTTATCAGAATTTCTTATAAGAACTCTTAATTCAGAGCATGAGTCCACAGGAGATCTGAAGACTAACAACACTCTCTGCAGCCACAAATACCCTGATCATGAGGATGCTGTGGGAAATGTTCCATGGGCCAGGAATATAAGAACAGAGTCTAGCAGCCATGGTCTGTACCTCCTGTATTTTACTAGGTATTTCGATACAGTGACTCATATAGATCAATGGGGAAAGTCTGTTTATAAGGGAAGCCAGTGCCCAAATGTTTATGTGCTTAGAGTATGTCAGGATCTGACCTTGAGCACTAAAGATCTTATTTTGAGACAGACATTTGTCTAAAAATTTTATCAGCAATAAGCAGCCCAAAAGATTGATTTCATGGCTCAGATTAAGCCACTGTTCATACTTTTGTTTATAGACAATAATTTCCTTTGGTAATTGCATTCAAGTGTATTTACACCTGGGTGCATTCAGAACATTTTTAATTGTCTTTGGTATGTTTCACTTTAAGATTGGAAAGCAAATGGGCCGAACCATGTGGTTGCTTTATGCATTGAAATTTGATCATAACTTATTCTTTCATTCTTTGCCTCAAGTGCCATACTCTTAATTGGTTCCTAATCACTGAATTGCAATCATAGTTTATGGATTAGCTAGCAGTATTTAAAGGTTCAGTGCGATTTCATTTGCAACTTTCAGAATAATATACTACTTCAGTGAATATCATGAGCAGGCAAGGTATGTGTTCTTTCACTTCTACCATTTGTTAGTGCTACAGCAAGACACAACAATCTCCTTTCACCTTAGGATTCACTCAGTCACTGCTGATAGTTGATTTGTCATAAGAATCCTGTGCTGTCTTGATTTTTGAAGTCCAAAAAATTTTTAAAGCTTTTTTAACACTAGAGAAAAATTGAGAAGAACTTTGATGTCATCATGGACAGAATGGAACAATGATTCCTCATATTTATGTCTTGTATTTCCTACAGCTTTTGTTTAATAATGTTCATATTATTTTTTTTTATTTTTATTTTTTTAATATGATAATAGAAATGTTTCTCTGGCATGAATTTTCCATACATAAAATAGCTAACAACAGACAGGAACAGGTAAATCCACAAACTAACTGAATATATTTATAGTTTCATAAGTACTTCAAATTACACATTTAATTTTCATTACTGAAATTCATATGCTTCCTTACCTTCGATATACTGATTTATTCTATTCTATGGCCCATTAAAACAAATGCTTTTAAAACAGCAGCAGGACTGCAGCAGGTCATTAACGTGTCTTAGCGAGTAGTATTTTGCTAGTTGAAAATTTTACCTATGTTTAGTAAAGCATTCAAGACCATGTTAAGACTCATCAGAATCTATACTTGGTTCTATTAGATGATCAACATGTACATTTCCCATTACAGTCAAAAGGACTTAAGCTTGTATTGGGGTATTTTCCCAAATCAGGGCCTTATCAGGTCAGTTTTTGACACATACACTAAAGAACAGGAGATGAAAAGGAACTATCTTTTCAATGACTCACTTTAAACTTTTTCTGAAGGAACTGTTCTGAAAACCAAGCTTGTAGCAATTATATTTAATAGCATTTAAGTGCATCCAGTTGTGTCCACTGAAGTGCAAATAAACTCCTTGATTACATCAAAAGAAATACTATTTTAGTAAGTTCCATAATTTCTTCTAGAAGGCTTTATTTCTTTTGAAGGTGTTGTTCATTACTTAGAATGGATAGATCTTTCAGCTAACTATCAAGACATTATCAAGTTCCATCCAGGAAGGCAGGAACTAAGCCTCAGTGTTTCCCAAGCAAACTTCAGAGAAAGATTAAAGATGGCTCACTCTGACCACAGGAGTTTTGTGCTCCATAAATGAAGCTTTCCTTTCCTGCTAGACAGCTTCTTTAGTCATTTTTATTCCTCCCTCCTCAGAAACTTATCTCTTAGTATATAAATAATAATAATCATTCTCTTGCAATAATACAAGGGTGTTGTAGTCAGGAATTCTAAGAAATATTTCTCTGCATGTTTTAAGGATGAAAAATCTTTGGCAAACACTGTTCTTAACCTTTGTACATGGAAAGGGCTTCTTAGGCTCTGGGATGAAGCAGAACTTTCAAGAATGTGTATTAGATAGTAGCATAATACGTGGTTTATCACAGGGTGAGAATTTTATATTTCTGTGTTTTTTCGAATGGTAAGCAGAGAAGACAAGATGGAGGATCCTTGTGGTTTTTCAGGCTTCTTCCTTCTTCTCCATCTGCTCCATCTTCTGCTGTGACGGTGACACTTTCTGGTTGTTTTAGAGTAGAGACAGACTTTCTTACATGGATAATGGGTATTGAAAAGTTTTTGTAAATACTGTGGATGTAGTTTTTAGTATAAAAGTACATACCACCTTAGGGGCGGGGGATTGTGCCTGGAACTGACGTGCTGAGCAGTTCTCTGCTAGTCAGGGAAAGAATAATAGATAAGAAAGAATAAACGACCTTGGAAAAGAGAAGAGATGGCTCGTCTCTTTTCTTCAATATCTGGCTGGGGAAAAAATACTTTTGCATCTCAAAAACCAAAACATTTTTAAAAACCCAAGACAAGGGAACATCGGGGAGGGGAGGGGGCTTCTCAATAAAGATGTTGTATAAAATTTTGTATCTTTAATTAAATTGAAAAAGAAGGAAAATCACGGTCCATAAGCAGTCAGTGCTCTACATAATCTTTGAAAGGAACTTTTGGAAACTAGGAAACACTTTTATCTTTTCCCTTCCTAAACTACAATTATTCAACATTTCTTTTGGTTAAATAGTAAGGTAAGAGCTCTCATACTGTGCATAATGGGCAGTACCAATGACTTGATCTTTGTATAGAATTTTTTAGATAGAAGCATACTAACTCTCTCAATTAATCTTATCACTCCTATTTTTTTCCCTTTTGCAGCTAATAAACTTTGTGCCAAAACAGTGTGCTCAGGTAATAAACTGACAGCAGAAATTATTTGAAAAGTGTTTTTAAAACCATCTATGATCATTTCAAGTCTAAGAGAGTAGTTGCAATATTTATACTGAACCAGTAGCCATGTACTCTATGCTACAGAAATCATTCCTCTTATTGAGCATACCCATAATCAGTCAGCTTTTTTTTTCAAACAGGCTGCATTTTACAGCTGATATTTTTTTGATTATAACATTGCTGTTCTTTCTGATAACTGCCATCAATACGCATTTTTTAGGGAAAATTCACTAAAAGAAAAGAGCTTCTTGGACTACTCTAGCTTAACCAATCAGAGCCTCCTTGTAAATATCAGAGGCTCATTTTTGACCTCAGCAGATTTCTCTTTCAAAGATGGGAATAACCCCCTTAGTGATTTCTTTTCTTGTTTGTGAAGTGACATGAACAGATTCCAGAATCTGTCAAAGGGCTGATCTGGAGATAGAAAGTAAACAGATGAAGTGAAGTGTTAAAACCAATGAACATGATAAGAATGCTGTTCCTGACTTCTATTTCAGAAAATGACAGAAAGCTTCAAAATGTGTCACACGACACAAATTTCTTGGGAAAAATGACAGTGAAATACATATTACAATTTGCAGTATCTCAGCTTGTTCTGTATGTACAGCAGTGAATAGAGTACATCAAAAATATAATCTGATGTCTAGTTACTTGTTCAGAACAGATTCAGATCCTCTTGAATTTCTTTTGAAGGAATATCATAGCCAACTATCTTTCACATAATAAAGTCATTACATTTTAAAAAATTCACCTGACATTGAGAAAAAAAATACTGTATTTTCAAGAAGCACACAGAATTTTTACATTTACTGCAGATATTTCAGAGTTTATGAGGTGTGATAATAAGTGGTCATTACTTTCAAAATTAATTGATTATATAAAAGATCATATGATCTAAACTGGTTGCAAATATACAGGTGTCAATGTAATCTGTAGTGGAAAACCATTATCTTGCCCAGGGGTAAGCTAACATAAGAGACTAAGATCAATTATGAATGTTGACTCAGAAATATATTTAATTAAATTATTTTAAAAGTAATAGTAAAATTATTAGTAATACTAGAATATAAGATAACTTAGAAGATGCATATGTACATTTCTTCTATGATTTACCTTTCTTGCCAGAAGAAAGATAAATAATATATTTTAATCATCACAATTTCTGTATTTACTTTCTTCAAAAAGCACAGGTAAAAAAAAATTGTTTCCCTAAAAATTATTGCTGAACTGAAACTATACCTCACAAATTGTGTAACCCTCTTACTGTTTCAGGCACTGGTAAAGTTTTAACATTTTTATTAATCATTGTGCACACAAAAAACTATGAAGAGTGAGCATATGATACATTACAAGTAGATAAACTGTTCTGAAAATTAGTTTTCTGACCACCACTTCAAATTTTGAGGATAGCTAAAATCTAGCCTTTAAAGTAAAAATGGATTTGATTGAACTGGAACAAGACCAAACTTCAAAAATATGTAGAATTTTCAGTGTCAGCAAATATAATGGGGTAATTATTTGAGTTAATGTTTCTGAAGAAACTGGAACAAAAAATACTGATAAGAATCAGTCCTATAATTACTTTTTCAAGACATAGAATGAATGGCTGCTGATGGACAAAGCATTTTCCTTTTTATTGCACACCTTGTCTAGAATTCCATAAAGTTCTATAGAAAACACTTTATGAAGTGTATTCACCTCTCTCAGCAGGAAAAAATATATGTCAAAATTTTGATGTCATCATATATAGCGACTTTTAAGTAAATCCAGTTGAGACAAAATATGGGATAAAAAAAAATCAGTTTAGATAAGGTCTCAATGGTCAAAGGCACCCAAACATGAGTCAGAAACACTAAATTACTTTACAATTATTTTTTTTTAATAAGTTTGGATGCAGAGATAACTTACATATTACCAAAATAAATTATATAGTATGATGCTGGAAAGAGGGGAAGTGAAAAGAGTATTTTTAGAATAGTTCATATTTCTTTAGTGGAAGATTTCACACATGAAGGATAGGTCTGTAGATCATACAGAATCAATATCAATGGATATTTTAAATACACCTATAACTTGTGCATTATTTATTTACTACAGCATTGAAAGACTTTAAGCAACTAGAAAATTTAATATATGTTATGAACACAGAACTGCTACAGCCTTTAGCTATACCTAAACAGAGAGCTGTTGCAAAACATTTGTATTTATATAGCTTTATAGACATAAACACCATCATTTGAAATGAAAGTACAATATCAAACACATTTGTTCTGCAGGCATATCCTAAGAACTAGTGTTTGCCTGTTATTCCAGGTATTGGTATAGCAGAGCTCCACATGCCAGCCTTTTTCAAACAATGTGCTCTGAGCACAGATATTCTTGCTGTAAACTTTTTTTAGTATGTAATCACACACAGACTATGCATACAGCTAGCTACAATTTCAAAAATTTACATTAAAATGAAGTTAGTATTTTAGTTCTCTATGATACATGAATGTGAATGTCAAAGCAGACAATTAATAAATCTTATTTTTGCACAATTTTTCCTTGTTTTATACATCTCACTGAACTCAAAGACTGCACTTAACTGAAGGCACTCTCATTAATGCAACTTACAAGCTGGACTTAGCATGTTGCCCCTAATCGGACTAGATTCCCTAAAAGATTTCATAAAGCAATATATGTTTCAAAACAGTGAATTTCTAGTTAAAATAAATATAACAAGAAAAGATGAAAATGCCACATTATTTGTACTCAAAGTAATTAATATCAAAGTGATATCATTGTATCATTGTTTGAAAAGAGACCATTGTTCTTGTAACCCCTTTTCTTTTTTCCTGCAAGTCCATCTTTCCTATTTTTATTAAATCTGAATTGGAATCTATTTTAATGCAATTGCGCTGTGCAACCAGTACATTACTCAGTATTTTTCTCAAAATAATAATTAAAATTAAAAAATGCTGAGAGAAAATGATAACAACATATGAAGGGGAATGTCTTCATTGAAATTTCAAAAAGGACAGAGTTTAAAGATATATCCGAAATCCCTTATGGTGGTGGGACAGATACTTTATTCCACTAAGATTTAAAAGAGCAAAATAATTGTTAGTTTTTAATTATTTTCCCCCTCCATACAATAGGCAGCAGATCTGTGGGACCCCTTGTTAAGAGAAAGTGTTGGATGGAAGTTTATACAGGTTCTGGAAGTGATTTGCAAATACATAGAACATAGAATATATAGCGAATCCTTTGAACATTTTTCTGAAGTTTGGTGTCATGCACACCCACACCCAATATGAAGAACACAAGGACAATGACCAGGATTAGCTATTACTTTAGCAATTTGCCTATTTTGTCTAAAGTTCCTAGAAAGTCTGTTGAACTGTAGTTGTCCAGGTGAATGCTGCCTAGTCTTGGTGGCAGGGTGGTCCTTGTTCTACTTATTTTGCTTAATCTAATTATTATCTCTTGAGTCTGTTTCATCAATTTCAGATTTTCCGGTAAGTCTTCATCATGAAAAAGATCTGGTATGGCAACATTGCCATCTTTTTCATAGTGAATATACCTGATAAAAGTTAATTTTCTACAATATTATTATATTTTCCAGGTATTCCTTTTATGCTTACTGTCCATAGATCTTCCAGATAACGTGAGGATTCTTTTTCCTCATGTCTCAGGAAGTTAGTACTAGTTTTGACTGCTTTACGTAGCTGTTCATTAAACTATTTTCTGGCCCAGCTATGTTTACATTTTTGTCTGTCAGATTCTGTAATCCTTTTCTTTATTCAAATGCTTCTTCTTACTATTAACCTTTCCCTTTGGTGTTTTGCCATGCTGGCCTCCTTTTGGACTTTCTCAAGCATTTCATAAATGGGTCTGAACTAGCATTGCACTACCAGTATAGTCTTCAACACTTTTTGGAATTCCTGCAAGTATGTAATTCTCTGAAGTAGTTGTCACGTTTAACTTACTTTTAGCAAGGGTTCTCATTTTCACCTAGTTCTTACTAAAATTAAACAGTGAATTTTTTGGCCATTGATACTTCAGTAGGGATTCTGAATGTAAGTACCTCATAGTATAATTACTGATATCACCTGTTGTGATTTGGCCTTTTTCCATAGAGTAATTGAGGTCATTGCTGTATTTCTCTCAGGCTCTCCCTGACCTGTCTCAGGATATACCCATCTGTTTCACCACCCTAGTTGTTTGGGTAGTAATGTAGACAGACTACAATACTGCTGCTGTTTGGGACTAAGAGTTTCAATTAATTATATTTCTGGTACTTGAGGTGGAACGTTTACTAATTTGGTTTAATTCCAAGAGCTCTTAAATTTATATCTCTGATTCAACCCCACTATGTTTTAAACTCTAATGTCTATATATTATGTAGCATAATTTTATACTGTTCTGTTTTTATAATTGTTGTCTCATCAAGTTTCTAATCTCAACACTGTCTTCATTAAGGCATAACATACCAGCTTTCTTATCGTCATTCTTCACCTTCCAACATTTGTATAAAAGTGAGTGTAACATGCTACCTGTCAAAGAAAAAAAAGTCTTTAAATAACAATTATATTCTAATTGTATATTTGATCACTGCTATCCTCTGGTCTACCCTTCACCTGAAAATACAGAATTATTGTACCTTGCCCTTTGGGATATTCTCTTCAGGGATGAGTCATCTCACTGTGCAATCCTCTATGTAGAAATTCACTAACAATTGCTTAAATAGGCTGCTCCTTTGCTGGGAATTCCCTGGTTTCTGTTGAAGATGACAGGTTTCCTCTTTATGCTATTTTTTTCCCAGCATTAAAATCTCCCCTCTTCTTGGTTCTGTTTTGAAGTATTTGGAGGCCTGTTTGGATTCTGGAGAGATATTCTTCACCTGTATTAAAGGGGGAAAATTATGCTAGACAAGGAGTTGACTGGTTTGACTGAGAGACCTTCAAACTAGATTTGAAGAGGCAAGAGGGTGAAACCAGGCTCTCCAGAGAAGAGAGGTAGTAAGCCAGAGTCAGAGGTGAAGCTGAAGTGCATAAACACTAATGTTGCATGTAACAAACAAGACAGCTGGAATACATGATACTGAAGGAAAGCTATGGCCCAGCCATCACAGAAACATGACTGAATGACTTGCATGACTGGAGTGCTGCAATGGATGGTCACAAGACCATCAGAAGGCACAGAAAAGGAAGGAGAGGCAGTGGGGTGGCTCTGTAGGTTGGCGATGGTTTGAGGGAGCTCAAGGATAGTGAAAATAAGGTTGAGTTCTGATGGATAAGAATCAGAGGGAAGGCCAGCAAGGCAGCATCCTGGTGGCAGTCTATCATAGACCACCCAAGCAGGATGAAGATGAATTATTCTAGAGGTGCCTGGCTGCAGTTCCATGATTGCCAGCCTTTGTTCTTGTGGGAGATTTTAACTTTCTGCTGTCAATTGGAAACTCACCACAGCTGACATGATGCAGTTCCAGGAGGTTTCTGGAGTGTGTGGAGCTTCCTGACACAGCTGGACCCTACTGTGGGCAGTTCTCTGCAGATCTGCTGGTTGAAAATAGAGAAGGGCTGGTGGGAGACGTGGTAGTTGGAGGGCATAGCAACCACAAAATTATTGAGTTGTCAATCTTTGGTGAGATAAGGAAGGAGTTTAACAACTCTACCTTGAACTTCTGGAGGTTGAACTTTGGCCTTTTCAGTACCCTGGTTCATAGAGTCCCTTGAGAAACAATCCTTTCTGGAAAAGCTGTCCAGGAAGGCTGGCTGTCCCTATGGGATGAAAGATGAGAGATATCAGGGAGGGAAGACCAGCCTGGCTGAATGTGAGGACTTAAAGGGTGTAGTTGGATGTCTCAGAACTCTGTTGAAGAAGGAAGTTCCCATAAAATAAACCACCACAACAGGAACTTGAGAGAAGCACAGATACCAAAACAGGAAGGCATTGATTCCATGCCTAAAGAATGCAAATATTTGTAATTAATACAATAGACAGAATTCCACTGTGCAGACTGTGGAAACTTTAGATTTATATGGAGAAAAAATTCACAAGGTGGCAAACTGGGGAAAAGGATACCTATGCCAGCCCAAGTTGTGGGAATGGTATCTACACACTGTAGATAACTAGGACTATATAAAAGTGTTACCTCCAGAAGAACAACTCTGGGATCCCTACCACTGAATAGCAGGATGAAGGACCAGCAGGACACCACAGGAATTGACATGGTGGTGATATCTTTTGCTCAATCTCTCTCTCCCACTCTATTTCTTCCCTCTCCCCCCATGCCACCCTTTTCTTTCTATCTCTCTACCTTGTATTAACTGTTAAATAGGATCCATACTATTGATCAGCATATGGTCTCATTTGCACTTTAATTCAAGCTGAGACATCTATTATAATCAGATAATAACACTGAAGATTTCAGTGGAACTCAGGGGAAAAAGAGAATTTATAACCTTTGGAAGAAAGGCCAGGCAACTCAGGAAGAATACAAGGATGCTGTTAGGTCATGTAGAGAGAAAAATAGAAAGGTGAAAGCTCAGCTAGAGCTCAATTTGGCTGCACTGTGAAAGATTAATAGAAGTGTTTTAATAAATACATTAACAGAAGGAGGGTCAAGGAAAATCTCCATCCTTTATTGGACATGGGAACATCATCACCAAGGATGAGGAGAAAGCTCAGCTTTTTAATGCCTTCTTTGCCTCAGTCTCTAGCAGAAAGACCAGTTATCCTCAGGGCATCCAAGCCCCTGAACTAGTAGACAGGAGACCCTCTACAATCCAGGAGAAAGTAGCTGGTGGCTTCATGTGCCACTCAGATACTTCCAAGTCTGTGGGCCAGCAGGATTGGATTCACCTGAGGGTGCTGAGGAAGTTTTCAGGAGACCTCACCCAGCCACTCTCCATCATTTATCCTAAGTTCTGGTTAAGTGGGAGTGGTCCCAGATGACTATAGGTTAACCATTGTGATACCCACCCACAAGAATAATCAGAAAGAAGATCCAAAGAATTATAGGCCTGTTGTCTGACCTTGGTTCCAAGGAAGGCCACGGAACACAGTGAGTGCAATCATGCAGCATGTACAGGAACACCAGGGGATCAGACCAAACCATGTTCTGGTTTAAAAAAATAAAACAGGTCCAGTTTGGCCAACTTGATCTCTTTTTAGGATCCTAGGGAATGAGGGGAAGATTGATGATGTAATCTATCTACCTGGACTTCAGTAAAATTTTCAATATTTTCTTTTATGTTATTCTCCTGGAGAAGCTTGAACCCCATGGCTTGGGCAGATGTCCTTTTTGCTGCATCTGAGACATTGTGTTAGAAACTGTCTGAATAGCCAGGCCCAGAGAGTGGCAGCAAGTGGTGGTACATCCATTTGGCAGTTGGTCACTGGTGGGGCTCTCCAGGGCTCAGTGTTGGGACCAGTCCAGTTTAATATCTTAATCACTGACCTGGACAAGTGCAAGGATCAAGTGCACCCTCAGTAAGTTTGCAGAAATTACAATATTGGGTTGAAGTGTTTATCTGATGGAGGGTGGAGGGCAGGAAGGCTTGGCAGGGGGATCTGGACAGGCCAATGTTTTGAGATTCAATAAGGAGAAGTGCTGGGTCCTGCACTTGGCTCAAAGCAACATCATGCACCACAACGGGTTGGGGGAAATGTGGCTGGAAATCTGCCTGTCAGAAAAGGACCTGGGGGTGCTGGTCAGCTGCCAGTTGGACATGAGATAGAGTGTGCCCCGATGGCCAAGAATGCCAGTATCATCCTGGCTTATATCAAGAATGGTGTGGCCAGAAGAACCAGTGATTGTCCCCCTGTACTCAGCACTGGTGAGACCACACCTTGATTATTGTGTCCAGTTCTGGGTCCTTCACTACAAGTAGGACATTAAGGGGCAGGAACATATCCATAGAAAGGCAACAAAGCTAGTGAAGGATCTGAAGCACAAATCTTATGATGAGTGGCTGAGGGAACTTGGGTTTTTTATTCTAGAGGAGTCTCAGGGAAGACCATATCTCTCCCTACAATCAGCTGAAGGAAGGGTGTAGCAAGATGAGGGTCATGGTCAGCTAGCAGCAGGATGAGAGGAAATGGCCTCAAGCTGTGCCAGGGTAGGTTCAGGTTAAACATCAAGAACTTTTTCTTCACTGAAACAAAAAATGCTTTGCAATGGGCTGCCCAGGAAGGTAATGGAGTCATCATCTCTGGAACTGTTCAAGAAATGACTGGATATGGCACATGTTTATGGCTTATGGTTTAGTTGGCGTCAGGGTGTTTGGTCAGAGGTTAGACTTGGTGATATCAGAGGTATTTTACAACCTTAATAATTCTATTAGCATTTTGGAGACTAGAACTACTAAAGATTAGGAAACTGAAAGAGTGATAACTCAAACCAAAATAGATTCCAGGTCTGAACAATAGGTCTGAGCAGCTGATCAATGAGTTACCTTTATAGATATCTAAGTTCCACTGATTGTATGGATTACCTCTCCATTGACTACAAAGGCAGCTAGATATATATTAATATATGGACACCTATATATAGAAATGAAAAATTTAGATGCTTTAGCCTTGTTATAAATCTAAACTTCAGATTCTCCAAGCTCCAACTTCTTTGAAATATTTTATCCAGTGACCAGTATCTCTCCAAGGAAGAAATAATCTATTTTTTTCCCCAGCTTTTATGCTGTGCAGCTTCTGAAGGGAATATAACACTGACTTAGAGCAAGCAAACTAATTAATGCAGTGTACAGTGATGGTAAAATGATGAAGATTCTGGGGAGTTTAGCTTTATAGAAGATGACGAAAAGGGCTTGCAAATACATTTCCATTAGTGTAAGTATTTCGCAAATTTTAGTTAGGAATTGCACATGGAAGGACACAATATGACACAAATGTTGGACAGGAGGTATACTGCAAATTACTACGGGACGTTTTTACTTGATCAAAACCAGGAGCAGGGTAAAATCTTCCCAGAAAATTTCTGAGGTGGAAATTGTCCTCTAACAAACAAACACCAAAAAACTTTATCCACATCTAAAATCAACTCCCTGCAATGTGAAAGGCACTGCGGATTCATTTTATATATAAGATTTAGTCTTTATACTAGCATGGTATGCTAAATGATTCTGATATTATAATTATAGATGGTTTCCATAGGTACATGAAAAAAGACTGACATATAATGGTAAATATTGAATTACACTGAGAATGCACTGATGTGTAAATTTGCAGATGAATATATTTATTTTAGAGATTTACAGAAAAGAAAGACAAATAGAAGGTTTTATAAAATAATAAACTCATGGATAAAATAAAATGTTAAACAGAATATGAAAATAAAAGGTTTCCACTTTCAGTACTAAAATTTTCCTCCATGGAATTAAAATAGGCTAAAGTTCCAGTCCTCTCTTGCCTACCAAATCTGCCTCGTTTGCCATAGATGAAATGTGCAGGGAGACAAAAAGTAGTTTAGTTTAGCACAGGAGACCCACAGTGAAATACATAACCCAATGTCCAGTATTGTCCTAGACACCATTTGATTTCCAGCCTAAGCTTGATTAAACAGAAAGAAAAAGACCAAATGTGTCTTTCCAGTACGCTTTATAATTTTTGGTTTTCTAACCATTTTCTTTTGAATTATTATTGCAATTATCTATCTTCACTTTTGTCTTTATTCATCAGTTATTTCTAATACTTTTCCAGCATTTTCTTAATTGTTTTTGTAATTGATTCTGAACACATTTTAGACAAGACAAATCAGCATTAGAGCTATCATACACATCTATGGGCTTTGGAGAGGGCCCCTTATGCCTAAATTCTCAAAGTGACAGGAACAATTGTGGACAAACATCAACATACATGCACAACATAAACTTTGAAACAGATAGAAAAGAATTGCATCATACCTTGCACTTCAGCAAATGATCTTATGTTACCTAACACAGATGGGGTTAGCCCTTGCCCAAAATTCTTAGTTCTCTGGAATACAAAAAATCTTTACCTTAACATTGGTTAACAGCCATTATACAAGAATGAATCTGAGTTGGCACACAGGACTCCTTACAGATCCCTATGAGACAACACCTAAAAAGAATGCTGAAATGCTCTTGTATCTTCAGTACAGCTTCATTAACGTAGAAATTATTTCTCAGTTTGGAAATAGTGTGCTTTCTTTTAAATTGTTCTATCACATAATGTCATTGGTTCACCTACAAATTATCAAACTTTAAAGACAATTGAAATGAATTTTTTAGAAACCTGGTATGTGAATATACATTCATCTTTCTTCAAGCAGATAACACTATCAAAATATATATGTATATATGCCATGTAATATATATATGTAGAATGCCATGTAATAAATATCTATCACAAATATCAATATCTTTTGTTACACTCTGGAAAGCACTGAAATGTTAAGCATTTGCATTAGTGCAATACTTGTTTCAACAGAGGGTGAAAAGCCTCAAAAAAGACATGAAATAGGACATCACTCATTTAGTAAATACTCTTACATGTAATCCAAAAAAAACCTAAAAAAAAAACAAAAAAAAAAAAAAAAAAACAGTGAAGAAATTCTACAAAATTGCCTCATGGTAGTACTACTTCATCATACTGAAAGTCATCCACTGAAAATTCACTACTCCATGAACTGAAAGTCATTATGAACATTAACAGTAAATAGTACACCATGATCCTGTGAACAGAATAGAGTCCATTGTTGTTTGTTTTGCAAGAGAAATTAAAGAAACAGACTTTTCAAAGTCTGTTTTATTTCTGGCATTTGTTTAAACATATCTGAATTGCTTATGAAAAAGTTGTATCAAAAAGACTGATTGAATTTTGTGGAGAATCGACAAGAGTCAGAATTCATCTCTAATTGCTTTGAAAGAAGACCAAAGCTAAGAAAATGTAATGTGCACAAGGAGACACTGCAAAATCTAAAGTGTCCTGGCTCAGTTACAGAATGTCAGATTGTGTAACAGTTGACTTTTGCAGAAATATAAGCAAAATCTTCAACTTTTCTTTTTCTTAATCCAGCTAATATTGCTAATTTGTCTCCTTTGAAATAAATACATTTCAAATAAAACTAAAAAAAGTGAAAAAAAAGCTAAAAAAAACAAAACCACAAACAACACCCCCCCAAACAAACACCAAAAAACCCCAAACAAACAAACAAAACAAAACCAAAACCCAAACAAACAAAAAATAAAAAACAACTACTCAGCACAGTATACTTCTTGTTCTTGGCTTGAGTTTTTTTTTGGTTGGTTTGTTGGTTGCTTGGTTGGGGATTTTTTAGCTGCTCAAGCGATCTTCCGTTTGCCAGAATTTTCTGCTAGTCTTAAGGTTCCAGTTCCCCTCTTCCTATAGGCTTACTCTTTCATGTGATTCTAATATACAGAATCACTGTGAAGACCAAGCCTGTTAGGACCAAAGAAAACTTTGTGAGCTTTAAGCCAAAAGACTTGGTGGTTCAAAAGTAGAAAGGAAATTACTTTCCTCTACATCTTCTATGAAATGCTACATTGTGCTTATTTAAAACAATTTACTTCTGTATTCATCCAGTTTTATGCTCACACAATTGTTCACGTCCTCTGATGTTATTTTAGGTGGCATGTATACTTTAGAAGAATGCATTTTATTCTGGAAATGATATTAAATAAAGTAAATAAGTCACTAATTGTCTGTCCACATCAATACAGAAGTAGTTCATGCAATTTAACTATTGGTTCGAATTATTGATTTCTTGCTTAGATTAACTAACTGCTCCATAATCACTTGTAAAATTAATATATTGCAATTAGAGGATGAGATATGTAATGTAGTTTGGGCTCATCAAACAATTATGCTTCTCAGTTTGAAAGATATTAAAGTGTTTCCCACCTAATGGGTGAAAAGGGAGATAATTTATAATAATATCTTTCTCATTTTCAATTGTTTCATTATGTAAAGAAAAATTATTTTCACATTCTCCTATGTGTGTGAAAGGAAGAAATTATATTCTGTTTGATCAGAGTTTACCCAGATAGTCTGTAAACTGCAGTATTCAATAGGAAGTATTCCAGTGTGAAGCATCTTATTCTCAAACTCCATTTTCTGCATGTTTATAGTTTCTGATATTCTCTCTGTGTTGAATGCTGTCCAGGAAAAGACTGATTTCTCTTTCCTTCTTGTTGGTTCACTACACTGTGTTGGTTTTTGATTTACTGTTCCATCAAAGCAAAGTGTCACTACAGGAAAAAAGACCAAATGGGAAAACTCTCTTAATATGACTGACATGATGTAGCTGTAATGCCTAGAGCACTTTGGCCCTATTGGAAGACAAAGGGATCAATCCATACCCAGTTAATCTAATCTCGATTTTGCTATCAAGAAAGTATTAAAATATATATTTTACTATCAAGAAAGTATTAACAGTGTTTCACAATTTTAAGTTGAATTTACACATGCAAAGCATGTGTAAGATATAAAAATATATAGACAATAAAATTATGATAGAAGTCCCTATGCCCATATACAACATCCTATAGAAATTTCACAGAATCACAGAATTACTAGGTTGGAAGAGACCTCCAAGATCATCGAGTTCAACCCATGCCCTAACACCTCATCTAGACAATAGCACCGAGCGCCTCATCCAGTCTTCTTTAAACACATCCAGGGATGGTGACTCCACCACATCCCCAGGCAAAGCATTCCAGTACTTTATCACTTTTTCCATGAAAAACTTCTCTCTAAGATTCAGCCCAAACTTCTTTTGCTGCAGCTTAAGACTGTGTCCTTTCATTCTGTCAGTTGCTGTCTGGAGGAAGAAACCAACCCCCCCACCCCGAGTGCAGCCACCTCTCAGGAAGCTGTAGAGTGATAAGGTCACCCCCGAGTCTCCTTTTCTCCAGGCTAAACACCCCCAGCTCCCTCAGTCATTCCTCATAGGCCTTGTAAAAAGACCAACTGTAATAAACAAACTGACAAAATACCCATGAATTTTTATAAAAAATTTAAAATTAAATCTGCTTCAAAAAAACATGTAGTTCTTAAGAGAGTTCAGAATGTAGGACTTCGCATCAGCTTTAAAAAGAAAACTTATATGTCAAAAACTAGAGCAATGAAAAAGCCAGAAGTTCCTTGATAAATCAATTAATGGATGGAAAACTTGGATATGCAAGGTGAGTGAAAGAATACTAAAATTTTAAAGCCAGTCATTACTTTTCAAGCAGGATTCATTATCATAATCCTACTATTTTTCCAGCATTTTCATCATTTCTGTGACATTTTCAAATGGAAGTGGCTAAGCAACAGAAGGTGTGGAATTACAAGACAAATAGAAAAAAAGCTGTGTTTAATCTTTAAGTTTTTTGGGTTTGTCCTTGTATTATTTTGCTATGAAACAAAAAGAAATTTCCTCAAAAATTTTTGAGAAATTGGAACATCAAGAGTTTTTTTCCTGCCAGTAACACATTTTTACACTAACGACTTTTTTTTTCTTTTTGGTTTTGTTTTAGTATCTCGGAGTTCATTTTCACTCGTTCATGAAAGATGCTCATAATTCAAGCTTAACCTGAATATAATAGTATGAGTTCAGTTCTGAGAAGCATGTAAGTTTTTGAACAGAAAAGCATATCATAAATCATGGTGCATGGTACAAACATGGATATATTAATAGATATGTAGTATGATTAGACAGGTTGCATAGCAAAACAAATTACATTTCTTAACTTTTTGCACTTCTGTAAGGAAATATTACATTTATGATTAAAATCTGAAACTGGTTAATTAGAGAACTAACAAATTAATTATCATCAAAGAATTTACCCTGAGATGATGTGCTATTTCATATTATGAATAGCATAAATATTGTTAGTCTAGGTTTATTTATTTTGCATGTGAATACAACAGTGTAGGGTAACAGTAGAAATCATATCTGTTGTACTATATTGGAAAAAAAAAATGTGTGCGAATGGAATCAGATCTGCTTTTTTAGGTAAGATAGAAGAGAAATGTTGAAAAAATGAAGTCTGTCTACAGATACTGAGAAATTTTACAGCTTGCAGTGTCAAACAATAAAAAGTACCCAAAGTACAAATAATAGAAAGAGACATAAAGTCCAGCAAATTTATGTTATAAAGTAGCAATAGGACTAAAGTTAATAAAGGTTCTTTAGTTATAGGACTTTTAAAACTAGCAAAAATGACTGAGAAAGGCCTGGCCTATATGTTGAATGCTTCTTTGCATGCAAGTCTTTTCCAGTCTTAAGTAAAAAGGTCAGTTTAAATCAGACATCTAATGCCATAAAAATCAGAGAAAAAAGGGCACCTACATAATATTAGAGACAAAGGATAAGATCTCAAATTTGATAGAAAAAGAAAGGTTAGAGATTATTTCTGAAAGCCTCTAATTTAGTCAAGTACCCTGTAACTTGCTCTTTCATTATTCAAGGGTTATCTTGCCCTATTGTAGTTGCGTTTACTGTGATTGTCATATGAATATTTTGTGAAAAAAATCAGTGAAAAAATATTAAAGTTGTCTGCTGGACCTGACAAATTTTGTTCTAGACACATGCAGATCTGGCTGTAGTAATCTTAGCTTTGCTAAAAGTTATCTTTAGTAGTCAATTGTATTGAAAGACACGACAAAGATAAATTTGGGTCTTCATGGAAGAAAAAAGGGAAAGAGATGTAAATCAGCAAAATAATTTTGCCCCTTGGAAGAATAAGATTTGCAGGTACCTGCAAGAAAACAACAATCCTATGAAAAGGAAAGAGCAAAGCTTATGCATTTTTTTCCTTTCTTATTAATGTGATAACATGCATCATGAACAGAAGCAACAGCTAAGAAATCTGGGATGCAATAAATATTTTCATTTCTTTGAATTCTATTTTCATAAGTAAATTAAGAAAACATTCTCTAGGTTGATTCACTAAGAACTGGCCATAGAGGTGGATAGAATGAAAATACCTGTTGTTTATGTTCAAAGAAAGAGGTAAGCAGAACAGCTTCTCTGTCATTTGAGGTGAATCTATCAGTAACTCGATTGCAATAAACAATATTTATATTTTGGAAGTGAAGACTGAATTCAGTGATATTCCAAGAGTAGATATGAATTTGTCAAGCCAGAGATTGACAGTAGACAGTCATATTTTATAGTGACACAAGCAGTGAGCAGTTGTGCAGAAAAGATCTGTGGTTATAACAGATGGATATGTGCCAACAATGTCATGCTGTTACTAAATATATGTATGTGTTTATGTATATGAATGCGTTAGTAGGAAATAAAAAACATAAACAGTCAATAGCTTTTACTGAAAAATTGTCATTTTTGTACACTGCAGCTTGATTAATTAGCAATCTAGTGAGTGCAGGAGAGTAAGATAAGCAGGGATCTAGAAATAATGGTCCACAAAAAAGAACTGGAAAATGTTCCAGTGCTTAGTTTAAAAAGGAGACAGGTCTTAAGGATACAATAGCTGTTCTCAGAGGCATAAGAGGCATTGAAGGGAATAATCTACAGTGAATGTGTATAAGTAAAATTAAAATAGGTTTTAGCTGCAAGAAGGAAGACTTAGGTTAGATATTAAAAGAAACTTTCTAGTCATAACAATTGTAAAACATTGGCATAAGCTGTCTGGGGAGTCACCATAATTTAAGATCTTGCAAGAATATACATGTTGAAACTATGTGAATACAATTCATCCTTATTTGAGTTACGCAGTGTGATATAGATGAGGTGTCTTTATAGAGACTTATTCTAAGATAGTGTCAAAAATGAATAAAATTCACAGTGAAAAATATAAGGAATCATAGAATCAACCTCAGCATCAGAGCCATTTCTCTCTAATTTCTGTCAAAATTTCTCTCACAATTTCTTTACCTATTATTTCATATAAATACACCAGGGTGAAAAATCCTACCATTTAAAATTAGGTAGCTTGGTAGGCATTTTAAAGAGGAAACAACTGAACCATCAAAAATAAGGAGATAACCAGGCAAGCATCAAGGACAATAATAGTACTAAATTTTTTATAACTCTAGTATGAGTTAAAAGCAAATATAAACATCAGGTTCATGTATTCAGGGCACAAAAAAAGCTTGGTTTAGCTGTTGTACAAGAAAAGAAAACGATACACCAACATAATCCCCAACAAGGACTTTCTCTCAGGGGCCTGTGTCCAGCTGCTGTGGACTACATCACTGTCCATAAAACCTTAAAGCTGAAGGCATTGCTTCAATCCTGTCACATTTAGGAAAGATAGTTAATGAAAACACAGTTCTCAGACTGTGGGACTACCTCTTTTGAATGGGAAAAGTCCTCACTGGAGAGGCTCAGTATACAAGCAATATGGAGCTTCTCACTGCATTTCTTGGCATATACTTGGTGGAGAGACAGGGAGACTGGAAAAAGTCACCTTCATCTGGAGAGTGATTTCTCACGGCTGTTTTAGTAATTTGAGAGAAAATACAACTGAACCCACCAGAGTGACACATACATCCCTTTCCTTTAGTGACCACTACAGTGCTTGCAACTGCCACCCTTAGAAAGGAGCAGTAATTTCTCTCAGTGAAGGAAGGAATGTTTTGGTCAATTACATACCTTTCATCTATTTATGGGATTTGTAAGAAACAATGCATGAGTATAAGCGAATCCCTGAAAAAGACCAAGCACATTCCTATCAAGAGAGGTATGCCTCTTACCTGCAGTGAGTTTCCAGACACAGGATGAGTACATTTAGTCACTCAATATTCAAAGCAGGACTCCTAGCAAGAGTGATTTCAAATGTGAGGTGTTAAACCAGAAACATGCCTGCTGACTGGACAGATACAGGTGAAGTCATTTCAAACTTTTAAGCTGTTAATCAAAGCCACTCAGCACTTTTTACAGATTTTGGAGACAGACTTGCTGCACTTGCTCAGTCTACTTGTCTGGACTAGTTTGTCACTTGACTCTGTGTCAGCTCTGTCTGGAGGAAAAGGGTACTTCCCGTAATGGTGTACAGCAGTCTGGAGGTCTGCCATTAAGATCTGTGTCAGGAAAAACTCTTCATGCATACCTAAGTTAGAGGGTTCTTTTTAACTGAATTTTCAGCATAAGAGCTTTAGAAGAAAAGCTGCCTCTTTACCCATTATTTTTCAACAAAACAAGGAAAGCTGCCTCTTTACCCATTATTTTTCAACAAAAAAACCTAGGAAAAGTCTAACCTACAATATTTTTCGTGTACATCCATGGACAACATTACTGAGGGTAAGAAGCTGGTCTATGTCAGACAACGCAAAAAACCCGTACCTTTCTTCCTTTTACATGTCATATGGAAATGCTACAAGCTCATCTGTATAATCTTTCACAGTTAAAGCATAATATATAACTGAATGTTTCAAAGTAATTGATCACAAAAAATATCTTCTATCTGGATCTACTAGGGATATACTGGGAGTGATGATATTACATTTAAAAAGTAATCTTTTCATCATATTAGTAAAGACAACTCTCTCAGAACTAGAAAAGGAGTTTGTCTCAGTGCCAACCTGGAAAGAAATTAAATAAATCATGTTGAACTAGAGAGAATAAAGTGTAATACTGCTTTAAGTCTCAATTCCTACAGTTTTCTATTACACATAGACATCAAAAATAACCTTCATTTCAAATACCAAAAATGGAAAAAACCAAATCCCTTATTCCTTCTTAAAATAAAGTTGCTACTGTAGCAAGATAACATGGAGGCCTATGGTATATGTAATAAATATCTACCATTTCTGAGAAGTCAGCTTTTATAAACTTACAAAAAATGCAGCTGCACTTTCTAAGTGATGATGAATAAAACAGCAAAACCTTTGCCACAAATGAACACTAAATTGCCAAAGTGTTAGTGTTGGGGTGGAAACATATTTTGGGGAAAAAAGGAGAAAAATGTGTGAGTGAGAAGGGTTTTTTGGGTTTTCTTTGTTTTTTCCTAGTAAATTAATTAGTAATAAATTTAGTTTATAAATTTCTTTTTGCAGAATTTAACAGTTGTAATTGATAGAGACCCTATCTATTTTTAATCTCTGCAAAAATCCCAACAAAACTTGCAGAAAGAAATTTTTAAAAAAAATGTTTCACTCACATCTGTTTATTTATTTTTATCTTATGCTCTAAACTCCATTATACATTGGAGTTGATATTCACCCATCTGTTTTAACATGAATGATTCAGTTCTTTCTAACACTTGTATGCAAATGGAAACACATAAATTGCTAAGCATATTGGCAATTAGAGAACTATGCTACATGCTGATAAAATTATTTTGAACTTCTGCTATTGACTCTTTTGGAAATATGCATTATTTGTCAAGTGAAGTTTTAAAAATTGATAGAATAAAGCAGAAAAAATAACATCTGAACTGTATGTGTTGGCCTAATGCAATATGCAGACAAAATTGTAAAAGTAAATTAGTTTTGGATAGAAACAGAAAATCAACTTTTACCATCACATTCCTATCTATGAATGCAGGTAATACTTTATAGTCTCATATGATTTTTAAGCAGAACTATTAAGAAGCTATTTAATCATTTTCTTTGAGGTTTTCTATAAATTAATTCCCACTTTAATCCCTTAATCATTGGCCTTTGGTGTTGTCATGATAAAAAAAACAATCACATCAAGCTGTGTATCTTACAATTACTGACTCTGGAAGAGCTTCGATTTAAAATAATTTAGTATCAAATACCAGACACCTTGTTTGAATGAGAACAGCTTTTAAACTGTTTTCTGATGCTAAAGCAAGAAGCTGATGAACGAAGTGGTTCTGTTAACACATTATGACTTGGTGTTTAGAAGTTAATATTAAAGTAATGTACATATGAGTTCTATACTTTATTACCACAATTATGTGGGCAAGTACGTTTTCCAACAGTTTAGTATTTGAGCATTTTTAAATGCATGGAACATTTTTCTGTCTTGGATATGCAGAAAAGCTGGTATCTCATTTACTATCACTGATTAGGTATTTAGAATTTCTTATAAATTTACAGCGAAATACCACATGCTCTGGAAAAGCCAAGAGAGGTAATGCTCTAGGAAAGTCCAGAATTAATAGCTGGTTAAAGAAGGCTCATTTCCACAAAAGGTTGAGGGTTTACTTGATTTGGGGCTTTTGTTTGTTTGTGTGAGGTTTTTTATATCTTTTTTGATTATTTTTTTGGTTGATTGTTTTCGGTTATTGTTCTGTTTCCTTTATTTTATTTTTTTTTTCTTGCTTAATGACACCCCAGCTTCCCTCAATCTAAATTTTTCCACCTAAAAGCTGGTCAAATAAAGGAATTTTTTCAGTTTTGCAGTGTGAATTCTGGGGAAAATAGTCATGTAGTATGCATGCTTGTAAATCAGCTCAAGTTCATAAACCAGTGCAGGTTCTTGAGTGATTCTCAGCATAGTAATGCTGAAATACTGTCTGGTTTCCACCAAGAGTAATGAAAATTAATTGAACTAAAACCTGAGCAATTAATTTTTGATTGTTTCAATAATTTCAATAAAGAATATTTTCTTTCACACTTTGTTTAACTTCTATTTTTATTACAGACAAATTTTCTATCCTATAATAAATTCTGATATGACAATTTTGACCTGTGTACATTTAAAACTTTAACATGATTCCTGGACTGTATATTTAAATATATTTAAATACTATGTATATTTAAATACGGTGATACAACCAGCTTACTTGCAGTTTTATCTGCTATTTCAGTAGTTGGTGATTAATTTGGAAAAGAAAACATGATACTGAAAAATATTGATGCATGTGGCTTTTACAGATAAAGTAGTTTACTCTCATATTCGAAAATGTTGCTTTTTAAATGTTGGTTTAAAATTGACCATTGTAATTTTAAGTTTAAAACTCAGACTTCTTTGACTTGAAGTGTTGTACTTCAGTCAATCACATAGAGGTGTGTAATCTGAAAAAAGAAGAAAAATAAGTAAAAGGGAAGACAAAATCCTGAGTAGCAGAAATGGTCTAGGCAAAAAAATGAAAGCTTCATAAATATGAAGGACAAGAGAGGAAAACTTAAATAGTACTATACTATGAAATATCTTCAATTTTAAAATATTTCAGCTTAAAAAGAAGAAAAAAAAATCTCTATTAACCTAAGCCAAGGAGTTGCTACTGAAAGGTATTACTATTAATTAATTTATTATTATTTATTTATTAATATTATATCTTAAGCACTGAGAATAGCAATTCTTGTAGCAAATACCAAACAAGTGCTGTTAATTATGTATAAAGGAGGAAGTTTTCCAATTAATTTAGACATGATATAAAACTGAAACCAATGGAGGTAACAGCTTACTTACAAGATATTACGTTCTGGCTGGCATCATGACACTTAAATGTAGAACAATGACAAGCAAACAATTTCAGGATTAAATCCTGTCAAAGCAATTAGAATTTACTATGAAAAGGATGCTATCTTATCCAAATTGAAAGGTACAGGAAGGAGATACTGGAGTGGTGTTTCGATAATAATTCAAAATAATAGGAGTACAAGAAAGAGGAAGTGAGAGATACGATACTGTTGAAGCAGAACTCAAAATTCAAATCAGTGGGCATCATTCAGAGCTCATCTTGATGGGGCAACCATCATGAACAAAGCTTTGGTTAACTATCTGGAGAAAGGATCAATTAAGAAGACTATAATTTGAAAGAATTTGCAAATCTTGCTAATTTTGTACCATGAAAAAGAAATATAAGCGGGGGCGGGGGGAAGATTAAGTACACTTGCCTTACATCTAACACAACATCACATAACATGGAATTAAAAATGTAGATATCAATGAAAACTTTTCTGAGTCAACATACCTGAGAATTTTCTGTGTAGACCCTACCTCTAGAATTGTCCAGGAAAATATTTTTAATTCTGTATGTATCAGCTTTACAGAGCCTGAAATACATGTCTGCATTTTTTGTATCTATTTGTGAGTACAAAACACACAATTCAGTCATAGAAAACAACGACATTTAACCTCAAACCAAGTCATTTCACACAGAAAAAAGCTGCAGAAATATGTGTTTTTCAGCAGAGATTATACAATACTGATTCCATCTGATATTATGTGAACATGAGTACTCTTAAAAATGCCTAACCTTCCCATAAAAGTTTTAAAAGTTACTTCAAGTGGGGCTTTGGAACTGTAAATCCTGCACTGGTTCTAGTTGAGCTCTTATTATCTCATCAGCATGTTCGTCTTGTTGACTTCTGAATGCAAAGGTTTTTAGCAATATAAAAGTTCTTATTGAGCTTGTTAAGCATTAAGCCATTTAGAAGTTATGCACCTCATCTTCATTATATCCTAATATCAAATGCATTGACACAAAATAGCCATTTTTGACTGAACTTAATACTGATCTTTTTGATTGAGCATTGAATTAAATGAAACTTAATTTGATGAGTACTGGGCTGCACTGTGAGATACTTGTATGTAGGTATGTAAAGTGTGATCTCTGTTTTTTGATGTTGAATTTTACTAGATTAGGCCTGTAATTCATTGCTATTAATGAATCAGTGCAGACAGTAGAATATAGGTGCTATGGTTGTAAATGCTGTTCTGAAACAGCAGAAATTGGCTAAATTGGTGTTCCAAGGAAAGTGGGAATCTTTTTTTCTTTCGTTTACCCCTGTATGTTAACACTTAGCAAAAAAGCTGCTTTTTTGCTGTGTCTGCAATAGTTGCTTTTTATTTCATTCTAAAACAACTTAGTTCACTCTGGAAGTTACATATTCTTAAGCACTAATTTAATGATGATAGCTGCTCTACTCATTCCTACAGTTTGGGAAAAAGTTAGCATATGTTTACATTCATATCCTTTTGAAGAAAGCCCTTAGACTTTTGTTTAAATTTAGATGTGGACATACTCCTCATTTGTTTGAGTTTGTGAATGGGAATGACTTCCTAAATTACTGCCTTTAATTCCCAAGAATTCCCCACTTTGATTATTGAAGTTAGAAGCAGATGAAAGAAGCATCTTCTTTTACTTGGAGAAAAAAAATCTAGAATTAAAAAAGTTTTCATTTTATTATATTGAACATTCACTTAATTATAGTCTCCTTTCAGTGGTGTCTCGTGACAGGACAAGAGGCATCAGGGCACAAATAGAAACACAGAAGTTTTGGGTGGACACCAGGAAACATTCTTACTGTGAAGGTGATTGAGTGTTGATGAAAATTGCTCACAAAAGTTGTGGAGTCTCCATCTTTGGAGATACTGAAAAACTCACTGGACATTGCTCTGTGTTCTTGTTGACCCTACTTGAGCAGAGGGATTGGACTAGGGAGTGACCTTCAGTGACCCCTTCCAACCTCCACTACTCTATGATCCTATGAAATGCTGAGCTTTGGAGAAAAAAAAAGCACGTCTATTGGTGATTTAAACTTATTTAGATGTGCTGTTCTAGCTGTAAGACAGATAAAGTGAAAGAAAACTCTAAAAATATAAAAGATGCATTATAAAAATATGAAATTATACAGAATAGGTTACAAATCAGTATGATATTATTCTTCTAATATGCTTGCCATGTGAGGAAAATACAGTCACAGACATAATGGGAAAAAATAAGAAAATTAAAATTAGTGTTAATTATATTCATCTGCAACAGGATTTGGGAAACTAAAATATTGGGACTGTCTTGTAGGGTCCCTTTTCCTGTTATATTCAAAGGTTTAGTAAAATAACCAAATTTTCATAATTTTTGAGATACAGACTGGATTTGAGAGTAAAGAAGGCAAATGCCAAAAATTAACATTTTGAGATCTAAACCCAAACATAAAGTAACAAATCAGCTTTCCTTCTTCAACCTCACCTGATTGTTTGGGGTTTTTTTAACCTAAATATCTCTTCTGTAAAAGTGACTGCAGCACTATTTCTAATTGGAAGTAGAAAGTAAATGAATACTGTAAAGACAGGGAAAGATATAATGCAAAAATAAAATTAAAAAAAGAAAAACCTGAAAAAAACTCCAGATGTTTGAATTATTTTAACTTATTTGAATAGATTCTTCTTAGTTCTGTAGCTGTGGGTAAGTAGTTATGGTTGTATCTTTATATAAAAGTATCAAAACTATGTTCATGTTCTTTATCTTAAATTCTCTTAAGTAGAGGATATTATTCTTATTCAATTGCAGCACAGCACATTAAACCTCTAAGTGACTATGATCAATTATTAGATATTAAGCAAGTAGACATCATGATGATTGTAGACTTCCTGCACAAATAGCAATTACAACTGACCAAATCACTGAGGGCTGTGAAAAAGTTTATCCTGAAAGGAAGTTTTAAATGGGGGGAGAAATAATGATGATAATATCTCAGTAAGACATCTTCAGGGTAGTGAAATCAAAAATAATGTTTAATGATCAAAGTAGAAGTCAATATATCCCAACATTATTAAAGAAATTACTAGATGTAGGAAAAAAATATGCACAATAACCCAGTAATGCCCCAATCTTGAAAACACATGCTTTCAAACGCAATAATTCTTTGTTTTCTTTTTCTCGTTTCTCACTGTTTCCTCACTTTTAATTTCTTTCAGTTTTTAAAAAATATTTTCTCCTTCCCTTTCTTCGCTTCATTCTTCATTATATTTATAATTTTTTTTGATAGTTTAAAACTTTCTCAATCATAAAAAGCTCCCTAAAATGCTTTTCACTTCCAGTCAAATTCATTCTTTTAGGTGTATTATAATTCCCTGACAGAATTGCCAGCCTATTTAGAAATAAATAATGGAAAAAAATGTTATAAATTTTTGTGAGCACATTCCTTCTCTGTCCTAATTATTGCTTGCTTTTATGGAGAATGTGACTGCTGTTACAGTCTTTAACAGATGAGTCTTGAACAATATTACTGTCCCTAGGACCTTCCTATATGAAAGGAAAGAATATCTTTCGCTGTAACAATAAGTGAAGAATCAAAGCATCACTTCTCTTCTAATTCTGACAACATCGAAAATATGTGTTACCAAATTTCATGAAATGTAAAATTAAAACCAAAACCTTCTATCTTTTAGGCTACCTAAAATTCTAAATGTATTACATTAATAGGGTGTTCATGAGATTCCTACAAGAGATTCCTGTAATAAACAAGCTATAATAAAATTTTTAACAAGCAAACAAAAACAAACAAAACTAACCAAATTGAGGAAAATCATGGAAGATCTTATGAACTTGAAACTAAAGACAAACAAGAGGAGTAAAATCATCTGCATAATACCTGAAATGAAAACACATTTAAACCATTTTAATATGAATATCATTTTAATATGAATAACAATTCACTCTTAAAATATTATCTGTACACATCTTGATTCATCATTTCCATGTTTCTTTATATAGGTGTAAATGACCTATTAAAGAATACTGTCTCTCTTTCATTGCAGAGGAGTAGAAGGTTGGAACTCTGCATCATCTAGCAGGTAGTCTAACAATATCTGCATTTTATTCTTTTTTGTTCATCATACCATTCCTAGTTTCCTTCTTGAGAGTAATGTTTGTGTATTTTATCCATTAGTACTCACCCTTTGTTCCTCAGCTAAGGTTTCCTAGAGTTCAACAAGCTCTTCAGTATGTTTTACCACTGTTCTTCTCTCCTTTAAGTCCTCCTTTTGTTACTATGCTGTTTTCTTTTATACTTGCTCTTCTTTCAAGTAGATTTTTCCCATTCTTCTATATTAGTTCTTCTTTTATCAAAGCCTTTTTATTTTCCTTGTCTCCTGAAAAATGTATTATTCTTGACAAGTTTAAATACTTTTCAGTAAGTACAGACATCTTTATGTCTTGCTACTTGACCTGTCGCTGCAGGCTTATCTCCAGACTGATTCAAATTGCCCCATTGTCATGTATAGTTTCTTCTGTCAAGAGAGAAATAAAAATACAGCTTATTCTGCATACTACTTGTCACCTATGCCATATGCAAAAAACAGAATTATTTAACAGAATTTCTTTGTAAGAAAATCTTCTAAGAAGAACCTAATTTTTCTACAATGTAGTCTAGTGCAGGAAACAATTAGCTTGATAGCCATTCAAGTTTAGATGATAGATTTAACTGCACTGAAGCAAACCTTTGGACTCATTGATATGAAACTTTTCTCCAGAAAGGTGTTGTACTGATGGCCAACAGTTTGGAATTTGAGGAAAACATTCAGTCAAAGTATAGTAAGTATGTGAGAATTCTTCTTTAACTTTAGGTTAGACTTTCAATCTGTTCATCAGTATTTTCTGATCATAGCAAACAAACATTATACTGAAAAAATGTGTGTCATGGTTTAGTCCCAGCTGGCAACTAAGTACTGCCATGCAGCCATTCACTCACTCCCCACTCCCCCTCCCCCCTGAGGATGGGATAAGGAGAAGGATCAGGAAAAGTGAAATTCCTGGGTTGACATAAGAACAGCTTAATAATTGAAACAAAATCAAACATTATAATAAAACTAAAACTACTAAAACTAATATTTCAAATACCAATAATAATTTTGATGAAAAGGAGAAACAGAGAGACACAGAGAGGAATAAAACCAGGTGATGCACAATACGCTTGCTTACCATCCACTGACCAATGCCCAGACCATCCCCAAGCAGCAAATTGGCAGCTCCTGGCTGTGTGTGTGCATTTTCCCCCAGCCTCTTCAAGCCTTCTCCATGACCTCAGGAGCTCCTGATAAACCTTGACTGAACCAACTCAGCAGTGAAGCACGTTTTTACTGTACCAGTTTGGTGGTGAAGCATCCCTTGACTATACCAGAAGTTCTTGCATAGTAAAGATAAGAATGACTCAGACTGGAAAACATTGGGAGCAGCCAAGCCAAGGTGGTGAAAAAGGATAAGCACTTATCCTTGTTAACCCTGGTAAATCATTAACCTGAATCATAGTTTGAGTGAAATATCACCATTGTCAATGGACTCTTTTGGAAAAAGAGTCCACTTTAGTGGTTAACAACATGGGCTGTGGCTGGGATGGAAATTTCAAATGTCTAAAGCAAATCATCTTGTGACTCTATACAGCAGTCCCAAGTGAGGCCCTCACAGATTTCCTGGAATGCAGTGGGCTGTGCCAGAACCTCCTTAGTCTGCAGGTTAATTAAAATCCATATGTTAAGGCACCAACCACTGGGCTTTGCTTCAGCTTTTATATATTAGGAAGTGAGAGTACTGCAAATAGGAGTTTAGAAGTTCTGAAAATAAAGGACTAATGAAAATGCTGTTGCGATGCAGAATCACCTTCCAAATATGCAGCAACTGCATCTCCACTCAGTCAAATAAAAAGTATTTTGAGTGACTATTCAAATTCTAGATAATGGCAACAGCTATATTGAGTCAAATATTGGAATATATTGAGTAGCATTTATTATGGTTATTATTTATTTAAGCTTATTTATTTAAGCTTCTTTTTCAATTGGCTCAAACTGAATTAATTTCTTGTCACAGTTGATAGGTCTTAGGCCTAGCTGAGAGTAGTGTTAGGGTATTAATCATCCATGTAAGACAAAATAGTAGCTTAATTATAGGAACAAATCTATTTTTTGAGCATAAAGAAACTGCCAATCAATCACTGCTAAAGTTGTGATGGTGATGAGAACCTTTGAGTGGGACAGAATTTTGCCTCCAACAACAGCAAGAACCAACTGTTGGGAGACAGATTTATTTGAATAGGTCAATCAGGAATTAGATATTCTCTACCTAATCCCATAACCAACAGGATTCAGAGTGGAGAGAGAGAATCAAGAGACATCCTAGGGACTCCATAGGCCCTGGTGCAATGCATGGCTCAAAAACATGTGTCCATTAATTCAATTTTCTTCCTGAACCATATTGATATCCTGAACAACATCTTCTGGAACTGTGCAAGAGGCATCTGGATGTGTACCTTGGGGATATGGTTAAGGGATAAGTTTGCTAGGTTGACACTTGCACTAGGTGATCTTGTAGGTTTCTTCCAAGCTTGTTGATTCTGTGATTTTGTATTTCTGTGACTTGTGCTTGCAGATAGTCAATTCTTAAAATTGCAGGCTTCTGTAATTAGTGTTAAGGTATCTGAGTCCATTTAGCCTTGGTGTTAAATATTGACATCACTATGAAGGGTTGTAAAAATGTCCTTATTTTCATGTCTATTTTATAAAAATAAATAAACAATAGTGCAATTTACTAGAAGATAGTACTTGTAAGCCTTACTCCAGAGAAAACAACTCCATCCTTTTGAGGTAGATTGGTCTACTGAAAATATCCTCCTAATACAAATAAAAAAATGCTTCTGCCTCTCTCTCCAAACTTCCAAGCTAGTTCTTTAAAAGTTTCATGCACACACAGAATAATAAAAAAAGGGGAAGACAAGCAAATATGAACTACAGGCCTCACAAATCCAGATCAGAACCTAGACTCATCCGTAGCTAAGATACTTATTTGTATATTTTTGAAGCAGCTGAACTCTGCGGAATTTCTAACAGGAGACATGGCCCATGAGAAGCTGGGCTTACTCATTCCTGTTCTGTAAGCACCTGTTTTCTTTCTTCTCTTTCAGAAACCCCTGAAGGTCATTAGACCACTTGTTTATAAAAAAACGTTGCCTGAATTATTTTTCCTACTTAGTGCACAGCAGTATTTTAACAACCAGTCCTTTAAGCAATTTCAATAAAAAGCAACTGATTTGAGCTTATTTGTAGATTCACCACAGATAGGAGAAGTAAACTGGCAAATTTACCAGAAGGAGGTACAACTAACATGGTGGTAAAAATCTCCGCCTGCAGACAAAAAAAGAAAAAAAAAGAAAATGTAGTACAATATAGAAAAGCTTCAAGATTGTTTTTCTTCATGTGTTAAAGGAAGATTTTAGTTGTTTAAGAAAACCAACAATACAGACACCTATAAGGAGACATCAATCATTTGATTTTTTCAATTTTTTTTTTTTTTAATAATGTATTTCATTAATAAAACCCAAAATTTCAGTGTCAAAAACATATCTGTCATTTAAGTATTACATGCAGGAATGCCAGTGGAATGCAGGAAACTCCAGGAGGCTAGCAGATCAATGATGTGCACAGTAATTATGCTGAAGCGTTTTTCAAAGCACTCCCGAGCAGCTTTGTATTCATACTAGGCAGAGAAACTGAACCAGGTAAACAAATCAGCCATTTCACTGGATCCTTGATCAGACAAAACTCTTTGAAGATTGAAAAGTGACTACTGTACCATTTTCTTAATAATAATATTTTAGAGATCAACACTGGCCTGCTCCTCTGCATGTCTCCTAGAATAAATACCTCAATCAGATGAGGTAGAATGAATTTTTATATTTTTGATGCTGTACAGCATGTTTTGCCTTGGCATTAGAATGTCAGAAATTAATCAGTAGGGAGGACTATAGTTTATTATGCCTAGTGGAATAGAAGAAAAAATAAGACTCAGAGAGTTTTGTGGTCAAATATTCTTAACAAGTGAAGTAAGATTATATGAGAAAACAGCAAGTTCTATTAGACTGATTTTTCTGCTCATCATTCCAGATTTCTGCTTTTCTTTCCCATGAAAATTCATCCAAGATAACTTCAAATTAATTTTCAAATGAAAGGCCTCTCACACTTTACTTCTTTATATTCTTTTTTCTCGATCTTCGTCTATTGATGTTTTCAGATGAAGCCCCCCAAATTGCTCCAAAACCTTTCTCCATTCTTTATATTAAAGAAAACCTACCAACCAACCAACAAAAAACTCAAAAAAACCAAAGAAAAAAATCAAGCAAAAACCAAAAGTTAAGACCACTATTATTAAAAAAATACTAATTTTTTTTTTAAATATTAAAAATTAAGACCACTATTATATTATTAAGAAATAATAACTGTACCATAACTGGAGGTGGTGTATCTGCTCTGTTATACATTAGCACTATGCTGTGTAGATGGCTGTTATGCAACTAAGATTGCTTTGCTTGGATTTAGTAAGCTAATATAAATAAAACCAAATAAGAAAGTAAAAGAGACCCTGATTGACAAGATGAACTAGTAAAAATCAAAATTCTTTCTACAATCACCTTTTAAATTTTAAGAGAATTTTCATTAGGAAAGAGAGAGTTTTCCCCATTTCCTCTCCTCACTCCAAAAAAACCAAAACCCAAACCAACATCACCACCACCACCACCGCCAAAACAAAAGAAAAGCAACCCCCCACAAAAATAACAGCAACAACAATAATGTAACTTCAAAACTTGGAGAAGCTCCACTTTGTGTCTTGACATGCATGCACAAGTGTTGTTTCCCAGTAGGTGGGATGCAAACATTGTGAAACTTTTTGCCTCAAACTGTTTTATGAATTGAAATAATATACCTTATGCAAAGCAATTAACAAATCTGTTTGATATTAATCATAAATATAATATAACTTTCTACTTTATGTAGAATCACATACTTTTATTATCATGGTGTAATGTAACCTTTATTGCAAGAATATATCTACTCAAAAATCAGTCTGCTTTATAATACAAAATGTATTTCAGATTGACTTATCTTTTAGCATAGATTTTTCATCTAAGTTTACTACCACCTTGAATGTATGCTGTCCATCCTCAGAGCCTATTCAACAATAGATAAATATACGGCTTGTTGGATTTATCTTCAATGCTGCATAGTCATATAAACCTTGGAGAAATTAATCAATTGGTCTAGCAAGTGAAAGTAGCATAATTTTCCTCCTACATTACTTTCATTGTGTACATGTTTAAGCAATTATAAAGGTACTGGGCAAAGAAGAATATGGTTGTTACTATTTAAAATCAATATTTTAATCAAAATAATCTGTAATAATCACTTCTGAGGATATGGAAGTCATCTCACCTACCCAAGACGCGTGAATACTTAATGCTTAATCGAGATAGCAATGCACCTATAATTAAGGTAAAGGTCAACTCTGTATAAAGTCTAAATTCTTTTTAGCCTCTGGAATGAGAAATAAAGTACAGAAAAACATAGTGAAAGTTTCAACTCCAAGGCATCATAACAGATTAATGTATGATAGGTATTGAAGAGTTTGCCAATGAGTTCAGAAAAAGAAATTTCAACAATATATAAAGAGAACTGTTTGCATAGGCCTTGGTAGGGACTAGAGGCAGATGGATATATTCATTTCAACACCATGACACTTCAGTGGTATTTGGGGACAATTTAGGAGAAAAAGATTTTCAGTCAGTCAATAATGAAGTTTCATGTCTTTGTACTACAGTTAGTATTTTTTAACATACAGACATCTGTGATTGCAATATGCACTCATTAATCTGTGATTCTTGAGATTTAAACTGCCATTCTCAGAGTTGCCTTTTTACCATGAAATCAACCTAAAAAAGAACATTTCCTTTACACTGAAAAAAAAAAAAAATTACATTCTATTTCATACTGCTGGAGGGAATAAAATAAAGCCCCATGAACATTTTCAGAAGAGGACAATGTGATAAAACTGCCTATGAGATCTTCACAAAGTGGATTCACAAAGATGCATTTCTTATTCTGAACAACTTCTCTTTCAATTGTATTGAATCTTAATCTCTGTCAAAATTTATCTTGAAAAATACACTTTCAAATAGAGAATGGCTTACTGGAACCCTCATGTAACATATACATAGTATAAACTATTTTATCTCTGTCATTTAGCATTGTCCTCAAGGTTAATCCATCTGTGGTGCATATAAACACCCCTTTTCTACAAGCACCTGGCAGTTTCAGTAAAAGAATTCACAGACTCTTCCAATAAAATAGCCAAGCACTGGTAATGTATAAATCTGAGCTTTCCATTTTATCCAATAATAGTTTAGCTTCAAATTAACAGTCAATCCCTGAAGTATCTCCCAGAAACCCCTACACATCTTGATCACTCCATTACAGACATCTTTCCTCTGACTCAGTGATCTTTTCCATGAAAGCACAGCTGCAACAAGAAGAATCAGATATCTAACAAGCAAGATGTAGACAATATCTTGTGCAATTGACATACAAGTTGGGAGACTTTGTAAAGAAAGTATTTAAACTAGATATTATGCTTACTGGCAAAACCTAATCACTGAACTACATTGATGACATTGATGACATTGATGACTACTACTGATGACATTTATTGTTGCTTTAAATCCTGGATTTTTTTTAAGGGAAAACCTCTCAGAAGGGTTACAGGTTTCAAATCAATGCAACTACCCAAACAGTAGAGTTTTGTAGATGTTTTCTGACAGCCTCAAAAAAGTCTCTTTTTTCAAATATATTCTTCTTCAACCTTTATAACAAGGCAGTAAACTTGAAGTCTTTGTTATGTCCACAAAGTCTAGGTACTGAATGCAGGACTTCTAATCCCCTTCCTAATGATCAGCCCTTGCTGATCTATTTGAAACTATCCTGTACACAAGTGGCACAGAAGAGGGCCTGGGATTCAATGCCAGGCTCTTAGCTGTTATATTGCACTTCCTCCTTCTTAAGGCTTTTGTTTGATAAACTTTATTATAGAAAAACTAGAAAGTCAATTTTGAGGTGCAACATTCCATTTATGGTGACACTGTCACCACAAAGGCAGGTAAAATTACCATTTAGGAAAGATTCTTACTAAATGTAGATGCCTTTTCCACTAGTTTTCCACAGAATCAGTGTTCAAACTGAATTTATCATGTTTTGTTTTGTATGTCAATGGATCTATAGCTACATTAGTGCACTCCTGAACTTCCTAAATACCTCACTATGCTTTCTATTCATCCATAAAATCTGTAACTTGCATCAGAATCCAGGAGATTGAGCTCTGAGAACATTTCACCATTGGAAAGGCAAAGTCTGCTGTAGTCTATATGCAAGTGTTCAAACCTGAAATACATTTATGACTCA
The DNA here is from genome assembly GCA_018697195.1 of Certhia americana. Lineage (NCBI taxonomy): Eukaryota > Metazoa > Chordata > Aves > Passeriformes > Certhiidae > Certhia > Certhia americana. Next base: position 74,513,935 of record CM031858.1, read on the forward strand.
ATTTCTGTACAGAAATGTCCTTTAATTATGTGATTCAGAGAAATCAATCCAGTGGCTAAACATGTAAACAAACTAGTCTATCAGTGCTGCCAAACATCTTGTGCAAACTTATCAATAACCTGCCTGCCAACACTGCTTCCAGGAATTTCTTTTACAGTGTGCCAATAGATGTAAAACAAGAGAGGCAAGATTTTTTTCTTTCTCTTTGCTTAGGAGAAAAACTCCATGAAGTGAAAAATGAAAAGGTTATTTGCTTCCAAACCCTTCATTAAAAGAACAGACCCAAAGGTCTCGGATGATGAATAGCTCATTATTTGATCTCATTACCCTGGCATGTACATCCATGAAGTGACTGGAAACTAAGAAGTTGCAGCCTACAAGCTTTACTGAGTGTCTGCTAGAGATTGCCATATTCTTCAATACATCTACATAGCTGAGGGTCTATAACAAGGTAGTATGAAAAATAATTGAGAAAAAACCCTCACAGAAATAATTTCTTAAAAAGACAGCAAGGAACCTTTGCTTTCAAAGGAAATCCTTTTCCTAATGACCCAAAATCACACTTCAGGGGTGGGCTCTGAATGATATGTGTACTGTACATGTTCACTAGTTGAGAAGTTATTAGTGCTGTAAAAATGTCCTCCCACATAAACAGGTTCAGGACATAAACAACATGATAGAAGTGCAAAGCTAATATGAGTGAAGGTGTAAAGCAAGCTTGACCGTATAGCGCATTCCAGAACACAACCATGTTGTAAACTTTATTTGAATTTCCTAAAGTCAGTATTATATTTAGGAATTAATTTTAACAGACTACTAAAAGCAGGTAGAATTATTTCTTCTGCTTTGAAATACTGTATGTGGAGACTCCTCTATCTTTTATAAAATTTTCTTAATTTTTTTTTTTTTTTTCTTCTCTAAATGTCAAGGGACTCCTTCTCATTTCTGTTCTCTTCTCCACATGAATTTTACTCTTAAGCTTCTCCTGTAAGCAGTTAACCCCTCTGATACTTCTCAAAACAAAAACACAATAGTACAAGACCTTTCACCCTGTAAATTGTCACTACAGAACTCACACAAAGAATCAGTCCCTCCTAAACTTACCCTTGCACATGTCAAAAGGATTCTTATATTTAGCAAAACCTTCAGGGAAAAAAAAGAAAATTAAAAGTATGTAAGTATATCACATAAACCATTAACATTTAGATTCCTTTATATTAAGCAAGTGTATGACATCATTATTATCAGGAAATAGTTTATACATCTGAAAGAAAAAAAAATAATTAAAATCTTCATTTTATTAGACTAAGAAAACAGAAGACAATATTGGTATTTGGAAATTGCATATGCATGCACATAGCCAATGAAGAAACAATAAGCAAGATTCAGAAAAAAAAGATAACTGTGACCACTGCACTTTCATACAGCAACAAATAGTAAACCTTTCCTGTTTAATGCCTCTTAAGGTGTAGTAAAATTCTCATAACAATTGCAGGGTTTTTTTTTTTCCTACTTCTGGCAAAATGGCACTGATTTTCTACACATACAAAAAATGGGTGTATCACAAATATAGGCACATATTTTCAGTTATAAAGTGGTCTATTTTCTAAAGGTATAAAAATTTTTCTCATTATCACTAAATGCCTATTCATTAAATAAAAATTGCTTGTTTATTATAGTTTAAAAATAAAAAAAAAAAAAAAAATTACTGAGAATAAAGAGAGTTACTATTAGAGTTACCAAGCTCTTTATTAACAAATGACTTTACAACAACAGAACAAAATAACCCCTGAAAAACTGCCATCCCAGCCCACTTTTGAGTCACAATACACATCAGAACCTGGCTAGACTGAAATAAAGCTAGTTCTACTCCTTTCTGTCTCCACAGCTCACTCAGAGTGCTTCCTTGCCTATTCATATAACAATTATTCTGCCTGTGCTTTGGAGAGTAGAACACTATCAAATTTGACTTTGCTGCAGGCCCCCTTAACAAAGCAGAACATCAGCAAGAAAAAGATTTTGTCTTGGCCTGTGAATTGAATATATTCCTACAGGCTTGATTCTGAAGTGAAATTATCATGTTTCACTCACTCCCTCCACCAACTAAAAAGTAAGAGCTATTTTGAGTAGCTGGAGGGCCAGCTGAGAGCTCTACTTGGAAAGCACCAGAGTACTCAGGCATGCTCAAAACTGTGTCAGGATTACTAACAATATAAACATAAGTTTTAATAATGAAAATACAGTCCTCAGGAAAGATTACAGTGCTTGTTTTTATGGGAAAAGAGTCACAAATATCAACTTGTACAGAAATTCAGTCTGAATCTATGAATAAAAATAATTTCTTTCTTTCAACAGAAAAAGTAGTCCAGAGTACATATATATAACAGATCAGCTGCCACTGATATCTTTTACAAGCATGTCTATACCTTTGTAATCATAAAAAAATGAACTAGAAAAATATTATCTGCCTTGGATCTGCTTGCTGCCTATTCTCTGCCCCTTTTTGTTTTATGTAGCAGAAATATTTATTTCTTCATCAAGCTTTATATGTGTCTTACAAAACATTTGTGAATTTACTTTGAGATTGTCTGAAGAGAGTATTGGTGCTACACCATTACTCTAAATGGCATCTAAATGCAGACATGTTAAAACCAAGAAATATGCAATGTACAGATTGTTGCAGACGAAAGGGTCTTACCTTGTTGAATTTTACTTTGTTTAATTACTGCCAGTTAACACAAAAATTCTGATAATCCATTCAGTCATTAAGGAAAAGAGAAAAATCAAACTGTTCAGCAAATAGTTAAAGAAACAGTTTTGCTACCCCTTACCTAGATTCAGCTTCAGGCAAACACCTCTGTTCTCCCCTTCAGAGTCCCAGCATCCCTTCACTTTTGCTGTATATTATGTTCTGTCCCTCACAGATCCTTCAGTGAGGTGTTAGGTCACTGACAGCTGTGTCAGCCCAATTAGCTGGGATAAATAAAAAAGTCAGGCCCACATTCTTTGCACCAAGGAGCAGGCCTAGGACCCTGGGGAGCTGGGGGCTGAAACCTTAGACTTCAAAGGTCAAGCCCCTGCCCCATAGCTACAATTGGACACCTATCCCAGGTAAACCCTGTATCTTGCCAAATTAGCCAGGCTCCCAGGTCTTTGGATGCACTCAGACCATGTGCTCTCTAAAAGCAGCTCAAGGCCATGTGGCCTTGGGTGCTGCCTAGAGAGCACTTGGTCACTGAAATGGATTAGAGAACATTTCTGGGCTTCATCCATCATACCCATCACGGTTTTTATGGCAATGCTCCCATCGCCAAACCGGGTTTCATGTAGCAGGAGGAAACCTCTCATAGGACTGCTTCAAACAGCCTGAGGGCCAGAGCATAATGGCTTCTTCATGCTGCCCCTTGCCTTTCCCTGCTTTCCCTGTGTTGCAGCAGGGGTATCCCTCAGTTGCAGCCCTCCCAGGGTGCCCCTAGCCCAAATAATCCCTTCTGTGGTCTCCGATCACTCAGAGCAGTGCTCCCTCTGCCATCGAACATGTCCTCTCAGAGCGTGTCACCAGACTTCGTCTGCAGTAAAGCCTCTCTGTCTCTTTTCTATCTTCTCCCCCCCTCAAAAATGTTTCTGTCTCTCACACAGGCCTGCTTAGAGATGCCAGATGACCTGGTTGTGGCTTGGCGGGCAGCAGGAAACTCACAATCACAGTGATCCCCAGGTGCAATGATGTTGGATGCATTCAACATACACAGGAACCTGAAGACCCATTTTCCCAGTCACTCCCCACAATACAGGATTGTGAACTGGAAGACTGACTACATCATCACTGAAATGAGGGCTATAAAAACATGTAAATTTTAAATCTAAGCAATATGTATATGCAATAATGTATAGCAAAACCCGAAAAACAGGGACCAGGTCCCAAGGTCAAAGATAATTGCATAAACTTTTAATTCACATCACAGCCTCAGAAAACTTTCTGAAAAACACATTTCCTCAAAATAAAATATCCATTGCAGAAAATATCTGTCATCTGAGTTGAAGCACTGGAGCATTGTAAGGAGTCATAAAAGTCATAAAAATGAATTGCAACAAAATAACTGCTTTAAAATAATCTAATGTGTATGATTTAATTTAGGAAAAATTCCCTCACCATTGATTGTTAGGTGTTTGTATGCTACCGTGGTATAAGAGTACCATGAAAACAGAAAAAGCACAAAAATTACAACAGGCAACTAGAAAGTATTACAGAACACCATATGTTTTCCTTTTTCGCCCATCTAATAATCTTACTATATTGAATACAGGATTTCTGGACATTTCGGAGTCCAGCCAGAAATTAGGAAAATGTTCTTTATTCAGAATAAGAACTTAAAATTGTTCTTTCTATGTTACTAATATTCACACTTTCTTGCAATCCTGATCCAGGAAAAATTAGGGTATCCTGAATTCCAGAAATAAGGTTTTCTTCCAGTTTAATTCTTTTTTTAACTATCTCTTTATATAACTGTGGAATTGGCAACCACAAAATGCAAACCACATCATTTAGTGATATAGAATATCTCTTTTTGATTGGTTGGTTGGTTTCGGGTTATTTTTGTTTTGCTTTGTTTGTTTAATTATTTGTTCTGTTTGTTTGCTTGTTTTTAATACTAGTGAGTATGGCTAGAGCAGAGGAGAGCCATGTCTCATCTGTGGCACCTACACACCTCCCGCTACCACTTGTTTATGACAATTATGGACTCTGTAATCACATAGTCCTAGCCCAGATTCCTTGATTTCCTCCATATTTATACCAAATCTGTGGGTTTCATATCAGGGTTTTTTTTATCAACCTCTTGTTTTCCACCTTAAGTCTATTGTGAGGGTGTGAAGCTAGCAGCAGTTACGTAGCCAGGTTTGTCTATTGTTTCTTTGCTCTTCCAGTCCAGAACAGACTAAACCAGTCTGTTAGAGCTGGGCAGCTGTCATCAAGATCTGAGCTCTTTCTCATCAACTTTTCCCTATGGCAGCTTGTGTACATCTTTCTCCTCAGATAACTAAATAAAATAGGACAAATACTGGTGATGTTTCATTACCTTTTGTGATAATATATTACAGATCTGATAAATTACCTCACCTGAATTTAGGATCCAGATAAAAGAATAAACTACAGTTAAACTAAGTTTTCTTGATAAACGTTTGGAAGTACTGACTGAAATCAATAATGGAAGCATTTGCACACTTAAGCAGGAGGCAGAAAATGTTTCAAACAGTAAGGTAATGTATGACTTGATAAACCCAGGGAACAGAAACTATAAAGAGGTCTGCAAATAAATATTGCATGACAAAAATATCTTGCAGCATTATGATATGTTTACTAAAACAGCAAATATAAAATAGCAAAAAACATGTCAAATAAAATTACCAGAGATTCTCAAGTCAAGTTCCAAAGTTATTCCTTTCCTGTATCATACAACTTAACTCTAAAGTGCTCAAGTTTAAGAAACTTCTGTGAACTACCATGATGCAATATGTGATCTGATGCACAGCAACTCATAAAACCTCTCTGCTGCCAAGGTAGATATATTTCCTACGTCCTTTCACTTGTCTTGAAAAAACAGAGGGGAACAAAATTCCTGTGAATCAGTTGATTCACAGTAATTCACAGATATTTTCTGATTACATAGTACTGTATTTGAGTCTTTAGTTGTAAAATAAGGGCTAATTCTGCCATTTTTATCTGTCCAGTTAATTAATATTACAATGTAGACCTTAATTAAAAAAAAAAAAAAAGTCAGTGAGCAAACCAGTAAATAATACCAAGGTCAATCATATGACCATTTGATCATTATTTTGAATATACTATAATGAATCTATAAAAGAAATTTATTCAAAATATGGGATGAATGCTGTACTTACATGACATTCAATTCAAATTATAATAGTGAAAGTGTAAAAATAAAGAACTTCGTAGCAATTTTCAGCTGCCATAATTATCTCTGTCACAATTCTTTATTGCATTTTTTTTTCTTCTGATATGTCTCTGAAAAGCTGTATCACCCTCAAACAAAAAAAAATCAACTCAATCAATTTCAAATCTTAATAGATGCCATTAAAAAGGCAGTAATTTCCATAGCATTTAGTGAAGCTAAAATATGAAGTTTCATTCAGCATTTACAAAAATATGTCTGAGACTTCACCAGAAGATGTACCTTGGATTTGAACTGTGGATTCTGGAACAATATCAAGTAAGAGGCAGAAAATAACTATAAATCCTGTAATAATAAATTGGTATTGCTTAGCAGAGAAATAATTCAAAGAACTTTAGTCATCACTTAGAACTCACAACTAATTATCTGCAGACTCTCTGCCCATTTACTGCTAGTACCAAAGAGGCTGCTGTACTGCGTTTTGAATTTATTGACTGATAAGCAGAAGATTCAGTTCCTGTATTTGCTTAATGCACTAAAGAGCCATACATCCCAATTATTTTTGTAAGTGCTTTCTTATTTTCAAAGTAAAAGTAAGCTTTTCCAATATATCAGAGATCCAACATGGTTATTTCAGGCTCACTTACATCTTCATGGGATGAAATCTGTTTTGTTTGTGAGCTTTCATATTTGACACAAGGACTGACTGAAATGGCTAACCACTAATTTCCAAATTGTCTCTTCTAAGCCAACTATGCCATATAGTAGTGTTAACAATAAAAAAAAAAAACAATTCTAGGTCAACTAATATTTATAAGAACTGCAGCCTTCTTGAAAGGGTTAGCATTTCTATCTCCAACACTGACTTTAGTATCGCTTTTTCCCTTTTTTGAATGAATAATTCAATAAAGAGAACATGTGAAATAGCAAGCACAGATTTATGTATTTGCTTTCTAACCATAGTACTTTTTAAGTATATATGCCAACTATCTTCAGTTTTGTGACTTCTGGCAGATAACAAATTGCATGTACAGCACTGACCAAGGGAAAAAAAACAACATGCACTGCTCATTAAAAAGAATCAAGTAATTTTAAAATAGGAGCCTCAAACACAAAGTTACAGAACCTGTATGAAGTGTTTGGTACACTGAAAATGTTTCCACTCCATAGATAGAAAAATAGTCAACTGTTTCCTATAATGTATTTTTCTTGAAAGTTGTTTGACTCTATTGTGTGTAGAGGTGAAAAATGAATAAATTTATCTTCTCAAGATAAACATTATTTTGGAAGTGTCCTGCCAAGCTGGCTCAAAAGAAATGAAAGAAAACTCTTTCTATTTTATGGCTTTTGAAAGGAATGGCATGGAACCTGTGGCATCCAAAAAAGCATGTATGGCAGTGGTAGAATTCACATAAATGCATATTAAAAACAAAAAAAACAAACAAAAAAAACAACTTGTTTTGAAATTCATGTACTTTGCCTTGTATTTTTTATGTTTCATTTAGAAGTCATGCATTTGGAAAATTTAATTGGGATGTCTCCAAAAGTATCAATTGAACCTCGTGCTAATGAATGGCAGCAAAATCTTATCTGGGACAAAATTAACATAAATGTTGCTTAAAAGAAGTGCATTTGCACTGGAACAAGTGATTAAGTGGTCTTTAATTTGCTACAGAATCAAAGCGAAACTCTTAAATTTGATTTAATTACAACGTTGACAAATTAAGAAGTGAGGAAAAATGAAATAATACAGATAAAATGCTGTAAATACATTTATTTCCATTTATCTTTTTCTAGAAAAAATACACATGTCTTTTCAGAGCCTGGAAATAAACACTAACAAACAAAAATCAACTCCCTTTTTTAGCTTTAAAAGAAATTCACATACTATATGCTGAGATGACATGCCTTTTAATTTGGAAATATTTTTGGTATTCCAGTTAGTGAGACTAAAGCTGGAAAACTGTCAGGTTAAAAAAGGCTTTTGAAACACTGCAATAAAACAAAGAGAGGACAGGGTTTATGAGCGAAACTCATACAAAATTTTTTAAAAATTACTCTCTTAATATAGGAAGGTGGTCTTGGCTTCTGTAAAACAAACAAACAAACAAACAAACAAATTTTTCCACAGGTTAGATAGTTTCAAGCTTTATCAAATGAGTCTAGGTAACAGAGGACTTTCTCTGATGTTTGAAAAAAAGAAAAAAAAGTATCTTAATCCTTAAGTTTTGAAGTAATCTCACAGATCTTAATTAAACTGTGTAACGGGAAAACCCATGAAAAAAATCAGATGTATCTTTTTCATATAATCTGATGTAAAATTTATGTTCCTATTTTAGAATTTAATAAATTGATGGTGTGATATTACACACCTCACAAATGAGAAAATGCCTCCCATCCAGCAAGACTAAAATATAAGTAAATCAGCTGAAGCACCAAGGGTTCAGTGGCCACAGAGAGAAAGAAAAAGCAATCAAGGATATTCACAGTGCTCTAGCAAGAGAACAAACCAACTCATCTTCTAGGAATGTTCTAGAAAGGGGGTAGAAGCAGTGTGAATTATGCTGTGTACTTCAAGAATATATCCCTGCCAGACACTGGAGATATTTCTCTGTTCCTGTCAGCACTCACTGCAGCTCAGTGATTATCCCATCTCAACTTAGTAAATAGTTCTTCTAAAGACAAAAGAAACAGGCTTTAAAAATAAAACCAAACTAAAACAAACAACCCCCCCAAGCAACCCAAAAATCAAAACCAACAAAACCTACCCCAAACAAATAAAAAGCATCTCCACCCCATACATCACTACCACCACTCCCAAGGAGCAAGATTATCTACTTTTAATTACAAAAATATGTATTGTAGATGTAAAGAGAAAGGGTTAACCAACCCTCAAAAGAATAAAATGCAGTGACACAAACACCGATACCAAATTTCCTATTTATCGATTTCCTCAGTTGTGTTGATGAGATAATACCTTTATATAAATCTTTGTTATCTATGTAATTACTTTCTACCTGTCAATTATCTGTGGCTTAGAAATTTAGTTTTTTATGAAGTCATATTTGTTATTTGTTTCAAACATGATTTCAGCCAAAAGCTTACTGCACCTGTACGTACTATGTTTAGATATGTATACATGCATTCAGACACTAACCTGATCAACAATTTTCTCTTTTAACATTTTTACAATATTTCTAAAAGTTAAAGAATTATTTAGAAACACAATACCTATTTAAATAGTTAAGATTCATTTGCCTTGAGAGAGGTTAAACATTTATTTTGAGAAGAAATTAAATTTGTGGTAGCCCCCAGTGTTCAATAATATTTCAATTGAGATTTGTAGATTCTTGTTTATTTCTTTTTAGGATTTAGGTAATGCAAACACAATTTCATGATAACCACTGAGAATTTATTTTAGTTTTACCCTAGTACTCCTTTGCATTATAATCAGATAATTAAGTATTTTGTTCTTTCTTTGAACTCTCTCTCTCCACTATAAATCGCAGAGTAAAAGCTACTTTACTGTTTTATGTCTATATTGTGACAAACAATTTCAAGAACAGCAAATATTTAGAAACAGTAAGACAAATAACATTTTCTCCTTATTTCTTTAAGAAAGTCCATTCTACTCCATTAGGTAATGACTAAGAAACTGAACTAGTAAACGTTATGATACTGCGTACAGAAGTATTCAATTACATTGCCTTTGAATACTCAATAGCCTTGACTGTAGTCAACATCTTATTACAAATCAGATAAACATTTTCATCTAAAAATGTATATTTTTGCCATTTTTTTCAGAAAACCTTAGAAGGCTTTTGAAGTACATAGATCTAATGGAGATTTTTTTCATTCTTCTTTTAATCTTTAAGATGAACCATAACTTTTTTTTCTTAAAGAAGTTACTGCATTTGTCTTTGCTTTCTTATTTCTATTTCTTTATGGAAATGCATAACTCATTGTCTTAGTGACATCAATGAATTTATTTCTAATAAATCACTAATTAATGGAATATTCCATTGAAAATATCTTGAAGCTTCACTAGATCTGTTGCTGTACTCAACATACCAAGCTCAATGATAAGCCAAATCAAATCTTAAGGCTACTATTTTCAAAGCTCTTAGAGAACAAAAAATTCTCTAAAATGTGATCTAAGCCTTAGAGGGTTAAAATTACTGGTACATCTATAGTTTTTCATCTCTACTAAAGTAAAAATCCTTTAGTTGTAATAAAACCAACTCAAAAATCTAATACTCAGCCTCCACTGTACACTCCTTTGCTCTGTATAGGGAAAACATATAATAGGGCACACAATATTTTAAATCACACCGCACCTGTATAGGGAAAACATATAGTAGGGCACACAATATTTTAAATCACACCTAGTTAATGTCTACCTCATGAGGGAAGAAAAAAAGAACATTACTGGTACTAAATGTTGCTTATACCTCTTTGTACATCAGAAAGTTCCTCAGAGGCAAGCAGGTTAAGATGATTGTTTTAAAAATTAAAAGCACTGGTAATTCAAGGAATTTAGTCAGTGATACCTCTCCATGGACTATGAAACAACTGAAAGTCTGGGGACCGTACTGAAAAAGAGACTTCAGACATACTACAAAAATGATGAAGATTCCAGTAAGGTAAGATGAACATTATCTGTGAGAAAATGAAAATGTCGAACTACAGTGTACTAGCATGACCACAGGAGAAAATACTGTAAAGTTAATAGACTTAGCTAACAACCACAAAAAGTCAATCAATTGCAAATATTTCATAAGAAGACCAATTTTCATTTTTGTGGTCAAAGAACCAAAGTATCAAGAGGAATGAAGACTGGTTCATTTCCTGAAGTTTTTAAATAAAGAATGGATACGTTTTCAAAAGAAATCATTCACTGCAAGCTTTAGCCTTAAAATTCTAGGCAATATTAAATATGCAGGCATAAAACTGGTGCCTCTGGTCTTAACATAGATGATTCTGTAAGTCCCAGCTCTCATCCTTTTGATCACCTTTGTATCACCTGACTGCCCCTAAGGTTCATGACAGGAAATCATAAAGTCAGGGAAAGTAATTCTTTTTGATTCTTAAGCAAGTGGTATAGTACTACATACATAACCATGTGCTCTCCCAACCTATTTTGTTAAGAATACTAAGCATACTTTCTTTTTAACATATCATTTATTCCCAAAGAACATATGCTATGCTGAAATTTTAGCAACAGCTGTCCATGAATATGGACTACTAATTTATATAATGGATTACTAACATACTAAATTCAGCAACTGCAATATATAAAACAGACTAAATTCTGTAGCACAAAACATTTCTTTCCAAAATGCAGGCTAATAATAAGAATTTAAATTTTCAAGAGCCATCCATTCTACATTTGCATTATACAAGGGTATATTTTCTGTTGTTTCCATGTCCTTGACTTTCTCTGTTTATTTTTTACCCTATGATTTATGTGGCGTCTTTGAAGGAAGAGGTGGTGTATAAATCTATTGCATTCTCAGTCTCATTATTAGTAATGGATTAATTTTCAGTTTCACCACTAAAAACAGTTCATTATCTGCAAAGGCAAAATTATCTTCATATAGATTCTGAGGTAATTGATTCCTCTATTTATATGCTGAAGGGAAAGCTGCTCACACAAATTGCGAATGAAAAGTCTTTTTCTTCCCCTCCCCCTTTGTTCCATACAACAGTGACATGAAAAACAAGCATTTTCAATGATAATTACAAAAAAAACAAAACAGTGATAAACCAAGATTAGTTCCTCCCAATGATGTTAATCATTGCAGAAATCGTTTCTCAATGATATAGGTTGGCTAAATGAAATGGACACCATCTTACATCATAACCAAAAGTCCCTTAAAACATCACTGGAAAGAAAAATTCTATTTATTAATACTTGCAAGTATTCATAATTACCATTTTAATTTTTCTTTTTTATTATTCCCTAAGAATATTTTATATTGTAGCAGCACAGAGCACGATTAAAGAATTACAATAGTATTTCTCTATTATTGACAATTATTTCTCACTCAAAGGGTGAGTAGGGGAGGACTGAACAGAAAGAAATGTTCTGAGCACTTTAATTAAAGTAGAACACATTTCCTTTATTTCTAATTTTAATTTTGATCAATTTATTTAGTATCTGGAGAGGAGCAAGGGGCAAGCAGATTGACTGTTAGGGTTCTTTTAGGTTCACTTATGGTATGATTTTTCTTCCTGGATCTACTTTGCTAAGTGGTTTAGATGCGGGTACTTCTGCATCAGTATTGGTAGGCATATATGTTTTTTCATTTAAGTTATAAGCATAATAAAACATCACTCCATAGACAGCATTGTTAGAAATCAGATAAACAAGAAGAATCTGTTTTTAACTTACCTGAACACTAGTATAAACCAGTTTTTCCAGTGGGGAAAACAGAAGGTAAAATTAAAGAAAATTACAAGCACTGCAGTCAGCATACATGCTAAAGGGGAAGGAATGGAGGATGGAGTAGAGTGGAAAGTATGTGTTATAACAGTATGAAAAATCATAAGAAGAAAATATGTTTGCTACTCTCTGGACAGAATACAGTCAGCATGCCTGCTTTCCCACACACAACACAAGCTAAAGGGGACTAAATGGAGGGTGGAGTGGAGTGGAAATGCCACGGCCAGGCGCTGTTGAAATCCTTGCATGAGTGGGAACCTGGTAGTACCTGGTAGCTGATGAGCTGCATAGCAACTGTCAATCAAGGGAGAAAAAGGAAGATTTTTTTCTGTAGAACCAGCAAGCATGGCAAACTCATAGATATACACCTCCATCCCAAAGTTTACCTGAGATGTAATACTGGTGTTATCTAGCTCCAAGCTAAGACACTGCCTGTTGAACATGATGTATGACTAGAGCCCTTCAAGCTCCACCTAACGAAAAAATATTTTGAGTTAAAAATGGGAAGAAGTTAGGGAAGACTCTATTGTAACTTCTGGGATCAGCGGACAGGCTGAACTTGTCTTCTTTTCCATAGGGGTGCCTATTAGGTAAGAACTGTGCTCTATGTGTCTGAATGTTTCAAGCCAGCTTTTATTAGGGATTAGAGCTCTCCTGTATATTGTTTTAAATGAGTTTTTGCAGCCAGAGATTATCACCATTAATCCTTGAATCTTAACCGGTCACAATTTTCTATTATATTAGTAAAGAATGTTATTCCATGAAAGTGTTCGTGTGAGCACTTCGATGGCACAAATATTTGCCACAGGAGGTAACATACTTGATTGTGGAGGCTTGGGAGAGGGTCTCTCTGATGCTGTTGGCATTTGTCCCTGGATCTTTCCTGGAGCAGCCACAGACCACTGAAAGGTCCCCAAGAGGGGAATTTTTGTTTGTGTGTGACACTGAACAAGTCCGTCAAACAGTCCTCCAATCCAAAAGGCTGTTCAGTGAAGGATCCCCATTACAGGACATGGTAAATCAGGCACAAGGGTCTCTGCTTTCCTGAAATGTTGACTGACTAATCAAACACAAAGAGTTTAAGAAAATCTCCCCTTTTGCATGACACTGGCAGAAAATTAGACTTTGTAACAAATAATTTAAAATCACGATAGAAATAGTCCTGATTTCATTACTAAATCTACTAAGTTCATTTGTACTTTTCCATTTCTTATGAGTGGTCTTCATGGTCTTGTATATTTTCATGTGGTCATTCAAACTATTTGCTTGATTTTTTATTTTTCTTTGAAGTTTGTATGGACTTATTTACAAAATGAAATATTCACCATATACTCCTATATTTTCCCCAGAAAGAACACAAATGTAAAAATTAAAAAATTTAGGTTCTATTGTAACAACAGAGCCCTTTGATAATGTACTTCAAGTTGTTTCTTAGTATTATGGTGTTTATTTTCACAATTTTATAAAATTACAGAACATATGACCTCAGAAATAATCCACAAAGCCTTTGTTTTAGATGGCTCACACAATGAGGATTTTGGAACATACCATAATTTCTTGACCCATTAGGATGAATTTCTCAAAAGGAAGGAAACCTAGGAAGGCCTCCTTTTGAAAGATGGTGACTGCAAGCCAGCGTTTGGTTGAATAAGAAGCTGGATTTTCAGACTTCAGTACAATTAAAACCTCAATGACTTGTAAGGCCAGCTGTAGGACTCTCATATAGGAAGTGATCTCTAAAGGAGACAATAACATGTACTATCAAAAACCCCAAAAGTCTGTAGGACAGCTGAGGAAGAGGTGTGAGAGGGAAAAAAGGGATTGAAAAACAATTCTACAACGGCAGTCCATGAAGAAAGACGGGGAGGAAGTACTCCAGGAGCAGATATTTCTCTGCAGTCTATGAAGATCACACTGAAACAGGTTGTCCCACTGCAGCTCATGCAAAGAACCATGGGGAAAAAAGTAACCCTTGCAGCCCACAGACAGGACCTGTGGTAGAGCAGTCATTGAAGGACTGCAACCAGTGAGAGGGATGTTGGAGCAGGAGATGAGTGTGAAGAGGAAGAAGAGGCAGAAAGGAGCTCTGGTGGACGAATAACTACCCCACGTTCTCCTTACCCGGTACCAGCTCTGGGGTAGAAAGTAGCAGACCCAGGAACAATGGAGGGAAGTTGAAGCTGGAAAAAAGGATTGTGTGTATGTGTGTATGTGTGTGTGTGTGTGTGTGTGTGTGTGTGTGTGTGTGTATGTGTGTGTGTGTGAAGGTGTTTTAATTGTCTTTGGTTCTCACCTTCCAGCTGTATAATCAGCAATAAATTAATCTATCTTTACTTGAAACTGTTTCACCTTTGATGGTAAGTGACCCACAAGCTCTTCCATCCTGTTTTGTCCCCCCATGCTATTGGGGTCAGAGAGGAGCAGGGGGATGACTAGACAGGGGGCCTGACAGCTGGTTAAGGTCAGCCCAGCAAAATACCAGAAATCATTGCCTATTGGTACAAAGCTTATGTTCAGATTTGGGTCTCACTAGTGAATCATTGTGGAGAAGCCATGTGCTATATAGGTTTACATATGTTGTGTATGACATTTGGTATTTCAGCAGTAATGTGTATCAATTACCATTCTGGTTCCTTTCTATTCCATATTCCTGTACTTCTGGAATTTTTCTGTCTACTTCTATTAAAACAAAAGAAAATTAAATTATATCACCAACTTCCAAAAAAGAAATAAGACCCGCCTCCATAAATATTGTATTGTATAACTGAACAGCTTTTAAACACATTTTCATAGTTTATTTTCATTTTAAGAATTTTAAATGGGTTTTGTAAATGTATTTATAAAGTAATTGAATAATTTCAGATTCCTTATTATCAGTTATGAAAGTTTGCATTTGATATGAAAATGTTATGAGATACAGCACAATCTGAAGTAATTTAAATACTAAAGGCATATCAGTCACGCTCACAAGCAGCCTGTGTCATTTTGAAACAATCACTGTCAGAATGTTCTTTTATTTTCTTCTGAGGAAACAAGGCCTTTGAAAATGCCTAGTTACAATCACTCGTTCCAGTTATTCTGAAGTAATTAGCATTTTTTTATTTCATATTTGTGGCACTTTCTCAAGTGGAAGACACACATCTAGAATTTCAAGAAGAAAACTCAGATGTTATTCTCCAGATAGACAAGTTATCTAAATAGTTCTTGAATAAATATATATCTTGAATAAATGTATACCTTGAATAAATATATATCAAAACAAAGAAAATAAACTTATTGACTGCAGACATATAAACATAGAAACAAATCATTTAAATTTAGCAAAAAAATCATATATATGAGGTTTGTTTTCTTTCTTGTTGCCTCAAAACAGGCTCTAACCATTTCTAGTGTGGCTGCCAATAGTTCTGGAAAAAATAGTCAGAGAGCTGGGGATATAAAGAGGTTATAAAAACATTTCAGAAATTAGACAGAGATAGAAAAGAATGTACAAATAGAAAACAGAAGCAAATAGTGTGAAACTTGAAATTAGAAATGCAGGGGAAAAAAAGACAGATGAGGAAAGAAGGAAAGGTAGAAAAAACACAAGGAAAAGAAAATGCTTATGATTTGAGGTAAAGCATAATATTCACCCATTCCTGCATATTCATGAAGATACCAGTAATTTTCTTTAATTTTACTTCCCAAAGCAAATTTCTAGTTTCTAGAAACTTAGAAAAGAGTTACAGTTACGAATGAAAACAAAGATTGTTCTGGGAGATGTGTATAGTTTTATTCTAATAGTTTTAACTTTCTAATATTTAACTTTTTATGTATGTTTTTAAGATCTTAATTTCTTTTCCTTTAAAAGAATTAACAGAAGATCTTCATGAAGAAGTATATTCTTTCAAAGAAAAGTTAACATTCTTGTGCATTTTTGGTATTTATATACAATTGTCGAAAACATACATTAGTGCTTTTGTGAAGCAGCAAAGACAAATTAACATAAACTATGAGTAGAACATGACTCAAAGATACTTAAATGTGACAATTTGTGAACATGGGTAGGCAAAATAATTCAAAATAAAAGCATGAGAGAGCATAAAGTGAAATAAACTCCATACTAGTCTAAACAAAGGAAAAGTGGCAGAGTTTAAACTGTGAAGATGTAAATATTGTAGTATCAAAGGGATAGATAAATCATTCAGAATTGCTAAAAATCTACATGACCTTAAATTCTAGGACAAATAAGCACAGAGTTAGGATAATGTTTAGAAAACATGAATTGAAAATTCAGTCTCACAGCTGAATTCTCACAAGATAAATCAACAACTGGTGTTGGAACATGATTCATTTAATTTATGTGGAAAAGGGAAAAGAAAACCTACATTTTTAAAAAAGGATATAAGGAAGAATAGAAAACTACAGACCAGTCGGTCTTATCTCTCTGTCTGCAAAGATCATGGAGCAGGCTTTCTCTACATAAGCTGTATGGTAGAAATGTGTTTTCCATGGAAATCTGCTTATCAGTTAACAGTCATTTTTCAGGATTATACTGCATCTTTCACAAGCATTAAAAGATACTCCTTTGTCAAAAATTCAGCATAGTTTCTCTCTTATTCATACACTCATTGATTTAATGGTGAATAATTAGAAGCATGCATTTAAAACAAACAAAACCAACCAAACAAACAAAAAACCCCCGAAACAAAACAAAAAAAAAAAAAAGCAAGGGAATTCCCCTCACAAACACTTGAAATACATAGCAAACAGAAAAAAAAAAAAAAAAAAAAACAACAGTGGCATTTTATACAGGCCAGGGTTTTTTTGTGGATTTTTTTTTTAAGGGAATAAATGGCTGCTACAAATATGCAAATTATTTGCTTCATATCACAAATTAAGCAAACAAAAAGACAGCACTTCCCAACAACAGATTTTGGTTGAAAACACAGAAGTAATTAAAACTCATTCTTGCAAAATATAATACTGGTGAATGAATGCACTTTATTAATGGGGAAAAAGAGAATTCTTTTGCCAAAATCTGTGGGCTATGTTCACTATTTTTTCCTGTAATATCAGTGAATATCAATTTATTCTGGAAATCTTAGAGCAAAAGACTAGTCCAAATATCCTCAAAAACCTTCAAATAGCTTAGTGTACTTAAATTTAAAGGTTCTTCACAACACTTTAAATAATAAAAGAATAAAATAAAGAGTATAATAATAATAAAAGAGATTACTTTAACATATATGACCCTATTTCTGGTGGTTCTTACAGATGAATTATATAAGTTTCCTCATTCATTTTATTTTACAATGAATAATTTACTATGTTTTTTGCAAAAAAATGAGCTTCCAAATAAACTTCTAAAATCATTTAAATTGTATTGGCAAGTATGATTCTAATTAACTTCTCATAAGTAATTTTTGTATCTCAGAAACCTTTTTTTTTACAAGGCTGCCTTTTATGTTCTCTATATTTAAATCTATAAATAAATTCATATTAGAAATCATACATTAAATATGTTTAGTACATTTGCAGAAAAGTCCAGGACAGGAAAATTGCATAAAAATTCTTAGGAAATAAATCAGTTCTCTTAATCTCCACAGACAGGCATCATTTATAAATATAAACAGAACCAAAACTTATTAAATATTTTGATCAGATATACAAAAAATGACATCTGTAGAAGTCGCACAACTACTGTCCCTGTGCTACTTCAGCTCAAGCTAAATAATTTTCTTTGATTTATATGGAAGTATTTTTATAATTATGCATTACCATCTTCCATATTAATATACCTCTATTATTTTATACTACTTTTGGTGATGTCTTAATGCTAGTCATATCCACATATTGATAAGTTTGGAGAAAACTAAAAGAAAATAACATGAACATTACAACCTGATTTTTGTTATTTTTTTCCAGGAAGTATGCAACACAGGGTATCAATAAAAATATAATGCCATTTTCTTCATAGAAGGGATTTACCCACTGTAATAAATGATTATTACAGTTAACAGAAAATGGAGGTATAACAAATTGATGTTTCAAAATTGAAGAGGAAGAAAAGAAGTTTCAATGGGTTTTGAATCAAACCAAAAACGTCCCAAGAACAAAGCAAAAATAATCAGCATGGGACATAAGAATAAAAGTTATTAAAAAATAACTAGTTATAAGTGAACATTTGGTTAAAAGATTTCTTAAAAAAGAAAATTTCTTCTTTTCAATCCATTTCTTCTACATGCATTTTTTACATAGCTGTGAGAATGTGTTTCCCCCCAGTTTAATCCATAACCACAAGTGGGGATGTGATAGCTGCGTCCATCTGACTGCAGACTTTGGGCAGTGGCTAGCAACAGGGTAGCCAAGAGCTGTCTGTGATGGTGACCTAGACATATTGCTGATATACAAATATGATTATTTAATTTTATTCCATAAGTAGTAGGCAGCCAAGGGCCAATTGAGCCCTTCAGTATGGCAGCCCTCTGCACGGCAGTATCTCTTTCTGAATAAGATGCCTCTCAAGGCTACTCCTGGAAGCTGAGAGGCTTGTTGCCACAACAGGTTCTCAGAAAGTAATAGCATGATAAACTCTGGAATATTATCTAAGTGATGTAAAAGATTGATAATGTGCAAGCAACCCTTTACACACAAACCATTGACAAAGTCTGGGACTAGGATTAGATCCTGAAGCACCTAGATTCCTCTCTAAAAAAGAATTTAGAAAACCACAGGGTCCTTTCTGAACCTCATGACTCAACAACAGGGTCTCCCTTAGTGCTTCACCTGACCTTGTCTTCTATGTGGTACATAGTCATTTATGCCTTGCTATCAAGTCTTATTAAGCCACTGAAAAATTTACCATTGAACTTTGTTAACTCACTGGTTTATATCAATGAAGGATACTGTTCCTTCTCTCTTACAATTGTAAGTGTATGCAAAGTACATCCCTTCATCCATGTCAATTGTAAAATAAGCATAAAGTCCTCAAATTAATATTCAGGACTTAATCAGGCAAGAGACTGAAAGAGTACCTCTATGTCTGTCAGTCCTACTCAGAAAAGCGCAGCTCAGTATTTTTGATACTTGACTTGGCCAGAGCTCAGGCCCATCCTTGATGTTCTTCACTATGTCAGGCAACCAGTCACCTCCTGTTGTGGGGTAGTAGGAAGGAAAACGTCAAAACTTGCCAGCATGCATAAGATTCCGAAGTAATTTGCTCCTTCCCATGTGTTTTTTATGAATGCAGGGCTAGTCACTTAAACAAAACTTTATATAGAGACTTTTTTCACTGTTTATTTTAAAGGAAGAAATTGCAGATTGTTTCAAATGCAACTGAAGGCAAAGAAGTTCTCTGGGGTAGAAGACACAATGCTTCAAAGACTAAAGGTGAAGGATGAGAGATTTTGGTGGACGTTCACAGAAAAAAAATTCAGCACAGAACTCAGTTTTTCAATTTTATATGCACAACACATAGTCTTGATCAAAACGCAGTTATTGGCAAGTCTCCTTCAGAAAGTTTCAACATCCACGTGATAAGTTCTCTTTTTAATCTCAAGATGTAAAAGGAAAAGCTGGTTTGCTCTCTAATGAAGGCAGGAGATGTTGGATTAAACAATTAATTTACTGCTTAAGCCTCCCTGACATTTCTTCACTGTGCATCTTGATAACACTCTCTGTGAACTTAGCATCACCATCACAAATTTCCCTGGGAGACCACCATTTTCTGGATGGGAAGCAAGAAGTGAATATCAACAACACCTGAATTAAAACTCAAATTTCCACTTGACACAACAAGTCCTAGCATCACCTCAGTTAGAAGCCAATCTGGTCAGCAGTGCC
The DNA here is from genome assembly GCA_018697195.1 of Certhia americana. Classification (NCBI taxonomy): domain Eukaryota; kingdom Metazoa; phylum Chordata; class Aves; order Passeriformes; family Certhiidae; genus Certhia; species Certhia americana. Next base: position 74,534,113 of record CM031858.1, read on the forward strand.
TCAACATTTCAGAAAAAAGCACTCAGTGATTATGCTGCTGAGTCTTTGCTTGTTAATTTTTGGGGTTTAACACTTTTTCCTTTAATTCATGAAGCAAATTTGTAATTTATAGTGTAAAATGCTTTCCTACCCTCTTTTTCTTAGTCCTTGCCTATATATTACAAACAAAAGACGTGGCAAAAAGTACGAAAGACTGGTTAAAAAAGAAGTTTGTTAAAGATACTCTATGACTTTTTCTGTGAGCACTCCCTTCTCTTCCAACTGGTGCCCTAAATTTGACTTGTTATTAAATAAGTATTTTATAATTTTTTTAAATATTCTGTAAAATGAAAAAAAAAAATTAAAAGCTCATTATTTCACTTTACAAATTACAAGCATCAGAATACTTGGTTCCATTCCTAATAGAAAAATTGCAAAGGTATGAAATTGGAATTATATCTTCAATCCGGCCAATCCTTTTGACACAGAAATAAATGGCAATTATTTAGGCTGAGTAAGGCAAATAACTTGTTCTTTTTTCATCAGTGTTCAGCAACAGAACTTTCATTCCAATTTTTATCAAAATCAAGGTCTATTAAACAGACACATAGATATAAGACCTAAATTTAAAAGCAAATGTGTTATAGTCTAATATCTATTATCTTTTAGCAAAAAACCATGTTCATGTGTGAAAGCAACTGTACAGTTTACCTGACCTAAAATAAACAAGGCTTTCAGAAATGCAGGATAATTAAGCAGCACAAAAGAAAAAAAAAAAAAAAAAAAAAAAAAAAAAAAAAAAAAAAAAAAATCCCCATTTTTCAAAGAAATTTCAATATAGGAGAAAAAAATGTGGGAAAAATAAGTGGAAGGTTTGCAGAAAAGAAAATAAAGCAGCAATTAGAAAGGTAGTAGATGGTATGTAACAATAATGAAATGAAGAAACCAGCGAGAGAAGACTGGGGAAAATAGGACCACTGGAATGAAAGAAAAAAAAAAAAAAAAAAAAAAAAACCAAAAAAAAAAAAAAGAAAGAGAATGTAAGTGCAAAATATTAATAATGATCAGAAATTTACATATCGACTACTTAGTTATTAATTTCCAGATGCCTAGGTCTTTATATTTTTTCACCAAGGTCTGGAAGCATGTAAAAGAATAAACATTTTTGATTCAATGACCTAAGGGAAGAGGAAGAAGTATTTCCTTGTTCATTTTTAAATCCCAGGAATCCAAGAAGCCATCTTACTTGAATTGGTTTTCTAATGAAAAGGAGTGTTTTCTTGAATGAATGGCTTATGTTTGTCCTGAAACTACACTGATGAGCATGATACTCAGTATGGCTATTCAGCTAAGCACTGAATGCTTCTGAAAGCCAAAAAACTCATCATTTTTGACTTTCATAAATTGCAAAAACATTCTTTGATTCTAATTTACCTCGTTTGGCTTCCTATTTACCTTTCCTTTTCACTTTGCAAATTGTTTGGAAAGTCTTACTTTTATCCTTCAAGTTGTATTTTTCTCTCTGGCATATATTAAATCATTCTGAAAGCCTACATACCATCTGAACAAAAGTAACATGAAAAAAGTTGAGTATTTTCCATTTTACACTTAGTTTTTTATATTTTACCTTTCTTAATGAGTTTTTTTCAGCCATTTTAAAATGTGCAACATCTGGATTATTATAACCAACCACATAAAAAATATTCCTAAGGGTGTTGTCTGTTATATTTTTTTTCCAAGCATGTGTAGATGTTAAGCAAATGTACATGGAAAAAGTCATACACCAGAAAGCTGAAAAAACCCCTATTTTAATCAAAATAACTAATTCCTAAAAAAAGAAAAGAAAAATTACATCTCTAAAAATCTGTAAATATTGTTAAAACCTCACTACTCAGATTTCAGTGGCAAAACTCCTTAAGTCACTGTGAACCTAAATTAACCTGACAACTAAAACTTAATTGTTTTAAACAGAAAACTGTAAATGGCTGTGAAATGTTGCTGTAATACTGTAAGTAGCAGAACACTTTTCAATAAGGTTTCTTTTCCATAATTTTATAACCTAAATAAAATTTGAATTCCTTAGACACAGCTGTGCTAGCTGTAAGTCATCCTTCTCAAAAAATGTAATACTGTCAGTTGACTAAAGGGATGAAATAATGTGTTAATTTGGAACATATTTTAAAGAACAGTTTGCTCTAAATACATACTGTGAATCTTTTCCTTTACTATAATAGGGAAGTAAAATGATTTTCAGCATCAGGAGAAAAGCAGCTTATGATGAGAGAAGAGCTGGAAAGTAAAGGGTTAGAATTTGAAAGAAACTGAAGACATGCAGATGAAATAAATATACCACATTATTTATTTCTATATTATTTCTGCAGCTGTGTCTGACCAAGGAAATTTTTCCTCATCCTTATTATAGATAGAGATAAACCATTTAGGCAACTGCAGTTTAGAATGTTTTTTTCTACACCTACTATGTGTCTGAGCTAACCATAGATGGTCTGTTAAGAGACTTTTCGATCCTAAGGCAATTTGCCAGCACTTGTATTTGGTTACCTATATTTGTCTAAGGAGAGTTCTGTTACTAAAAGATAACAATTCTGTAATGACCAGTAAGGTTGAAGACAGAACATGTGCCCAGGTAGAAGTTTGTTTAGTTTTCTTTAGTAACAGACGTATGACATTTGGCAATGCTTAATATAATTAGCACAACACCATGAAATTTATTACCTCTTTCACTCATATGGTCTCCATACGTGTTTGTCTTTAGAGGGGGATTTTTTTTTTCCCCTTCAGTATCTTCTGAATACAGCTCAGGAATTCTGAATTTGCTTGTGTACCACTGTTATTAATCTTCCTTCATAGCAGGCATATGCATCAGTCTCCTTCAGCTATCAAATGGCAGAGACTGTTTTATAATTTTTCTAGCTGTATGATTAAGTATAAACTGATGTGTTTCAGTAATAAATTCATACAACACCAAAGGCGAAAGCTTGCTCTTTCAGTTCTTAGTTTACATCTTAATAAACATAAGTAACATGTATATTGCTTTTATGTTTTACTCAGGTGTAGTCTTACTGGAAAAAAGGGATGGGGTTTGCACTTCAGTGTCTTAAAGAACAAATATTTATTCTTTAAATCAAAGGTTTCAAAGTCCTGAGAAAATTATAGTTAACATTTGGTACATTATACCTTATTACATAAATTATTATACTACAGTAAGAATGCATGTTCCTTAAAGTATGAAATTATGTATTATTAGACCGTTTTAAAATGTCTTATCAATACTATTAAAAACAATTTTGGATATATGATGAAATCCTCAAAAAAAAGAATGAATGACAAAGCAATGGCTGATAAAAAACTCTAAAATGTATAGATACGCTACACTGGCATGGACAAAAATATTCAGTAACCAACTATTAGATTGCCTCTGTCTCTAAGCAATCTCATGAAAAAAAATTGATAAAACAGTTTCCTAAAACATATCTTCTCTTTTAAGTGGGCACTTAAAGTCCACATTCGGAAAACTTTTCAAAATCCACACTTGATGAGTTATTACACTGAGATACTTAAATCCCATATTGTACTTAATATAGACAATCGTCCTTTATTCCACCCAAATAGGTAAATAAATTTGCGTTCTTCCAATGAATTGCACTGGTTTGAGCGGAATTACTAGTTTAATTTGAAAATTTAAAGTCCATCAAAGGAAAAAAAACACACCATTTATTCAGCTGAATATTTATTGCTATTTAAATATAATTTTGTGATTTGTTGTAATGTTCTTTGCAAATGAATGTGGTAGGAAACTTTTAGTCTGTAACACAAGTCAGGATGAAGATGATACTCACTAAAGCATTGCTGTATAGTTAAAGTGATAAATTCACTATAATGTATTAAAGATCCAGGGGTTTTTGTTTTGATTCAATGAACATCCAGTTCCTATTTTGCACTAAAATTGATGATGTAAAATGAAAAGGAGAAAAAAACGTCCTTTGACCAAAATTAAGACTGGGCAAAAGCCTGGCGTTTGTATCCAAATGTACAGAACACATCATAGTTATGTCTTCTCATTTTTGTGAGAATATATAATGGCAGGTAATTTTGATGACACATAAGCAGACAACAGGACATTGTACTACCCTAACCAGAAGAGATGGGAAGATCAAAGACAGAAGATTATTGATGAATTTCACAAAATTTTCTGATGACTGATTTTCTATACAAAAAAAATATGATGGTACAAGCACTGATTTTCAGGTCATCCAATCAAAGTTTGAAAAGTTCAGTGATCTGTTTATAATCATTCAGGCTTTCACCTTGGAAACATCTGAAAAAAAATCAGCTTATCTGGTAACAGTTTTTATTTCCAAGAAATTTTTATCAGCAAATAGGATGGTGTGTGGTACTTAGAACAAGAAATTTGACTAATGAAGAGAGGTAAACCCATAATGAAAAGAATAGACAGGAAGATTCAGATATGGATGCACTGATTTTTATATCAGTGCAATTGTGTTTTTTTTTTTTTAAAAAGCACATATCAACAAAATTCAGGAAGACTAAACAAGTGCAAGGGAATTAATGAAAAGTAAATGAATGTATTAGAAAATAGTTCATAAAATGTTGGACAGGAGAATCTACAATAAAATAATTCTCTGATTCAGATTTTAGACAAAAAAGAAATTAGAAAAAAAAAAAAAAGGTTGATAAAAAGATACATTTGACTAACAGATTTCCAATAAGGTATTTTATAAAGATATGTTCTACATATAATAAAAAGGAATAAATATTGCATATATCAAACTAAGTATTTTTAAATTATGAACTAAATTGCTCACTGAATCTTCATGAGACTTTTGTATCTCAGGGATTTAATGCAGAGAGTTTATATCCATCAAGAATAAATATGTTGGCAAAATTTCTGAAAAGAATGACAGAAGAACAAATTGCTGTGGGAGAGAGATCTCAGGGAGAGATCTCCTTGTCTGTTCAGTAATGTGGGCTGTTTTGAATGAATATCTTAATACAGCCAAATGCCACATTATAAGCATTGGAATAGCTTGTGTACAAAATGTAACTTTGCAAACTAAGGATTATATTTTGCAGCACTGCAACAGAGAAGTCATGAACACCTGTTCCACAGCAGATTTCAAAATAATTCTCTAACTAAAGATGATGAAGAGGATATAGTTAAAAAATAATGAAGAAAAAATAATCTTTTAAAAATACCAATACTGGACAAGTAAACAACATTCTGCCTCTGTGATTTTAAAAACTGATGTTGAAAAGTTGGACAGATTTCAGAAAAGTTCAAGATGCTGTTCCATCACCCAGGAGCATGGCATAATAAGACTACATGTATAATTCAGTGGTCATTCACTTGTAGTTTATAAACATATACATTACAGGCATTAGCATGTTTCTCATTATAATTTCAAATGAAGTGCACTGATGAAAAATAAGGAGGGTCTACAGAGGTGCATCCATATTCTTCTACTTATCCACATTTATAATACTAAACAGAACACATTTTAAAAATTCTACTCTAAATCTTGCTTCTCTTTTATGCGAATAATCACTGTTTGACTTCCTAAAACTTTAGTTAATGATTCCTTTTTTATTCAGGGAGGAGGCATTTTTAAATACGTCCAATGATTTGCATTCAAGTGAAGCTTTGATTATGGAAACACATTTGTGTTGCAACTAAAAATAACTTTGAAATCTAAAAAAACAACTAGAATATAAATTAAAAAGAAAAAAAGCTAATATCCAAACTAAAGAAGATTAAAAATTCAGTGAAATGGTAGAGCATCAGAATTAATTCAGCTGAGTATCCAGATTTCCACTGGAATTCTGCAAAAAAAAAAAAAAAAAAAAAAAAAAAAAAATTAGACAAAGAAGTAACATCTGTTTAGACAAGAATTCAATAGTGTAATTACTCCTACCTAGGAAAAGAAAGAATAAATAGAAAAAGAACAGAAGAAACCCATGCAAAAGAGAGGGAAGGAGAAAGGTAGAATTACAGAGTTGCTGAGGAAGATTTAAATAGTAATTGCAAGTAATTTGGCCTTTAATATGAATATATATATACATACTGTAGTTATCATTGTGGTCCATTATTTTGATGATACCATTCTCTTGATGCTTTCTTTTGGATTCTAAATTTGTCTTTTTTGTATTATTCTGCTTTCCCTCCACTAGTCCTTTCCTTGTGGAATATTTCATTGATAGTGATCTTCTATCTTCCCTTAATGAGGACTGATAGTTCCCCACTGACAAATTTGCCAGATGGTCACAATCTGTAAATTCCATCTGAGGTTTGTGTTCATGGTTCAGACGTACTATTCTCACAAGGTCCCATCCGCGCTGATGTTTTTCTGTTTCTCTCTGGTTACAAGAGGGATGTTCAGAGCTGACCTACAGCAATGTGCTTCTAGGGTTCCAGTTTACCTTTCTTATATTCTCTCCTTAGAAAAAAAGCATATTGTAAAAGGTATATCTCCTTTTTAACATAACTCAATTACAGAATCACAGAAGAGTTGTGTTGGGAAAAAAGCTCTGGAAATTGTCAGGTTCTGCCCCCCTTACCACAGATTAAAGGATGGTCAGCTGGGGCTGCATACAGCTGGGTTTGAGTATCTTCAAAAACAGAGATTGGAGCATCAATCTAGTCAACCTGTTTCAGCGTTTGACCATTCTTTTGTTTTGTTTTGTTTTGTTTTGTTTTGTTTTGTTTTTTGTTTGGTTGGTTTTTTTGTTTTTCAATATTTAACTAGGATGTCCTGTCTTCATTTTGTGCCCATCATTTATTTTCTTGTCACTGAGAAATCACTGAGAAAAGACAGGGTCTGTGTTCTTCGCTAAGTTCCAGAAGGTATTTATGCACTCTGGTAAGATCTATATGAGCTTTCTCTTCTCCAGGCTAAGTGATTTTAGATCTCTCAGACTCACATATGAGGAAGATGGTCTAGTCCCTTAAACATCTTTGTGGCCTTGTCCTAGGCTTGCTTCAATAGCTCCATGTATGATTGTATGATTCTATGACTCTCCTGAGGTTCTAAAGAGCCCAAAGATGGGCAAAGCGCTCCAGTGTGCTGAACAGAGCAGGAAGGATCTCCTCTCCTTATCTAAATTGTGATTGTCCTTCTAACACAATCCAGGACGCTGTTGGCCTTCTTTGCCACAAGATCACATCACTGGCTCATGGTCAGCATGTTGACTACTAGTACCCTAATGTCCTTCTTGAAAAAAATGGCTTTCCAGTGGCTTTCTAGTCAGTCAGCCTGCAGTATGTATTGGTGTGTGGGGTTATTTGTCCCTGGCGCAGGACTTGGCATTTCCCTTCGCTGAACTTCATGAGATTCCAGTTAGTCCATTTCTTTGGTGTGTTAACATTCCTCTGAGTGTCTTTGGGCTTAAAAAAGGAGACTAAATTCTTCAATACTTCAATATTTTGTCTTAACCACTTACATACTTTTTGAAAAATGCTATCAATCTGAGAATAAATTTACTGTAAATTCTAAATTCTCTGTAGTTCCTCTCCTTTTTAAAAAATGAACTCTAGCAAGGTGCCTTTGAGGTGCATCATAAGCTGAACACTGATTGATTTTATTCTAAAATTAATTAGTGAACAAAGTTTCAAAGAAAAAACATCACCTTCTAGGCCATGAAAATCTCAGACAGCTGTTTGATTGTATGGTAGGATGAACAATCTTCTTTTACAATGGTCTGGTCAGAAACCTGCAAAGATATTTTTATCTTTTCTATACTCCCTCCAGAGGAAACACTTACACAATAGATGTAATTCAATCATTCTTGTAAATGGCATTGAGAAAAGTCAGCAGATCTGTCAGGACCTCATCAACTTAACTTAGAGATGATAATAATGTTAAAATAATGTTATGTTTTATTACTCTAGTCACCACAGTAGTCATTACATTGTGATGAGAGGAGCTGCTGCTCACAGAAAATAACCACATAGGGATGGGAGAATATGAAATGAGAAACAAATAATTTTAATTCTGTTTTCTTCTATACAATTTGTGGAGCAAAATAAAATGGGAGAGAAGAACAGACAGCAGTGGTCAGAAAGGGAGAAATACTAATCAGAAAAAAGAGTGGGCTGCCATTAAACATCATTTGCCAACCATTTTCACATAGTAGAATGTAAAATATCCAGTATTTTATATTTAATATCCAGCCATTTTACAGTATTGATATCAGTAGGTGACTGATACCTTTGATAATGTTTGTCACATAATCATTGCCTTTTTAATGCTTTTTACTTTATTATGGGTCAGCAGTTACCTCTGCAATGATACAAACAACCTGTAAAAGTATTTACTTTCTTCTAATCGTTTTCTCAGTAGAGCCTTCAGAAAATGTGCTGAACATTTCAGGAAATACAAGCCTTCTGTTTATTCAGAAAATGACTGATAGAGTGAAAAACTGTTTCTACAAAATGGGAAAATTTTTCCTTCAAATTTTTCTTGCTTGAAGAAAGCAGCCTGAAAGAGAAGGTATAAATGTATTCCTCACTTCACAGTAGAGACTCAACTCAACAAATAAAACAAAATGTATCCTAATATCTTCAGGGTTATTTCTGTTTGAAGGTGCTGTTCTGTAAAAAAAGTTAAAATTTAGGTAATCTCTCTTATAACCATAAGTTTCTTTTTATAAATACTTAAATACTATTATGGTATGGTCAATAGAAAAAGAATATATAGTGGTGTATTAATATATTTAAAGAACCCTTGAAAACATAATCTAGTGACAGATAAAAGCAAGAAGAAAAAACATTATTTAAAATTGTATGCAACTTTTAAAATTCAAAAAGAAATAAATCCAAGAATATTAAAAAAAAAAAAATAAACTTCAACCAAATCGGCTAATGAATCAGTTATGAATAAAGAATTTACAGGTTCTTAAAAGAGTAAAAATATATTTTTCTGAAAAAATACAGGACAGTTTCTCCACAAATAGTACTTGACAAAGCCTACTACTTCTGAAACATGGAAGTCATTGTGTAGTGAATACTCTTGACCTGATGTTCATATTTACACTGAAAATTTTAGCCATTTCTGCTGTTATAAGGACTCCAATAAATATGACTGACAACAACGTACAGCGGGGCAAGTCTATAATATATGGATTTCACTGAGTGAACAATTGGCTGCCAGGTTGGGTCCTAAGGGTTCAGTAGGGTTGCAGTGGACAGATGAGGTAATCCTGGCTTTACATCCAAAACAGGGCTCAAAGAGCCTGGAGAGCAGCCCTGTGGAAAGAGATCTGAGCATCTGGGTTGATGGCTGAAAGTGTTAAAATAAGCACTTAAATATTGAAAATTTGTAAAATACAGTCCAATCTTTATTATCATATTTGGATATGATTTTTAAATGTTGAAGCTTCCACTGATTACCTATGACTCCTCCTAAGCAGATAATTTATGTTAGGATGAGTAAAATATGAAATACTTTAGGCAAAATAAGTGATGGAAATAGAAGTTTGAAGTGCACCTGAATACTGTTGTTTGAGCTCATAAGCCAAACACTGTGAGATTAAAACCTTTTCCTTAATTGTATCATGTTTTCAATCATGTTAGCAGAAATTGGAAAAAAAGAAAAAATTCCTATGTCCTCAAGCAAATTATTTTTCACCTGTAAGGAATTCACATGGAAGGAATAATTAGTAATGTATCTTGACCCCTTTGTCATAACATCTTTCCTTCCTCTCTCAAAGATGTTAGCCAATAAAATTTTCCTCTTTCTTAAAATTAGTCTTTTTCATTTTTAAAAGCTTCATGAAAAAGTCAAATTAATTATGGTCAAAAGCAAATTTGATGTGTCATTCTTCATTTTTATAATGAAAAAATATAAATGTCATGCTACCTCCTATTTTAAGCTTGTGTTTATTTCTAGGCAAATACATAGATTACTGAACATTCCTGTACTTGAATTTTTTACACTTTAGAAGAAATATTTAGGAAATGGGTTTTGTTGTTTGGTATGGTGCCTGTTTTGTTTGGTTTTGTTTTCTTTTTTTATCTTCCTCAATATGCAGCTGTTTAAAAATATTTTTCTTCTCCATTTAATGAGAATAAAATTCAGACTTCAAATTTGCAGGGAAAAAATGAGAATCTTCTCTCTCTTTCTCATGTCTATAAAACTGACCGGGTGATTAAGGAATGTGTGAAGGAAGAAAAACCTTAGACATCCTACTGCAAGGAACATATGCAAATCATTGGGTCATTTGGGTTTTTCGTTAGCAAGTTTGCAGATGATACAAAACTGGGAGCATGTGTCAATCTGTTGGAAGGTAGGAGGGCTCTGCAGAGAGACCTGAAACAGTTGGATGGATGGGCAGAGTCCAATAGGATGAAGTTTATAAATCCAAGTGCTGGGTCCTGCATTTTGGCCACAACAACCCCCTGCAGTGTTACAGGCTGGGGTCAGTGTGGCTGGACAGTGCCCAGGCAGAAAGGGACCTGGGGGTGCTGGTGACAGCCAGCTGAACATGAGCCAGCTCTGTGCCCTGGTGGGCAAGAAGGCCAATGGCATCCTGGCCTGGATCAAGAATGGTGTGGCCAGCAGGAGCAGGGAGGTCATTCTTCCCCTGGACTGGGCACTGGTGAGGCCACACCTTGAGTGCTGTGTCCAGATCTGTTCCCCTCAGTTTGGGAAGGACATTGAGATGCTGGAGCCCATCCAGAGGAGGCAGCGAGGCTGGTGAGGGGCTGGGAACACAAACCCTGTGAGGAATGGCTGAGGGAGCTGGGGGTGTTTAACCTGGAGAACAGGAGATTCAGGGGTGACCTTATCACTCTCTACAGCTTCCTGAGAGGTGGCTGCAGTCAGAAGGGGGTTGGTCTCTTTCTCCAGGCAGCAACTGACAGAACCAGAGGACACAGTGTCAAGCTGCATTCAGGGAAAATTAGGTTGGATATTAGGAAAAAGTTCTTCATGGACAGAGTGATAAAGCACTGGAATGCTTTGCCTGGCGAGGTGGTGGACTCACCATCCCTGGATGCGTTTAAAAAAAGACTGGATGTGGCACTGGGTGCCATAGTTTAGTTGAGGTGTTAGAGCATGGGTTGGACCCAATGATCTTGGAGGGCTCTTCCAACCAAGTGATTCTGTAATTCTGTGATTCTGTGATTTGTCTACATAGAAATAGACCAAGAAATTGTTGCAATTCAAATTAATTGAAGCAGGAACTTCAGCCTTTTGCTCATAGTTCATATAAACTCTTCAAAGTCATTAATTAATCTATTCCTTAATTTTCCAGGTTGAAGATGTAATATAAACTGTCAGTTTATTTAAAACAATCGATAACAGTTTTCTTTGGTTATGATTTTATTGTTTGAGTTATTGGAATCCAAGTGATCTTTCATTAAATTGAGTGTTGTACAATTTTTTTATATTCATGACATAGGTCACACAAATAAGTAGAAAGAGGAATTTTTTCCAAGTGACAGTATCTAATATTTTTAACCTATAATTACCAAGCTTTATTTCTTGAGATGAAATTTAAAAGAACAAAAACAATTAATAAAATCAGGGAATTACATACTAAGTAATTTCAGAAGGCTAAAATAAATTCATCTCTTTCAAAGCTATATTTGGAAATACATTAAGTCACAATAATGAATTTGATTCATATCCCTTTGACCTCAGTTTTAGATTTTGACTTCAAATGGCTTTAAAAGACACGTATAACTACTACTACACTCACACTGTCATCTCCTGATGCTTCCATAAGTAATTATCAAATTAAATGCATTGACTAGGCACTCAAAAGCTCCTTAGTTATGAACACAGCTATGTTCTAATTAACTGAATAAAACTTTGGAAATCAAACAGGAGAGGAGAGAAAATTCATATTTATATATTTTTCTTACCTACTGATAATTCAAGACTGATGAAATTCCCCATCTGGAAAAGTTTCAGAGCAGGTCAAAAAGGATGATTAGTTATGGAGCTGTTTTCATACAGAAGACAACTAAACTAATACCCTTTAGCATAGGATGAGGTGATTAAAAGATATAACAGAGATCTGCAAAATCATGAATGACAAAGGGATTAATAGAGGATCACTTTTCCACTGTTTCTTCCAGGACAAGAAATCAGATATCCACGGGCTTCACCTTAAGTAGCAGGTTTAATTAAGCCAAAAAGAAACCTTTTCATTAAATAAAAAGACACAGATCATCATGCCACATAACAGTTTAAAAATGGCGATATCCTAGGAGAATTTAATTATCTTGTTACATAGTTCATCTGTAGACTACCACTCTCTGAGAGGTCATAATGAAGTTTTGTTTGACCCTCTATTACCAACGCTACCCTCTTAGACCGTATACACATATCTCTTTGTTTTTACCACAAATCTTTTCCTTTAGACACCATGTACATACATGCATATAATTATACATGCATACTTCTCTTAGTTATGTCTAAAAGCTGATAATAAAGCTGTATCTTAAGAGATTAGTGCCTGGCTTCAAAGCTGATTCCATAAGGAGAAACAGTGAACCTGTAAGAGCAGAAAAACTAGTAGAAATCAACCTTATTATAAATTTGTAGATGATAGATCTCCACGTCTCAGAAGGTCATCACAGAATTTATTTTTAAATGTTTTTTTAATAAATAGTGGAGTTTAGGACATAATTCATTTTGTGTCTGCTTTGAGTTGAAATAATGCAGATATTTCCTAAAATGCTTCCTTCTTTTGTTTTGTTGGTTTGTTTTGTTCTGTTTTTTCCCACATTTCTTAACAGTATTAATTTGGCACACTCAACTCCTTTAGAGAATCAAGGAAATCACTACTTTGGGCAACCTGCAATTCTTAAGCAAGAGAAAGCATGAAAGGCAATGATTGAAAAGATAAGCCCTGTTGTACTGTTGTACTGTACTCCCACTGGGGAGGGGCAACCTTAGTCAGGTTTCCCTGGGTTGCATAATGCAAAAGCAGGAAAAAGTTACAGAAAACAGAGAAGGTGGACAAATCACTTCTTTGGTACAGTATACTCTCTATATTTTGACAGTGGCTAATTAGATCAGTTTTTGTCTTAGTCTTGAGAAAAATTGCTATTGCAATAAGCAAGAGACATTTCTTATCCAACAACACCTTCTGGGCAGAAAACCTAAAGTGTTTTTTTTTTTTAATTCAAATGTCTATACTGTCATGATTTCTATTTTCATGCAATGAAAGCCCCTCATTTATAGACTAATGCTATGTAGGGGCTAAGATAAAATACAATGAAAGCATCCATAAGGTACTTTCTTTTTCAAGTCAGGTTAGTGTTAATTAGAAATTTTTAACTTTTTTTCAAATGATAACCCAGGTATATATAGGTACATAGTATATGCAAATAAGTAAAAATTACTAATTTGTTACCATTTGTGTTGTAGGAAAAAAATCTGACGATTGTTTTGAATATCAAAAATAATAATGTTAAATATTTGTTTTTCTCTCCTCTCTTGAGTTTGCAACATAATTCAAATAGAATGGATTTATATACTAAATTTATTGGACTAAGAACTTTGAAAATAACTAGTATATTTGAATGCAACACTCAGAGAGACTCCTTTTGCACCAGTTACAATCTTCTAACAGATTTTGCTCAAATACAGTGAAGACCTTTCCTTGTACTCATACATGTTTCATAGTTACATCTGCAGTCATTATTTAACCTATCAAAACATGATTCTCTGACATTTTTCTTAATAAAAATTGAATAAAGGGAGAAATAAAAAATTTGCTCCTGTGGTAAACCCCTCTCTTGTTACATATATATTGATGCATTACAACTGAAAAACCCACTTGATTGCATTGCTGTCTTTTAAAGGCTCACTTTCCACTCTCACTGCCCATTCTGACACAGAAATCAATGATGTAAACTCAGATAACTACAATCAGAAGATATTGCATCTTCTGTCATTTCCAGTTTATTGAAGAAATTTCTTAGAAATATCAAGTGAAAATTTATTAGAATGTTAGTTACTGTGTGTTTTCCGTTTAATTGTTGTATCAGTTCATTGTACAGAGAAGTTTCATTCTGTGCGAATTCTTTAGGTGAACTGAGGCAAACAATATTTTTAGTGATGTACGGAGTAAAATAATGAAGGGCCTTCAGACACACAAAAAAAAATATGGGAGAACATACATCATAGAAATTATTTCTGACATTAAAAAGCACAGCTTTTTTTCAGCTTCCATTGCAGCTGGTTTTGATGAAATATATAAATAACTTTTTTATCATTTCTTAGGAATCCTGTATTTGCCACCCTCCAGTTAAGACTTACGTAGTTTTCTAAATGATGATTTAGCAAAAACTAATTAAGGAAAGCCATAGTAAATATATTATGCAAATAAAGATATACTTATTGCTGCTGTTATGGTTTTGTCCACTGCTTACTCCACCGAACCAAATCAACCAAAAAAAATAGTATTCTTTTTCCCCCATCATTCCCAGTAGACAGGGAATTGAAGCACCCTGAACTGTTTTGCATCCTGCAGTACATTGCACCCTAGATAGAAGCATGACCAGGATTCACAATCTCAAAAAATGTTCTCTCAAAAATCAGCTGATGGGGTTGCAGTGTGTTCACAATTCATACCAAATTCAGTCCCACAGCTCAGGAAATGTCCCATTTTGTTTCAGAAGGAGCTGAATTTCTAAAGCTCAGCATTGAATTTGGTTCTTTCAGGTTTCCATTACAATAATGTGCAACTTGACAAGGAACCTTATTGGATGAGCATGGCTCAATAGCTGTCACTTACCATTTTCATTCCTTAAAACTTTCCATGTAAGCAGTGGTGCCCAGCACTCTTCACTGTTTTTCCTTCCTTTCTGCTCTATTTTTCCAAAAGAGATGGAATCTAAAACAGCAGCCAACTTTCTAAAGCAATAAAGAAAATGAACTTATTTATCATTATTTTTAAACGTCAGACTTGTTATTTTTACCTTATTATCACAATATTTCCAAAATTAATAAATAGGTCTGTTATTCGTTAACTGCTTAAAGCTAATACTGCTTAGATTTTAAATAGATGTAGGCAATAGAAAATCCACAAAAGAATATAGATTAAAGATAAAAGAGTATACCTTACTACACTCTTCACTGAAAAAGAGCTAGTCCCTTCAGGAAGCAATGGATAACTCATATGAAAATGTGTGTATGTGCATCAGGTGTGACAAATGTGGTCATTCAAAAAAGCTATCTAAAGGAAGCAAACACTGGGGAAAACTGTCCCTGAGTAGAGGCAGAATACATTCATGGGAGAATTTTTAAAAAGCCTTAAAAGACAACTGCCATCTCCAGTGGGGGTGCAGTGCTTTAAAACAATGTAGGACCAAGGTCTGATTGTAAGCAGTATTTTTTACTCTTTATCTAAGTGGAACTATTTTTATCTAATTATGTAATCCCAGAAGCTTTGTGCTAAGGAGCAGGCAGCACAAGTGACAGCACTATTCCCAAGCACCATATGATGATACCAACTGACTTCAGTAAAAACTGAAGCAAAGGCAGTGGGCCATACCTTCTGCCTGTATTAGAGCTGCTGATTGTTCTGCATACAGATATCACTAAATTTCCTTTAGCATTAACAAACATCATTTGGGGAAAACAATTTCTCCAGATTTTTACTAGATATTAAAAGCTGTTTCTTTTTTCATTGTTGCTGTTTTGAGGTTTAGAGTTTGTTTGTTTGTAATGAGTGAGGAACACTCATTTCAAAAATGGTTGGTACACTATTTCTGGAAGTCTGTGGGCTCTAGCATAAACAGACCAAGGCTGAAAAGCTACAACTGACATATATACAGATTCCTAACATATGGTAATGACATATGCATAGTTTTAAGCTTCACAATATAAATGGGTAATACAACTATTTCATTATGCGGTTCATTATTCCTACTTTAACTGGATTTAATATATTATGGTAGCCACAAATAACAATGGAGCTTAGTATCAGAGTACTAACAAGGATCCATTCTATAATTCAGGCTTTTAAGCATGTTCTGACATATAGTCTCTGTCCTCCTGCTCCCCAGAAAAGATACTGAATCATTATCAAGAACATATTAATATTTAAAATACTAACAGACAATAGTAAGACAACTAAATAGGTGGTTTATTTGATATATCCACGGGATTAAATATATACAGACAAAGTCAAGTGATTTAAACTTTCTGGGAAGTTATTCAAGCCCTAGAACACATATCTGCTTAAAAGGACTACTGTGACAGAAAAAAGCATTCCAGCTGAACTTTATAGTTCTGTTGCCTTCTTCACACACCACACCAAAATGTAATTTTGATTGTAGAACTTATTTTTTAATTAAAGAGAAAGAAGAAGGAAGCATAAAGCAGCTGTACATAAGACAGGCGTGCATCTGTGAAGAGGACAAACCAGTCCTGACAACAGAGAACCTGTTTTGTAAGCAACATAAAATGAACAAAGCTGTAACAAGCTGTCAGACTACAGCTATGATGGCAAATATAAAATCTTATTTTATCCTATGATCAGAGACTGTGTCTTCCCTTGGGATTAGTGACTATTGCATGCACTAGATACTTGCCACTGGAAGGTATTTGAAAGATGCTTCCAGTTTCTTAAGCAGATAATTAGTGTCTATGAATAAAACAAAATCTAAAATTAATTTAAAACATTTTGACACTCAAATGCCTACTGTTTAGCTGTGGGAAATAGTGTTGATTTTTCTTTCTTAATAATGAGTGTCCTATATTAATATACAATCATTTTTGAAACTTCTCATCTCAGCCAGTAATTGATAACTAGATTTCTCCTTTATTTTATGCTTTATATGTTTTCCATTATTTCCTTTTTACCCACAATGGGCAGGTAAGATGTTACCTTTTGTTCTCCTGTTCCAATGTGTGTTTGATTTGTGGTTATATTCAAGACCAGTTTTGCTGTAAAAATTTCATTTGACATTTTTCTAATCTGTATACTGTTGTGTAAACTTGGTTTACTTTCACTTCCAGAAAAAAAAACACAGAAAGTTAAAGTCGTTCAATTACTTATGTGTCCACATAAAATAGAAGGTAATTTTTATGAATAGATTGATGATGTCATTCTCTGAATGGTTGTTAAGATAAACTATTTTTCATGTTTGGAGCTTTTCTTTTCAAATTGATTTTACACATTTCTCTTTTTACTTACATAGTGATAAGGAAAAGAATAACCAAGCACCTAAAATTGTTAAGCAACTGTGAGGCTATTTACATACTAGATGTTGTCTATCTGTTGTTTCTGTAAATGCCTTAAAACGTGTCACATGCTTATGTGACACCTTTCCCTGAAGGAGAATGAAACACATAGGATTCGTTAATGCTCCTGCTCCAGGAACAACAAAAGTCAGATGGCCTGCAAACAAGCAGAAAGCTTTGTTAGTAAATTACACAATTGAAATGGAAATTAGTGTGTTAGTCCCTGACCAACTATATAAGCACAGGGCAGTGGGTTTGGGATAAAGAGAAAGGGTGAAAGGGAAGAGAGAAATAAAAAGATTAATTAAAGAGGAGGAGAGAGAAAGAAAGAAAACAGAAAAAGAGGTCTTCAGCCCTGGTTCTAGTGTTGATCCAGCTGATAGAATGCTAATCCTGATTTCAGAGTTGATCTAATTGCCTCAAATCAGCCAATGGGATATCCAGGGTCCTGGAGGGCAGTGCCCAGTCTTGGTTTGGGTATCTTTGTATAGATAGGTTTTCCCCCCGCCTAAAGACAGGTTTCTCACTTTCTATGCAAATTATTTATCATGCATTATTTCACACTTTTCTGGAAATGGCTCAGAGGACTTTGGGAGTCTCTGGCTGTCTTGATCCCTCTCTCCAGTCCTTGCTCACTTCTTGGCCTCGTTGCTGTGCTTGCTCTCTACTGTGTTGTGACTAGCTCCAGGAACTGCAGCAAGTATGCCTGTCCCAGAAAAAGTGCTGCACTACCTCTGCATGAACCTTTTCTCAAGTCACGATTTGTTCTTTCTCACAACACATTGACACTGACAACTGTTGATTGCTACCAACAATTCTTGCCTGTTATTACCAGCAGTCCTTGCTTGGCTCCACAGCCATCCAGTTATTGGTGTTTGGCACATACACATTTTTCCCTTATCTTCTAGGCTTCTACAAGCTTATTGATTATGCTGACACCAAAAAGTAACAAATGCAATTTGATACTAATGCATAAAATTGTTTGCAGCACCTGTGATGAAAATCTAGAGACATTAAAAAGCAAAAACTGAAATTTCTCCTTTGGCATGGCAGCTTTAGGCACAAAGGTGACAGAAAGAAAATACTGAGGGCTGCAAAATAAAACTAAATCCATTCTTTCTGCAACAAAGTTTTATTTCACTGAAGCACAAATATTAATTGGAGTCCACTAGCAGTCAGTGATGAGTCTATTATTCTTCCTAGGAAACCTGCAATGAAGTCTCAATTCACCTGAAATAGAAGAATATTCTTTCACTTAAAAGATAGATTTCAAATTTAGCTAGATTCACCCTTTACAGCTGCAGCATTATGGAAATTTCTCCTGAGTTCTCTGCAAATAAGTCATATGAATAGCTAAATGACTGCCACTGCAATCCCTGAATCAAACCAGTTTTCCCACAACTTCGCCAAAGGGGTATTTCAGGTCATGCATGGTGTGCAGCAACCACTTTCACTTGCTTTCTTAGTCTGTAGTCATGACAGACAGAATTACTGTTTGCAGGTGTTACTCTAAGGCAGAAAAAAAGTAATAAGAGTTTTACTTGAAGCACCATTCCAATCCTCCTGCTTTGTGCTTTCAATTCCCATGTCCCCAGGGCAATGCAGCAGGTACTGTCAGTTTCCCTAAGCCCCCTTGCCAATTGCAGTGATATGAACAGAAATGGTGACACTGTGTGTTTCATTCAACTGCAAATTTAGAGTATGCATATTTTCTCTTACCAGCTCCAAAAAGTAACCCTTTAGAGTTATGAGTGTGAAATGAGAAATTAGAGGGGGCAGGGCAGGAAAATTAGAGCTCTCAAATTTATAAACATTGTCCCAAGTTGGATTAAAATTATTTCTCAAGCTGGTGCTCATATTTCACTGTTATTCAGATCTTCTTTGCCATCTATGAAGGGTTTGATCTTGTTCTTGAATAATTCACTTTGACATTTCCTTCCTCAAGTTTTTTTATTAGTTCACAAAGCATCTATTGGTATGTGATAGGGCTTTGTCAGTCAATAGACTTGTGGAATCAATCCACAGGTTTCTGGAAAGAAAAAGTATCCATCTCCGTTCTCGTGCATAAAAAAGTTAAGGTAAGTCAGTGATAGTCTTTATAAATCAGACAAGATGCACACAAACATATATTTAATTATTCAGTAAGAGAGTGATTGGAGAAAACTGGATGTCGTGCTAAGCCTGACAGCTGATAAAAATGGCTTATATACCTCTTCCTTTTGTTCATCAAGATATCATTTGATTTCAAAACACCAAGTTAGAAACAATACTTCTCTTGGCGAGGACAAACGTATGCATGCTCTACACAATGTCCGTACATATCTCATTCTCCCCTTCAAATCTGTTATGGAATACTGGGATTACCAGTTTACTCTAACCCATGATACTCTTACTCAGGACAGAATTTTAAAAATGCTGCTCCACTAAAGATAAACAGTGACAAACATAGTTTGTGACTTCAAGATGAAGATGTCAAGATTCATGTACCATGTTGTTGAGGGATTTAACAATTTCTTTAGGCAACCTGTGTTTTAACAGTATAAGTAGTCAGTCCAGGAACAATAAAGATACCATGGAAAAAATACTTTTACAGTTATTCCACAAAATGTACTAAAAGAATTTGGCTTTGGTTTAATTTTTTTCATTGTTCTTAGACATGTCATTATGAAAATCACTGAATCATGTGGTTGTAATATATAAATACATTCACAATGAGTAGTTTGACGTGTGCTACTTACATGCCAAGATATTTTTCAGAATTACGTTTTAAAATTCAGTTGATTTTTAACTTAAACCAAACAAGCTTAGAAATGCTTTAGAAATTTATTTCACAATTACAAGGCAGAAAATACAAGCAACAGTTGAATAGAGTTACGTAACTCTATGGTCGAAATCAAGCTTCACCAAAATACTTTACAATTCTCAAAGGCTAAGACCCTTGAGACTGATATTATTTTGCCCTTGTGTTCTCTCTAATATTCCTAAATTTTAGTGAAAAACTCAAGATACAGACATTCAAACTATAAACTTCTCTGGATGCATATCAGCACTCAAAACTGTAGAAAGTTATTTTGTTGTTATTCCCCTTTGAAGATGTGATATAATTTCATAGAAGGTGGAAGTTCTAGAACAGAACATTTGCTCTTTACAGTTTCATTTCACCCTGGTAAACAATTTGTACCATGTTGTAATATTAAATTAATACATAATTCCCCTGAGGTACACAGAATCAACTCGACACTTCTAAATGTTAGTAGCACTGTCTTTTGAGAATATCACAGAGCAGAAAAGCCTGATGGAGCATTCTAAATGTCAAGAACCATTGACATAAATTCACTTTTTGCTCAATATTTTGGGGAAAAATGGTGTTTTACTCTAACAGAATCTTAGTGAAGAGAGGTAGTGAATCCCCTGGTTATTCCAGATAATATTGTGTTGTTGAAACTCTCTGGATAGTTCAGTGTGTCTGTTTTCCCTGTACAAAAACCTTGTTTAAGTCCATTCTTCCTTAAGAATTTGGTTATGCTCTCACACCATCGTTTGTGTGAATGGTCTCACCTGAACCAAAATGTCAAATTTCATCTTGTAAAGAATTAACTTCCAATCTTCCAGTCTCCTGATGAACTTAAGTCCAAGTATTATTACCATGTGTTATAACTAAAGCTATTGAAAACTTCATGGCCCAGTATAAGATAAGCACACAAATGTAATTTTTCTTTTTTTATAATCACTGAAGTACTGACTTCAGTGGGGCTTAGTTACTGCACTGTAACTACTTCTTCACTCAGATAAGAAATTTTGTGGGCACACAGTCAGTGTCCCTCAGCAGTGACTGCATAATTTTTGTAAAAAATGTTTATGTTTTAGCAGCTTTTCTTATTTTTTCTTATATTTTTATCTTATTTATCTTATTTTTTCTTATATTCTCAGGTACATCAACAGTACCTGTAACTGGACATTCACCACTGCTGATATCAAAAGGGAATGACACTGTGATATCTGTAGCTAATCATTTTTGTGTAGTACACACTCTTGTTTAATGCAGAACATTCTTAACAGTCACCTTTTATTCATTTGCACAGAGCACATCCCTTCCAATTCATTTAAGTGCCAGTTACAGTATAGAAAAGAGGTATCATTGGTGCTACAAAGTTCTCTAGAGTGAGCTTTAAAAAATCCTCTTATTTGAAGCCATGGCAATATGTCAATGGCAAGCACTCTTGATGATAATACTCTTAATGTGTGTAGGAAGATCCTACAACCAATCCTAAGTAGACCATAAGTCACACAGAGTTACAGTATGAATAACACTGGAACCACCCAATGAGACATATTCTATATCATTTGGGATTCCTTTAATAAATAGTTAGGAAATGCCTCTAGTCCTCTTGTGTTGAAACACCAGATTGAAGAAGTCAGCCAACAGCCAAAAGAAAAAAAATTCCAAATCTCCATCATATCAGCTTTTAATGGGGAAAATGTATGAATCACTATACTGTGAAAAATAATTTCTAGTGCCTTCTCTTCATATGCTTCTCCTCTTTAAATCTTTTGTGTTTTGGTTTCCTGACTTTCCTTTAGTTGAATAATTAATTGTAATACATAACAAAGCAAAGACAAATCAAAAATAAGCTCCTGACAAAAGAGTAAAAAAAAGAAATATAAATATTTTTAAGTAAAAGCCTAGATAAACCTACTTAGCACACATTACAGAGGAACATCTATGTTACTTTCATTACAAAAAAAAAAAAAAAAAAAAGAAAATCTGAGCTATGGATTGCCCAGAGGCAAACAAAAGTCAAATAATTTAATAGATACTTAAGAGATACCTATTTTTTGTAGCTTTATATATTATAATGCTATAAAATAATTGAGTTACAGCACCAGGAGGTTTGCATGTCTTTTAAAAAACAATAGCATTTTAGTTTCACTAAATATATTATATTTAATTAATGACATACAACCTCTCTGGTGCTATAACCGATTTTTTTCAAAATTTAATATTGTTAGTTAAATCCCATTAGTGCAAAATAAGGCATTCTTATTAAGGAACCTTGTTAAGGTTAAGTGAGCCTGGTGATTTTTGTCTATTTCCCAACTATTTCTTCTTTAACACAAAGACAGCATATAAAGAGAGACATACCATAATAACATCTCTATATTCCAAATCTTGGATCAATATTGATTGATTGGGTTTTTTCCCTCCTTCTCATCCCCTGTCTGTTGCCACCTCCCCATTTACAATTCTAATCTTCCTCAATAGTTCAAGTAAGACACCTAAAGCAAGTATTCTGAGGAAAAACACATCAAAACAAAGAAACAAAAACCAAAACAAAACACACAACCCCCCCAAACCAACAAACAAACAAACAAACAAAACCCAAAAACCCCCAAACAAACAAACCAAAAAAACCCCAAAACCAACCAAACTAAAAAACCCCACCAAAACCAAAAAGACCCCTAAAAACCAAACAACCAACTAACCAAAAAAAACGAACCCAACTCACCCTAAGTTAAAGTTTATGCAGGTGTCATGTTAAATTTGGTTGAATTTTTACGGAACAGAATAGGAGAAAGTTTCACACAGGAAAAGGAATGTAGGAACACTAATCTCAGCTGATGATACAATGAGCAACTGGAGATAGAAATGAAAAGACAGTAAAGGTCTGTCTGTAGCCTCTACCTCAGCAGAAAATAAAAGTCTGTGTGCTTAGTGACAGAAGATCAATACTGGTTTCCACAGTTTAGCTTCACAGTAGTGTGGCTCAGCTATACACCAGCTAAGTTATAGGCATGATTGTGATTTTATCTCTGCATGTAAAACAGTAATTTGACAGTGGCGACTGTTTTTCCATACTTTCTTTTTTTATATGGTGACTTCCTTGCCGGGGAGTCCTGCAGACCAAAGATGAAGCATAATTATGTTTGAAAAACAATACAGTGCTGCTGTTCTTATGATCTCTTATGCAATCAAGTCAATTATTTTAGTCTTTGTGAGCATAATATTGACACTCCAATAAGGCTAAAAGTCCATACCAAGAAAAAAACATTCAGGCTTGTTATCACTCTGTGCAATGTGCTGGTAAAAAAAAGATTCCGCTGCAGTAAGCTGGTAACCCCCACCTTTAAAGCAGAAAGGGAACAGAAATGCATCAAGGCTTAAAGGGATGACTAAATTGCCTGGATTTTATTTCTTTAGAAATGTTACTGTAAAATTGTTTCATATTCAAATGGGGGACTTACACTTATGCATTTTTACAGATATTCTGAACCAGAATCAATTCAGAGTACATGTTTATCCCTTCACAAGGAGGAAGCCCTAATCAGATATTTTCTTAATGATTTCATTTTGATACTATATTACAATCATATATTTCACTTAAAAAAAATAAAATACAGCAGCAGGTTATGTGATCAGCAATTAACAGGACATTGAGCATAGTTTTACTCCCACAGAACTGCCCGGAGTGATTTTTTTAAAAATTAGTCCAACACTGAAAAAGATGAAAATTACATGCTGAAACTTGACTATAATTGCTGAAGCAAAATTATTTTTCCAGACTGAAATGGAAAAAGAAAATATTCTGATTAAGACCAAAATGAAAGTGACAAGCTATTAAGGTCCTCTTTGAAAGTACTTCTTCCACGGAGCTCATCACCATCACAGCAAAAAAATAGTGAGAGGTCATGGCCATAGGAGAATAACTGGGTCCATCAGTTTTCATGGAAGCAATACATCCTCACATTAATGGAAATTTTGTTTATTTTACAACATCACTTAACTTTTACTATATTGAGAACATCAGCAATCTTAGTAATATGCTGACTGAAATCCTTAAGCTATGTTGCCTGATTTTCTACAATACAATTTGTCTTATAAACTCCTCAAAAATAAAAACAATCTCATTCCTGAGGTTACCTGCTGATGAAAAGTCATGATTACTTTGATGGTGATGCTGCTGTGATATAGGGAGTAAAAAAAAAAAATAGCTCATCATCTTTCACTGTTCAAATTCACTCTTCAAAACATGAGAAATAAATATCTGAAGGATCAAAAAAGACTTGGTGTTTTAGGAGACAGATACGTACCTCATTATAGGAGGTCCATGAAGCACTTACACACAACCTAATCTCTCAGTATAAAATTTAATCAGTTTATAGAACACTGAGCACATTCTCTCACCTAGAGTGTGAGTCACAAATTGATAGGACAGGACATGTTTTCAAATATATAAGAAAAAATTATTTTATGTGCAAAATACAATGATAAGTTTCTGAATATTCCCACATTTTCAAACAAAACAGCATAATAAGTAAGCACATTACACAGTTGGGAAAAAGTTACTGTATGCATGTCTTATTGAGAGATAAAATTATCTCCTTAGGCTGTGATTTGGAAAGTAATTCTAAAGGTGGCAGTTTCCATCTTGGCAACAGTCAGAGCTAGTGGGGGTGCTTGAGGGTTGAAGGAACCTTTCTTAGATCTCAAATAGACCTGGGAGTTCTGAACCAACAGCTGACAGTAGCTTGTGTAGATGGGGTCTGAGGCATTCTGGGAGGGTGAAGAGGCACATCCAGAGGATAATACAGGGCAGGCCAAGCAATTTCTTAGAAAAAGCACTTGGATGGACACAGATCATTTGAAGGAAGCAAGGAAATTGTTTGTGCCCTTCCCTTATTCAGTACTCACAGTGCCTCCGCACATGTTGCCACAATTCAAATAATGCTTCTCCACCCTAAAGTTTTCATTGATGCACTCTGGTATGTATATTTACATTACATATCTGGTTTGTACAGAAGACAGCTGGAGTTCAGGTGAAGCAGCATGAAGCTGATACTCTGTTGTGGCTGCTTAGATTTCAGAAAGGAAAAAAAAAAAACAAAAAAAAACCAAACCCCAAATAAAACCATACCACGTGGTTTGTGAGTTTATTCCTATGACCACCAACCCATATAACCATGACAGACGGAGCAAGATGTCATTTCACCACCAGGAAGATTGCTCACTAATTTCAGGTCATATTCATCCCTCCTCCACAAAACAAATGTGTCTCAGCATTTACACAGCAGGTTTCTTGAAAAGGCAGCAACTGGAGGATGGGAGAGGAAGACAAGCAGTAGGAAAAGAATGAAATCCATATTTTGACTTTAACACTGATAACTACTACAGGAAAATATTTATAGAATACAATATTATTAAAAACATTTCTGTTAAAATGACTGCACTTTGATTCAGACTTCTAAGCCACATTGTTATATAAATTATAATATGCCATATCTTTATTTTTAAACAGAACCAATGTGACAATTTTCAAATGTCAGTCTTTATTTAGCTATCAACACATGAATTATATTTCACTTTATCTTTTCACTCCACACTATGTGACAGTAACTTAAGAGAACAAAGTAGCTCACTTTCTTCTTATTCAACTCTAGCCTTACAAAATTTAGTACAAAAATGAGCCAATAAAAACAACAAATAAAAGAAATTACTGCAGTAATGATTCGTAACTCTCACTGGTGATTAACACAAGAAAAATAGCAGTAATGCTCTGTACACAAATATACAGTGATTCATCTTCAAATTTCAGTTTTATCTGCCAGAGAAAAATTCTTCCAAGGTGAATTTGTTGTGGGAAGCATCTGTAGATCTGAATTCTGTGGCTTCTAGCAAAATATGATAGTCAGAAATTCATACAGAATAAAATCCAGCAACAAAACATCTGTGGATTTTCAAAATACTATTTCAAGTGTAATGATCAACTTCTGTAATTCCTCTATTATCATGAAATTACTCTGCAAAGTTCTATAGATAACAGGGACAGTAGGGATGTTCATGAGAAATATTGCAGCCTGAATAGATAGGAAGTGAAAATATTTTGTTATTCTCTATTTCACCCAAAGTCTGAAAAAGCAGGTTATCATATTTTGAAATGTCTGTGTGCAAGTCCTTACTTGACAGCTTTCAGTTCTGTGACCAAGAACATAAATTATGAAAAGGAGTAAAATAAAATGTCATACTGAGCTTGGAAATGTTTGGATAATGTTGATGTCTTGCCACCACACTATGGCTTGCCAATATACAATTAGAACTTTAAAAATAAAATTGTATGAAAGCATGTGTGCTGTATGCATTTTAATTTTCTATTTTTATGCCACAGAGACTGTTTTGTGGTCTCAGCTAAAGACTTAATTACAGCTTTTTCCAAAGAACTGCATAAAATGCAGCAGTATTTGAAAAGAGAAGGTAAGAAGGTCTTCAGAGACAGAAAGTGTCTGTCAGAAGGAGATAGGAGTAACAACATTTAAGAAATGAGTTTAACTCTCCCTTCTATATGAGGGCATGGAGCCCTGTATTTTGCTGAGTTTTGACAGGAGCCATAGAGCCAGGTGCCCTGTGCTGTAGCAAGTGTCTTCTTAAATGACTGACATTGTCAACATTTTATGATATTCACAATTCAGCCATTTCCTTAAAGTAAATTCTTCATGGTTTGGTTTACTTTGACACATGCTGTGACATGATGCTGCTTGCTGTGAAAAAAAGAGTTGGAGAGAGAATAGCACAACTCCTCTGCATAAAGCATCTGCTCTTCTATATATGTCGTTTTAGACCTAGTGAAAAAGTGGCAATGACAAGTTATACTATTTGAAACCTACTACCTCAGGAAAGCGAACACTCAAAAATAAGCTTAAAATACTCTTTATATATTGACACAAGTCAAAGAAGGAAAATTGGATTAATTTCCAATGTTTAATTTTATAACTAAAAAATCAGTCTTATCCAACAAGTGTCTCCACTGTGTCATTAGCACTGTGTCATTAGAATGAATCTGAATTTCAAACTACATTTTATTATTGTCAGATGTGTACCTGTGCTTCTTCCATGATGACAATTCAGACTTAACTAGACATCTACAAGACAAAATGGACATAGTCCAGCGGATAAGTAGATAACAAAATATTTTCTGAAGAAAAAGCAGTCTTTATACAAGGATAAGAGATATATCTTGGTCATTTTTTGTCTTTCCTTCCTTCATTCTCTTGGTTAGACTGATGAAACCATGGACCGCTCCCCACTTGTTGCCATGTCTCTGGCTAATCCAACAGAGGGTGAAGTGAAACATGCAGCTAGTCAAAAGACATTTTCACACAAGCAGAGAGAGACTTGGTGGACTAACTGCATTTTCACCAACCAACCAACCAACCAACCAACCAAGCAAACTTCTAACAAGTGCAATTTGCATTACTCACAAAACCCAAAGGTCATCATTAAGGTCTACAAATTTTATCTTTTTATTTAGATAATAGTAAGGATTTTTCTTTAGCAGGATTTTTGCTTATTGGTTTTCTTTTTTTAAATACATAGTAGCCATTTCATAATTATGTTTTAGGATTAGCTTTGTTGTTGTTAATTATTGTGTGTCTATCTCAGTTGACTTGCAGACATGGAATATGGCAGTTTTTTTCAGTAGAATCAGACTCTTCATCACATGCTAAAAATCCTTTCCAGATAACTAGATACTAGAGTCCATTACAAAATGATTAGCACACAAAAAGTCCAAGAGTCCCTTGAGAGGACTACAGCTAATGAGGTATAAGAACCCCAACATTGCCCAAAAAAGCCCCGGAGTCCCTTGAGAGAACTACAGCTATTGAAGTATAACAACCCAAACATTTCCCAAGCATCTTATTTACTCACATGCCCTGCATGTCACAGGTTACATTTGTCTAAATGGATTAAATATTAGCTGAGTTACTTACAAAGGTTCTTACAGGCTTGGACCTGCCCTATATAAAATCACTCTAAGGAATTTCTGAAAACATCATTGCTCAACACCTTCAAGCCCTGTTTTTTGTGTTTTTTTTTTTTTCTTTGAACTTCTTTGTAAAAACTCCTCTCTACCTCTCATTTATTTGTTAATGAGCTATTTAACAGCTGTTATGTACTTATCTTCCATTAATTTGACTTTTTTAAGATCATTTGGTTAATCCTTAGCTGCGAAAATGCACATTATTTTTATAAAACAAACAAGCAGACAGCCACGCCTCCAAAAAAACCCTTCAGACCAAACTCCAAAAAAACAAAACAAAACAAAATTATAGGTAGACAAAAAGCAGCAGAACTAGGCAAGAGCGAATACACAGATGATAAGTTGTACTTGTTTTGTATTCTGTCTCATGTTTTTTAAGTAATATTCCATGTGCAACAGTATTTTCTGCCTTTCCCCAGTGGGAAAAAAATAATCATACTCTTAGCAACACCTGTGCAATCATGAAAGGATACCTCCTAATACTTAGGAACAAAATACTATGCTATTTTTATAGACATAAATTTCTATGGACATTCTGTAGACATTACTTTTAAGAGATTCGCTGTATTACTATGCTTAGTTTGTTCTCTCAGGCAAAGACAACATATTTTGAATCTCACATGTGTTTTCACATACTTTTTTAGTTGGTGGTATCTGGTGTAGCAGTACATAAAGCATGAATTAATGATTCACACAGCTCATATCTCTGAGAGTCATGTTGAAATATACTATTAACGCCTCAGTGTGACACTCATACTTCAAGCACGAGGGTGGCAACATGTGTGTGTGCTGAAGGGTATGTTTTCTGTTTTGTGGAGGAAACAGGGTACACAATATTTTCTGATTGCCATCCATACTAAAAGGTTCAGGATTTTAAGACCCTAATTTGCCATCATTAATAGCTGATTCCAAAAGCACGTTTAAAAAAAAAAAAAAAAAAAAAAGACAAAATATATATTCAGGAGGTAGAACATCATTGTAAATATATACACAAACCCCTCTAAGCTACATATCTCGCTGTTGCAGAACAGCATAAAGACTATACAATAAACCCCCAAAGAGATAAAAATGTAAAATTAACATAATACAGTAATATGGATGAATTATGCTTGCAGTGACTTATCCAAATCACAAGGTGTAATATATATATTGCACTATTACTGTACCCTTCTTTAGCTGTGTCCATTTCTACTGCCTATTAAAAAAAGTTTTCTTTTTCTTTCTTTCTTATTTTTATATACAGACTATTCCCAGCAACCACTTGACTTGATAATGAAAGTGAAAGAGATAGCAAAATTCTGTTCCTTAACCCAGAATCATGTGGCCTTTAAGCTGGTTTTTAAAAGAGCAGAACTAGAGAATCTCCCACTATGCTGACATAGTCAGACAGGAGGTTCCAGAGATCTGAAGAAGTTACCAAGACTAAGGTCTCAGAAACCTCTGACCAGTCCAACAGTGTGTAAAACAGAATTTTAACTTTATAAGGAGTTCTATAGTTTAAAAATTTGTTTCACTTAGAATCAAAGTGAAATATCACACATATTTTATTTTTTTAAATAACTTATATAGGCCACAATCATAGAAAATGAGGTAGAAGAAGGCATCTGGGGACTGTTCTATCACTATGCTGATAGGCAAACATCAGTTATATCAACAAAATTTGTGGCATATGTGTCTCACTTGTTCTTAGACGTCTCCATTAGCAGGACACTGCAATGTCTCTGAGCAGTCTATTCCAGTTCATTATTTGTTTTTGTAATAGTAAAATAATTTGTATTTCCACATTGGAACTATAGATATAATTTGGAAGCAGGAAATGGATGTTATGCCTTGAGAAAAGTTGAAACATTTGACATTTTTCCTAAAGAAACCGTGAAAAGTTCAAACTTTATGGAATGAGGCTTTATAAATACAGAATATAAATCTGGAATTTTAAAGTTATTAATTTTGAATTCTACTCCGTAAGGATCTCCTATTAAGGATTATGCCATTTTACTTTTCAATTGATTATAAAAAGACTTTTTTTTTTTTTTTTTTGTCATATAAGAATTTGTATTTAAGTATTAGGAAATGAAGCAATTATTCCTAATAATAATGGAAATCATCCATAATTTTCATTTGATCTATTCTAGAATGGGGAATTATTTTTCTCCCCTGAAAGATTAATTTCTTTCCATTGATTGTATCTGAGAAACTAGTTCTGATCTCTGTGCTATAAGTATTTACATTTTGCAGAGGCAAACTCTAGTCAAGTCACCACTATTATTGCTGGACACTAGTTCACGGAGTACCAACTCTACTATTTTTCAGGAATAACATCAGTGTCTCAGATGAACTCACTGACTGAACTAGCATTGCTGCACATCACACCTGGGTATTTTGCCACCAACCTCCATGTGCCTCTTGCTGTGTGAAGTCCTTTCGAGCAGTAACTCTCCTTCCAGTTTGAGAAGTATTACAGAATAAAGAGTTCTCAGTGTCACAGCAGGTGAGGCAACTAACAGAGACTTCAGTCCTTAGTCTCCAGTTCTTACTGAATTTTAAAGGAGTTCTATTTTCAAACCTTTCTTTATAAAGTTATGGAAAGTTTCCTATATCTAAGTACATATCCATGAACAAAAAAAAATATATTTTTTAAATCAATTATTACATGTTTGTTTCCTCTATGTTTTAAGTCCATAAGGTCCTAGTTCAGTCTCCAATTAAACAAACAAAAACAGGTTTTATGTTCTTAAAAGTATATGCTTTTTTTCACATGCAACCTTTCTGAGAGCTCTGGACTCCCATAATTCTCTTCCCATGTGTGATTAAACAGGATTTTGTAGGACTTTGGTAGTATTTTCCATACAAGTTCTGCACTGCAAAATGACTTTTCCTCCCTGTTTATTCTTCATTAAGTGGTCTCAAGAGGTTTTTCTTGGCATTTCCCAGCTGTGTCAGGTAAACTTTGCTTAAGGATTCTGCTCCTCTAGTTTAAACTGGCAAAACAAGACTGATAATTCTAAATTATTCAGTGGTTCTGCTACTGCTGAGTGATGATAGGTGTCATGTATCTACCAGCATCAAACCTTGTGGCCTGGTGCTGTATTTTTCATGCATCCAGGACACCAGTGGCAGACACCTGTACAAAATGGCTCTAACACACTACAGATCATCAGGACCCCACTGATTTTGCTAGAACTTACAAGTGCTTTTAAGTAGTTTGCCCTTTCTTGCCCATTGAAATACTTTTTCTTTTTCCCCCAGGGTACTGCTGTGTGGATTTTTTTTTTCTCAGTTCTGTTAACATAGTGTGTCCTGTTTTGTCAGTTGAACCAGGCTTTAGAACCTGGTTAAAGATTTTACCCATAAGAATTTTAGTTGGAAAGATTCTAATCTGCTAAGAATAAAAATATTATTTCTTAGAAAACACTAGAACTTGGCACCATACAGTCACAGTTCTTTTGCAATTAAAAATAAGTGGAGCTTGGGGGGAGGATAGAATTTTGATTTTTGGAAAGCCTTTTTGTTTTGAAAGACAGAGCAGAAAATTAAAACTTGGAAAAATTTATAGTAAAGAGAAAAAAATAAAATTACACTAAACAAAATCAGGGAGAAGCATTTTTAATTATTTTTACTGTGAACACTATAGAACAAACATAACTATGAAATTTGAAGTTTCCTTGCTTTGAAATACGATGTGATCTTCCAGCAGCTATAGTTATAATGAAAAGCAATAAATAAATCAGCAAAAGACAAATGGCAAATAGTATGTAAATGAATTTATGAAATGTTTTTTCAGCTTAGCAGATATATTAATTATAGTCCAATTGTTGCAATCTAGAAATACTAGAAATATTACACATAACTGAACCAAAGCTTAAAAGATTTTCAAAGTATTATTAAAATATTTCATTTGTATATCTTTTTTGGGAAGGAATGCATAAAAAGAGTGCAAGTAATCTAAAATTTTCTATTACTTTCTCTCACTGGTATACAATTCTCTTCACAATTTTACTTATTCCATTCAGACAATTTAATAGCTAATGTAGTGAGAAAAATCATAGAAATTAATGTGAAAGAAAATGTAAGGGACTCACACAGGTCTTTCCTACGTCTGTACACATCTGCCACAATAGAGTTCCCTGTAGTTTCCCTATTCCAGTGTACATGATTCTCTGTTTTACCAGTTCAGTAAAATTAATTATCCTTTCCTTTCTCTTTCTGTGTACTTTTTACACATTTTCCTGATTACACTTTGCCAAATTTCCAAGTAGAGGTACACAAAGAGAAAAAAAAAAAAAAAACAAACCATGGATGGGGTACAAAGGTGGAAAAATCATATTTGAACAGGTGTACAACACAGAGGTTTTCCAGACAGCTGGTTGGACTCAATTGACTACAAGTCTATTAAGCCCTGATGCCTCCTGATTTAATGAGAATATGTTATAAATACCAACACATTTTTGTCTACCTTGGCATCAGTGTGTCTAGTCTTCTGTCTTGGATCTGTCATATTCTGACTAGGATGAAAATTTCTTTCAATGATCTTTAATTAAATCTGAGATTCTCTTGAAGTAGTCTTTCTCTCTAGCACAAAAATCTAGCCAGAGATTCATGCAATGAATAGTTAATTTTCTTACAATTGCTCTGGACTAGAATTTTTGTAACTGAGCGCGTATCTTTACTAAACAAGGGCACATAAATATGTGCATAAAAATATCATAAGGGTGCCAAGAGAATGGGGTCAGAGTTTTCTTAGTGGTGCCTGGCAACAGAATAAGAGGAACAGGAAGAAACAGAAACACTGAAAGTTCCATCTAAATATAAGGAAAATTGTCTTTATTTTTAGGATGACACAGCACTGGAACAGGCTAGCCAAAAAGGTTGTGGATTCTCCTTCTCTGGAGATACTCAAAACCCATCTGGATGCAATCATGTATCCTGCTTTACCACAGGGTTTGGACTGGAGTATCTCCGTAGAGTATCTCCTTTCAACTCCAAACACTCTGGGATGTTGTGTGATCTGATAATGATCCCGATGATTTTGGAAAAAGTGGAAAAGTTTAAAAAGACATTTATTATATTGAGGAGGAATAATATAGAGGAGATAATTTATTAGGCATATATGCGTATAGCCCTACAGCCGATGACCGTGTTAACTGGGGGCTCAAATTAATGATTCCCCATATGGAGATGGGAAACAAAGGGATCAGGTAGAAAAACATACCTGAGCTAACATGCACATTACGCTGAACCACAAAACCACTAATTCCCCAGAGATTGCATTTTCTTCTTGTTTATGTACTACTGAATTATCTAATTATCCACTAATCTCAATTACTTTGTCTCCTTTACAACTCTCAAAGAATGTAAATGAAAAATAATACCTGAATTATAGTGGGTGAAAGATCAAATCCATCCATTTATACAGAAAATGACACATACAATCTCTATAGATCCTTTTACCTCAGATAATACTCCTGAGATGGATAGTTATGTACTACTATTTCTGTAGCTTGGTTGAGTGGTTCTTAACATTTTGACAACATATCAGCACTATTTCCCCTAGACAACAGATGTCTACACTAAACTTTTCTTACACCACGTAGAGAAACAAGGCTGTAGGTGTTCGCTTACCTCTGTTAAAACCTATAAGCCAAAACACTTTACTAAATGTAGTTATTTTCAATACATCACATTAATACATTTATATTTTATTTTTGGAATTAACAAAACGTTTCTTCAAAGCTTCTGTACACTATGTCCAAAATTTCCTCCATTTCATTACAATTCAAATCATTGCATAGTCTGCTGCATACTTCAGTTTTATTGCATTTCAGTAGCTTTTCAATTCAGTACTTGAAAAAAAAAAAAACAAAAACAAAAAAACCCCCCAAAAACCCCCACAAAACCCCACCAAGCCAACAATTTTGCAACTTTTGGAAAAAAAAAAAAAAAGAAAAAAGTAAAAAGGAGTGGGTGCAGCCTCTTTACAAAATCTTGTGATGCCTGAAGAGTCAATGGGCTTCATGTGTTTAAGCTGTGAGATTGGGAGTGTAACACATACGTAAAGATCATTCAGGTAAGACCTCAGCTACTGAAGCTAAAACATATTAAAAACCAGGCTTTCCTATCTGGACTGCTAAGCAAATAGATTGTCATAAAAAAGAAAAAAAAAGGAAAAAAAATAAGTGCTTATGCTAGTCAGTAACTACAAATAGATAGGAGAAAAACAAACACATAATGGAGCAGTATCAAGCAGGATATATACAACTGAACTAAACAAAGCATTGTCAGTATTTGGGAGACATAGATAAGGAAGCACAGAGTTTGGGGGCTTTAAATTAACCTCATAGCCATAAAGACTTTATAGAGTAAAATTGCAGTAGACATATATTTTTGAATTCACAGAATTATCCTCGTTTCCAACTGAAAGAACACAGAGAAGATACACTTCAAAATCAATTTTTTAGAGGACACAATTTGTAAAATATGGTGTTCTTGCTATAAGTTGGCTCCTCCCAAACTTAAAATAATTAAACTTTTTCTTGAGACCTATTATGTGTTGAACAGAATAAAAATTCAGCCTAACCTCAGAGACAAATCTACACACAATTTTGTCATAAGAACTCTTTTTGTTGCCTCCTTTTACTTCCCAAAAAACAACTTGCCTTCATTCAGTTATGACAATACTTATTTTAACACTTCTCTATCCACATAATCAAAAACACACTGATGACAAAATCTACTAGTTCAGAAACAAAGAACATATTTGAATGAATGCTGGTGTGTGGTTAAAATGACTGGAGAAATTATATTAGGAAACAAGAAATAATAGAAGTTGCAGAGAGAAATAAAGATTGCAGAAGAATCAAGTTCATGTAGCCGTCATTTCAATAGAAAATCATTTCTACTTGGAATGGCATTTAAAAATCCAAGCTATGAAATTGAAAACTTTGAGTCTGTCATAATTGCTCACTTCTCTTAGGCCCTACATTTGCTTCCACCAATATCAACAGAACTTTTTATCTGGAACTTTTTGTATAGACTTATTTTAAATATATAAATTGCTTTCACTCATATATCTCATAACACAATTATGGAGTGTTAGCTAAAGCATAGAAAATTCTTATTTTAATGTAAACATGTTAATTTTACTTAATATAAAAAATTAGCCTACACAGTATTATGTGTAATTAACACAGAATTGTTTAGCTTAATAGAACCGCAGAAGCATTCAATTAGCATATTCAGATTCTTCAAAAGCTTCAAATACATACCCTTGGGTATTTTTTCTTTGATAGGTCTTTCTAAGATTATGGATATTCATATGAGAATGAGATGTTTGCATAAGAATCAAAGGTATTAGTTCCCCATACAGTATTAAAAAGACTATTGGTTTTACTTTATTACAGTTGCTAGCTTAAATATTATATTGCAGGGACATGATTTAGTTTTCTGGTTTTGTTTTACTTATTTCTAAGAATCTGTTTAAAAATTCGTTTCAAATTATCTCTATTGTTCTCATGCCAGGAGCTCCTCACAATGAATATACATTTAATTACAGAAACCAAAATATCTTTCCCTCAGCAGGATTCAAAGTATCACAGTACAGAACTGCAGGTTAAGAGCACTTCATAGTTCATAATTAGTTGCATTGTGTTTTTATTCATATCTAAGCACTGCAAAATGTTTAGTGTAAAAGAAAAGATGAAATAAAAGTGATTTCATGACTTCAGTGAAAAAAAAAGTCAAGAGTAAGTTTTAAAAATGAACTCTTGTTTGGAGATAAAAACATTTGTACCAAAAAGAATATGAACAGCAAGTTTGAAAACTTCCTCAGGAATGATTATCCTATTTCTGCACACACTTCATTGAAGAATTTTGACACTCCAAGTGATTCATGACTACCCTGGCAAAAGGTGTGTGAAGTCATTTAAATATGCCTAAGTATAATTTATGAAGCAATTGGTAGAGAAACAGATTTCAGGTCTTATTAGACACTGTACACAGATCTTAGTTATTTTTGTTTTGTTTGATACCCACTGCCAACATTTCATCTGCAAATATTCCTCAAAGCCTCCAAAAACTGACATACAAAATAACAGACGTATCAGCGTATCTTTGAATAAACTTGTTATGCAGCCAGAGTGTAATCTCACTCTTCATGATTGTATTGTCACGTACCCATCCAGTTTCTTTCATGTCTCAAAGAAGTCATAGCAATAAATATCATTACAAGATATGATTTTAACTTTTAAAAGTAACTTAATGATTTCCTTAAATTATTGTCATGGCTTAACCCCAAACATTAGCCAAGAACTACAGAGCAACTGACTGACTCTTGTGGGATGGGGAAGTGAATAGCAAAGCAAAGCAAAGCAAGAATTCATTCACCACTTCCCACAAGCAGGTAGGTGTTCGATCATCTCCAGGAAGGCAGGGCTCCATCATGTGTAATGTGTACTTGGGAAGACAAACATCATCACTTCAAACACTTCCCCTTTTCCTTCTTTTTCCCCCAGCTCTATACGCTGAACATGGTCTAGAATATTCCTTTGGTCACTTTGGGTCAACTGTCCTGGTTGAATCCCCTAACAACTTCCCCAGACTCCTCACTGGTAGGATGGAGTGAGGAGAAGAAAATCTTTTGATTCAGTATAAGCACTTCTAAGCAGTAACAGATATATCCCTCTTTTCAACACAAGTTTATCATATACCCCTATAGCAGCTAATGAGAAGGAAATTAATTGTACTCCAGACAATATCAGAAATTCTGCATCTGTCTGTAGTTGTATTTTTTACAGTATCCCAACTCTCCTTCCTTTTCTTTCTTTTCTGATGTATTGTATATAACTATAGGATCAAAACACTAGTTTTAAAGCTCAATGTCATTTACACATTTCAGAAACAGGAGAAAAAGTAAGTTTTATTAACATCTCTTTCTCTCCCAAGGGACAGAGTCTGATTCAGACTCTGTACAAAGTTACTTGGGGGAAAAAAAAAAAGAGCGTTTTGTAATTACACAAATACTTGGTTTGATCTCCAATCCTGAGATTATCTTCAAGTCTGTAAGAGAAGTCAAAATGAATGATAATTTCACAAAGAAGTCAAAATGAAAAAGTAAACTCAAGCTTTCTCACCACAGGTATAATTCACAGGTAATGAAGACTTGTTAAACAGAAAGGTAACATAAAAATGAGAGCAAATTGACAAATAATAATTTCATGGCAATGCTGATAAATAAATTTCTATCAAATAACTAAAATATTTATCATTCTAACTTCTGATTCAGGTGCAAAAAAGTCCTAATTTTTTTTCATAGAAGATGTCATTACCAAGACCTGAGCTTGACAGTATCAGGTTAGACAAAGAAAAAGCCCACATGGCGTAGTTTCCACAGCCAAAACAACTGCTGTGTACACCACTTCCAAAGATTTCCAAATTAATTTGAAATTCTCTTCATAAAGACCCTGAAAATTCTAAGTTCTCAAAGAAATATTTAGATCAGTTCCTTAGGATATCAATGTATGTGAAGGAGCCAAGCATAGGAAAGGTCAAAGTATGCTATGAACAGATGAGTTATAAAGGAACAGTTTGAAAAATATGAAGTTGAAAACAAAAGACAATAAAGCAGCTCAAATGACAGAAAAACCAACTAAAATGCATTAACTTTTTTTTTTTTTATATTATACTGTCACATATCACAACTATGGGTAAACTTGAATAATGACAAAAATTTAGATAAAGGAGGCCACACAAAGACAAAAGAAAGGAAGCAAATAAATGACAACCAAAATTAGCTCTGAAAAAATATCAGAAATAAACAAAAAACTCTAAAGAGCAAAATAAACAAACAAAACCTAAGCAAAAAAAAAAATAAAACCAGGTAGTGTTAAATGGTGAATAGTAACATTCATGAGAGAAATCAAATTTTCTTCCTCAAAGTTACTCAAAAAAAAAAAGTAGAGTCAAGGTGCCAAAGACTTTGGCAGTGAGGTTAGGTCTCCAGAGAGAATTTTCTGCTAAAAAAGGAAAGTCAGAGCAGTAACAGGGAAACACAATCTCAGTACTGAAGGGTCAGTCAAATGTCATTAACAAGGTATCCTCTTTCCTCCCCTCTGCAAAAAAAACCAAGTTCTTGCATTTTAACACATAAACCACCTATAGAAAAAAAATTCTATAACAGGTCTGTTTATCTCTAGTAAATCTTTTATTTATCTCTATTTATCTTTTAAAAGAGAAAGGATTCCAACATGAACTATAAAATTGTTACTCCACACTATATTTTATATTGTAATATGTATTTTAAAGGAATTCTGAAACCAAAGCTGTCTTGCTGAGATATTTCATAGCCTAAGATTAGTACACAGATGAAGCTATGCACAGTGTACCAAACTTACACAAAAAATTCATTTTGAGGATTGGAAAAAGCAGATATTTTAAATACTTGAGCTTTTTGAGTACAAATCAGAAATTAAACAGCACTTACAAAACTAATTTCTCTTTTGTCCACAGAGCAAGTTCTACTTCCATTTCACTTTGGAAAATTTCAAGAATTGATATGCACTATAAACCCATAAAAAAGGAGGAAATTTTTTAGAAATATCCAAATGGATCAATAAAAGACAGTAAGCTCACGGATTCTAACCAAATACCTATAAATTTGCCAAGCTGCACCTGGCTATGGGAAATTTTGGAAGGCAGTCAATATTAAGTGCTGAATGAGGAGATTTCCATCATCTGATTAAGGCTGATTTAAATATTTGGAAACTAAGACACCAGTTTGTCCTCCTTTTTAGAGCCTCAAGATCAGAAAGGACTGTAAACTTTACATTGTGCTGTGAATGGGCTCCAACTGCATCTGCGTGTTACTTTAACTGAACCACTTGAAAATATTATTGGCCTCTAACATATCATCATCACCCATGTAACTTATGTAAAGAGTGAGTTTAATTGTTGCAAAGATCAGATGCCAAATGCCAAGTTACAGTTGCTCACTGAACAGATGGGAAAGGTTATGGTATTTGAATATTTCATTATTAGTGAGACAGGTCACATAAAAAGCCATAAATCATCTGTTTACAGGCACTTTGCTTGATGTAAAAAATGAGGGTTATTTGTTTTTCCACCTTGAAAGTTTTCATCACTTACAAAGTCAGCAGTTTTCATATTGAAAATATCATTATTGTGAAAATCATTTCTCCAAGCAAACAGACATGACACGTGATTCCTAATGCCTAGGTTTTGTTTAAAACACACTCATTAAATAACATATTTACTAATTTTTCTCATATACCATGTAACTATATATGTAAAAGGAAAAAAGCATGGGGTGTTTTTTCAGAATGAAAGTGCATGTGGGTATCCTACAGCATCCTGCCCCTGAGAGTTAAATGTTCCCTTATCAGAGCAAGGAAGCAATGCACAGAAAATATGTATTTTAATTTTAAAAGAAAATTTAATAAAACTGATTTCTACTAAATTTTTTAAGAGTTTTTGTATTAATTTAACAAATAACAACTCAGGTTACCAGCTAGTTGTAGGTAAAATGTCTCTGGTTCTCTGGTGGCTTGTAGCAAAAGACAGACACCAACTCTGAGAAACGAAGCTCATCCACAAAGAAGATATAAATATGGCAGGAGGAGAAATTTTCCTTGCACCAAGGACAGAGATTAGAAAAATAATGCCAGAAAGTAATATGGCCATGTATTCTCAAACAGAGCTTAATTCTTGGGGCCCCTTTAGCATCCTGACAATGTCCAATTTTGCGCTAATCCCCATCTAGAGGGATAAAGTAAATTGCATTAGGGACTGACCATTTGATTTGTATTTTCACTACATGTGAGTTCATCACCCTATCACCCTCAAGCTGAACAATCAATGCTATCATTGCTCATCCTAACTTACACTCACAGGAAAGATGGTAGTAGCACAATATTGCATTATATGTGGCTTGCTCCCATAAAAAGCATACATATCCATTTATACTTTTACTGTTGCCTCGGGCTAACACTGAGAAAAGGTATTAATACTTTTTATCCTATTACTTTTTTTAAACTTTTGAAAGAAAAATAATAATGTTAGTATATCACAGAAAACTTGCACCAAGAAAAATTTAACAACATATACAGTAGAAAATGAGAGAACTAATGCACCACAAAGGCTGTTATCCAAGTTTCAGCTATGTATCACCAGAAATGGGGAAGAATTTAAAATATAGAAAAGCTACAAGCCATGGATAGTAAATTTAGGAACATAAAGATTTCCTGTCATCAGTCAAGAGAGATGGGATAAATCAGCTGAGCTCAATCTATCATTAAACCAATGATTTACCCTTTGACATCTGATATGTGCTTTCATTTCACTTTTTCATACTTATTCAGGGTTTTATTTTTTTTAATAATATTGAAATAAAGTAACTGTGAAAAATAAAATAAAAAAGTTCTTTGACTTTGTTAAACCCCCAAATCCTAAACCATAAATAATCTTGCTTCCTAAACCAGACCCTTTCCTCCATAGTGCAGACAGAGATTAAATATCACAATGGACTGAAAGTAAGTAATTTTATGAAGAAAATCTACTATCAACAATTTTGAGTTAAAAATAGGAATGAGATACAATGAGAGGAATACTAAAAGAAAATAGAAGTCATCAAGTGTGCAAAATGTTTCCACTTCAAAAGAAATCATACAACTAGGTCTACTTTGTACTCCTGTCAAATTCTGTGTTGAAAAGAACTATCAAGTCCTGTATGTAATAATTATTTAGTTTGATTTTTTTAATTAAAAAAACCAACCAACCAGACAAAAAAACCTTAACAAAAAAAAAAAAAAAAAAAAGGGTACTGTTAAAACAGGTAGATGACATTTTGGATTTTCAGTAAATCTTTCCCTTCTCATGTTAATTTTCTTCTTGTCAATATTTTTTTTAAGTCTGATATAAAATTCTTCATATTATCATCAAATACATAATGAAGTAAGTGATAAGGAGAATAAAAGGTGAACTGAAGAGTTAAAATCAACTGTTTTTTCAGATAATTTAAATATCTGCATCCTGACAAAGCTTCAAACTCAATTTAGAAAGAAAATTCTCTCTTAGAAACTTAGGAAATCTTGGTTAAGACAACACCTTTTATTTCCACAATCCTGTGAGTTATATGAAACTTATTGTCTCCCTTTTTTTTTTTTTTTTTTTGTTGTTTTTTTTTTTCCCTTTCATGGCTGATGGATGAGACAACACAGAATTCCAAAATAGGAGGAAAGACATGGCATTGCACACATAACTCCCTTAGAGTTCTTCGGCATCTTCAGAAGGCATTCCTTCAGGACAATCCTCTCTGATGTTATGAATCAAACTATCATATTTAACAATTTGACTTAATGCACAAGAAGTACAAAAGGCAAAATACTTGTGAAATAAATCAAGAGATGAGATTCACTTGACTTACTATATAAAACTTATAGAATATTTCCCCCAAATATTTTAATATTTTAATAGTCTGAGATTTCATCAAGGGAGTGCATCCAATTATCAACTCACCTCTTAAAATATTTTCTCTTCTTTATATCTGACAGTCATAAGAAAAGACGTTAATATCCTGGAATCAGCAGAAACTGATTAAAAAAGTTTTAGAAAAGTGAAAAGCATCTCACCTCCTGTTTAAAAATACTCCACTAAACTAATGACAGAGAAGTCTATTTTGGATATCTTATTAAACATTTGTATAGGTGTTTGCTATTATCATCATCTTTTAAATATGTATCTTCTGTAATACAGACAACTAAAGAGTTCCTTCACACTAAGTATAATTTGAATCTGCATTTCACCTCATAGAATGACAAAGACATAATTTAACTAAAGACAGAATGGCTGTCTACATCTTCAACAAGAGAACACCAAGACCTGCCCTCTGATACATTGCTCTTCTTTTTTGTAATTTTACTAATATACAAGATTAATTGTCAAAATCAGAGTGATCAAAACATGCTGTAAAAATCAAATACTCTTTTAAGAGTAAGAGGCAGTGTAATATATTTGACACTCCAACCTACAGAATACCAAGACAAGAACAACAAAAATAATAAAAATGTTGGAAGCAACTGAATGACAAGGGTTCTTCTAGCCTCTTGCATGTAAAAAGATAGTTGCTTCTCCTAGCATTACACCTATTATATCTGTACAGAAGCTGTATCTTTAATCCCAGAAGTTTCTTGAAAAAAGTAACTTGGTTTTCATATTTTAAGAGGGAGCACAGAAGATACTGAATTTTAAAATCAAACGGACATACATTTTACTAAATTGTACTAAAGGTGATTTCAAA
Source organism: Certhia americana (assembly GCA_018697195.1). Classification (NCBI taxonomy): domain Eukaryota; kingdom Metazoa; phylum Chordata; class Aves; order Passeriformes; family Certhiidae; genus Certhia; species Certhia americana. The sequence goes on from CM031858.1 coordinate 74,576,448, forward strand.
TACAAGTTTATGGAAAGCTAGACATGGAATAATATTAAGTATTGGAGAGAAGGAGTTACATTCTGCATGTGCATTTGAAAAATTTGCCTGGTAAAATACAACAGAAATGTCTGTAAAAGCTTTTCCTATAGCCATATCAAATTTCCAGAGCCTCATGTATTCTCCTGTACAACCATTTCTGGGGAATGATGCTGCAGCTGACCTGCCACACAATACGATCAAAACTGAGCTCTTGGTTTGAAGTTGCCAGACAAAAGCCATAATAACTTTATCAGATTATAAATATATGAATTAAAGAATGGAAGTAAAGTCATCCTTAATATCCTTGTGACAATTTTTATTTCTATTTTATGTACAAAATAGAATAGGAAGTGTAAAGTTATGATTCTATGCAGTTTAAAGATATTTACTCTTACTGTGAAGATAACATTTCTTTACAATAGTAAGCTTGAATTAGGATGAACATAAACAGTTCTAAATTTTTCACAACTACAAAATGTTATTGTTTTCCAAACTAACCTATCATCTAGAGGAAACTCAAGGGCAAATAAAATAAATGTAGTTAGGGTTTAATTATTTTTGCTTTCAATTTTCTTAAGAAGCTAATATCTTTTTAAAATTTGAAAAAAAACCCCACAATTCTATCATTTTGACTAACATCCTAATATTTAATTCAAACAGGCAGTATAAGTCATATGAATTAAAAGAATATTGCCAAATTATTTTTTGCCTTTTTCCTTCTATCTATTCTCTGTATTCTTTACACATATATTTGCTGCCTATTATTGTATTAGTAGCTAGTTACAGTACTTTTCTCTGCCCTTTTCCTAAGCAGAAAGACAAAACAAATTCCAGAGCTCCAAACCCTGGGGGGCTACAATGCCTCTAACCTGACTTCGTTCTTCCTGGGAACCAAGGCCAAAACCCAGCTTTTCAAGATACAGTTACGTAAACAAAGTTTAGTTTCCATCTGAGGGGGGATGATTTAAAGAGGGTTGAACCACAGGAAATTGCATCACCTCTTCTGCTCCTAATTGGTGATTTTTGTCAATTATGTTAATTTGCTAAACTTATAAAGCTATTCACCCCATGGGGGAGGTGGGCATTTTGTGGACCTTTTCCATATCTGCCCCTGGAGACCTCCAATAAAGACCAGCTTTTACATTACCTCCTATACTAGTATTATCTTGAAAGTGCATTGTTTTATTTCTAGGTTCTTTAAAGCATCAAGAGGACTTTGCAGAACCACATGGTGAAATTATAACTATATAAATGCAACGAGAGAGATTGCAAATCATTGTTTTCTATGTCCTTCACTTTCTTGCCTGTGAATATGGTTTGTGATCCACTTTCTACACAAAATACTATCAACAACATTATATCAATAAGATTTCAAGGCAAACAATATAAATATTTTCAAACTTAAACAATGTATCATTGCATTGATATTCATCAGCTTAGCTCACTGATAATTGAAGGCACTTAAAAACAAATGCAAATGTATTTATCTTCATAACTTATTAATGTGCTTCTAGCCAGAATGCCTCACAGTAACTCCATCTCTTTCACTTACCACAGATCCATACTGTGGTTAATGCCATTTTGAATACTAAAATACAGCAGTGATATAAAGGAAATTTCTTATTTCCATAAGGTTAAATCCACAAGTACAATACACGCGCTTAAGGATCCACAGTGTCTCATTAAAAAAAAAAAAAAAAAAAAAAAAAAAAAAAAAGCTTTGGGTTGGAAGTGACCTTAAAGATCTTAAAGACCATCTACTTACAATTCTTCTTCCATGAACGGGGGCATGTTTCACTAGACAAACTTACTCTGTCTCATCCAACCTGGCCTTGAACAGTGCCAGAGATGGGCCCACCCACAACTGCTCTGGGAAGCCTTTTCTAGTACCTCATCACACTCTCAATCCACTTTTTTTTTCAAGCATCTAGCATAAATTTACCTTTCAGTTTGAAGCTTTACTCCTTTTTTGTGCCACTACATGCCCTTGAAAAAAATCTCTCTCCATCCTTCTTGTAGGCTCCCTTCATGTACTGGAAGGCTGCAATGAGACCTTCCTGAATCTTTCTCACCTCCAGGCTGAAAAAATCAATTGTCTCAAACACTCCTCATAGAAGGGGTGTTTCATTCCTCTAATCATCTGTGTGCACAGATCATTGTCCTTCTGTGTTAGGGGCCCAAAATCTCGAGCTGGTGTCTCACCAGAGCAAAGGGACAGAATCTCCTCCCTCTCCCTGCTGGTCACATTGCTATGGATGCAGCTCAGGAAACAATTGGATTTTTGGGCTTCAAGTGCACATTGTTGGATCCTGCCCAGCCCCTCATCCACCGGTACCAACAAGTCTTTCTTATCAGGGCTGCTTTTGGTATGTTTATTCCTTGACCTGATTGTCTCAACCCACATGGAGGATCTTGAACTTGTTATACCTCATAAGATTCTCATGGGTCCATTTCTCAAGCTTATCCAGGTCCCTCTGGATGGCATCCTGTGCCTCAGACACATCACCTGCACTACTCAGCTAGGAGTCATCTGCAAATTTGCTAAATCTGCACTTGATCTTTTTGTCTGTGCCATTAATGAACACATTAAATGGGACCAGTCGTTGTAGAGATCCCTGAGGGACACTGCTTATAAATGACGTTTACTTGGACTTCAAGCTGTTGACCACTACCCTCTGGATTGACCATCCAACCAACTCCTAGTCCACCTACTACTCCACTCATCAAATCCATCCCTCTCCAGTTTAGAGAGAAGGATGTTGAAGGGGACCATGTGAAAGACCCTACAGAAGTCCATATAAATTTCATTTGTAGGCCTTCCCTTGTCTAGCAATGTAGTCATTCCATTATAGAATATCAATCGGTTGGTTCAACAGGACTTGTCTTGGTGAAACTGTATATATATAAAAAAATCATTGACTGCATACCTTAGCAGCAGTGTGAAGACTTGGGCCCACTGGATGCTGTTTCCGTGTTACCTTATGAAGGGATTTTTTTCTATTCTTTTGTTGGACTTTTAAAATTTTGGTTTTAAATCTCTAGGTTTCAATTTCAGTATTTAATTTCTAGTTTAACATTTGATTTGATTTTTTTTAAGAAACAGTAGTAAGTGATCTTAAATGACAACTGTCAACTCTGTGATGTAAGACTCATTATGATGTGGAAGTATATAATAAACGTGATATGGAATTTAAATACCCTTTTGTTCAAACAAAGAGTTGGAGTCGGAAAAGTATATAGAACAATACATACTTAAGTGCATTACCTAAAGCAAAGGCAGAAAGTATCAATTGTTCAGGGTGAAGTTAACAAACCTGTTTAAACAACAAAATTGTACAATAAAGCATCTACAATGAGATGAGAACTTGTCAATCAGTGTCCCATCAAAACATGGATTTGCTTTACATTTACCTTGTTCCTTTCTATTATCTCCAGAGCATTAACTGAAAACGCTTGCAGAAGCTATGCGTAAAATAAGTTCAGTGTGCAGACTTTTGGCCAACATAGTATTATATGTCCATCCCTCTCAAATTCCAAAGTAGATTTTGCCTGCAATCACTACTAACTGCTTTTTCTTATATGATAAAATTGGGTTAATTGTATATTATTTGTATATATGTGTACAATTGTATAAATATGTATATTGTATTCTATTCAGAATTTCTGGTTTGAGCAGATTCTTGAAACAACTAGGATTTTTTGAAGACAAACTGTGTATGTAAAAAGCTCTTGAATATGCTTTGACACCTGTATTTAAAAAATTCATTGTATTGTACTATTTTTCTTTTTTATAAAATCAAGGCTACATAAATATTAACTTATTTATTCTGTCAATATCTACACTCACACATGGTTTTGTGATATTTTCATTATCAGATACATTAATCTGTAACTGTACACTAAAGGTCACACTATGGTTTGCAGACTATGCTGGAACATACTTGTTGAAAGTAGTACAAAATCTATCAAAGCAGGTGAGAATTTATAGTCTTATTTTTTGTATGAACTACCAATTAATTTGCAATATGGTAACTGATTAAACAGCAACTATATTTTATACTGAAACACAGATTTACAATGCTTACACTGTAGTGTTAGTCTCTTCCTCCATGGTAGCTGTTAAAAATATTATTTGAGAGTGCCTCAAGATCTCTTTCTGATTAATTTTTCTTGATAAATAGTAGAACCAGATTAGCAGGTCATACTTTAAGCCAGTACTCCCTATCCACCCCATATTGCCTCCATTTGGAAGATTCTATGCAAAATCAGTTCACCCATATGACAGGGTTTTTGCATATATTATTGAGAGGGTTTATGTAAGATAATTAATTCAAAAGAAAAAATCAGAAATAAGGCAGTTCATTTTTACAGAGACACACTTATACATATACTAGAATGAAATTAAAGAGGGTCAGGAGCACCTGTTCCAATATGACCCTCTGTGACATAATAGTAGCGATGGAGGGAGGGGGACATACAGGACTTTTTCTGACCTCTACAACAAAAGCACAGAAGACTGGCAAAGTCACTGAGAAACCCCTGTAAGGAGACATTCTCTGTTGTTACAGACAACGAAAGCTCTGAACAGCATGTTTAAATTTCAGTGGGAACTGAATGGTTTTTTTAATACTGTCAAAGGACTAGTTTTTGCCAGATTGTTTTACCTACAAACAGTCATGTCGCCATTCTTTGGGGCTAATATATTTTTGAAAGAGTTTGTCTTAGCTTTATTTCAAGCACACTTAAGTTTTTCTACCAATAATAAAGTAAGTGAAAGTGCATACATTACAGAGCAAAATTTGGTTACTTCAAGCTTTGTACAGAAGATCAACGAATCTGTGGCTATGCATATTTCAGGAGCTTCATCAACAATAATAGCAGTAGGCCCCAAAACAATATATTCCAAGATGTTCTAAGGTGCAATATGGCAGAGATTTAAGATTTATAAATTTATGTCACTTGAAAAAAAGGAAGATTTTTTTTTTAATGCATTAATCTGACTGGCTTCTAAAAGAAAAAATTTGAAATAAGAGACCAACTACATTCCCCAGCTAAACAAGAAAAACCTGTTTTCTTGGCATCTCATTGAACTTCTCAGACTTCAGTTAATTTTATGTTTTCAGACTAATTTCTAATACATTGCTAGACCATATATTTCTGTTCTCACTCTTATTTAAGCACATGCTTAACTGGGCTTCTCTCCTCCACTGCCTAGTCCCTGGGGGAAAAAAAATTCTCATTAACCTTATATTACCTAACCTAGACTGGGTAGGACATTTTTTCCCTTCTGTCATTACAGTTTATAGGATTCCTAATTCAAGATGGATAAGGAACTTTTACAGTTAATCCTGTTACAAGTACAGTCATGTTCAAAGTAAATTAGTCACTGCAATTTATTGAAGGGCGTGCAGTAGAATTAAAAGCAATTTTTCCTGAGTTTAGATCCTTAGATATTCAACTCATTCAAGCTACCCAATAATTACTACCATTTTTACAGTCAATAGAATCCCATTCCATAATTAATTTACTCAGTAACTGAGGAGAAAGGGCAACTGTTTTCTTGTTGATATAAATCTCAAATGTATAAAGTCATATTTGATTTTCAGTTGAAGATTTTCAATAGTGTACATGTTTTCTTTAAGAATATGCTTACATTGTTGTTTCATTTTGTAGTATTGGCTTTAAGGCCCATACATAGGAATCAACTAATTATTGAATATAACAAAGAGAATAAAAATTAATATTACAGTAATACAAATTTTTAGCACAAAAGAAAACTCACTTTAAAATTAATTTGCAATTTAAAATTGCATCTTCCTGAATCTAGAAGTAAAGTTAACTAAAATCTTTGAAACATAATTCCTTATGACCTCGGGCTAAAAGCCCTACTGAACAGCAAGCAGGAAAATTTTACTCAACTGGAGAGAACTAAATTGCTCAGAAATCTACTGAGAGAAAGCAAAAGCAAATTTCTTCTCTTGAAGAGGGAAACCTTTACAATTCCAAAGGGTTATTTCCTATCACAACATATTAAAGGAACTCAGTAGAATCTGAGGGTGAGACAGACAGAGGCAAAAGACCTTGCACTGCACCACAAAGATCATTAAAGGAATCAATTACTTAAATGAACCCAAGAATTAATCACTGACTTGTTTTGCCATTTCCATTCTGACCTGTGTGCTTCATTCACTAAGGAATAACAGCATGAACCCCCCTTGCAACAAGTGGTCGCCTGGAGATGACCAAAATTATAGCACTCTTCATTACTTTCTTTTCATTATATTTATGGGTGTCATCTAAAAGCATTTGGGACAGGAGGTGAAAAATTACTCTCTTACACTGCAAATATTTCCAAGGGTAAGATGATGATTTTTGGGGTTTTTTTGCAAGACTGTTCCTAGAAAAAAATATTAGAAGCTCATCCCTCTCAAGTGCACAACACCATAAAAATTTCAGGAAGACCTTTGGCCCTTTTTTTTCAGAAAAAGAAAACAATTTGACCCTATTTTTAACCATGTTTCATTGCACTGTAAAGCTCTGTCAGTCAGTTATAATGGAAACTATTAGGATGCCAAGTGGAGGATTATCTTGTCCTGGCTATGATCTCTGCAAGCGTCATAAGTAAAGGAAACTTGTAAAACTAAATATACTGTTTTCTTTCAAGGACCCAAATATCATTTAGAATGGAAAATAAAGCAAAACAAAAAGATTTTGAAAGACATTTTTTCATCTAGGTCTTAATGACCTAAGTTTTCGACTACAAATGAAATTTTATGTTGTGTAACACAGCATTTTACAAGCTTTATATGAAAAACCCAATTATTTACAAAAGCAAGAGAGCACACGAAGCTTGCATTTTTTAAGCTAATGCATGTAGTTCATTGTAATCTGAAAGCATCTGGAGGGAGCACTTTTGCATTATAGGAAATTTATTCTAGATTTGTTGGGATTGCAAAAAGCTTTGTGCTGTTTATAAATATTTAGCTCTTGACAATGATTACTGGCCTTTATCTAATGTGCTCTGAGGACACAACATTCCAAAGTGCATGTTATTGTGCTGGAATACAGGTGGTTGAAAAATTAAAAAGCAATGCAATGCTTGTATTTTTTTCCAGTCATCCCAGAATGATAAACACAGTGGCGCAGTGTTACAGTCTCATAAATAAAGGATTTTAATTTTCTCCAAATTGAAAAGAGACATAATACATTATAATTAGTAAAACAAGGAAAAATTCATGATGAGTACCTTTTGTACTGCATCTTTTTCATGTCAAGCTTTCACAGAAAACACAACTTCCTATACTTTGATATAGCACTTAAAAGTAAGACTTGGTCTAAAATGAGATTTTCATGCAACAGTCTAGCATAAATAGCCAGTGTGATGCATCAAGAATATTCTGAAAGTGCAACTAGTTGGTAATTATGGAAACAAAGACTGAGTTCTGGTAAATTTCTGTGATTCTTGCAAGATGAATATAATTTTACAAAATAATTTAGGGCAATTATATTTGAATCAAAGAGGAGATTCTGCATTTTAATTTTTTTTTAAAAAACTGATTTGATTTAAAAATCCATGCTATGGTACAGAAACATTTTAAATTATAAATTCCTATAGATAAGAGTTTGAAAAATCACTAGAAATGTTTAAGTTAATATATGTTCTACCTACAGAAGTACTGCAATTCTGTACAACAATACTAAAGTAAGTAATACAAGGATTCAAGGAAACTGAAAAAAAACGTAGAATTTTACTTCAGTTGACTGAATCTTCCATTAATTTCGCAAGATAGAGCATAGTGGTAAAAACAATGTAAAATTTGCACCATTAAAAATAGTTAATACAGTCTACAAAAATATCATTTTAGTGGTAAATACTCTTAAACATTTTATTAAAGAAGGTAAGAGAAGTGTTGAAGTCTCTACTACTAAGGAAATGGTCTTTCAGCCACGTCAGTATTTGCAGCCCAGAATATATTTTAACCACTTGCTTCATCTCCTGCCTACAGTCATAACTGAAGTATAAAGGTATTCACTTTAATTTTTATTTTTTTTAATTCACTTGTAATGTAACTAAGCAACAAATGGTGTACTCTGGGAAAAAGGCCAAAAAAAGTTTTACTTCCCACATGAACAATTTTGGCATCCAAATTCTGAGGCAAATACAGCAAGATTATGTAATTCCTGTATAATTAATGAGACATATCTCCTAGTTTCTATGCACAGAAAGGTGGATGCACTGAAGAAGAACTCAAGAAACAAGGTATGAGAAACAATGGTCAGTTTAGAAATCCATATCAGTCTAGGAGTGAATAACTTCCCAAATACTCTGTCATATTGAGCATATTAAAACCAATGAAATACGATGGAATGTTACAGAACATGAGTAAGCATGACAATCATTTTTTTTATGACAGAACAGTATATTTCAAATATTTTTAGTGTAATCTGCAAGCCAAATGCAAAATTACAATGTATTTCCATTACACAGAAAAGACAAAATGAGGACAGTTATCATTTCAGCCTACAGAAAAAATTTAGGAAATAGCACTTTTACAGAAAATCCTGACCTAGATCTGTAATTAAACTGAAATTTTTCAGAAAATCGATTTCCCACCTTGAAATACATATCCCAGTTTTGAGAAGGTGTCTTTTGTGCCTCATACCTAAAGAACTTCAGCCTTGGCCTGAGCAAGTAACTCTTTCAGCAATAAGCTGCATCAGCTATACACAGAATCATCAGGCAATCTTCAGAGCGACAGCAGACTCCCCTGCAGCATGAAATTCATATAACTGTATGCAGATGCACACCCAGACACATATACGAGTGCTACTTATACAAACTATACACAGACAGACAAGGTGTGCATCTACGTACCCATTCATGCAGTTTCCATCTGGTCACTTTCCTGGTGACACTCGTGAGAAGCTGCAGAAGCACCTTGGGGATGTGGTCCCCAGGGTCATCCTCCAGTCCCAGCAGCTGCTCCAAGCTGAGGCTGTGCCACGGGGCCTGCCCTTGGCAGTGGCTATCACGTTGCAGATGGCTCGGTCTTCACCTCCTACCCACACATCCACACAAGGCTTTGTCCCCGGGAGGTGCCTGATGCCCAGGACTCGGGCTGTCTCAGTGTCCCTGAGCTGCCCCACTCCAGTCTGGGAGGATGGGAAGAACCTGCCTGCCAGGTCCTCTCTTGACCCACTAGGTACCCTCCCTAAATTCCTGGAGAAGTTAAAAATTCAACACATCCATTTAATAGCTATAATTAGAAATATCCAGCTTCCTGAATGCCATTTCCCCCCTTCACACTATTGGTGCCACAGCTCCTCAACAAAAAGTTTGAAATAAACGTATTTATGAATGACACCAAGGTAATGGCAAAATCACGGCTTGGAATTTAAGCCCATGTGACACTGGCCTTTCTGTACTCTGCAATTCTCAAAGGACCACAACAAAGCTTTCTTTTATTGCCATAGCACCCATCAAGTCTCAAGCCAGTCTGAAATACTCTCATTTAAAAAAAAAAAAAAAACCATGGTATTTCAAAACAATGAGACTGAAGCTTGAACAAATGTTATGCCTTTCCAAAGAAAAAGGAAAATACTAATATTTAGCAGATATTAAATCCAGGCAGAAGACTAGGAAAGAAAACAGAGTGTCAAAAGAAGTGGTAAGGGGAACAAAACCCTTGATTTTGAGTGGTTTTAATGACATAGTTTGGGGATAGGCTTCATGCTCCTAATTTCAAGTTTTAAAGACTAACTGTCATGAGAAAACCAGTTGTCAACCTAAGTTCCAATTCACCAGCGCTGTGTAAAAAGGAATGTGCTGACTTAGGCTTCCTCTTTTCACTCTTCTGCATACATATGGTTACTTTTTGTGTAGCTGTTCTCGTGTTTAGTAATTGAACATGTCTTCTTTCGACAAGCTGTGAATGAATAATGGGAAAAGACTTTCTAATATCGATGATTAATTTAGCTGCTCACACAATGAAGCTATTTTTTCCCTCACTCACACTGACATAATTGATTTATACCAGTAGAATAAGCACAAATACATGGCTTTGTTTCATCTAACTGTAAGAGACTTAAAGATCACAATTGCCTCAAACACTGTCAAGGCCACAGTAGGAACTTACCATAAGACAAGTCACCACTAGCGGGAACTTGAGATCAGCACAGAAGAGAGGAGCTTGCAACAGGGAGGCACTAATTCCAGGCCAAGCACTGGTGAGGTCTATTTAACACAATCTAGTTAGTGCATGTGGACAAAGGGCAGAGGAAGACTGTGAGAAAGGAAACAACTTTTCCCAAGTTATGGCAACAACTGCAACCACCCCATGGATACCTGGAACTTAGACTGTATAAAGGTGGTATCTCCAGAAGAACAACTCTGAGACTGCAACCACTGTGAAGACCATGGTGAAGGACCAATGGGATGCCGTTAAATCCATGGGGTAGTGACTACCTTCTTCTTAATCTCTCTCTTTCTCCCTCTGCCTCTTTCTTATTTCTTTCTGTTTCTCTACCTCACATTTATTATTAAGTAAAATCTATACTACTGACTTCGGCATATGGTCTTATTTGCACCTTAGTTTGGGCAGAGGCATCTCTCAATAATCAGATTCTAACACCAACACCGCTTTTAAAGACACTCAAGGTAATTTTCTTCTGCTAATTGGTTTACTTCATCAGGAAGTAACTCCAGAACTCACCAACTATTCTTCATCAGATTATTCTGCTGACTATAGATGGTAAGTCTACAATCAGCAGAATATTTATTGTTTCTTTAAATCACTGCAAAAGTGCACGGAGAAAGAGGTCACAATAAAAATCAGGGATATATGCTCAGGGCTTTCATTTGCAAAACTCCATGGTCATATTCTAAAGAAATGTTTAATAGAGAAGTAAAATTTTACAAAAATTCTTGAAAGTGACTCAGTCTTCAGCTGTAGTAAAGTCCAAACCTTTACAGACACTGCAACCCACACCAGCTGTAACACTGATGAAGTAATAGGACTATCTTTAGAAAATCATGCTTTAGATTAGAACTTATTAATTCATATAAAAAAATTCTATTAAAATCTTAGCTCGATCTATATTACATTTCTCTCCCTATACTAATTAATTCATTATAGTAAGCGAAAGAATTTGGACTTAAGAAAATGCACATTTTTCTCCCTCAGTTCACCTTCAAGAAACCTTTTGAAAGTTTTTAGTTGTGTTTCAAAAGATTTATAAAAATAAACCCCACATTTTTTTGTGATCTTATAGAGAGAAAAAAGTTTAAGAAGGATGGCAGTTACATTATGAGCAATATTTTTCTCTGGTTAAAAAGCCCATACTTTAAATGCCACATCTTAAAATATGTGTCTAAGACAGTGCACTAAGACATTATTACATTATAATTAAACCAGTGCATACTGAGACTTTTATTGTCTCTCCAGCCACTTTTGGCATGTTTTGTTATCCAGTAAAATCTCCATTATGTTTAAAATTTAACAATCGCTTCCTAGTTTAGAATCATAACATTGTGTTATAGCAATATTTTTTTCAATATCTGCTACCTTCTTCTGGCTTTCTGGATTTAAGGGTTACACAAAGACTCATACTTGTCTATGAAGTCTTACAAAATGAAGAAAAATTGGCCTTACATTGCTGTGAAAGTGAATATGGTATGCATTGTGAGTGCTGTGATTTCCCCATTTTTCTGAGCAAATGTAAAACTCTTGCAATGAAATATGTTTGGGTTTTTTTTTTTTTTGTTTTTTTTTTTTTTTGTTTTTTTGTTTTTTTTTTTTTAATAAATTCCTTGATTGATATAATGGAAAAAAAAAAAAAAAAAAAAAAAAAAAAAAAAGATAGCTTTTCAACTCCCCAATGGAAAAATGGGTTTAGGGCCCTATAGCTATTTTTTTACAAATGGACAAAATACTTTTAAAATAAAATTAGAGTTCTATTGCATGGAACTAATTCAGACATAATACCTAGAGAGATCTATGAAGAAGAGAAAGCCTCAAAAAGTATCAAAATTGGAGTTTGCTGTAAAAAACATGAGAACTAGACGTTTGTCCAACCTCTCCAAATCAAGTAAATTTTTTTAAAAAACTACTTGTTTTCTACCCTAGCCTGGACTTTCTCTATAACTGCAAGAAATATACCTTCCCAAGGAATGCAGGAGACTTGCATGGCTTAGTGTCATGTGAAGAGGAGATTTCCTCAACCCTTAATGTGAGGAAATTTCCTCAACCCTTAGTGTTTGATCGGTCTGTCAGTGCCCCAGGAAAGGAGACCCTCATACCTGACCAGTCTGTCAGCAGCTCTTTAGGGAACCCTTCACTTAGCAATGCTGCTGGACTGGAGGACACTTTGGCTGATTTATTCAGGGACACACACCAACAGCACAAGGGAGGCCCCTCAGCAGGTCTTCCCATTTTAGCACCTGTCAATGGGTCTTAGACTTCATTTGAGAATGTTACTCGTTCCCAGGAACTGCCAGTACCCATGAAAGACTCATGCCAACAGTTAACAGGATAATTAAATTGTGACAGGTTAAGGTTCGAGGATTTCTGGTGAGAGTATCTGACTGCAAAAATGTATTCAAAACGAAATACAGAGAAGCTCTCATCCCCAGTAAAAATATTCAGCGCACAGAAAATATGGTTCTAACCCAATAGGTGTCTCTATGGGGGAGGAAACAGGCTCAGCCTTGTACAATTAGGCTATAATGAACCAAGTTTAACGAAGGAGAACAATTTTGCCACACTTGTTGGCTCAGCAGCAGGACATCTTCTCCTATCTCCCTCGGCGAACAGGTGCTATGTGGTTTATCAGCTGCAAAAACTCATACCATCAATTTCCCCTCCCAGCAAGAATTTCTATGGAGACTGGCCACAGTATTTCCACTCTGCTCTGCCCTCTGTTCCAACCCCCCACCCCCTTAGCAAGTGCTTATAGTTGCAGATTGTCCTCATGGAATCATTGTGGATAGGCTTGAAGCATGATAACCCCATTCCATCCAGGGAGTAGAACCTGCATTTTACTCTGTAATTTCCATCCCCTTATTTTACTCCTAGTCATCTCTCCACACACAATAAGGACATTCTGGTCAAACTAAAGTGTGAAAAGGAAATGCACATGCCATGTAACCCCATATCCTGGGGTGAATACAGGGACAATTCCCCAATGGATAAGTCTGGGATTGTGAAAGTTGAAGTGCAGCTGGAGCTGAATTTGGTTAGGAATGCAAAGAATAGTAAGAAAAGAATTTACAGGCATGGTGATCATAAAAGGAAGATTGAAGAAAATGCACTCCCCCTGCCATAAGATGGCAGAGCTGGTAACAATCAACATGGCAGAGGTACTCGTCAATATTTTTTGTCTCTGTTTTCAATGGTAATTTCTCTTCCCCTCAAACCCTGAAACTCAAAGAGATGCAGTGGGGGAACAAAGTCATTCATCACAGGATAAGATCAGGTTTGAGCACCTGAAGAAACTGAAAATAAACTTCTAGGGACCCAACAATATGCATCCCAAGGTCCTGAGGGAAACAGCTGGTGTAGTTGCCAAGCCATTTTCTGTGATATTTCTGTGTAATACCATGGTAACCAGACAAAGTCCTTAGTGAATGGAAAAAGGCAAATGTTTCACCAATTTTTAAAAAAGGTAGAAAGAAAAAGCCTGGGAACTGCCTCACTTTGTACAGTAAGATCATGAAGCAAATCCTCCTGCAGGATGTGTCAAAACATAAGAAACCTCCCAAAAGAGCAAAGGCCTGACTAATCTAGTGACTTTCTGTGACAGAGTGATGGAGTAGCTACACTAGTGGACTAGGAAAGAACTGCAGTTATCATCTGCAACCTAGACTTCTGTAAGGTCCTTGATGTGGGCCCCCACAGCATTATTCCCCCTATATTGGAGGGATATGGTTTTGAGGGATGGACCATTAGGAAATTGGCTAGATGGCATCAAGAAACTTACATTCAGTGGCTCAATGTCCAAGTGGGAACCAGCAATGAGCGGTGTTCTTTGAAGGCCTTTCCTGGGACCAAAGCTTTTTAATATCTTTATTAATGTCATAGAAAAAGAGATTGACTGTACCCTTTGCAAGTTTACAGATGACACCAAAGCTGAGGGGTTGTTGGGGGTTAAGTTGCTTTCTTATAGAATTTTTTCCCAGAAGTTGCTAGGAAGCTGATTGCTGGGTGCTCAAGAGTACTCATGGGTGCGTGGGAAAGACAAAGGAAGCAGCTAAATCAGGGACAGTGTGGCACCCAGACTTCACTTCACTCTGGGCAGTTTTTTTGCTCTTGGAGGGAACTGCCAGGACTGCTCATCTTTAGGACGGCAGAGAGCTCTCACCATCCCTCACCTGGAGCTCAGCTCGGAGTGACCCACCACCATCTCTTCGTGTGTCCCCCTGGATTTGGGAACCTGTTCTCTCCCTGCACTGCTGGGAGCTCCTGCCCCATTGCCCTGCACCCACTGCTGCTTCAGTTTTGTTAGAGGTTTCCCCATGCTGTGTTCTACACCCTGTGCCCAGCCGGGACATTCCTACAGCTCCAGCTACCGCTGCTGAACCTCGGATACATCTCCTCCCCTGGGACTGCTGCTTGCTCTGGTAGCTTGTGGTGGTACTGAGGGGGGAAGGGGCCAGAGGAAAACTGTAACTGGGTTGTTGTTTTTTTTTTCTTCTCTAGTTCTGTTTGTTGTCAACACTATAGTTTTTGTTGTTAACTTACCTTGTTAGACTCACTAGTAAAGAACTGTTATTCCTACTACCACATCTTTGCCTGAGACCCCTTCAATTTCAGAATTATAACAAGTCCAAGGGAGGCTTCTGTTTTTGTTTGCCTAGCAGACACCCCTGTTTCCAAACTAAGACAGGGGTGTAGTTGATCCACTTGAGGGCTGGGACACCATCCAAACAGGCCTCAAAAACTTAAGCATTGGTCCCATGCGAACCTCATGAAATTTAGGAAGGCCAAGTGCAACTTCCTGCATTTGTATTGGGGCTACCCCCATATCAATAGATATAGGGGCATGACTGGCCTGGAAGCACGCCAGTGGAGAAGGAGTTGGGACTACTGATGGACAAAATAGTAGATGTAAGCCGGTAATGTGCGTTTGAAGCCCAGAAAGCCAACTGTATCCTGTTCCACATAAAAAGAAACATGGCCAGGAGGTTGAATGAAATAATTTAAAAAAACAAATAGCTCAAGTAAATTTAGTGATTAAATTATCTATAGGAATATTGCCTAGAAAAAAAAAAAAAACAGAAATCAAAACAGAAACAAAGCAAAAACTCAAATAAAAAACATTGTCATTTACACATATTCTTTTTTTCTCAGGGAAGCCCAAAAAGTAACATTTTTTGGTTTACATAAGGCTTATCAGTAAAGAGGCAAAAAGAAAAAAATAACTTTATAGATGCCTGTGTTTCTAGATATCATAGATTTTAGCTGCTGACCTAAGAAGAATTAAAGTTGTATGCCAATCACAATGTATTGGTCCTGTGAAGTAGTTCTCTGTCACATTATATACACACATATCCAAATATTAATCAGGAAGAAAACTGTGCTTTCAAGAAAAAGTCGCCTTCATGGGGAAACGTATCCAAGCTGTGATCTAAAAGAATACATGGGTACACAGGAAGCTATTATTTTACCACTTCTGTCTTGATTACATATTTTTGTCACAACACTGTTTCAAGAAGTTAACATGGCATTCCTCTGTTTTAACTAAATTTAAAAATTGTTGTTTATGCATGTTTACTTGACAAAATTAAACAACTTTCTCTTCAGATGACATCTCACACAAAAACTTGTGCATGCACACACACGTGCACATAGATGCAGAAGTCTGACCAATTGCAGCTGTGAGGTAACTGAACTGGGCCAGATCCTCCTTGCCTTTGTCACTGAAGTTTACTAATCTGAAAGCTATTGATTAATTCCTTACCTCTGGACATACTCAGTCAAAGTTGAATTACGTCAAGAATTGCCAGATCTATAACAAAATTTAGTTTTGTAACAAAATTTAAAAGGTTGTGTTGGCCAAATCCAGCAATTCCACTCTTACACAATTAAGACCAGCAATGAAAGAAGCAGACATGAGACTTGTGGGTTGGAATGATGTACATAAAAAGAGAAATACAGTGGAGAACACGGAACTTATTTTAAAGCTTCAAGTTTTAAAAAAGTATAATAGAGACAGAATATACTATAATTTTTGTCTCAATACAGAGGATTTTTCTGATCTTTCACCCATTAAGAATATTTGTTTGAAGTACAAAGTTTACGGTTTCTCTACAGCCAGGAAAAGGTTGGGGGTTTTTTTTGGGTTTTTTTGTTTTTTTTTTTTTTTTTGCAGTCTAATGTCTATCAACAGTTTTTCCCTTGACAAAGTATATTTGCTCTGAACAAAAAAAACAATCCTGTCCAAATGTTTGCTGTCTCTACAGCTGCTCTGAAGACTTTTAGACTTGTAGAAAGAATCTCAGTGAGAAATATGGCAATATCAAAGTAGTGAAGCTGCAGTCTGCCTTAAAGTAACTACATGGTGCTCTCACAGTAAACACTAATAAAGTAAATAACAACAGGTCTGAAACAAAAAAGCTGGAGATAAATAACAGCTTGTAAATATTTGGCTACTGGACTGACACTTTTATTTCCAAAACTTTTGGGCAAAAATGGGAACAGAACCACTCATTTATGATCTCAAAAAGTGATGTTTCAGAAAATCTATCCTTTTTTCTATAAAGAAATAAAATTTTGTATGACAGCACTATACTAAATGGTTGACTAAAGAGAGTAATTTACATTCATTCTATATTTTTCCCTTACTTACCAGACATTTATCAAAAATGCCAGTTTTCATCTTGGTAAGTTGGAATGCTTTAATATACTCATAGTCTCAAGAAGAAAATATATATGCATAACAACATTGAAAAATGATTTGTGCTAAAGGAGGAAAGTTTGGTACCATTTGACCTGGGAAAATTATTGTTATTAAATATGTTTTTATCTACTTTCACTTCTTCTTCCTACAAACCAAATAATGGGTAATAAACTTTAGAAATGAGACATCCATAGAAGAATTTGATAAGAAAGATATTTCTGAAGCCCTGCCTTTTATTTTTTTTTTTTAATTTTTTAAATCACAGATTTCTCCAGAGTCCATGGACTTTGGCCTTCAATCTTTAACAGAATGTATGGCATTTACTCTGTAAGACCTCATCTTAAACTATTCTTCAAGTGATACGGAGTGCAATAAGCTACTTAAGTTTCTAGGAGGAGCACATTTTGACTGACCCTTACCTCTCAGTTAAGTTCTCAAAACAGAGAATCATAACAATTGGATGACCCTCTCAAGAGACTAACATAGCCATGTTTCTTGAAAGACTTTGACTGAAATTTATAATTTCTGATCATTTCAACCATCAGACATAGTACATTTCTAAATGTGACAGTAGTATTTGTAGCTCTATGAAAATAAGGCTCCAATTCATAGGAAGTTCTTTTGGATTTGTACCAATCTAATAATATAACTTCCACTCAAATAATGGTTTCAATGATATTTGCCTAGAGCATCATTCTCCTGGCAAGTCTACAATATGATGAAAACATCATATTCTTCCCTCCAACCCATCCTTTCCCTTGCATAAAAGGAAAGCCTTTTGGCCCAATTACTTTCCTGCAGGATAATTCTCGGATATTCTAAGCCTTCTGGGTTAGCAGCAGCTAATTACATGCAGGTTTCCAGAAAACCCACATTTTTTTGATCCCAGCAAAAATTGCAGCATAGTGATTAAAAGAAGAAACTATGTCCCGTGAACTCCCACAAGTTGATATATCAAAAAAAACCCCAGACATGCCAGATTTACACATTTGGAGTACTAAGATAAATCCATATAATTGTCACACACATCTATGCAAAAGCATACTAAAATTAACATATCACATTAGTCCTGAATATTCCATTTTTCAAACACAATTCTTTATCTACCTAACATTGTCCAGAGAAAGAAAAGAAACACATAAAAAATTGCAAACCAAATATTACTATGATCAAGGTTTTACATGGATTTATATGAAAAGATAAATTAAAAAGGAGAAATATAATTACATACTAATAGATTAACTTTTTGTTCTAGTATAATTTAAATTGTCCTATCCATGGAAAAATATTTTGTTTTTTAGCTCACTGATAAAGCTTAAAAAACAATAAAAACTAATCCTTTCTCTAAATAGAAATAGACAAGTTTTCCTTAATTTCAGAAACTCCATACTAGCACATAAGTATAGTATATACTATAGTAGTCTATAATGTTCAGCAGCACACAGTACAATTATCAGCTATTCAACAGTCTTTTTGGTTGAAGTTACAAATTGTCACCTTCACACACATTTTGCAGCACAATATATTCTCTGTTACTTTACACCTCATGCAATGATTGCATAAATAAATCAGAATTAGACAACATCACACCTGTACTTTTACTTTACACAGATAAACGACTTCAGCAGATACAAGGCAATGAAATATCAGATGTGTTGGGCCCAATTATGTGTTGTTCTAGAATACTTTTCCCCAGTTCTGGACATTTAAAGCATATTTAATCTAGGCCAGACACCATGGAGGAATATCCCATGCATGAAAGTGTTATCCCCAACAGAATCATAGC
Organism: Certhia americana; assembly: GCA_018697195.1. Classification (NCBI taxonomy): domain Eukaryota; kingdom Metazoa; phylum Chordata; class Aves; order Passeriformes; family Certhiidae; genus Certhia; species Certhia americana. The sequence continues at coordinate 74,595,151 of CM031858.1, forward strand.
TAATTCTTTACCCATTCTTTCCAATCTTACCACCACGTGAGCAGAGGCGAAGGCAAGTATGGCACTTCTTTATTTCACTGCAGATTCATCAAGAGTACAAATAAGAACATATCTGATTTTTACCTTGGTTACAATTACCACCAGTGTTGCAGCCTGTGTTTTTTTGCAATTCATTGTTTTATTCATTGTAGGCAATTTTACTGTTAATGGTTTGTTCTGTGTACCCCTGTGTTTTCCTCAAGTTGGTTTGTTCCTAAATTGTATCTGCCCCTGAAACTACCCTTTATGGCATTTCCCCACCCTTTGTTCCAGCTCCTTCCCTGTCAATCACTGTTACCCTGCCCCTTGTTCTGGCACCTTCCATGTCACTCCAGCCCTGAACCAATCCTTTGAGCGTTCCTCCCCCTGGGTGTTCCTGGTTCTTTTCTAAACCTCAATGCCCCATGGGACCATGTGACTTGCCCTCTGCTCCCACTTGTCCTGGTTGGCCACATGGAATCATAACCCCTTCGCTCCTCTCCCAAGGATTTCCTATTGGTTTGTTGGTTGTATCCATACACGGATTTGTGACTATATTTAAACCCGAGCACAGCAGTGCTCAGAGCTCTTTGCTCCTGAGCTCTTCAGTCTCGATAAACCTTTCCTTGTTGGAACCTCAGAACCAGAGAACCTTCTCCTTCTTCTTTGTCTGGTCCCTGGACACAGACACAAGATCTACCACCTGAGAGCATTGGCTTTAAGGTTCAGCTGCTGGCAAAACCCCCATGCCACAGATATTCCCCACACCGGGCGCAGCACCGGTGTCGACTGAGCTAGCCCAGTCTCTGGTGGGCTGTGTCACACCCTAAGAACCTGAAGAACCTGAAAGATTTCTGGGCAATAATAAAAGGACAATTTATATTCAAGACTGCCAGTTTCAACAGCAGCAGGGAATCAGCATGGAACTGGATGTTACTGTGATTTGCTGGTTTATATCAGCTGTAGTAAAAAAATAGAATAAATTTGAATTGCATGGGAGATAGCAATATAAAAAGCTTGTTGCAAGTCATTTCTGTTACAGGACATTGACCTTTAAAAAAGCTATAATTTCAAATTACTCAATATTCTTACTCTACAGCTGTGGGCGATTATGTTCGCTGCAGATAATAAGAAGTACTAATGGTCAACAATGTGTACTGAGCATAGCAGAATGTATTTGTGTAATATGGAGGAATGCAGTTCAGTAGTCATACTTGATAGGATTCATAAATAAGATTAGAACAATTTAAATGTCATACAATGGACTATTTCAAGAGTCCATGCCCATGCAGCAGTTTCAACAGTATGCATTCTATGCATATTATTGAAAATAATGGTTAAAAAATGAATTCTATTAGAATGGACAGAGGAGATAAAATTGAATAATGTATAGCAAAATATGAAGTAAATATAAAATAAACCTCTGAGATTTTACTCAACCCCAAGGAGAACAAGGAGGATGGGAAGTTGGTGTCATGAAACAGCAATGTCATGAACTACATTTCTTGATTGTAGGCAAAAGCAATTCTTTATTAAATACTTTCAGCTGCATTAAAGTGTAAGCAACAAGTCAGTGAACTAAATCATTTACATAAAAGTGACAATTTTTTCTTAAAAATATGACAATATCTCCAATTTCTGTGAGAGCTGCCAGTCTTTCCTGTAGACCAGATAGACTTACAGTCTATGCTTAATAAATGTTTGAATTTTGTTTACATTTTTGATCATCTTTACTAAATAAACCATACCAGAACATAAAATACCTTTTTTAACTTTGTAAACTGACAAAGAATTACAAATGTATCATTTTTAATGTCCAGACAGTACTTATAAATATGATCTATAAACACTAATGATTTCTGTTTGAGGTTTGTTGGTTTGTTTGTTTGTTTGTTTTTTCTCACTAAAGTGTAAACAAAGTTCTTTGTATCCAAAGACTAATTATATTTGCAGTCTGGAAAACTGAACAATACTGCAGATTTACTTTATCACATTCAATTCCTCAAAGTTAATTAAAAAAACCCCAAAAAACCCAAGTCAAAACTAAATGACAGGAATTAAGGTTCTGCTATTTCTGACTTTAGAGAATATAATATATACTTTCTGCAAAACTTCATAACACGTTAACAGATAAATTAGAAACCTATAAATCAGATAAAATGTCTGCTGAGTTGATGACTTTTTCATAGCATCATCTGGAAATTCACCTATTTAACCCATGATCATCTTTACCTAATAGAGAAAATCAATCCAAGTTCAATCACTATAGCCTGAGAGCACCACTTATATTTCCCTTTGAGCATCTCTTACTTTATGGAATAAATATTAACATATACAATAGATACAAAATTTAAGCATTTTATTATCATTTTTTGTCCTAACTCAAAAGGGAAATTACTAGATTTGGAATAACTGAGGTTTGAATTTTGTGAGAAGGTAAAGGTGAAAATAATTAATGTTTTCATCTCATTCATATATATGAAAGCAGTTCCAATTTTCAGAAACTAAAATACATATATAATTTTGTCCTTATCAATAAGTATATAAAAAGAAAAACCCAACCCTCTCAGAAAATGATAATTAAAATACAAACTGGGCTTTCTTATGCCTAACAAATTGCCCACATTAACATTTTCTTTTTCTGAAAAAGGCTTTTTTTTTATAGGACAATTTTGTAGCTCCCTTTTTGTAATGATTACTTATTTACACAGCTGTGAAACAGTAGTGCTGAAAAAGGTCCTAAGGTTAAATTAGTTTATCCGTTGTCTTAGGGAATGTTTTACCATTATAGCTGTCATTCTGGAGAGGTGACTATTTAATTCATTCTTTAAAAATCCATGCAAGGGAGGCTGAAGCTCCTTTTAGAGTCTACTCCAGTGCAATGCTATCTCTTAAGAGGAAAATTTCTGAATACTAAATCTAAATCTTCATTTATGCAGTTTAAGCCCCCTAGTTCTTGTGTCATTCTTTTCACACATGGAAAACAGGTTATGCCTCATTGCCTGTTTGCAAGTCTAAATTGTTGTTTAGCTCCCCCTGGGACTTGTGGTTCCAGTTGTCTTCATCTGTCATAGTTCCTGAGTCTTAGATAATATTCCTCTTTCATGAGCTCCTGCTAAATATAATTTCTATGGTGTAATACACCAAATCAGTTCTAATACACTTACATTTGTTTATAAACATACGTTTAAATATATGTATGATTTGTGGTTTACGTACACATGGTTTGTGTCCTCAAGTTAGTTCATGGCTCTTATTGGAATTAATGCTGAGTCTCTAAAGCATCAGAGGAGACCTCCATTTGGATAATCTTGGAAAAGCATGAACATTCCCATGTGGAAATCAAAACATTTAAGTTTGTGGGTTTTTTTCTTTGCTCCCTTGTTTCTCCTCAAGCAAGCTGTGGGCTGCTGGGGGGGCCCATGTGTGGAGCAGCCAAGTCTGTCCATTGCTGCACACAGCTGTTCCAGTTGGCTACAGCAGTCCCACTGCATATATGACAGCACAAACTGAAAACAGGTCAAAGATGTAATATTTAAATCTATGTTTAGAAACAAATCCAATTCATTAAAACTGTTGGCTGTCAGAGCCCAGGACACTCCTCTGATTGTCCTGGATGATTTCAGACCCAGGCAGGGGGCTGAGAGACCTTGGCACAGAGTCAAAAATACCTGTGCCTTCGATTTTAGCCCATGGGTGAAATTAGCTTCTCTGTGTGAGGATTTACAGGCCACAAGAGTTTCAGTAGAATGATAGTTAATTTGTCACAGGGTGAAAAGAAGAAGTTTGGGGGTTTTAGAATAGGGGTTCAGGGGGCAAGATGGAGGACCCTGGGTGTGTCCTGTCCTCTTCTTGTCCTCCATCTTCTGCTGTGATGGTGGCACTTTCTGGTTGGTTTAGGGTAGAGACAAACTGTCCAACATGGGTGATAGGTATTGCAAAATTATTGTAAATAAAGTACATGTAGTTTTTAGTATAAAAGTAAGCACCACCCTGAGAGAGGTGGACCGTACCTTGGACTGATTTGCTGAGAACACTTCTGCTAGTCAGGGAAAAAATGTAATAGATAAGGAAAAATAAACAACCTTGGAAAATAGAAGAGATGACTCTCGAGTTTTTCTTTGGTCACAAGGGTGAGAGAAAAAGACTTTCTAAATCTCAGAAATCACCAAAATATCAAAAAAATCGAGAATTGACAAGTTGAAGTGTGTGAAGACCATGTCTTGACTCTACCTTCGCTTGGAATTTCTATTAGATTAACACCTCTGGAACCAGGAATGGTAGCTATATTTGTTCTTTTCTATATACTTTTACTTTCTTATCCATCCTTTAATCTCCTCTTTTCTGAGTTTTGAGTAGTTTAGAATGGGCTTGAACCTTGTTAAATCAAATGGGCTAAGTTAATGCTTTGTGAAATGCTTTGATTGAATGCTACTCCAACTTTTGCCAAAGTTCTCCGATTTTCTGAAGTTGCCAGTAATGCGGAGTTTTCTTTGTGTTTTGGCATCTTGAGAATACCCTTTCATTATTTCCCTTGTACGCCTAACTCAGGGTACAGAAAAGAAACATAAGCCCTTTAAAGTGGCCAATTGAGGAAGTTTTGGGGGCCTTACTCACCACTTCTCTGCCTCAAAGATACTTTTGTGGTGTCTACTCAAATGGACTTCATCTCTTCCAAGAAGCTGTTAACCTTCAAAGAGAATCCCCCACTCACAGACCCTGATATCAACAGTACTTTACACACAGTTAGTAAAGTGCAGAAATTGTAAATTCCTGTTCAGGGCATACCACCTTATCAGCAGAATTGAAGAGAACATCATCTGGCCCCTCCATGTGTTTTGATTACTGCTTGTCTGATGTTTGATGTTTTCCAGATCACCCTGGCATGAGTAGCTGGGGTGAGCTTAGATAATCACTTCACAACATCCAGAATATGAAGAAGCAGGAAACATTCCTAGATGAGAAATCAGGTATAAAAAACAGGGACCTCCAATCATTTTTAGTAGTCCCCTAATAGTGTTCTTCCCAGCTTCCTTCTAGTGGTCCTGTGTATCTCAGACACAGCCCCCAGAGACATTCTGCTTAATGACACTCCAAGCTTTTCTTCAGCTACAATGGCTTTAATCCATTCTGTAATTGCAACTCGCAAGGGCATTCCTCCTGGTACAGGAAGTTACTGGTTTCTAGCCTCAATCTTGATGGTAGTTTCCACTTTCCAACTTTACAGATGCAGGCTGTAAATGCCCCTCTGCTGCAGGGAAAAGTTCAGGTTCTTGAAGCTGCAAGGTTTTAGAGAAAATCCAATTGTTCTTTCTCACCTTCTCCAATGCTGCACTGTATGATGACCTCCTTCCCACAGCTCTTTCATGATAGCTTCTCAAGAACTGTATGCCTCCTTCAGACTAGAAGATCACACATCCCAGCACCAGCAACAAGTGTTAGGCAATTCCTACTGCCTGAGGCTTGCAGAGCTCATGTTGTTTCTCAAACTCTGAGTCCCTGAGTCCAGCTGGAAGTAGAACGTTACTCCAGCAGTGCCCATGGACTGTTACCTGCAGTATATGATCACCAGATCTTAGTGTGTGAGTGTAGATACCAAAAATTTATTAGTCCTCCTGCTCTCCTCCTCATACTCTTTTGCATAAACTGCTGTGTTTCAGAAGCTGTGCTCTAGACCTGGTTCTTAGATAGGTTTCTCCATATATATGGGTTAAAAGGGTGAGGTTTCTCCATAAGCATGTGTTGAAAGGGTGCTTGAGCCTTCCTAAAGTCTGCAGGTCCCTAGGGCTTCAGAGACACCATGGTCAAGGACAGCTGTGAAAATCTGTTACAAGCTGCTTGAGCTTTACCCTTTAGTTTTACTTAGACACATAACACTGTCAAGTCCCTAAGTGTCACATCTACTTGTCTTTTAAATACATCCAGAGATGCTGACTTAGCCACTTCCCTGGACAGTCTGGTCTAATGCATGAAAACCCTTCCTTGAAAAAAAAATACTTCCTAATGCCTAATCTAAACCTCCCCTGATGCAACTTGAGGTCATTTCCTCCCATCTTATCTCTTGTTACTTGGGTCAAGACACCAATACTCATCTTGCTATATCCTCTTTTAAGGCAGTTGTAGAGAGCTTTAAGCTCTCCCCTGAGCCTTCTTTACTCTAGACTAAATAACCTCCATTCCTTCAGCCACTTCTCAGCAGGAGGACCCACAAGACCCCTCAGATTCTTCTGAGTGTTCCCAGGAATTCACAGATAGCAGGACAAGTACTCAGAAGGCCAAGATGATCTCAAGATAATCAAGCAGATTCCAGAGTCTGCTGGGCAAACTGGCACATCAGCTGGGTGTTCAGCAATGTGCTCTATATCAAAAGTATGTATTCTTGGAAGATCAAAGCTTGGGACAAAACCTAAGGACTGTGATACACTGATTGTGTAAAACATCCTGTGCATCATTTCAAATATCAAGAGTATTATCTTTCTTCCCTAGTACAGATTCAAAATATATACTACTTCCATGTTTGGTAAAGGAATATTCATATTTCTGTGTAAAATTTATATAAAAGCATAAAATATTTTAGTACCTTGAGGGATATAACCTGTCCTGTGTTTTTTCACGAGCCAGTGGAAGAGGCTACAAATGGAAATGGAAATAATTCAATGACAAGGTAAAATAATGTCTTTCTAGAAATTCATTATGAGAAAAACAGGTAATCCAATTGCAGCTGTATATCTACCAAGAAGTTACCCCTTAGTTTGTGCACTGTATAGATTAGCAGGCAAAAGGACCACTGTCCTCCCCAATCATTTAGACATGACTTAGAATTCTGAAGAACTTTACACATATCTGTATCTAAGGCTTTCTGTGCACCTTAGTACAGACTTACATAACTACCTTTAAAAACATTTAGTCTCTGCATGTCTCAGTTTTGCATTATCTGTAGGATGTAAGAATTTCTCACAAGAAAGATGCAATTATGGTAATAGCAAATGTGAGGATATTCAACAGCAATAACTTTTTACATAGAAAGCTGAAATATTTCAGTGGCCAGATGACTGACTTGCCTAAAAATTGTTATGGTACAACTGCTTTCCCTGTTATAGAGGATATGCTGTTATACAAAGCCCAGTTATTGCCTGTGGTTTATTTAACTAAGATACAATAAGATATTCTTAAGGCACTTTGCTTTTTCTTTTCCCACATCAACATTGTAGAGGGAAAAGAACTTAATGCACATTTAAATTAATGCAGCATAAAATAGAGCAATTTAATATTTAATATACTAAATTTAAGAAAGCATCTATTAGCTAAAATTGAATGCAGCCCAATTAGTATTTTAATTTCCCTGTTTTAAACCTATAAAACTCTTTTTTGTTTTTTTTCCAAAACCAGCAAAATGAGAAAAAAAAAAAAAACCAACCCACCCCAAGCCTTTGTGTAGGACAAGAGCAAAAGGAACAGTTATTAGTTACTTTCTTTGGTTCTTTTTTTTTTTTCTTTTTCTCTTTTTTTTTTTTTTTATTTCTTTTTTTTTTTAATTATTTTGAGAAAAAAAAAAAAATACCAAAAGAAATACTACAATTTCACAGTAAATCTGTTTATATACCTACAAGCTGTGCTGTGGTTACACCATATGGCAACACATCAGAAGTATTTCCTAGGAAGTCTAATTTAGAAGGTTCATGCCATCAACCTTGCCATGCAGCACCTAAACAGCAGGTGGGTGGAAGGCTGAGAAATACCATCAGTGATACCTAGGCCTTGGGGCTAGAAGAAAAAACTTAAGTAACAGAGTATTAGGAACATTTATCAAAACCAAGTCTCTGTTTATATATCCATTGTATCAGAAAACAGCATTTCAGACATTGTATCTAATAGTAGTGCAGATGGAACAGTGTCAGACACAAACATTCAGGTTTGCCTAATATTCAGATTTGGGATATCTCTTTAAATTTAAAGCACCTTCTCCATGTGCCATAAATTCAATTCTATTCTATTCTATTCTATTCTATTCTATTCTATTCTATTCTAT
>CM031858.1:74603207-74706692 GCA_018697195.1 Certhia americana
CTATTCTATTCTATTCTATTCTATTCTATTCTATTCTATTCTATTCTCTGTCCCTCTCAGATGTATTTACTCTACTGCTCTCAGTTCCAACAAATTCAATGCCGAAATGTGTTTTTCCTCCTCCTTTCACTTCTGCATCATGTTAGCTCTTTTACCTCCTGCAATGTGGGGCTCAAGGAACAGTACAATTTATAGCTGTGGAAGATGCAATGTAAACAGCAGTACAAAGTTACAGAATTTGATAGATATGTCTTTTCTATTTTCAGTTTTGTGTCTCATTTCAAACATTGTAGATGGGTGTGAAAAATAGATATCAGGCAATGATGGGAAACAGTCATTGACAGCCCCCTGCAGCATCGCATTACAACACGAGATGAAAAAGCTGATGAAGAAGTCTGCCAGGAGTTGGCATGGAATTGACATTAGAAACTTACAGTGCTCCTACTCATTTGCCAGGTTTTCCCTGTCCTCAAAGCTATCAGCAACTGTGTCACATACCTGAAATGAGATTTCAACAATTTCATAAGAAATTCAATCTGAGTAGCCACATTAGCACCCAAATCTCTTCTCTTTTAGATTGCAAGACAGGACTAGACATTGCTTGACTCAAGTTCTTAGAACTTGAACTCCTTGCTTCAATAGAAGCGAGACCAGACCTTCAGAACCTATCATTATGAAACTCAATTAGTAAGATTGAATTCTCTAAAATAGAATTGAAATTTTGGCTGTCTTTGACATTATGCTACTTACAGCAAAATGTCACTATATTAAAAGTACCTACAGTTGTATACTCAGCATCAGAATGGCAGGACTTGAATAATTCAAAAACATAAATAAATTCCTCAAGATGAAAACACATTTTCTCACCAGACAAAGGCAGCATGACTAGGTTTATGCAGAATGTCAGACACTGACAAACCTTAAGAAAATACAATGCCAGAAAAAACAAATACCAGCATTTCTAAACGGAGATTTTAGGTACATGACTTTCAAGAGTCCTGCATTTATATTAATGAAGTTATCCTTTTGCAATATAATTAGCACCCATATTTTTTTTTTTTTTTAACTGTTTTATAGAATCTATGCCTACTGCAGAAAATGCGGTGTAACCTTTCTATACTAGAATGCAAAACTTCAGTGTGTGGACAGATAAGATGTTTGCTCCTCTTCACAACTAAACCTAAGCTTACCATGCTTGATCTATAAACATATAGTCTTTACCCAGGTGAAATTATATTTGCAGGATAAATGAACATCAGAAATAAATAACAGAAAACATATTCATCAGTCTTAGATGAGAAACATTTTGGAGTTCCAACAACATGCACAAGAAATAAGTTAAATTAATGCTCTTACAGAAATCTCTGTAACATGCCTCAAATGTACAAAGAAAAATCAGATAATTCATAAAATTGAGAAAATTCATTACCCTTGTTAGAGAAACCATTTTGAATCCACCAACTCACAGTAATCCCAAAGAAAGGAAGACAGGAGTATCACTTAATATGTGTCACATTATCTGATCTGCCATCTACCACACAATACAGACAAAATAGGTAAAAAATAGTAATCACACATCTAAAGGTAAGGCTACAGGAGAAAGATTCCCTTACATTTCCTGTAAATAACACATGCAGAACTGCTCCTTTAGGCAATTTTAAGAAAAAAGGTTATATCAATTAAAAAATCATGCCAGTGTCCGCAATATCATTTTAATGCAACCACACTATAAATTAATTTAGTGCAAGCTAAGCTCTCAAGAAAGCCTCTGACATCTATTTTTTCATTGCAACAGAATTAGAAAACAACACACACCTTGATTATGATTTTCTTTACGTGACTGTACATCAGGAGCCATTGAAATCAATAGATTTGTTTCCGATTTATAAACTCTGTGCACATGTTGTAAATGGAGTGATGCACTTCATTTGAAAGAGAGAAGCAACAGTATGCTTTATTAAAGCAGTGAGTTCATGAAAAAATCAATGTTAAATTCAACAGTGGTTTAATTAGATTTGATGGCAAGGCACACATGATTATGTACTGCAGAGGGGACAAGGTCAGATTATGCTCTCAGGGAGACCCTCCTATTGAGTAATGAGGTTTAGAAAGAACCCTCTGGAGTTCCAAACTTCTTCTCAGAGAGGAGTCTAGATGCTTCCTAATCCTAGTCCTAGATTTAGTCAGTGGTTTATATCTAAAGGATTATCGGTGCAAAATTAATCTTTTATGTCACTTAGATAAGATTTCAAAGCACACTATCAACCACTTACCAAGGAACTTTGTGGCAAGGAATGTTTCAGCCCTAAGGAGAAACCTGGAGAGCTATCCCTACTCAAGGGGAGATGCCAGCATGCAGCCCCTGCCATGCAGGAAAGCTAAACAAGAGTAAGATGATTGATTTAATAGTGATATCTGCATGCCAGTAAGGCATCTGGGTCACTGTTCCAAACATCCTTGCCTACATGTTGTCATCCTTCCCCCAAAGTCCACTGTAAATTGAATGCAGCCATCACAACCCCTGCTGCTAGTTGTGGACTAAGTGGGGGAAGGGTTAGGGAAACATAGTGTCACATAGTCTTCATTAACAACGAGGGGTAAAAATCAATTGACCAAACCTTTTTTTCTGTGCAGGATAGTTAATCTTTTCCTATGGTTTATAAAATGTATTCTTTTTCTCCTCAGTAATATGTTAGGTTATGCAATTAAAAAAAAAAAAAATAAAAAAAAATCACAGCATCAAGCTTGAAACTGAGACCTGAAATAGATTATTTTCTTTGAGGAGTCTATAGCCAACTCAGAAGTATTTACACTAACTTGTATTTACTTAAAAAAAAAAAAAAAAAGAAAAAAAAGAAAGTAATATAAGGAACTTTGTATTCCTCAAAAGAGCAAAGGTTCACTTAATGATGTGTATACACTCTGTGCAGTGACAAAAATTACAGTGTTTATCCACAAGAGCAAATACTTACAGGATTCACAACCCAGAGTAAAGGTGAAAGTAGACTGTGTGCTCAGAACCTGATTATCTTTTCATCACAAAACAAAGCAGTACAAATGTTGATTTAAGATGCATTTGGTAACAAGGACTCCAGCGAGGTATAGATGGAAATTATGGGAGCTAATATCTGTATCAACTGTCCTAAAATTGTGAAGATGGTACCTTCACAATCACTCCTTTAGTGAGCATGAGGAAGAGTCAGACCAAGCTGAAGCTTTTTTTTTATAGAGCACACACCTGAACTCCTGACCTATGCATAAAATGTACAATGTAAAAACAATACATGTTTTTACAATGCGTAAAAACATTAAAAAGAAAAACCCTAAACAATAGCATTACTTGAACTTTAGTTATGGCAATAATTAGTGTCAGTCCAGAAGAGGTACTTGCATCATCAAAAAGGAGAAAGTCATTATAGAACTTCCCTGAAAGAGTTCTACTTCTCACTGAATTGTTTCCAATAAAAGGACAAATCTGAATAAAGTTGTGCCAGAAATTTAATTCTTCTCAGTAATACATGAGATAAAGTAACTGTGTTGAATTACACCAGATACCAAGAAGATTATAGAAATGGAAAGTACAATTATTCAATCTGTAGTCAGAAAATTCAGACTTTCGTATGGCTCTGAAACTCGACACAGAGTTGTACTGCAATTGCAAGGCTATGTAAAAGCTGAAAGCTTCTAGGAGACATTTCTTTGTCTAGAAGAAACTTAAGTGAACAATGTCTGCATCCATATATTTGATTTTATATTTAAGTCACTGTGGGATGGAATATTATGGAAAATAAGAGAACCATTAAATACCAGAATAATGGTGTAGGAATTTATCCAAATGCATGTTGATGACATTCTTATGGATGCTCTGTTCTTTATGAAAATTTATTTGCTTTTATAAAAGCATTTCATACTTATGGAAAGGAATAATTTATTAACAGCAGCCAGAAAATATATGTTAATATCAAATTGTTGATTGAGAGCTTGAGCTGAGCATTTTGGACATTTTAACACATATACTGAAAGATATTTTGGTCTCACATTAAAAACAGGAAAACAAATTTTTGCCTTTCATTAAAAAAAACCACAAACCAATAAAGAAAAGACACCTTCATGTTATAATGTTCTCTAGGTTTCAAAGATAGGGCACGCTAGCACTAGTATTATCAGGCAGATGATACTCTTTTCCTACAGTTAGAACTGGAAAAGAAAAATAATCAGCTTAACATGAAACTGTATTTGTAACTAAATTTTTATTCTGAATTCACCAGTCTTCCATGTGAATGTTAAGAGTTTTGCTTCACTTTCATTTGAAAAATATTTTAGGTTCCAGAAATCCAGTTAGGTGTAAAATAATCTATTGTCTTCATTATCCTACTTTGATAAAGGATAATATTTTTTATCTGACTGTCTTAGTTATTTGCTATGAAAAATGACAAGATACAAAAATGACCCCATTCTGGTACTGCCAGGTGCAGCAATAAAGGTACTGCAATGAAGCCCATGCTAAAGAAATCTGCATTAGACAAAATCATGTTTTCAGCAAGGCCTTTGGGTCCTCTGCTCCTCTCTGTTTATTGCTCAAGATCTTCATGAATGATGTTGGATTAACAAGGCATATAAGCAAGATCCAGCTGAGAACTACGTTTTGGAGATTTTTTGGGGGGGTCTTTTTGTCATTTTTAGCTTTCTTAGACATTGCTGCAAAACACAGCACCATTCTTGATTCATGTACATGAACTTTTGAATAACATGTGAAAGTTCGTAACAAAAAGTGATGGCTGAAAAGAAGTGTCAGAATTAAATAAATGAGATTCTTTTCCTTATGATTTATTTTTCATCAGTGGGCAGCTGCTTATATCACAAGATGACAAAAATACTCTTGCCTCCTTAAACAATGGTCTAAAACTGACACAAATACTATAAATCCTGAATAAAATCTTCACAATCAGGGCAGCAGAGTTATTACTTCCAGTGTATCTGACAGTGACTGCAATGACAGCTGAAGAAAGTCAAAGCAAAAGGGAAAAAAGAAGAATGAAAAAATACACCCAGAGGTTATCAGAAACATTTCCAAGGACTGCTTAATAACATGAGAACATAGTATATTTTGAGATGCATTTTCAAGATTAAAGCATCAAATCCCTTGAGTGTGTACAACTTCAATCCTGGAAGAAATATGTAAATTCATGTAGAGAGGGTCACAATACTGCACGGAAGACCAACTCCAGATTTTTACAAACAAGGATTTATATTACCTGCACACACCTGTAAGAGATTAATTTCATCTATAAATCATATAAAAAGAGAGAAAAAAAAATAGCTTTAAGTAGTTAGACAAAAATTATAATTAAACATAGAATTAAAAATAAAACAAATTATATAGTACGAATGAGAATTTATTTCCTCCTGAGCCTGGAATCATCTTCCATTCTTTTTTTCTAACATGTTTAAAGAGTTGGCCCCAATGTCTCACATTATGTTGAAGCTGCAGTTACCAATTGAGAAAAAAGAAACAGATGAATCATTCACCTGAGTCATGACATAATAGAATAGTAACTGGCATAATCAATAAAAATCAATATATGGGCTGGCAGTTTGAGGTCATTTTTTAAAACACCAAATCACATTCAAAAATTAAAAAAAAAAAAAATAGTTTAGTAGAATATGTTTCTGATGATTAATTCATTCCCACTGAACCCCTAGAAATCTGCCAGTCTGTATCTTACAATATACATTCACCGTTACACGTAATACCTTCAAAAATGAAAAACACTGGGTTTTCTTGGATAAAGGCACTTGTCAATAACTACAAGTGGGAACAATTTTAAAATAGGAGGAATTACAGTTTTGAACATCTACTTGGAAAGACAGTTACAATTACTTATAATAAGACAGAGAAAGCAAAAATCCCTTTGCTAAGCAACCCTGAACAGCCTGTTTTAAGGAGCAATGACATGCAATATGCTGAATTGAAGAACAAGCAGAAATGCAGTTCTTCAAAGATAAAATCTTACTGAGATGAGTTTAGTTAGTAAATGAATGATTGCATATAATAGATCAACAAAATATTATGCACAAATACAAGTTTCGGTCTACCAATTTTGTTGCTCCCTCCTTGTGGGTGTAACCTGATGGGTGATGTATGTATTTTATGAGACATTACACACACAGGCAAGAAAAAATTCTTAGAAAGAAAAAGAAAACAAATCAACAGTTTTTCAGCTGTCTGTGATGTGTTTCTATTTATACTTCTTTGATATTTTGATTGAAGAAAACAAATCTTCAATATGGAACTAGTGACTAAAACATGCACATGTGCTGGATGCATCTGTCAAGTCAATGAGGAGTCTAAAATGACAGTCAATTTTTTGCTCAGTGTTAGATATGGACTCTAAAGTATTCAGAACACTTTCACTTCCAGTAGCATGGCTGAAAAGTTAGAAAGAACGTTTATATGGACTTTTGTGCAAGGAGAGATGAAGGGTAAATGAGAAGGCTTTTCACAGATTCAATTGACCACTTGTGGTTAGGCATGCAAATTGATATAAAATGGTCTAAATAGAGAAAAAGCAGAGCTCTTGCTTTTGCTGAGACTGAGTAGAGTATATTTTCTGCATCCATTTACTCTAACGACTATTTTGCTTCACATTTCAAACCTGTTCTGGCATGACACAGGTGCCTTGAGCTGCTCCAATGGCCAGAGAGAGGGTGTCTGGGAGGAGATGTGCCTGAGGCCCAGACCCCCTGCAGCAGGAGAAGCCATACAAGGAGATGATTAAATCACGTGGGTTTTTTAGCCTGGGGAAAATGAGACTGAGGGAAGACCTTATCCTGGTCCACGTCTTTCTCAAAAGTGGAAGTTCTATTCTCCCTTCTGCCCAATGCCAGGACCCAAGGAGATGTCATGAAAGTGTGACAGGGTTAGCAGTATATTAGGAAATGGTTCTTCACCCAGAGAGTTGTTGGGCACTGGAAAAGGCTTCCTAAGGAAAAGGAACACCACCAAGCCTGACAAGAGTTCAAGAAGCATTTGGATAATACTCTTGGACACATGTGACTCTTAGGGTGGTTCTTTACAAGGCCAGGAGCTGGACTCAACAATTCTTGTGTGTCCCATTCAACTCAGGATAGTCTTTGATTCTGTGAAATACTTTTTGAAACAAACACTTTCACGAAGATTTCCCAGTTACTTTTGCATATGTGCTACATTTTAATATGAAAATGTTATCTATTTCCTATTTTATAGGTTATGTATAGCTTATTTCATACCTACATTATGTAAATTTTGTACAGAATAGCCAAATGAACAAATGGAAAAAGCAAATATTAATCTGTAAAACATTATGAAAGAAATCCTTTGGATTAACCTATATTCAGAAAAAACAGTGTTGTCTATAACTCCTTAAGTATGTACTACAAACTATGCAACTTACTGAAAAATATTCTAAAGCATATCAATTACTTCCTCATGATTTATCAATGCAACAACTTCAAATCACAAAAAAAGGAACTGCTAACAGATAAGAGGTCTGAAAAGGACAGATATTACCAAGAGGATGATTCCCTTTTATTTTGCTCAAAGTCCTGTTTACAGGCAAAGAGAAGGTGCAATTTTCTCTCTCTCTCTCTCTATATATATATCTATATCTATCCATCCATCCATCCATCCATCCATCCATCCAGAATGTATTTTAAATGTTTCAAAAGTATTGGTCCACTCTTTTACAGAAAAAAAAAAAAAAAAAAAAAAAAAAAAATTGTAATACTTCTACGATTAAAGAATCTTGATATTAATAATACAGCTAAAGTTGCAATATGTTCTTTCCATTTCTATCCTTGTTTTCTGCTATTCTTCTTACCCTTCTTCTGCTTATCTGGGTCATGAGACTGGTATTGCTGCTGAAAGACTTTTTCTTAAAATGTGTTTATACATTTGTCATTCTTCATTGTTTTACAGCACTGTGTTGCATCCAAATTTACTATATATAGCAGATTGTACATGTCAGATATTATTTCTGTGTTCTCTTTTTTGCCCCTAAACCCAGTTGTGCCAGCCCTGGGTCTGAATTTCTTTTACTGACCACTAGTTACTTGTGGGTAGATGTGAAATCTCCAGTGTGAGCTTGTGTTCCCTCTCTTCTCGTCACATGCCTCTACTCCTCTGCATCACATCTTGTGTCTCCGCTTCTAAGGGCACCTGCAGTCAGTCGTAACAGACCTGCATTTTTCTACACTACATTATGGTGTTAGAGTTGTAAGAATCTTATTTTGGGTAGATAGCAGTAACACGGAGGTGTTCTATATAAAATCGTGGTTTCAACATGCAAGATTAAAATTTAAAAGAAAAAAAAAAAAGGAAATTTGTGATAGAAACTTGGCAAACAAAACCAAAACCTGTTGTCACAAATAAATTTAGTAAAGCACAGCTACAGTGGGTCGAATAAAGTTCAGACAAAACAAGGAGAGGCCTCAGGCCTGAGGCCTTTCAGATGCAGTGCAGAGTTTATAGTCTTTACTCCCAACGACAGTGCCACGGTACAGGAATACATGGCTTTCCTTTCTATGCTATATCAGATCAAAAGAAAGGACTCACACAGGGCTGCTAATTTGGATCTCTTTATGTTCCTGTTTGGTTTAGGTAGAAGGATCATGTGTAGCAATACTTTGATACTTTGCCTTTTCATGACCAATAATTTAACAAGACCAGATTAATTTTCTCAGTTTAATAAAGGAGACAGTTGTGATTTTTCCGTTTTATACTAACCTGAGTAACTACTTTAATGTATTTGACCAATTAAGGAAAAAATGTTAAGTGTTTTGCTCTTTCTATTCTTTGCTCTTTATCTGTGTAGAGAAAATGTCTATGGTTAGGGAAAAAAAAAAAAAACAAACCAAAAAAAAAACATTTATGATAGCTGATTTCCCCATTTATTCATTATTTTTATTAAATATTGGAGAGTACTTTCCTGCTTGTTTGTTGTTTTCGGGTTTTTTATAAAAATTTAATAAAATTAAAGTAATATATTTTTATATGTTCTGTCAAAAAGACCTGTATTGCCTGAAAATTGTTAGCTCTTCACTAACTGAAAAATGAAGGAGGACCACAAACTCAGTGAAATCTAACTAGCTCTTTTGTTCAACAGAAATTTTTAATATGTTTGCCTTCAAAAGAAATTTAATATTTGGTTCCTTTTTGTTAGACCACAGAAGCTTTATCACAAAATTTAATGCAAGTTTTAATACAGAAACCCCACCATCAAACAAATCCAAAATGAAACACAAAGAAATGTCTAAAAAATTTAAGCTGCAATGTAATCTCAAATTCTGGAAGTCCAACCATTGAGCAGTTAGAATCATCAAGCTCTGAAGCAAGTTGTGTTGCTTTGTGTCTGCTTTCATCCAGCAGCCCTCACCCCAAAACATAATGAAACTCCCATTAAAGATTTTCTGAGATCTGAAGGAGTGGACCTAAAGAAAATATTACAGTGTTAGAAAAAGTAGAAGTCAAAACTGTAGCAGCCTTTTAAAATCCCTGTATACAAGTCCAGTCATGGATTTTTTGCATGAGCAAATGCATGCGAATGCACAAGCAGATAAAATTATAATGAGGAGACATAATTCACCATAGCTTTTGGTCAATAATATTCTGCAATGGCATAGCATTCAGTTCATGATTTTGGCAAACAACTGAAACACCTGAAAACAACCTTATGGATTTACAACTGGTCTGTCATAGGGATTAAGTGTCACTCAAACTGATACCTCAGGAACTCTCATAATACCTAAATATATGTTCTTGATCGCATTTTCAAAATAGTCAAGGTAATCACTGATATTAGATGTTCATTGATTTTGGATATATAATTAGGCTTGGCGCAGTCAAAGAAAGGATACTTTAATTTTCTAGGTATTGGGAGGGGAGTTGAGTTTGATTGTTAGGGGGGAGAGGGTTTTTTTAAATCTTGGTTAATGAAGAGAGAAAGCTTTTATTGTCTATTCACTGGTTTAGAATAGCATTCCTTTCAGCATACTGTATGAACTATGAAAAAGGCATTAACAAGGAGGGGAACCTCACACATATGTTAGTCGACAGAAGGCATAATGAAAAGATAGAAGAAGAAATAAATCATAATGATTCTTCCACAGGAAGTATCTTCCATTAGAGTCTAATCACCCATTTAATGTTATAAGAGATCTTATGGTATGGTGAATGATGTCTAATGAATAGAGGTGAGATTCACCTCATCAATGACCTTAGAAAGTAAAACTGATTTTTAAGCAGAATTGCTTTCTGGAAACGTTGATTAAATTGATTCAAATTGCAACTGGTTACACATTAATTTGGTACACATTTTCTTGCAAATAGTGTGGACTGAATCAATTCTCAGAGCTGTAATGGCAACAGCAACTATTTTTGATTGTTCTTTGCTCATTTCTAGATAATTCTCTTAAAGTGATAGCTCAAGAGGCTTCCTTATGATGTAAAAAAAAGGTCAGAAAAGGTTGGGGTTTATTTCACAATAATTTTGGGAGGATTTCCTCCCACATCTTTTCTGGTTTTGATATGTCAGAAGTTTTATTTTCCTTGGTCCTGTTACCATAGGATTGTTTGAGATCCATGGTATGAAAGGATGCTCAGATGTCTCAGATTCTAGAAAAATAAATGAGTTGATAAAACACTAACATTTTTTTTCTCAAAAATAACTGTTCTTACTCATTCAGATTTTAAAAATCAAATTAAATTCAACATATTCTTTTCAGAATACTAGGATTAAAAACAAACAAACAAAAAAAGCTTACGTTGCATCCATATTCATCAGATTTCTCATCACTTGCTTTGTTCTGATGTTTTTCCTGGCATGAAAATGCAGTATCAAATCCAGGTTTTGTAGCCTTCCCTGCAGTCTTTTGGAGGGTCTATATGTTCAACAAACTTTTCAGTGCTGGACTGGTAACCAAAAGGTATAATATTTTAATCCTATTATTTTGCCACTCAAAATAGTTTTTTCCTGTAAAAAAGAATAAAGAACACAAAACCAAGCCTCCTTTACAGTGAGTGTCTCCACTGTTTCAAAGCTGTTAATATGGCATAAAGATTGGAAAGACAATAAATAGCAATTTTTTTCCTCTAAAAAAATACAACCACATTTCAGTAAAATCAATTATTTGAGTAGGTTATGTCCATGTTATTTTTTTCTCTTTTGATGAATGATAGAAAATCTATGGTTTTGTAGGACTTATTTCCAAACAAGAAAGAATTAAAGTTGTAAAACATGCTGAATTTGCCAATAATCTCACTACAAAATATAAACAATTCCTACAGACAGCTGAAAGGGTACCTTGGAAATTTTAATCTGCAGAAATTCCAGCTAACATACCACTGATTCTGGTCCTGTTGCCAAGAAACAGTTCTCTTCTGTCTCCCTTGGTGCTAATCTCTGCTTTTAGCACTGTTCCCTATTCTCATTAGTCATGCAATGCTTCTTTTAAATGCTAAAGCCAGTGCTGAACATTTTGCCAATTCGTGTATCTGGCAATCTTGAAAATGTGCACAGTATTTGTGCACAGCCTGTGCACTGACTACCAGATTACAGCAAGTTGAAACTCAAGTGCACTAATGCATAGATGCTTTCTTTTATACATGTGTCTACATTTTAAATAATTGTTTAAGAAATTAAGATTCTTTTGAAATGGACTTATTTAGGTTTCAGAAGAGAATTCTGCAAAAGAATTGCAGTAACTGAACTTACTACCTTTAAGTGTATTTAATTCTGCACAAGATGTGAGTAAACCAGGTAACAAGTTATTGTTAATTCCACAACTGAAAATAATTCAGTCTATTTTACACTTGATAAGAGTAACAGTATAGCCAAATAATATGGTATATATTTCTGAAATAAAGAACTGTATTTGCCAGTAAATGTAAGTAAAGAACATGTCAGTAGAGAAAGCGTCTCAAAAAAATCTTCCAAATTAAAAACACAAAGCAAAAAGCACATCAAGTGACAAAAACACAAACAAACAAACAAAAAACACCAAAAAACCCAAATTGACTAGCTTAGGTTTAGCTCAATACATATACTTCATGGATCTTCATCCAACAACATCATGGAGCAAAACATTCTATGCTTTAAGAGTACAAGAATAAAAGTATAGGTAGAAATGTAAAAACCTTAAGACCAGCTTAAGTTTATATTGCAGTTGGTACATTGTGTCAGATTCTTATTTTGAAGCTTAAGACAACAACACATCTTTTAATGTGAACTGAGATGCATTTTAATACAAATTTAAGTATTTGCAATCAATATTTCATAAATAATTCTATGCACATGTTCAGCTTCTTAGATCACTATTGAAATGTAGCTATGCCTACAAAATGAAAATCAGTGCTGCCAATAGCAGTTCCACGTGAACCTCATGGTGTTCTGTGCTTTTTTTTCAAGTTTTGGTTATTCTCAGCTGTGACTTTTAAAATAATTCATGAGTCAGAAGAAAGTTTGCCAATGTAAATGCTAGTGGCTGAGAAAGTAAGAAAATGCATTATGGTCTCTATTCCAAATCTTTAAAACTGTGTAGAGGATGATAACAAGTGATATGATACCAATGGTCTAGAGAAGTGTTAAGATTTCACTTCTGACAGTTTTCTAGAACAGAAGGCAGTAATGATTTTCCTTACTCTCTTCCATATCATTTAAAAGAAAAACAATGTTCCAATTGTAAATATCAATCACAGTAGTTTTTTAAAAACAGCCATTTGAAAGACACAGTGTAAAGACATATTGTGTCCCATTGTTTTATTTACCTTTGTAATCACTGAGCATTGTAAATTCCAGAGTACTTTATCAATGAGCCACAGTTTATATGTTTGTTAGAGTAAAAGCCGATCTAGAAGGGGTTTTTTTTGCTTATTACACAGTGGTTTTTTTCAAAATGGAAGACTAATTAAATCCTTAAATAGAGCAAGACTTGCAATGAAATCTGAGTTGAAACTAAAAGGTGACAAAGAAAAATTAATAATTCTTACATTAATGAAGTAATTGAAAGTATTTCATTAGTTGCCAGGCAAATGTATTGTTAGTGCTGCATTTACCACAGATCATTGTTCTGGCTACCATGACAGCAGCATTAGCCATTTTAACTTGTTAGCTGCCTGCCAAATTTCCCTGCTGTAGCACAATTTAACATCCTGAGAATATTAATTATTCATATGCATATTTTTCAAAGAATAGCTTTTCAGTTTTTCTTCTGATCTTCCAAAAAAAGCAGATCCATGACATCCCTATGGCAAAACAATCTTAGGAATGGCAAAATGGTGATCACTGCTTTGCTGGTGACTGTTCTGCTAGAAGAACACAGATGGCAGAAAATGCCATCCTGTAACTCCAGTTTGCTGGATAATTTGAATTAAGAACAATTCAGGCTAAAATGGACTTCAGGAGATCTGCAGTTCAGCTTCCTGCTCAAAACAAGAGGTCAGACCAGGCTTCTCGGGGTTTTGTCTGGTTGGACTTTGGAAACCTTGAAGGACAGAGACTGCAAGGCATCTGGGCAGGACTTTTCTGCTTCTTGGTTGTCCTCAGGGTGAGAAAGTTTTCCTTATATGCTGAGTAAAACTCATGTTTCACCTATGTTCATCAACTCATTTTCCTACCACATAGTGGTGAAAGAGCTGCTTTCGTCTTCTTGCTTACCTCCTGTCACATAGGGACAAACTCTACTGGGTTGCCCTGAAGCTGTCACTTTCCAGGCTGAACAAGTCCATTCTCTCTCATCTTCTCCTCATAGGTCAGGTCCTCCAATTAAAACTAGTTTGGCCCTCCACTGGTCTTTTTTCCAGTTGGTCACTGTCTTTCTATACCAGAGGGCCCCAAAACTGAGCAGAGTATCCAGCTGGGATGTCATGAATACTGAACAGAGAGGGATAATCTATCCCTTCAATGTCTTGGCTTTGTCACCATGACTACATACTGGGGTGCTGTTAGTCATTTTCACAGCTGGGACACACTGCTTGCTCATAATTGGCTTGTGTCCGTCAGCACTCACTGGTCTTTTCCTGCAGAGATGCCCCTAATCAGGTCCCAGCCTATGTCCTTGCACTGGTGCTTTCTGCCCAGGGACAGCCCTTGATAATTGTCATTATTGCATTTCATGAGACTTTTTTGTCCATTCCTATAGTCTGAGTAGATGCCTCTGGATGACAGTTCTTATTTCCTGCATATTGACTCACCCTGCTAAAGTACTATCATCTACAAAATTAGTGAAAATATCCTCCATTAGCTCTTCCAGATCATTGATAAAGCAGTTAAACAGGTCAGGTCCCAATTTAAACCCCTGCTACACTTCATTTCTTACAGACCCCACCACTTGTCACAGGTCTCCAGGTAGATTATGATGCATTAACCACAACCCTCTGAGCCCAGACACAGAGCTAGTGTTTAGCCAGAGGATGTCTGCCTATTGATAGTAGGACTCAGTATCAAAAGCTTTTCTGAAGTCAAGTTAGTTAACATTCATTGTCATGTATTAGATAATCTACTGCATACTCTAGGTAAACTCATCTAGGGTCCCTTTCACACAAAACTTGGACTAGATTATCTATCCATTCCTTGAGCAAGCTGAAGTCTGTTTGTCTAATGCCCCAGACACATATTCTGCTACACTCCCAGAACTTTCAGCTTCACAGCCACTTCAGTTTTATTGGCACTATTGTAAAAGTTGTGATTGATTGCCCAGTCCAAGCAGCTATTCCTCTGCCAGTGAAGAGAAGACCCAGATGTGCATTACCTCTGTTTTGCCTCTTCACTACCTATATTACTAAATTATCCCAAACATCCTCCAGAAGTCTCCACTGCATTCCCCTGCTAGCAGAGGTCAGAGAGTGATGCGGCCCACTGGAGTCCGGGCTAGCTCCAAAATACTCCAGCGCCACGCCAGGAGTGGGGAACCACTATAGCTGGGGTTGATGCCAGTAGTGGAACCTGCAGAACTGGAGGCTCCACAGTGGTAAAGGATGACTGCCGTGACAGGGATCGGGCAGAGGAATAAGGAGGAGGCACTCCGTGATGAGGATCCAGCTGGAGAGGTTTATTGTGGAGGGGAGCGAAACCAAAGGGGACACCATGAGGAGAGACCCAAAGGCTGCTTGCAAGGGGTTAAATACAATGTAACAGAGAGGGGCGGATACAAATAAACAACCAATGGGGGAACTCCGGGGAAGAGTAAAAGGATTGCATCAGATTTCCTGAGCCAACCAGGTTAAGGGGGAAGAAAAGGGGGGGTCACGTGCCCCAATGGAGCGTCAAGTTGAGGGTGACACCCCAGAATGCCCAGAGGGTGGTACACACACGGGGGTTGGCTTAGGGTAGGAATGACAGGGAATGTATGGGAACAAAGGGTAGGGCTAGGATGATGGACAAGGAAAGTGCTGGAACAAGAGGCGGGGAATACCATATAGGGTAAGGATAGGGGAGGATAGAAAGTAGGGGCAAACCAGCTTGGGGAAAACACAGGGATACATTGAATGAAACATTAACAATAAAATCACCAACATTAAATAAAACAATGAATTAAAATAAATACTGGCCGTAATAAGAGAGTTTCAAGTTCTACAAGAGCATCATTCTGTCATCCCATGACTTCCTTATGTTATGTGTTAAAGAAGTCTTTCCACACTTTTTCACTCTGATCTGGTTAATTGAAACAGTTCCATCATGTTATCACCCTCATTGGTCTCTCCTTAATTCCTGAACTATAAGCCACTAATGAGTCCATTGTCCATCCCACAAAAGAGCTGTTACTCTCAAGTTCTCTTTACTGTAGAGGGAAACCTTCCACCTTCCTTGCTTTTCCTTTGAGTTTGTTTCCATTCACAAAAGTACTCCATTTGTGCTAGCTGTCCTTAGACATCTCATTATTCAACAACATTGCATTTTTGGGACTACTCATGGAGTTTTTGTTCTTTCTGCATGTTTCTTAGGCTTCATTTATTTTTTGTGCACAGACTTAAGGCCGGTGTCTTATCACCATTTATTTCCTTAGGTTTCTCTGCTCGCCATTCCATTCATTGGTACCACATTTAACTGCTTGTTGTATTCACCTTCTTTGTTTAAAGCTCTCCTCAGCAGGTTGGTCATCCCACTCCACTTTAACAGGTAAATCATGTCTATTCCCAGCACTACTGGATCCCCATAGAGACAGGAAGTCAGCACTCTAAGCATAGATTTCTGTCCCTTGCAAGCAGTTCCCCCACTGCTATCTCCTGCTGCTTACTCTGTGCAGACCTGTAGTTCAAGCTCATAGTTGGCTCTGATATGTGACGAGATGTGACTTTCTGCTCTTTGCCTACTACCAGGACACTGTTCACACTCTGCAGTCTCAAATCTCCAAGGGAGGAGGTACCTTCAGTCAGGAGTTAATGGCCTCAGCCTTAGAGCTTAGATTTAATTGAGCAGAAACATCATGCAGCAAGGGCTTCAGCATAATGCCTCAGTGAAGATTCTATCGATTGTTTACCTTCCCTGTTGCTTCACAGTTCCACCCACAGCCTCTTCACATGGGAGCAGCCCTTCAGCCAATACAGACATTTATCAGGCAAGGACAGCCTTGCTGCCTCCTCCACCCATGGAGAGGGACTGTAAGCAGTCCCATAGCTGAGGAAGTGTACCCTCCCTCCTGGCCTGGTCTGGGTTCAGGCCTTTGGTGTGCCAGGAGGGTTGCTCCAGTATCATGCAGTGTCACATCATCATTGCTGAGCTGTTCCATCTCCTCCAGTGGTGTTTTTTCGTCTCTTCTGGATGAATTCTGTTATTTGCTCTCAGAGTTCTGGTCTGGCAGCTGTGTAACTGTCTTCCTGGCATAGTTGGAAGAGGATCTTTATGCTCCCTGATCCCTAATCTGAAGTGAGCTAAACAGCATTATTTTACTGAAATGAAGGAGACTACAGGCTCTGAGAGATTAGGATCAATATTTTTGAAATGCAGATAAGGTAAAACAGTCGATAACCATGCCTATCCTACTCATTTGCTGCTTACAAGAATTTATCAGTCTAGCCTGAAATAAGTATTCATGCCAGGCTATCATCTTTTATAACCAATTAAACTCTCTGGTACCATTGCTTTTTATACAAAGGGTGTAGGATAAGGGTCCCTAGTGAGCTCAAGGACAAATTAAAATATGTATCACATTATATTTATATTAGAATCTTTTGTGCATTTTGCCTGAGAGGGACAGCTATCTCTCTACAAGAAGTGTATAATTGCAAGGGATGCATCTCCACAGGACTTCCACGATGAAATTGGAAGGTTATTTATAGAAAAGAATAAATGACTACATGGTGTGGCAATGGCAAAATATTACTGAGAATTAGAGAAATAAAACATGACTTCTGAAGATGAAAGGTAAAAATGAATAAAGGAATTTACAACAGATAAAATACTGGAGGCCAGAAAAATAATGACATGTAGTTATTGTGAATAAAATGGTAACAGTAGGAAAAGTGCAAAACTGACAACTAGATACTGAAGTGCTGAGGATATCAGCAATAGATTTTTCTCAATAGATTAGCAACTCCCACAGACAATTTTTCATGGGATAACAATTCAAAAAGGACAGTCAAGCTCCTTTTCAAAAGGTTAACCTCTAAAAAAGTCACAAGTTGCAAAGCTAAATTAGCCTTTTTCTTACAATAGGATCTCAGTAATGTATAGAATAAAGTCTTCAGCTTAAAATGGAAGAAAATATATTATAATGCAAAGCATAATGCCTTTGCTTTATTTCAAGGAGTCTGTCTTTACTGATGTTTAAGGGGAATAATGAGATAATCCAAATTACCCTCTCTATTCATATTGTATATATGTGTCTTCCAGCTAGGAGCAGCCTTAGCTTGTAGATCCCACTACTGTTATTAACAACAACAAGGAGTCTGTAAGGATTAGTTGGGTTTTACCCCCTGAAAACACTCATCAAACTCTACCATACACTTTTCAACATCTCACATTTGCACCAACAAATTGAGGAAAATGACCCTGTAGAAAGGGAGCTGAATCTTAAAAAAGAAAACTGATTCCCTTCACACTCACTTGCCAAGACTCACAGGCACCAATACACCTATGTCCAAGAGCTCTAGCTGAAACTCACAGAAAAGGCATTTTTTTGCACCACCCTAGTCCAACCTATATTTTGTAGTTTCTTTTTCGGTTGGCTGTCTTGTTGCATTTGGATACGGCTATTGTACCTTCGAGGTGCTCCCAGTGATCACAGTCTTCTTTCCATCCTCTCTTAATTTTCAGAGTAATTTGAATTTCTCTTTATTTTTTCCTAGAGACAGAGGGAATAATCAGGGCTTCAACTCCAGTCCTTTGCCTTTCTACTGCTACCTTAGGATGGTCCGTACCTGAAAGTCTGACCTTGATTTTCATCATGTGGATGCAGTCTTGTATTTTCCTTGAGTGTTTCAGTGTTACGTGTAACTTGTGATCTTGATTACCTGCTGCTGTAGTATTGTCTCCTCCTGCCATTCTTAACCACGCTTCCCTTTTTCTGTTGCTTCTACACCCAGTCATACTCTTTCAATCTCCACAAACAGTAGATTTTAGATTTTTATTACAATTCTGTGAGTCACACAAAAAATATGCTTGATAAAATTGAGTTACTAATAGAGCTCCTTACTGTAGATAAATGTAGGAGACTAATTTCCAGCTTTATTTATAAAGTTGATAAAATACATGTGAACAGAATTAAAATCTACAAGAAAGCCGGACCTCTATTTTTCGAAATCTTCTCCCCCTTCTTTACTGAAGGGTTGATGTAGAAGCAATAGTCAAACAAAGAATAAATGCAGTGAAAGTTAATACATGAGATTTGAACAAATGAGATAGATTTACATTGCTTCAAATCATTATAAGAAAATGTTGCCAAATATTATGGCTGATGATACAAAGTGCCTCTGGGGATGCAGGCAAGCCACCATTTCCAGTCTTTCCAGTGTTGAAATATGGGGTCTATACATGACAACCTTAGCAGATCTCACCATGGAGGAAAGCATTTATCAGTACAGTGAGAAATTTTAAAATACTTGTTGTTTATTTGACATTAGCAGGGAAGGAATTTCCACATTAACCTAACAAAATTAGGATACATTTTGACATTTGAGGCTGTGTTAAAACAGAATGACAACAATTGGTGATTTGCTAGGCCATACCAGCCATCAGACACCTTTAAATTTATATCAGATCAATGTTTCTATGAATAGTGTCTCAGACCTGAGACCAAGTTTTGGTAAAAATACAAATGAAGGATGTGTTGCAAAACCTAAATGTTGATAGACATTGACTAGCACAATCTGAAATTCTTCCCTACTCTGCTTTTATCCCCTAATTCTAAATCACAAGACTTCTCCTATGATGGTGGTATTGAACTTGATGATGTGTGATGAGTCCTTTGACTTAACTCTTTCCTATGGTTTTATTAGATTTTAGCTCTAAAGGTGTTTTACAGATATTTTTTCTTTTTTTAAAAGAAAAACAAAACAAAACAAAAAAAGATACTCTCTTAAAAGTGATAAAGTTTTTGTTCACTATCTAAAAGGAACTATGGAATTGAATATTGACCTAAGAAACAGCTGCTGTACCTCTCAGTAGTATGAAGGTGGTTCTGTTCTCATGTAGCCATATGAATTACCTTTTACTGCTGCTTACCATGCCATGTTAACTTTTCATGTGCAGCTTCATAAGGCTGTAGCATCTGGTATTTGTCTCTTGCTCAGAGCCAAAGCCAAGAACAAACTGTGGCTGATAGGTATGTACCTTTTAACCTTGAACAGATTCTGTTGCCATGAATTGGAAGAGTGTAGTCAGAAGATGCATTTCACAGCTAGGAGTTTCTGAGAACACAGTGAAGGGGTTTCACCTGACATCTGTTTTCTCCATACTGACTGTCACAGATACTGCTATCACTCGGCTGTTTCCTTCATCTTGCAGGGGATTTCAGTGAGACAGTAGAAATGACAGAAGGAATCAGCTGGAGTCCAGTTAAGTTTAAACAGAGTCAGCAGCATCTGTTAGAATATCTTTGGAACAAAGGTTTGATTTCTAGCTCAAACTTCACAAAACTTCACAAGCAGAATTGCTTTTTGACGTGATTTTGAGAAAATGTAACATTTAGTTCAAGGTCACACTGAAGAGACTGGATGAAGTCAGACTTTCAGAGACCAGTTCCTAATACTTCATATAGAAGTAAATTAAATGCTAGATAAAGTCCGTTTCTAGAAATTCAAAGGAGTATTACAGAATTTGATGGGTACTATGTATTTAAAATGTACAAAAAGAAATTCCTTCTAAAAGAAGAAGCAGAATTATAGTATAACGTATTCTTTTTGTTACAAATGTATCAGCAACCAACCATAAAACTTTGGCCCAGACACTATAGTATAGACACTAGTCAGTGTTCTGAACAAATCTGTGGGGTAACTGGGAAGAATAAAACAAATCAGAGGCATTAAACAGTGCTAGAATATGGATCCATTAAAATAAGGGAGACCAAAGAAGGAAAAAATGTCTCCAGGATTATGGTTTCACTCAGGTTAGTACTTTAACTCCCTTTGAGATTCATATTCCAAAATGTGATCTCAGAATTAGATTTTGATAGCCTTTTCTAAAGAGTATTCCCTTCTTTAAAGCTTAGAAAAGGTTGTTGAACCTCTCTGTTCAAACACAGAAAACATTCAAGTTCAGCCCCCCCCCCCCCCCCCCCGCCCAACCCCCTTAACCCATCAGGATGCATAATTTCATCTTCCTCCTTAGTGAATATCATTTTGGTTAACATTTGGCTACAAACACTTTTCTTCCTTTCTCTGGCATTCTTTGAATGCTGATTGGACTGGTCTGTTTAGAAAAAAAAAAAAAAAAAAAAAAAAGAGGGGAAAATACCCAAGAAACAGAAGGGAGTGCATTGATTCCCACTGCCAAGACCTTGCACATTTGAACATGAACAAGGCTACTTAAGCATTCAGAAAGCCTTTCTGCTAAAAGCTTTGGAAATAAAATACTTATGGGATGAGACAAAGGCTTTAAAAGAGTTTTTTTAGATTCAGGCCGAAATCAGAAAACTCAGGTTACTTACCTTTATCTGCTTTATTTCCCCAAATTTAAAATGGAATTGTCAGTACTTTCAACCTCATTTGACTTTTTCCAAAATATACACCTTAAAGCTGATGAGAGGGAGTATGAATACAAAGCAGTGGGAGCCATGTAATTTAACACAGTGAGAGTCTCCCATTCTCTTCCTTGGCTTCACACTTTTGATACCCTTCCTCAAACCTTGAACCAGTCATGATGATTCAGTCTGTGTACACCTACTTGATCGTCCAGATACTCAATCACAGCAATATATGAAAAGGCTATATTGTCAGCCTGCTTTTTCTTAGTCCTTATTACCCCAGCAGTAGGAGTTTTTTTTTTTTTTTCTGTTTGCTTCTCTTTCCTGCATTTTATTTAAATACTTTTTTCTTTTCCCATTCTATTATAATAATTCATCCAGTAAAGGGCATTACAACTATCCCCTCTCCTTTAACTCTAGTATTTCTACATGTAGGAAAAACACCTGATCTATCAGAGGATAAAACTATAGCAAATGTATTATCTTTTATGTGTTACTGAATATGAGCTTATCGGAAGGAAAGGCTTTAAAGTGTGTAAGCTTATGAAATGCTAAGCAAAAAGGTATTCTAACTCATCACAATTTTGAGCAATCCTACCTATAAACTAACAATGAATATATAAAATGTCAGTCCACAGGGTAACTCCTTCAAGGTTATAAGCACTTGAAACTTACAGCCAATGAACATCTTTGCAACCATAGTCACCATGACAGACTAAATACACTGATTGAATTCTGTTGCATCTTGCAATCAGAAAAATGGAGAAAATCCATGGAATAGTTGCTAAAATAATAAGCTGTAGCACCTAAAACTAGGACACAAGATGTACTGAAGCAGAACAAAGAAAAAAAAAAATAATTAACTTGTCTGTCCCAGAGTTATCACAGCTCCCACTTAAATACCCACATCTTAAAAACATAATTTACACTGCAAACTACTTTAAGGGCTATTTATGGTACATTTCAGCTGTCAATTATTCCTGAGCAAATGACACTGACTAGGTGATGTGTATGTACAATATGTTCAGAAAACAAAAATATAAGGTATATAGGAGGAAAAAAAATCAGAAAACATGAAGAAAATGTTTTGTCAGATAACACTACTGACCTTTTCCTGTAGCAATATGTCTTAACTTACTATATACCTTAAGTTATGGATAAGAATGCCAGAAAAGATGGTGAAAAGAGTGGTTTTATCACACTGGCAATAAAGTTTAGAACAGGTTTGCATAGAAACAGCAACGCCATGGAAATATTATAGTTAAAAATACACCTAGCAAATACGTTTTAGTTACGGGAAAAGCAAAATTTGCGTTTTTTCCTGTATTCATTTATTAACTTTTGAATTCATATGTTATATCATCAAATCAGTCATCAGGTTCTTTATTTTGGTGAACAGAGATGGTCAGCTTTAAGCAATAATTGTAAGTATGTTTGGCATGCTATTTATAGCCATCAGTGATACAAAGCAGAAAAAGACTGAAATGACTACAATAACTTCAAAAATCAGTCCTGAATTTTAAAGTTTTAAAAGCATCAACACAGATTCAAAAGCATATTTGTCTCCAAATGGATATTTACATTTGAACATGAATTTCCTTTTTCATGTTGTTTTGTTATAAAGATTGCATTGGTAGAAAAAAGTCACAATTTTTTCTGACAAACAATAACATAACAATCAGATTGGATCAAGCAGGAGAAAGTATATGTAAGGTCTAGGCCACTGAGAAAGAAAGCATCAATTAAAATAATTTATTATATTTGGTTTATGTGGCAAGGTTTTAGTAGCGGGAGAGTGGGAGGGACTGCAGGGGTGGCATCTGTGAGAAGATATCAGAAACTGTTCCCATGTTGTACACTTCCCTGCTGGAGTTCCAGCAGAGTCCAAGAGGGATCTGCCTCAAGCCAAAGCTGAGCCCACCCATGACAGTGGTTCCACCTCAGTGACAGCATAGTGATGAAAGGGTAAAAAATGCTGTGCAACAGCAGCTGGGAAATGTCAGAGTCTGGAATTATGAGAAATAGTTCTTTGCATGTTTAAGGGATTTTAAGATCTGTGACAAACAGTGTTTTTTACCTTTGTTCATGGAAAAAGGGCTTTTAGGCTCTGGAATGAAGCAGAGTCTTCAAGAGTGTGTATTAGATAGTAGAATAGAGTGTAGCTTTATCATAGGGTGAGAATTTTAGATATATGGGGTTTTAGGATGGTAAGCAGGTGATGACAAGATGGAGGGACCGCATGGCTTTTGAGTTTCTTCCTTCTTCCTCATCTGCCTCCATCTTCTGCAGTGAAGTGGCACATTATAGTTGGTTTAGAATAGAGTTTAACTTTCTAACATGGATAATAGTTATTGGAGTAGAATTATAAATACTGATTATGTGGATTGTAGTATAAATGTATACACCACCCTTTGTGGGTGGTTCTTTCGGGGTTTTGTGCCTTTGACTGGCCTGCAAAAAGAGCTCTGCTAGTCAGGAACATAATGTAATGATAAGAAATAATAAACTATGAAGAAAACATAAGAAGACACGGCTCGCGGACCTCTTCTTCAAACTCTCTGGCAAGAGGAAAAAGGCTTTTACATTCTTGGGGTCACAGGAAAACAGCCAGTTGGCAGAGACACGCAAAAATATTTTTATAAACCTGAGAGGGAAAGAGGATTGAGAATATGTGAAAGAAGCAACTCTGCAGGACAAGGCTGTGGTGAGACAGGCTGTCCCCTTGCAGCCCATGGAGGACCATGGTGGAGCAGGTATCCACTCTGCAGGCCATTGGGGACCCACTGATGGAGCAGGTGGATATGCCCTGAGGAAAGCTGCAGACTGTGCAGAGCCCATGCAGGAGCAGACTCCAGCAGGGTCAATGGTCCCATGGGGACTGACTACCTACACTGGAGTAGTCTGTTCCTGAAGTACTGCACCACATGGAGAGGACCCATCCCAGAGCAGTTCTTGTAGAATTGGAGCCTGTGGGAAAGACTCACATTGGAGCCCTTCATGAAGGATTGTATCCCATGGGTGGGAATCCATGCTAGAGCTGTAGAACAATGTGTGAGGAGGAAGGAGTGGGAAAGACAACACTTTATGAACTGACCAAAAGTCCAATTTCCCATGTACCTGCACCACTCAGGAGAAGGAGGCAGAAGACGTAGAAGTGAAACTGAGCCTGGTAAGAAGGAAGGAGTAGGGTGAAAGTGGTTTTAATATTGGTTTATATATCACTATCTCACTCTGTGACAATTAATTTGCAAGAAATTAAATTATTTTCTGCAAGGTGGGTCTGTTTTCTGTGATGGTAATGGTTAAGTGGCTTCCCTGTCTTTTCTTGACCCATGGATTTTTTTTCATTGATTTTCTCTCATTCTCTTGATGGCAGGGGAATAGTATGGCCTGGTGGGCATCTGACAGCCAGCCAGTCAACACACCACCTTTATCTAGAACAAAATATTTAGTATATATTTTTTAAAATTAATTAATCCCTTTTATGTATGTGCATTTCTAGATCACTTATGTTATTTACTGTGGGGGTATTTTTGTCTGCTTAAGGAGTTTTGGTTTTGTGTTTTCTTTATAACCAGCAATTTCAAATGGTCAGTTTTCCCTTTCTTTGCCAAATTTCTTGGAGATTTAAATGATTGCTTGGTGTAGGAATCAATTTATTTTTAAATTAAAATTGAATCTTATGCCTCATTCCTCTATTTTAAATGCTTATTTAATTGTCATGAAGACCCAAAATTCCTGGAATATAAAAAAGTCCCATTAAGACTATGATAAATAAACTTTTTTTTTAAAATAATTCAGGCACACCTGCAAGTTTTAAATGCAAAATATCTATCAATAGCTACCAGATATTTGGTAATACAGTAACATATCAAAAGCATAAAGTAAAGTGTCAGATTTCTCAGAAAATAATTGTTGGTTCTATCCTTTATGCCATCATTTTAATGCCACACACAATTTTAAAGTCTGTATTGTAAGAAACCTGGAAAAAAGGCATCAGATAACATTTGGCAAAGAATTTGCTGACCATTTTACCTTATTAGTTTGATCAATGGATCCTCAAGCTCAGGAGTAATAGAACCTTGGTTTTCCATTCTTAAATATTGAAAATGAAAGAATACTTCAGTGGTAAGCAAAGACTAATAAATAATATGATCATTGCTCATCAACAGTGAAAAAATAGACAACTATAAATATTTTCAAAACAAAGACACTTTTGTGAACATTATTTACAATACGGATGAATTTAACAAACTCCACAATCAAGAATATGTGGGGAAAACAGAATATTTTCTTCTCACATGGAATTACCCATCACATTAAATTAACTTATTTTATATAAGACCTAATTTTGCAAAAACAACATTTCAAAGTCTGATTTTGTCTTATTTCAAGGCCAAGAAATTGTTTTCCAAGAAGAAATCTGGGGCATTTCCAAGTTTATCCCGTCCACTGCTTTTTGTTGAAAATCCAGAATTTCTAGCAGTTGTTGCTTTTCACACTCTCTCCAGCCTCATTCACAGCAAGTTTGACTCATGCAAAGTGTTTGTTTCTTCAGAACCATGAACACAAATGAAAAGAAATCAGAAAAAAATAAAATAAGAAAAAGCTTGAAATAAAACATTCAAATATCATGTGTAGCTGCTTCAGTCCCTGGTTTTAATCCCTATGAGAGTTTGTCATCAAGACTGTATTTTCCAGTTTGTGTGAAGGCAGTAGGTCTTACAGTGCACAAATGCTCAGCAACAGAAAGGAACAGTTTATGACAGGAGACTTAACTCCATGAGCACAACTGCTAGAAAAGAAGTGCAGCACAAGATGAACTCTGCAAGTAACTAGAAAAGCATTCTAATCATAATATATATTTCTGAACAGAAACTCTTTTTATTTTGAGTGAAAAATCTCCCATGGATGTTGAGAGTTATATTTTCTATTTAATGAGCCCCACTTTATGCCCAAAAGTAAAGCTAGGTTCATCCCATTTTTCAAAGTCTGGTATGCACAGGAGATTTTTCTTGGAAATTACCATGGAAAAGAATTATTATAGGCACCTTGATTATATGAATGCAACAAATACAGTATCCTAACTCAATCTACTGTTGCTGTGACCCTTCTGGCTCTGTCAGCAACTGAGAAAAAATATTGCACCTTCTCAAATGCAATGCAATATCTGATTTTGATTAAAAAAAAAATAATTAAACCTTGGTTATGATGTTTTTGATCCATTAGAAAAGTGCAAAAATGCAGCTTTCTTATTCTTAGACTGAATTCAACAGTCTCGCCTTTATACAACTAAAATTGATTTTTATTGTTCACAATCTTTAAAAGTAGCCTGTTATTCAAATACACACGCAAAGTGAATAATCAGGTAAAGTTTTAACATACGAGATTCTGGGTAGAAATGTTGTAGTTTGAACAACAGGTGTCTGCTAAGGAAGGCAGGAGCCTCCCTTGGAATGCAGAATGTAACCCCCCCTTTCTCTGAATTATTGTAACTTTGAAATTAAGGGGCTCTCATGAAAAAGATATAGGAATAGGAATAATAGTTCTTTATTAGGGGAACTAAAATAAAACAAACCAAAACACATGCAGAGACAAAAAGAGGAAAAAAAAACCAAAAGCAAAACAAAACCAAACAAACCCACTGACAGAGTCAGGATACAACCTGACACCCTGTGGGTCAGGCTGTTGGTGGCAGTCCCATTCAATGGTGGCTGCAGTCCCAGTGGCAGATGTGGCTCTGTTGAAGTGATGCTCCTGTAGAAAGAGTGGAGTTCTTTGGCTAAAGGTCCAGTGATGATAGATGGGCCTGGTCTTCCTCTGAGAATCCAGTGGAAAGGTTGCTTGGTGTTCCAACTCCCAGATTTTTATCCAGGTAGGAATGCTTGGCTCCTCCCCCTGGCTGGAGCATTTCCCAGTGGGATGATGTAATTCTATCAGTGAGACTCAATGGCCCATCAGCAGAAGATCTCTCCCTGGAGGGAGGCTGGATGGTGGAAGAGATAAGAAAACTGTCCCAGCAGGTTTATTGAGAGTTGGCCATTGACAGAAGATTAGCCCAACCCCCCACACCCCAGTTTCATCAGATGGGGATAGAATACACAGTTTTGGTTAAATTTGGCACTGCAACCCTTGACAAATGTACTTAATTTTTTCTGGAAGTTTATTTAAAGGAAGAAAAACCAAATAATATCCTAAGAACAAAGCCTGCTTCTAACCTCCAAAGTTTTATCTTTTGCCAAAATCTCTTTAGAGGGGT
This sequence comes from Certhia americana, assembly GCA_018697195.1. NCBI lineage: Eukaryota > Metazoa > Chordata > Aves > Passeriformes > Certhiidae > Certhia > Certhia americana. The sequence goes on from CM031858.1 coordinate 74,630,620, forward strand.
TGTAATTTGTGAGGAAGTAGCTCAAAGGGATTGAAAATATTTTCAGAGTAACAGAAATTACTAGAAATGTATTTGGTTAGTTTATCCTGTGTTTTTATTTTTGTAATGCAAAGTTGTTGTTCTTATACCATTCTCTTAATTTGAAAAACAGGTGTCACCCCAACCCCCAACAATCATATATACATATTTTGCACACAACACTATTTCTAGAATTGCAAAATCAGATAGAGAAATGAAATAAATTTATTTCTGGCCATAAATTTACAACACTGAGCTATCTCACACAAAATGAAGAAAAAGTTCATAATAGCTAAGCAGTGAAGATAAAATACATTTTTTTAGGATCAAAGAATAAAATGTGTCACAATTTCTAATTCCACTGTACATCACTAAATGCTATGCCTTGCTCCTGTGGAGTAAAAGAACCAATGACAAGAAATTATATATTAGAATATGTAATTAGAACACCACAATTGAAGTATTCATTGTTTATTGTGTTCAAATGTATTATTGAAATAAAATGAGAAAAGTATTTTGATTAGAGAAATATTTTGTTTAGTATAGCTGAGATTTTTTTAATTCACCTCAGGCCTAAGAAATTTTAAGCATTAAGATGTATTAAAACTTTTATGTAATGATAACGTTCATTCTATCCACTGTTTGGGACCATTACTCAAAAATCTGCTAGAACTAAGGTGAGGAACAACCATTTACATCAGCAAATAGTAACAAGGTTTTTTCTCAGTTTAAAACAAAATCTTTAAATTGCAAGTGACTCAATGAGAACATATCAAAACATTTTTTTCCCTGTGAAAGTAAGACATGTTAGTTTTCAGGTGCTTGAAGTATTCTTTTATCTATACTAATGTCATTGTTAAAAAGTTTAATTTATGAATTCTATTTCTTTATCCTAGTGCTGGTAAATATACACAGTTTTAATTTTTAATTGTCACTTAGCCCATGTTATTGAAACATAAAATAATCAGACCTATTGATGGGAAAAAGCATCAAACAAGAACTTTCTCGTAAAGGGGTACCCTTAAAACATTCTTCTTGCTATATAAATAAATTCAGTGCTGCTTTCATGTTTCAAGAAAGAGAAATGCATCATTTTAGCTAATCATCTCTTAATTTATTTTCATCCCCAACTGCAAATCAAGGTTTGCAATACTTGGTATGTAGCTGTGTTCTATGAAGAAATAAAAGAGGTCTTAATTGATTCTGACTGACAGAAAACTAAAATTATTAGATATGTCACTTTGGATAGTCCCTGAGCCCTCTAAAACAAGGACAGACAGTTTCCTTAAATGACTTGCTGCAGGCCTGTGAGCAGGAATGTCTCATCCAGGTACCTGCATTTTCCAAACAGAAAAATGTTCAGCAGAAATAACAAATTAATTTTAGGTGTAATTAAGAATCAGATAAAGAAAGGTTTATGAGTGCAGTCATGGCAGCTGACAATGTTAGTTCTCCCACCAGCCTGTATCCTTTCAGTCACCTCACCTTTTCTCAGGTATTGTTGAATCTTTAGGACTTCACCTGCATAACCAAGCAATTTGGAATTAAAGAAGAAAATTGGTAAATTAAAACAGTAAATAATGAGGTTACTCACATCATAGCTAAGTGAGTCTTAGGAAAACTAGGAGTAGTCCCTTGACAGAAGATCCTCATTTTTCACATGTGCAACACTGTTTGAAACACCAAAACAGTCGTGCTGGAAGGTTATATTTTTTTCCTCAACTGATGACCCCATTTCTGAAAAGCATCATACTCACCTTTCACCTCTTCCTGGAGAAAGGTAGTAATTATTGTCTCTACCATCACTGCTCCTTTAAAATTATTATTTGCAAAAATGCTTCTACTTCTTTTTGTGCTATTTTCTAGGTGAAACTGCAGTGACAGCTGTCCAGTCCTCACAGGGATGATATCTTCAATTTCCAGAAAAAGTTCATATTCTACCCGAGCCTTTAGATTTCACCTGGGGTTTGCACACCTTGAGGAAATGGCAGTATCTGTGTCCTCAGCCACCTCTAATCCCTTTTTGCACACATAAGTTTTCACAAATAAAAAAGATTTCTGTTTTAACCTAGTAACTGAATATTTCTTGTTTTCCCAAGAGCTTTGAAAATTTGCACCACATGCCTTATGCTAAAACACTTAACTTCTAGTCACACAGCCCTAATTCAATCCCCTGTGTTTATAATTTAATTTTCTTCCCCTTCCCTCTCTACTTTGATTGTCTCACAACTTATATCAGATAAATTAGCTCCTATGCTACTGATAGCCCTCTATAGACCCTTGTTTTCTCTCTGGCACCTGCTTTCAAGAATAGGTGGCAAGTATATACAAACAAATACACTTTAGCTACTTAATGGTTCCTAGGATTTTCTAAATGGGTCTAATCTCTTTCCATGTATTGCAACATGAAGAATCCAGTAAAATTAATGATTTCACTACAGACTTTTTTTCTCCTCCTACAAGCAATATCATACAAGTATTTATACTTCATAATCAGACAAGAATCAGAATATATTGAACTGAAAAGGACCTGATAATTTCTAAATGAGATTAATTTGGGCAATGAGAATAGTTGACTATTCTGAGCTCAATTTGTAAATTTTATTTTGATTAAAATGTGAATTAGTTACACTGAGTCTTAAAAGAGAGATTGTTTTCCTGGTAAACCTCTGAATCTGTGGGATTCAGAGTACAAATGATTTGTACAAAATTTGTACAAAGGGAGCAGTGAGGGATCTTGCAACAGAGAAGGTGCAGTGGTGGACAGGGAACAGCTCCAGCCAGACCTTTAGGGGATGGACAGAAATGTTCACATCTTCATGGAGATCAGGAGCAGTTAGATAAAGTTTCTTTCAACTCAAATAAGGCAGCAAGAAATTTAACCTGGAGTTAAAGGGTCTTCCAATTCAGTTATTTAGAATAAGTATGATACTTTCTGTTTAAATGTTACCCAAACTCTCAAATACAGATTATATATTTGATGCTTTCTTTCAGGAGGTAGCAATGAGGAAAACATCCCTACAAACTCACTTCAAAGAAGGTCCTGTTACTGTAGTGCTCATGGAATACTTCAGAAAAGTGAGCACCTAACAGGAAAAAAATATTCTATAGCCTGTTTTAGAATTTCCAGCAGAATTTTCCATTTTGGAGATTTCTGATAATACAAGGTAGCCAGGTATCAATGGAGAATTTTGCCACTTGTGCAAGAACATTCGTATTACATGTGCTCCCTTGATCCTTTCTTCTTACTATAGCATTTTGAAAAACTCATGCATTTCTTCTTTTTCAATCACCTTGTGAGCCTTGTACAGCCCCTTTACAGGGCAGAGCTGGATATACTGAAATATGTAGCAGAGGCGCAATAAATTATTAACAAAAATCTGGATATATTTATGTGTAATCTATTTCCATTACACATATATGTCAACTTTCTGACAAAGTTGATCATAAACATTCAGTTGGGCATTTTTGGTCTTAGATATCCATGTCTGGAATGAAAGCAGAATTTCATAGAGCAAATATAATTAAAAAAATAATTCTATAAACAAAGGAAATATTTTTATTTTCTTATTTGTCTGTACGTTTGTTTTGTAACAGCACACCACTGTCCTTACAACAGATGTGATGTCATAACATGTCTTCCATTGCAAAATATTTGTTCATATTTTTTATGGAACCTGGAAAAAACCTATGTTTGTCCTAACTGGTGTTATCCTTTTTAAAAAAAACACAAGTTTATTTAATGCTTTTTGGTACTTCATAAAAAAATGTAAAATCATGGCAGTAGAAATAACTGGAATCAAAAAGAAAAGCATTGTAGAAATGTCAAGTTTGAATGAATTCAAGACATTTAAAGAACATTATTTCTAATATTTTCATTGCAAAGAAATAAAACATAATGTAAATATTACCAGGTCACAAATGATTACCCAATACACTTCCTGAGTCACCTTGGATTGTGAAGACTGATCTACTCATAAAGGTTAACTTCAATAAGCTTGGAAATTCAGCAGTGAGTAGATCCTTTAACAGATAAAAGTAAGGAAATAGGGAATTTGTGAAAAAGCTTCCAACTCTTCAAAGTTATAACACTCAAAGTATAAGTATTTAAGCAGAAAAATGTAGAAAGTTTAGTAGATCAGATAGATAAACTACAAGTACTTTGTTGGCCTCAAGGAAGTGTTTAGAAACTAAAAATTAGGAAAGATTACTGAAGAGAAAAATAAAGCCTAAGGATAGAAGAAAAAAAATTGAAAGGTCAAGACACAAATGAGATGCAATTAGCAAAAGGAGTAAGAATGACAAAAAATCAGTTTCTAAGTATAAGAGGAAGACCAATGTAGGCATTGTTCTGCAACTAATCAAGAAGGAATGCTGTGCACAGATAACACAGAGAAGGATGAAGCTTTTAATGACTTTTTTTTGGCACCAATCTGCAGTAAAAACATCCATTAAGGAGAAGTGCCTAGCATAATTAATATCAGAAACAAAGGAGAAGATCTCAATATGGAATAGGAAAGACAAGCGTTGCAAGCACTTAGATAACTTAAATCAATGTGATCTGATGAACTTCATCCTAGGATACTGGCTGATGTAATCAAAAAACCCTTAGTGGTTATCTTTGAAAGCTCTTGGAAGACAGCTGTAGTACCAAATTATTTGAAGAAATAAAAATCCCTGTTCATAAAAGAAGAGAAAATAAGAAGCTGTAGAATTATATAGCAGTTAGTCTGACTTCATTCCTCAGAATAAAACCAGATATTTTTAAAATTAACAAAACCCAATCTTCACTGCTTTTAAACACTGTGAAGATAATAAGGAGATGACTGAGAGCCTACATAGGTTTTTCAAGAACAAATCCAATCAAACCAAGCTGTTTCCCTCTTCTTACAGAGTAATAAGAATTTGATTAGGGAAGAATGAGGGGAGCAAAGATGAAGCAGTGCCATACAAGCCAAATTTGGAACTTTCTGCAGCTACATTTTATATAAAAGTTTTCAACAGGAATTGATGTGTATTTGATTTAGTTCGTATGCAGATGAGAGCTAATTTTGAGGTACAGAAGAAGTCATTTATCTGGTGAAATTCTTATATCTGTATGATGAAATGAGTAACAAAATCAAGCAGCTGAATATGGGAAAGAAACAAATCTGTATATTGAAGACACAAAAGCTTGTCAGTCATATAGGATTGTCAATGGTTAAAGACCATTCTTCTTGGTATTAACAGTGATTGGCTTCATGTTGGTTAGTGAATACAGATTTGAGCAAACTAAGAAATTCCTGACAGACATAAGTGAAAAAGCAATAGCCAGGAGAAGAACACATGACACAATGTGATACAAATAACCAAGAACTTGAAAAGGGAAATTAAATATGGCTAGGAAAACTCTTTCCTGAAAGAAGTATATTGGAAACACATTTTGAAGCAAACAGCTGAGGCTGATATCTGAGCACTATCACCCTAGCTGGCTGAAAATTATAAAAGCCTGTAACTGGAGTGCAGGAGTTTCCAAAGTGCCTGTGGGGCTCAGGTGTCACTGCATCAATTGGTCAGTAACATTAAGTAGCCTCAAATTCATAAAAGAAAAGGCAACTTATGACATCATAGTGGCTTTAAATATTATTTCCTATGACATCCCTGAGAGCAAACTATAGAAAAAAGGAAAAAGACTGAACTACAGTAACACAAAAACCTGATGAGTTAAGTTTTAAAGGGTAGAGCTGCTCTTGGCAAAAAGGAACCTGTCTTGCCTCTGACTCATTTCTGTGTTATCATTGCATATCTGTATTCTGGAATAAGCAAAAACAGAGGTAGGAATAGATCAAATGGTGGATTTATAAATTACTACACTGAATGAATATAGCCAGCTGTACTGGAACAGGATATAAACCATCCAGAATACAACTATTCTCCAAGAAAGGACCTGGGGTTTTTGGCAAATGTCTGGATGCTAATGTACTGACATTATGAATATAAATATCTCACAAAGCCATTATGAACAGACTTATGGACTACTAATCACATTATTCCTATCTGTGTAATAATTCAGATGTTTACAAATTCTCCCACTTTATACAGATTGGTGAGGCTTCCATTGGAAGTGTATGTGGTTTTGCATGCTACACTTCAGGAAATATTTGCATTTATTTTTAAAGTCATAGCACAACAACAAATATGACAGAAATTTCAGAAGCTCCTGAGGCAAGAGCAGTCAGCCAGGTTTTTGTGCTAAACCTATGCTTACTTTTATTCTTTTTAGTAAAATACCCAAAGAAGAATACATTGTTCTTAAGCTCACAAAAGCCAGGGATTATTAAACTATTAACTAGCTTAGCTAGGAATTCCTAGCTTTTAAAATGCTAGGACAGATTAGAAGACAGATTAGAAATATACAGGATTTGTATGCAGTTATGTCTCCCAACTCACTGCTCTTTACTTCCATTCTGTTCAGTGACTAAGACACAGAAAATAAAGCCCAGTTTTCTGTGCTCCCTCTGCAACACCTCTGAAAATTTTGTTCTGGTCCCTATTTCTTCTCAGCAGCTCAGGTTCTCTTCCACCTGCAGACTTCTACATAATTCAAGCGACTTTCTCACTCTTTTCTGTTTGTCACAGCCTGCAGTTTCCAGAAGCCTTGCTTTCTGCCAGCTTCTGTTGCTTCCTGAGAAGAAACGTCTCTTCTCTCTACAGAAAAGTATCTGAATTAATCCCTCTCCTGAAAGGAGGATAACATGCAGTAAGAAAATGTAAAGTTACCATCTGTCCCATTCTTGTAAATTCCCATTAGAAATAATCTGTTCTTTACTGCAGATATGGAGAAGAAAAAAAATCAATAATCCTAAATTTCAACAAGAGGGATTCAGGCTTAAGACAAGACAGTGGAACAGATTACTTGGAATACTGGAGTCTCTCTAATCATAGATACTTTTAAAAAGAGTCAGCTATTCATCTATCAATATAGTTCACCCACAGAATATAAGCAGGAAGATACCCACAACATTTTTTTAAGAGTTTATTCACATGTATTCTGCTACCACATTTTTGATTTCAGCAGGTGCTGAAGATGATGTGCAGTTATCCGTATTCATCTTACTGGGGACTGGGTGAACCTTGGGAGAGGATGAAAGCTTATGGGCAGAAAGAAACTACTTTAAAATATATATAATGGTTAAGTAAGAACTATTTCAAATATAATGCTTTCAAAGAAGTTAGACTTGAAAGATTTGAGTCTGATTGAGTTTGACTGATATTCATGGCTATACCCAAAATCTTTTAAATTTAATGTGATGTCCTAAGAACACTGTACATAGGATATCATTGAAATTATGTATTGAATCTTTAGAGAAGTTATTTAATATTTACAGTTAGTTTTTTCTTTGTCAGAGGTATTTCTCCATCCAAACTCGAAAATCTATGAACAACTCAAAAATGAGATATTAGTGTAGTGGCTTGTGAAAGAATTAAGAAAGATTTTATTTAAGATTTTTCCATATTTGTTCAGCTAAAATTTCATACCACAAAAAAGGAACTGGAAAGCAATTTTGTTTTGGTTTGATTTTTTGGTTGGTGTTTAGTGTTTTGTTTGTCTGTTTTAGTTTATCTAGAGGTACAATCTTTAGTGGTTTTCTTGGAGGTAGTTGTAAAACTTGGTTGTTTTAGTTCTGTTCTGATTATTGATTTTACTATTATGATTATTATTATTCTCAACAGATTTTTTTTCAGTTGAGACCAGCAAAAGATGCAAGGTTTTGAGCAGGTATTTCAATACTAGTTTTTTGTCAATGTTTCTTCTAAATGACACTGCTAACTTGTTTCTGAGTTTACCTTCTCTTTATAATTTAAAACAGGTTCAGTGCTTGAATATAAGTCTCTAAAATAATGTTTTGGCATTTGTATGTCACTTTTGCTTTAACCTTTTATATGACACATAACCTTTATTTTATGCAAAGAAAAAAAAAACAAACAAAAAAACACAACACAATGTTGTGTTCCAGAAACCCCACTGGCCTTTTTTTTTTTTTTTTTTCACCAGAGGTATTTATGTTCAATATATGCACAGAAAACATTGTAAATGAGGCCTTTGTTGTGCATGTCAAATTACACTCAGAATGGTATTTGTGACATTTATCAGAAAGGACAGAAAAACCTGAAAAACAAAACAAAACAAAAAAACTGATTAAAAAGAAATTGGATATTTGTACAGCATTAAGCAATCTTATGGTCCTATTTAAACCAGACTTGTATGTTGTTCAGACAGCAAATTTGAAAGTTTAGGAATAGTTGCAGCAGGCCAATTGGCCCACACATACATGGCAATTTAATTTGCTATGAGGAGCACCTGCATGGTCAACCTGCAAGGAGACTTCAGTACCATGCACCTGTCTTGACTAGAGATGAATGGGATGAAATCAGATCCTATCATATTTACATCTGCTTCATGCATAAACTTCACAGCATCAGCAAAACAGCCTGGAATTCTCTCTTAAAGGAATTACAGAGATATAGGAATTTAGGGGTCAGATTTTTTTCCCTCAAATGCACCATTTCTCCTACATTATACACCTTACCCACGAATAAAAATAATGCATTTGCAAGGTTGGAAAGAAATATTTGCAAAATCATTTTTTTTTTTCATACTGGAGCCTTCCCTCTTACTCTACACTGCATCAGAAGGCAGATGTGATGAAGCACCAGTAAACAACTGAAAAACCATTTTAATTGAACATTTGTGGAATCTAAATATACAGATCTGCCGTGGAGAAAGCTAAGGTGGGGCGTGCGATAAAGAGTGGTGATTTTCCCCTTTTTTTGCCAAGTATTTGAGGTTGTCTGTCTCTGGAGTCTGTATTCATCTCCTCTATTAACTTGTCTAGTAAGTCCAACTTTCTCATCAAGCAACAGACGTGAAGTTTCATTCATGACTCTCTGTTAGAAATATAAACAAATTAGCTAAAGAATTTTCCACCTGGAGCCTTAAAGCTGAATATTGTAGGAAAGGATAAAACTGAAAATCGTAAACCCTCAGTGAATGTTAAAATTTATGTGGAACACAAAATATGATAAAGCAAATGCATCAAATGTGTTAAAATCATAACACGGAAAACTCTTTGCTATCCTGTCTTCACTTCTTTCACTCCTTCTTTCTGTTTCACATGTGAGTTGACCAAAGATTTTATTGATGAAATGCCTGTAGAAGTGAAGGTGTATGAGGTGCTGTTCCAATTTATTGAAAGAATGGCTCTGAAGACTAAATCGGCATAATATATTGTACATATAAATCTAGCAAAACAATATCCAAACTCTTCAGATGGGGACTAGTAATCTTAACAGCACTGGACATGTCCTTAAGGCTACCTAAAACACACAAATAGTGACTTTTTATTAATGAGGTATTTTCTTTGAAGATCATCATAAAAGAAAGTTCATTACACATACTAGAAGGATGCAGAGGCTTTTCAGGAATCTAATCTCTTTATAAAATGTAGTTGTTAAATGGTAGTTTCTAAATCTTCCAAGCTGTCCATTCTGACTGATTTTATTTTCAAAAACAATTTAATAGGGGTTGAATTTTCCCTGTAGTAATAGCTCCTTGAAAGCCTGTGGAGAGTGAGTAGTGAATTAACCAACCTACAGAGTGACCTAAATTATGAACAACCTCTAGGGCACCTGAGGCAAGTGAACTTTCCCTCACTGCATGCTGGAGCTGATGTACAGCAACAACACTTTTTGTAAAACCTAGCTGCCATTGGCTATTCTATAATTACTTGAGCTCTCTAAAATAGTAGCTGCTGCTGCCTGCACAAATCTGGTAACTTGCTTGCTTGTTTGTTGTCTTCTAATTTGCTCACATAAGTCTTAGCTATGTGGAAATTATGTAATAAAATAAAAAAGGCAAAAAGAATATTTTATCTGTACTTTTGTATTTCTAATTAGCAGCAATTTTGATAAGCACTTAAATTTATGACTGTTGGAAAACATCAGTGCTTATATTTTTCCCAATATTATTTCAGCTGAAGTGAGCTAACATGTTTTTGTTCAGTGTCCTCTGAACTAATTGTTGAAAACCAATCAAAGCTATATTCATTAACCAGAAATTTTCAGAGATATTTTTATTTTAGCGTGAATAATATGAGGGGAGGGACAAATCAAATTTTTTGTCTACTCTCCAGTAAAGAAATATGTCAATGGAATCTCTTGTCCTTTGAAAACAGAAACAATTTCTCCTCTGTAATTGAACAGAAATATCTATTTGGTCATCCCTTCTGATTCCCTAGAAGTGTATCTAGTCCTATGAATTCAAAACTACACTTAAAGAGAATGAATTTTTTATACCAATGCTCTAAGTACCCTAGGCACTTGATGAAATAGGATGAATTTTTGGTTTGTATCTTATTTTAAATGTAAGACAAAAATTAGCAGGATTGAACACAGAACTTGCATGAAAGTAGAATGGCAGTGTGGTTTTTGGGAACAGTATATCTGTTATATTGGACTTCTAGTATTGTTTTTGCAGCTAAAAGGAATTGGGCACAGAAATTTCAATGGTTTTACTGAAATATTCTCAGTTTCATATTTAATATTGCCTTATTTGCTTCCTAAGAGAAACATCAAATACATTTTTGTGTATGCATGTGACACAAGTTAGGAAGCTTATGCTTTCCAAGCTCATTCTCAGTTTTGCCTTTGTTTTATTTCCATTTTTATTAATTTATTTATTATACTATTATTTTTAATATCAATATTTTATCTCCCCACTATTGTCTGTCTTAATAATTGTCTTTTCTTTCTTTGAAGGCTTATAGCTTACTGATAAGGGACCACAGATGTCATAAAGTAGATCCAAATTTTTTCTTTATTCTTTCTTCTAACTTCATTGCTTGATATTTCAGGAAACTGTCATATGGAGAATGCCTTAATATAACCTGGTTTATCCTGACTCTTTTGAGGCTTAAACATCAGTGACTGTGGTGGAGCTCATGTCCTCAACTTACTAAGTAAAAGGCCAAGTAAAGAGATAGTTTGCAGACCCATTTGAAAGAAATATTTCTCATGCTTGTAACTATGATTGGATGGTTGGACCTACATGGTCCCTGTGATTCCTAAGATTGTCTTATTCAAACAGAGATAGTACAGTACATTTTCCAAAAAAATATAATGTGAAATGTTCTCCAGATGAATTTAACAACTGTTTTCAGATTAATTGTTTGTATTCTCTAACTATGGCAGTGCTGACTTGGGACATCAAGTGTCATAGTAAAAGTAATTTCGTTCTTTCATTGTTCAGAAACGTAAGTTACTTTGTAAACAAATTAATCCACCCACCAACATTTTCTAATAGTTGTTCTATTAGTTTCTATTTCTAATAGTTGTTCTAATAGTTCTATTCATTATTTTATGACCACTGTAACCCTCAGCTACTGCAGTTGTCCTCTTCCTTTGTTATACTTCTAGTCTTTCAAATACCAAGTGTGCAATAAGTATTTTTTCCATCTATTTCAGATTCTTCAATATTTTTCTTAGGCTATTTTACTACCCACATATTAGAAAAAAAAAAAAAATCCTCTTTCAATACACGAATAGTGAGGCTTTTTAACCACTAAATCTATTTTATAATATTAATACAAATTTCACAACATTAATATTTCCACAGAAGAGGAAATTTTTAACAATAAGAAGAAATATGAAAAAAGATTTGAGTGTAGAAGACAAAACTAAAATATGGACTTTCAAATTTATACCTTTACATGTGGTTTCAGATATTTCTTTTTTCATATATTTTAATAGTGTAGGTATTTAACAAGTTGATGCATTTTAGGATATTTGGATTATAGACATTGATGAATCCCAGGGAAGGATTAGATTTTATATTAGGAAAAATTTATTCACAAAAGGGTTGTCAAGCATTGTAACAGGCTGCTCAGGGAAGTGGTTGAGTCACCATCCCTGAAGGTATTTAAAAGATGTGCAATGTGGCCCTTTGGGACATGATTTAGTGGTGCATTTGTGCATTAGTTGGCAGTGTTAGGTTAATGCTTGGATTTCATGGTCTCAAGGGTCTTTTGCAAAGTAAATGATTCTATACATAGAAGTTGTACAGAAGTGTGCTGGATAAAAACCATCTTAGGGATAACATTTCTGAAAGGGATATGTGCATCTCACCCAATAAAGTCCTTTCTGGTAGATGATTACTCAGCATTTCACCATGTGACATCAGAGTGTTTAGGGTCATGTACAAAACAATGTCTTTATGCTTTTCGCAACAGTAATGATGGCAGCCCATATGATAGTTCATGAAAAGCCCCAGTATTTTTCTTCCATACTATTTGCACTTATTTGCACTGTCAGAAGTAACAACATATCCAGAAGACATGTTGGATCGAAAGACCAGATTATATGACCTGTTTAATGGTTTAGTTTTTTCTGAATGCTATAGCCCTCTAGTAATATTCATCTCTGCATAGATTTGACTTAGTGAATTCACTGTAATAAGGGCTTGAATACAGGTCTGATATCCAAGACCTCCCGAATCATAGTTTTGGCTCTTGAACACTTAATACCCATGAGCTAGTGTGTCACACTTTTTTGTTTAAAGCAAGTGTCTGGGCACAATATTTTCACAGAAATATTATGGATGCTTATAATGCTTCTAACCATAATTTCTAGCCAAATGGTGCCGTACATTTGAGGTTTTTGTAGCTATAACTCCTAGTGTTCCTAGTTATAAGATTTGCATAAAATGTGTGCTTTCCATACTTACTTAATCCATAAAGGAATGAAAAATACATTACAACATCCCTATCAGTTCATAGCACAGACATAAATAATTGTATAATTTCATTACTACTAATCTGTTCTTGAAACCATGGAGAATTTTAACAATCATCAAATCACATTTTGCATTCTGGTTGGGCTTTCCTGCATTTCATATTGAAGTTCTTTACCCCAGTGGTGTAACTCTGGGTTGCTGCTGCATGGAGTGGTCATGAGCCCAGGTAGCTGTTTGTTGTGCCTTGTAAAAGCAAGTTGCACATGTGACAAGCGAGATCAGGAAACCAAACTTATTCTGAGAAGGATCACTTCCATGATCTCAGAAGCTGCGTATTTTGCTGGAGCTCAAAGAAACAAAATAAATGCCAGCCTGAAGGCAGAAGGTAGGATAGTCCTTTTTTACAAATGCTTAAATTAAGTTAAAATTATGTAGAAGGTCTTAGTAAAAGTCTAGATTAAGGTATTATGATAAGGTAGTGGAACACATTCCAAAACTGGCCAGACTTCCTCACACCACTGCATATTTATGCATGTTTATACATGTCTGAAAATTTCAAATTTCAGGTCTTGGTCTGAACTGAATAATTTTAGACTTGTTTTATGTAGATGGTTTATCATGTTATATAGGGAATGTCTACTTTATGTATAAAAGTTTTATGTCTTTTTTGAGATATTTTCTACCTAAGTGTCCTTTATGTCACATCTGTATTTGTGTAGGTTTCCATGTATACGTAAAAATAAATTTTTGTACCTGTACGGGCTGTATTTTTGTAGCATTTGCTGATCATTCCATGCAAAACCTTTAAGTGAGATTTGTTTTGGTGTGTTCCCTATTACAACAGCTGTGCTAAACATAAGAGCTGTACAGTCTCTTTAGGGAGTATAGCAATTAAAAACATGATGCCCACGTCAATATCTTATCTTCCAGGGGGAAAAAACAAACCACAATGACACAAAACATCAAAAAACCAACTTATGATTGTTTATTTACAGTATCACTTAAAGAAATACAACATTAATACAGTATGCACTTACAAATACTTAATACCAACCCAACAAATAAACTAATGATTTTCAATTAGTCCTAGAGGTGCTCCATACTGTTAATTGAACTAGTTAATTTATCACAGTGCTGTCAGACAAGTACCACTTACACATGCCATTTCATGTACAACAGAAATTGTTTTATTTATATCAGCTCTTATAGAAATCCAAAACAGTAATTTCCTTAAAAGTTTTACTTCAAAGGGTTCAGGATTAGCTGTTATCTCTTCCCAAACCAGGTAAAGGTATATTTTTTGAGTTTTGCTTGTTATTATATTTATTTTAAAAAATTTATTATTATTTATAATTATTATTATAATAAATTATTATAATTTTATTATTATTTATTTTTTAAATTTTAAATTTAGACAGACTTGTGTTTATTGTTATTAAAATCATATACTGATAATAAAATAATTTTGTGTTGAAAATCTTTATTTTGCTGGATTTTTCGTGAAGGTTTATGTTTCATTTTGTAGTTTTTCTATATACCATTCAAATTGTTCAATCAAAATTCTGTTTATGCCAGATTACAGTAGTTTGGAAGTTTATTTACCCTGAAGTTATTTCCATAAAAGAAATGACTTAACCACCTTTCTGGCCATGATTCCTAATCTGCAACTGAAAAATGTGTTTATTATTTCACTTCATGTTTTTGTAGATATCAAAAAAAAATTTGCTCATATGTGCTTAAATTGATTGCAAAGCTTTTGTCATCTCTGAGATACGAGTCTTTGAGATGATAAAAGATCTTTTACACATAAACAGCTTTATGTCATTTTGTGAAATAAAATGGAATGGTCAAATGTCTCCACTTTATATTGATTCATTCACTAGGAAAAAGTGTAGGACACAATTCATACAAATAGAAATGTGAGGCATAACTACATCTACTTGCTAATGGGATGAAAAGCTGAAAATACAATAGAAGGCTCTATAGCAACCTTGGATGTACAGGCAGATAACATGATGAAACAATTGTAGAAATATTCTGCATTTAACCAGTTCTTAAGTAAAAAAAATGTGAAGAAATACACCTATTACCTGTGCTTTTTCTAGAGGAATAATGTCGATAGAAAGGAAAAAGTGGAAATGCAAAGCATGCAAAAAAAGAAATGTAACATGGTACAAGTAGAGAAAACAGAATTCTGTTTGTGTAGTACAAAAAAAATCTATAGTAATTTGAATTCTTGATTAAAATCACAAAGCTGACCAAGGCAAAAATGAAATTAGATTGAACTAGTTTACAAAATAAATATAAGTTAAAATAAATATAAATTAAAAAGATATTTGGAATCTCTCTGTTAAAACAAACTCAATATGGTGATAGCCAAAACAGGAATAATTGTTGCCCATTTTCTGGTGTTTATTGTCTTTAACACTGCCATTCAAGATTCACATTCAGCTATTTTTAAAACTGACGAAGAAAAAAAATTATTTGTTTTATTCAACCAGGACTTGGAAGAGATGAATTCAACACTGATTTGAAATGTTTCTTCAGCAATCTGAGTTGTTTAAAAATGGCAATGATTCTAATCTTATTTAATAAAAATGTAGTAAGCATTTGCACAGTGGTTTAGAAATTCCAGGTCTTTGATTAATATTAAGAATTACCTTCAATGAAACCAAATAATGCTGAACAGAAATAAATGTATGGGTTACTACACCAGGTCTTTTCTTCTGTGGAAAAAACTCACCATAGCAGTAATTAACCAGGAAGCAAGTGTAGTAGTGACAATAGCGTGAAGGCAAATTATATTTAAATCCCACAATAGAAAGCTTATGAGTTTCAAATAGGTTGCTTTATTAGTGGGAGACTGAAGAACATCAGATTTAAAGACAGAAGCACAATCTGGTGTTTTAATTCTTCTTGAAGTTTAAAGCTTTGTTATACAGATACTCAACTCTTTGAGATTATTTTATGATAATGAAATCACATAGCTAATTTCTGAATTATATAATGAATAAAGTAATGTATAAATAGCATTTTTCATTATCTAATTCCTTAGTCTTCAATCACAAGTGACAAATATTCTATCTTAAATCTTTTTACCCATTATCAATTCTCTCTACTTGTAATATAAATAAAGCTGCAAAGAACTGAAATGGCACAAGGGAATACTGAGAAAAGCTAAGTGAGTGAGAAAATTTGTGTTGCTTTAAAGCATATCTGAGGGAAATCTTGGGTGTTTCCATGGTTATAATCTGCTCTGCCATTGCTTATGGAAATTTAGTAGAGGAGTTATATTTATGTTAATAGGACATTAGCATAAGCAACTGTTCAAATTATATATTATATGACTTCAGTCTACAAGGAGAGGAAGCACAAAGGATAAAAAGGAACAGAAGTTCTGAGACATCTGAAGACTCTAGACTATAGAAGATTTTTGCTAAGGTCTTCTATTTTGCTTGCATACAGGTTAATCCCAGTAATTTATTACATTTTATTGTCTCAAAAATATAGAAACAAAACCCCTCCAAAACACATATCAGACAAAGAGATGAGGAAAGTTAGAAGATTTAATAATTATAAGCACATTATTTGCATGAATAAAAGGACAGTAACTCATCATGAAATAACAAGATAATTTTTTTTGTCTTCTTCATTAAATTGCTGTCAGAACTTGTGCTTCAAAAAATAATTGGTTTCACTTTAAGGATATAAACAGGGAAAAGAGGGAGAAGATAGTCTTTTCCCCAAACCAAAATAAACTTGTCAGAAATTCTAGAAAGGACAGGTGGCAAAATATAAGGAGAGTAAAGCAACCCTTAAAACACAGGGTCTGAGAGTTTTTGAGTCAAGACCAGAGAATAAATAACAGTGCAGTGTTGTGGTAAGGACCCATCATAAACCTCCACAAGACAAGGTAATTGATGAGGCTTTTTGTACAGAACTATCAGAAGTCTCATAATTTCAAAACCTGTTTTTTATTTGGGTTGTCAAACATAGAGTCATCTCCTGGGAAGAAAATACTGGGTGAGCAATTCAAGAGGTTTGTGGATTACAGTGGTGATTATCTCCCAAGGCACAAGTTAGAGCACTTAACTACTCTAACGTGCTACTTGTCCCGGTGCTCACAAATTGGGCCTTCATAACTATGGACTGATTGAATCCAGGATCTAGAGGAGGGATCTGGGAAAATAAGGAGTATCATTTAGACTCTGTACTTATGCTAGACAGCAGCCTTCAGTTTACTTAAGGAATTACAAGGCAGAATACACTGAGAAATCATGAAGTAAAAAGGTGCCTATGGCTTACCTTATTTAAAAGAGAGAAAAATAATAAGCAACCTACTTCAGAGGTCAGGAAGACCAAGGATTTCCCCGGGAAGTCCCCCCTGCTATACAAAGAACTTCAAAGAATTAAAAAAAATCCAATTGGAAGCATCTATATGCAAAAAAAAAGCATGAAATTATTGCTTGGATAAAATTATTTGGATACTTCTGTATGAAATCAGAAGAGCCAAGGACTTACTGAAGTTAAAATAAGAAATGTAATGGGGAAAAATGTTCAAGATAGTCATAGGAAAAGAAAATTCAAGGGAAAGAGATGTATCTGTTGTTAAACAGGGGGGAGAAGTTAGTGGTGGATGATACTGAAAAGGCTGAACTACTCCACGGCTTTTTTTTTCTGTTTCAAGAGATAAAGTCTGATCACAGAAGTCGAAAAGCAACAAGTTAGGGAAGCATTCATGTCCATGAGGTCAGATGGTCAATTGAAATTGTGGAAAAAGTATTCTGATGTTATTGTGAGGCCAGTGCATAGCATCTACAAAAAAATCCATAGCACATGAAGAAGGTCTCATGTAAGCAGAAAGAGAATGACATTGGACTCAGCTATCCTTAAGTAATAAAAAAGGCAGGATCCAGGGACCTCTCAGCCAGTCAGCTTCTCCTTAGTTCTTCTCATGGAGCTCATTTTCAGGCTTGTGAAGTAAAAGGATAAAATAAGGAAATAAGGAAGATTTTATGTGGATTTATCAGGAAAAAAATGTTTCACCAACTTTATTGCATTTTATGGTGAAAAGACTGTTTGAGCTGATGAGAAGAATTTGGTCTACCTCCAGTAAGGCTTGTGTGCCCTGCAGAGAAAAAAAAGTAAATATATTTTATTACTTATGACTTTTTCTTTTCTTTTGGCTTGCTTCTCCATATACCATATAAACAATTCAGAGTAAATTTGTGACAGAAGCAATAATTTTACCTTTCTTTCTTTTTGAAAGAGGTAAAATGAGGTCATTTCAACCTCATTTCCTTACTTTCAAGTAAATTATTTTCATTGCAGAAAAAAAATATTTGCAGATATAATTAAATGGAGAATTTGATATGTTCATAACTAACCACATATCACTTGTCAAATCAAGCACATTCTTACATATTTATGAATTATTAAAAACTATTAGCTAATTTGTATAATACTGTTGAAATTAATATTTTTTAAAATAATTTCTGGTAATTAATGCTTTAAGTACTTGAACTTAATGATATTACACTTCTACTGTAAATAAAGTCATTCTTCACTGTTTGTAGGGTCAAAGTTTCAATCAATGCAGAAAAAAAATTATTAGACTGAAATAAATTAATGTGCTGAGGACTCACGGAACACTAAGATTCAATTAAGCAAATAACGCTTCAAATAAGACTATTGAAATAAATCACTCTTCTGTTTATTTGGAAATTATTGTGTTTTCATTTAATTCTCTAAGAGTAAGTCCATCTGCTTTTGCATTTTAAATTTATAGAAATTCATAGATATATTGTGGAGGCCAGTTGGCCCAAGGGAACAGGGCTCAGAATGGTCCCTTGGATTGACGAGCACTAAACAAGGGGAATCTCCCCTGGTTAGAGTGAGAAGGCAATATATTTTTCAATACCCCTTGATACATGCCAATGTACCCCAGTTCTGCCTCCTGGCCCGTTGGCTTCCCCACCGCTTTATTCCTTATATGTATATTCCCTAGAATGTTCTCCCTTCCCCGCTTTTCCATTGGCCCCATTTTGCCACAGTGCCCCATCCCCTGTTTCCCCATGTGCTGTTCCTCCCTCTCCAGTCCCTCTATTTAACCCCTGGACCCTCCATTAGTCTTTGTCTTCATCCCTGGAACTCTCTGAGTGCTGGATCTATAAACCACCTTGGAATTCCACACAGAGACCCTTCCCGCTCCTTTGCTGCCAATCATGTCACAAGCTGCCCAGCATGAGTGCTGTGAGTGTGAGTTGTGAGTGTGTGCCAGTGCCACCAAGCAGCTCCCATTGGGAGACACTTTCAGGGGGTCATGGCACCGCTTCTTCTTACCCCACTGCTATCCAGGATATCCACAGCAATATGCAATTGTTTGCTTGTTTGTTTGTTTTATCTTAGAAATTCAATTTCTCTAAGAAGCTTCCTGAATATATACGGAAATTTTCTGTCCCTGGAATTGAGCAACATTTGCTTGTACAATATGAAAGACTTAAAAGTAAGGAAACAATTTGTGATGCTGCAATTAAGACAACACTCGAGATTTAATAGACAGTACAGAGACATGATGTTTCTCTAAAATATTCTTACCTTACACATACCTGGGTGTATCTACTCAGAACTGCTTGCTGATTTCAGGAGCAAAACTACATCTTCATAATTTTTAATCATTTTTATTCCCAGTTTTTTTCAATGCACCTAAAAGAGTACAACTTTAATTTTGTATTTCTTCCTTCACCAACAGATGTGTCCTATAAATTCCAATCCTGTAAAGTCAATAGGTTTACAGGAATGTTCATGCTAACATAAGTCAGAAGATAGCATTTCTAGTGGCATAAAATAAGGAACCTAACTCTATTTGAAGTCTCTGTATATTGTTAACTGAGAATAAAAAAGTCCAGAAGTCACTGAGGTTTTTTTTTTTTTTTTTACTGACTTAGTTTCATAGTTTTACTTTTAATGGTTTCCAAAAGTAGAGTAGAAAGATTGACATGTGCAGTATAGGCTTAGTTTTATTTAGTGTAATTTCTTAATCTTCTGCGTAATTTTTGTAAACACATCTAATTGAACTAAAGACTTTATGCACTTTACCCTCTGCATAATAACAGAATAAAAGTATTGAAAATATTTGTTTAGTATTAAGGTATTTGAGTGATGTGATGCCCATTTATATATAATTTTTAGTGCATTGAATGTGAGAGCAGCAGACGTAATAAAAGGCATAATCCTCTCTTAGTCCAGGGAGCAAAACAAGCAGAGCAGTCCAAGATGTTAAGATATTGCTACAGTATTTGACAGACTAAAAGAATCAGAAAGGACAAGTGTCTCATTGCAGACTAGCAAGCAGCAGTGACAAGAAAAAAATAGTCTCAACAAGTTAGCTAAATTCAGGCATGTTCCAGCTCACTGTTCTCATACTCCTGTAATCCTGCTAAATAGTTCTAGGTAAACAGCTGGATAGCTGCATACATCCTGTCCTTCTATCCACCTCTGAGGTTGCTTAAGCTGTGATTCATTGCAACAAGGCTACTTCGTTCATCTTTCTTCCATTTCAAATTCTGAGCAAAACATGAAGGAAATTCCCAGTGGGAAGCTGATGACTGGCAGCAATGACCAGGTAAAGCTAGCTATCCCATATGTGATAAAAGTTAGATTAAGTTTCTATTACTTGAGACGGTATCTTAAAATGTACATTACTATAAATGGCATATTGTTACTTAAGTTCCTGTCACAAATACCATGAAAAAGTAATAAATTTGTGCAATTTACCAGCACTCTGTCAAACAGTTATTGCAACCAGTAAGATCAGGCTCAGTTTATCTATGTTCCACATAGAACAAAACTAGCTCAGGAATATGGGGGGAAAATGCATGTTTGATCCTGACACTTTCATGCTCACAGCTGTACTCTCAGCAAGCTAAATTAGAGGTGCAAGACTATATTCCCCTCCCCCAGCAGGTATTTAAGAATATTAATTTGTCTATATATCATTAATCACTTGTACTTCTAGGTGTTGAGATCAACAGAGACCAGGTGTGCTGGCAGGAGCTGTGCCCTCTCCTTTCCGTAGGAACAGTGCTGTTGCTTCCCAACAAGCTGAGCAAGGCAAGGACCAAAGCTCCTAAGGTGGCTCAAGGAGGGTACTGCTGGAGCCTCTCTCAGCTCTCTCTCTCCTGACCCCTGCCCAACAGCTCCATTTGGGGCCCTGCTGTGGTGCCTGGCTAGAATGGACTGAGAAATGTTGGGTGGGAGCATTGGATCTATTAACTCACTGCAGATACTGACAATTGCACAGTACATATGATTTCTTTTTATCACTGCCAGAAGCCCATGGCCCCTCCAGTGCCCTGGGGTTCAGGATCTGGGATATGTGGGACCTCAGCCTGGCCGTGATTTGGGAGGCCACCCTATGTGTCTGGAGATGAGTGGCTCTCACCTGCTTGTGGTGAGCTGGGGCTGTGCAGTACTCTCCATGGGGATGGTGTAAGCAGCCACTGTCCTTGTTGAGTGGCAAACTCCAGCCTTGAGTGTCCCTGTTTGGAGGATCTGAGAGAGTGGGTCTGACAAGACACAAACTAGACCATTGGATCCTCTATAGATGTTTTACTTTCTTGAACCTCTCAAGCAGAGATTTAAATTAAACATTGATGCCACGGTGGACATTTGCAGCCAGCTCTGAGACAAGTTTGTCCCCAGATATCAAATATCAGCTCTAACAGCTCTCAAGTTGTTCAACAGCAGCAGAGATCACCTAGATTTTCAGTGCCCTGACAGCTTGTCAGTCACCAGCAGATCTTAGTGGATCCTGAATTATGAAGGTGTTTCACTTATTCTCCAGGAAATGGAGAGTTCCCCATAGAGTGACAGCAGCTACCACAGCCCCAAAACAGACCATGACTACACATTCTCATTTTATTACAAAGAATTTCCCACAGTAGCACTGCTATGATCTATGTCTTTTTCCTGGACACTGACATGTAATCAAGGAGCCCAGGAGTTGTTTTCTCTCTTTCTTCCTCAGTGCTTTTCCTCCCACCCTTCTGCCCAAATTCATCCCAAGAGAACTTATTACTTCTCTGGTAGGAGTGAAAAAAATGCCTGTGCCAAGTCACTTCATATTTTCTCATCCAAAATATTAAATTACAGCTATCCCTGCATAGATGTTTTTTTCAAAAACAGTTCCATGATCATTTACCCTAATCTCAAAGCTACCAGGACACCAGCCAGCATCACTGTGGGTACTCTGCTTCAACTGCTGTGCAGCTTTCACATTACAAAGCCCTTGGCTTTTGATTCTTAATCATGAAGTGGTTTGGATTAGAAAGGACCTTAAAGATCATCCAGTTCCAAGCCCCATATCCCCATGGTCAGGGACAAGCTTCCACTAGATCAGACTGGTCAAATTTCCATCCAACCTGTCCTTGAACACTTCCAGGTATACACAACTGCCCTGGGCAACCTGTGCCAATATCTTACTGCCCTCACAGATACATGTAGATATTTCTTTCTTCTTCTTTATAGGTAATCTCAACCTATGCTCCTTCAGCTTAAGTCAATTACCTTTTATGTATCACTACATGCTCTTGTAAAAAGTCCATTCACAGTTTTTTTGTAGGCCCCCCTCTAGGTACTGGAATGTTCTATAAAGTCTTCCCAGAGCCTTCTCTTCTCCAAGGTGTACAATCCCAGCTCTCTCAGCCTGTGTACATAGGAGAGGTGCTCCAGTGACCATCTTTGTTTCTCTTCTCTGGACTTGCTCCACATCTTTCTTATATTGGGGACCCCAAAGCTGAACACAGTCCTCCATGTGGAGGTCTCTCACAGCAACAAGAGTAGAGAGAGAATCACCTCCCTCAACCTCCTAGTCATGCTCCTTTTCCATCAATACCCCAAGTGTCCATCTTCTCAGGGTTACTTTTAATCCTTTCTTTGCCAAGCCTGTATCTGTGTTTGGGATTGCTCCAGTCTAGGCACAGGACTTTGCACTTGACCTTGTTGGACTTCATGGGGTTAGCACAGGCCCACCTCTCAAGTTCCCACTGGATGGCATCCCTTCCCTTCAGCATGTCAAACACACCATACAGTCTGGTGTCAGTAACTTTAATTTTAAGCCCTCTTCACCATTTTGGCAAGCTTATTACCAAAGATGCAGTTCTCTTTGCCTGACAGTCCCTCTGCCATCAGCCCCCAGTGGACCAGATTTCTCAAAGGAGTCCCATGGCCTAACTAGCATAACCTCTTGCTGTGGAATGAATCCTGTAACCATGATTTGCCAAACTTGACTGGCCATATAAAACTCCTAATCAAAGAGAAATTTTACTTGTGTATCCGTCTGTGCATACTTCAGTACACGTTCCACACACCACAGTAATAGAGATTACTGATGTATGCAATAGACAAAAGTAATAACTGAAACCTGACGTCTGAAAAGATAAAATAAATGTTCTGTACATTTTGAGCAGGTATTCTGATGTGTTAGATGAACACAGTTTTCTTTTGTTTTGGGTGGGGGTTTTTTTGTTTGTTTGTTTGCAAAGATAAAAATATTGCTTTTACTCTGTGGATACCAGCCCTCAATTGATAGCAGCGTCTCAGGAATCACTAAGGATACATAGTGCACATAGTAGAAAAGTAAGACAGTTTAGGGGAAAAGTTTTGGAGTGTTCATGAATTTATGCAAATACGTTACCTCTTTAGGTCATCTGGAACTGGAAGTTTAAAATCCAGAATAAATAAGAGACTCTCTATATTTTCAGGATTTAAGTATAACAAAACCATAATGAATGAAATACATTATTGCTCTCATGCTGGGAAAGAAACTGAATATAATGTTTTTTCTTCTGTTTTCATTTTCTCTTCCTTCTGGAGTTACTGCTGAGAGGAATGGAACTGACTTCCCTGGCAGAGTAACAACTTGGGTTTAAGAGGAACATGGCTGGTTTTCTGAAAAGTTTGTGTTTTGCAAGGATGTGTCACAATCTGAACAAAGGAGAAGGAAATTGTACTTTCTTTCACATCTCCATCTTTTGCTTGCAACTCACACTGTTCTAAGGTTTTTGAGCTGCCAAGTTGTTTTAGTGAATATCTGTCATGTGGAAAAGTCTTAAAGCCAGACTTTAAAGGATCAAGTTATAAAAGGATACACTGCTTTTTCTTCGTAACAGTGCTCTAGTAAAACTGAGTATTGTTGCCTCAGGGTAGTAGAAGTGTAATTCCTGAGGCATTCATATTTCATGTTAAGTAAACATTGCCATGAGCTTTGTGATTCTACTCAGATATAATTCCATTTATTTACAATCATCTGTGCTGCCCTTCAGGAAGATGGGAAGGAAATCATCTTTCAGGCAAATCTGCTAAAAGCAGTGATGTAAAACTTTTTAAAACTTTTTAAAATATTACACACTCTTTCATAGTGAATATTAATTCATTGATATATATTTTAGTATTTTTATGTTAAAAGGGTATTTGGAAAACATTTATACTAAAAAGATTTATGTTTGGAATAAAAAGCCTTTAAGTCTAGAAATGTATGTTATCATAATATTATCTGGCAGGAAATTACATACTGCTTGGCTTCATGATATCAATCTTTTCAATGCCAATTTGCAATTACATAATTGATGGCATACAAGCAACTTTATGAAGGTGTTAATGATGCACAGCAGACCAAATAAGCTACTCCCATATGTCAGGAAACAGTTCTAATAATTTCCTCATACAAATATTCACTCCTATGAGTAATTCGTTTAGACCTCTTCTACAGGGAAAGGGGAAGTAGATACATGTTGATAACTAAACAGTGTTTCCATCATCATTCACAATGACTTTCACTTATGATTTTGGATCATAACTTTATGTCTTGGACTTGATGTTTGACTTTTGGTGCATTCATCCTGGTGCCAAATAAAGAGTCATGTGCCTAGGCATCATCATTCTGCCTTTGGAAAAGGCATTAACTTCTCCCATGACATTTACAAAAACTGCACTCAGCAACCTGCCTAAGCTTGAGCAATTTTCAGAAATCAGCGCTGATTCAGTGTTGAGATTATTTACACACACACACAGTGTGATATGGTATTGCTGCATAAAGAAATGGATTCATATGCTTTTCAGTTAGCTCCAATCCTATCTCTTTAAGTTAGACAATATAAATAATTTAGAAATTTCTGTGATCTATGACAAGAAAACTCAAAAATTTCTTTCTGTTTTTCCTTGAGGCATAATTGGAGGTGAATGGGAAGCATTGTTGTACTACGTACACAAATTTCATTAAAGTAACTTGAGTGTATTACATATTTATATAGAATCCTTTTGTTGCCAGAATTAACAGGCTCTGTCTGACTTTTATCTAGATGAATGCTTGCATGTAAAATGGCCACCATAGAATAAGGCTTCTGCAAGTAAGTGGAAGTCAGGAAGCACCATTTTGGGACTACTAAATTTGAATTACATTTTATCATAAGCTTTTAAAACCTGGTACTGCACTCACCAAATCTGGTATCATAATGAGATTATTCCTCCATTTAAAATATGTAGACTCATCATGCAGATAGCCAATAAAGGATAACGTTCTTTGGAAGAAACTCCAAAACTCCAATATCCAAAAGAAAAGAAACACCTTTCTCACGCAGAGACTGATTCAGTAGGATCAGTAAACTCCATTCCACAGCTGTGCAGGTCAGACGATGGGAAACCACCGTGAAAGAATATAGCACGCAATGGTTTGAATTATCACTGTTTCAAAGCATATGTCATCCTAGTCTTTTTGATTATGTGCGGCCTTGCAAGGGAGGAATTCAGCAGAGTGCTATTCTTTCCTTACACCTAGTATTCCAGTTTCTTTATTACCTGTAGGGTCCTGCCTATGGGCTAAAATATTATCCAGCATCCATCTATGGAGGGCCTTTGGAAGACAAGAAAAAGAGAATATAGCAAACTGTTGTGAGGAATTATACCAAGGGAAATGTTACTGCAGGCTTGACTGCTCTTGTGCTTTTCTGCTGAGCTTCTGATCCTATTCATTGCAGGTAAATGAGATGGACCTTTGGTCTATTACAGAATACTCACATTCTCGGTCTTCCATTAAATTTTTGAATATCAGAGCCAAACTTATATTTGTATGTAACTTGATATTTAACATCAAAAAACCCCAAACAGTTAATTTTGGATTAATTTACTTGAAATATACAACTGTTTCAAAATGACAATATAATGATGGCCTGGTGATCAGAATTACAAAATCATGGTATTTGGAAAGGAGCTCTGGCAACTGTCTAATCAAATTCTCTTGATCAAAGTAGGATCAGCTAAATCAGGTTGACCAAGACCACAAACTGTCAGTTTTTCAATATTCCCCAAAACAGTGACTCTACAGCCTCTCTGGGTAACCTGTTTCAGTGTTTGACCCCCTTCACATTAATTTTTATGCTTCTGTTTAAATGGAATTTCCTGCATTTCAGTTTCTGTCCATTGTTTCTTTTGCTACAGGGTCACAGGGTACCACAGAGGAAACACTGCCTCTGTCTTCTGTATTCATTACTATCAGAGGTTGGTCAGGCAAGGTAATTGTCCCACTCCACACTACACAGTGGCCCAAACCCTGTTACTCACTCCGTGCAGTTTCAGGTGCTTCAGTATGAGAAGACTACAAAATGATAAGACTGTGTCCACATGAGGGAGACATGGCGAAATGTATTGAGGACAAGACTTACAAGCTGTGGCTGAAGTCACGTTTGTAGTTCAGTCAGGAGAAGAGAAGGCTGAGGTATGGCCTCATCACAGTCTACAGCTTCATCAAAGGTGTCAGCAGATGGGAGGCTGCTGATCTCCTCTCTGGTGACGAGTGATAGGACATGAGTAAATTGAATGAAGCTGCATTAGGGAAAGCTCAGACTGGACATTTGGAAAAGTTTCTTCACAGAGAGTCACTTATCACTCAAGTATTTCTTCACCCTTTGAGGTCCCTCTGGGACCATCTGTATGGTGTATAACTAGCTCCTCCTAGTTCTGTGTCATTTGCTGAGGATCATTTGCAATCTGCCCCACTGTCCAATTTGGCAATGAGGGTGTTAAACAGTATTAGACCCAGTATTGACACTTGGGGTAATCTAGTGCCTGGACTCCATTGGACTGAATTACAACAGGCCTGCAGGTATGCACAAATCAAAAATATTTTAACCTGGCAGTTCAGCCAGTTTTCAGTCCACCTCTATGTCTATATATCTAGTTCATATTGCTTCAGTTTGTCTGTGGAGGCTTCACAGGAAACAGAACTAAAAGACTTTCAAAATTCAAAATAAACAATATCCATTGTCCTCCCTTTGCCCACTAAGCAGTAATTTCATTTTAAGAGGCTACCATGCTGTTTGAGCATTATCTTCCTTTCATAAATCCATAGTC
The DNA here is from genome assembly GCA_018697195.1 of Certhia americana. Taxonomy (NCBI): domain Eukaryota; kingdom Metazoa; phylum Chordata; class Aves; order Passeriformes; family Certhiidae; genus Certhia; species Certhia americana. Next base: position 74,657,813 of record CM031858.1, read on the forward strand.
ACTACTCTTAATCTCCTTGTTCTTCACATGTTTGGAAATGGCTTTGAAGAGGATTTGCTCCATGACCTTCCCAGGGATCAAGGACAGGCTGACTGACCTGTAGTGTTTCAAATCTAAATATTTGCACAGAAGACAATAATTTTAGTCAAAACCAGTACATTTAGACACTTCCTGCTCTCCAGAGTAGACAGTCATAAAGAGAAGATAGATGAAAAGAGCATTTGAGAAACAAGACACAAAATTGACGAACATGAATTAGATACTGTAAATTATCCTTGTGATTCTAAAAATGGTGATAAAGATGTCTCATTGTTTGAGTTGCTAAGTGCTAATGTTTTCTCATAAGAATGACTTTTTCTAGTCTCATTAGCATTTAGGCAGAAAGAAGGATATAGAGTTCTGCGGCTATACAAGTAGGGTTTGGTTTTCAGAACCAAACCATGATACCACTCTGGATTCAAAACAGAAGCTGAAGTGAGACTTTATTTTGGACTAAAATGTACCAAATAAGTGGAAGCACATACTTAAGTTGACTTTTGATTCATTGAGTTGCAACTTGAATAAATATTAGAGACTGACTTAGCACTATAGGTATTTTCCTAAATTCTTATCTGTGAGGGATAAAATTACAGAGATTAGAGGTTCATTTACAATATGAAAGCTTTTCATTGTCATACTTCACTGTATAGTACAAAATTATTCTTCTGATATAATTAGGAATGTTTTTGGGTTTTTTTTCCCCTTCTGGAACAAGGAAGTAATTGCTTAATTATTTTTGTTCCAGAAGGAATAGAGTTGCTTAATGTCCAGCTTGGAGTATTGGAGTTTCTATATCTGAGGTGGGCATTTACATATAATAACTTTTTATTATCTGTGTGGAGTTTCTGGTATTTAGTGGCAATGTTCAACAACAGAATCTTCTTTAAATCTAGTTGGTCATTGGTTTTTTCACTCTCATATCGAATCAGCTTTCACATTCTCTCTCCAATTTCATTAACAGCATGCATTTGAATTGAAATTGATCATATTGGCCCCTGAGAGATGCTTTAAAAATAAATTATATACTTTAATCTAGGTAATTTTGTGAATTCTTTTGCTCTGCTAACTGAAACAGTACTAGGCCTGATTAAAAGGACAGAATGGAAAAATGTGGCTGAGGAAGAAAGGGGCATTACTAGTGTTCAATCCCAAATAAAATGAACTGAGGCCAAATCCTGGGATGTGCTGATTTACAATGCATTTTTTTTCACAGCCTGTATACTCATAAGAAATATTTCATATTCCTGAGTAAGGATGTTTTATGTTTTCATAAAACACATTAGTACTTATTAAACTTAATTATTAAGGATTATTTGAAAATTGATGTCTAAACTAACTTTAATCTGTATGAATTAAACTAAACAAATAGTGATGTTTCAAAATATATATTGGTACTTAAGTCTTTGTTCATATAACACAATGGACACACAAGCACTCAATTTCTCTCACATTTATCATCAAACTAGCCTTAAATCAAATATGAGTGGAGGGCTGCCATTTGTCCTTGTTCTGCATTTGGACTTGTTCTGCAAGCAAATATATTATGAATAAAATTCAATTGGATACTTGTTCAAATAAAATATTGTGAAATATATTTCAAAGTAGAAGATAAATGATGGAAGAATTATACTAACTAATCCATACTTATAAATCCTTGTCTATTGTTTCCTTTTAAGTCTCTTGAACACATTGTGCAAGCAAAATAAAGGCTTTTAAAAATGATGCAGTGATCTCTTAAAGAAGTGAAATATGAAGATATTAAATTAGCTTTTTCAATCACTGATTGTCCAAATAACTTTAACTAGAGAAATGGCATTGTCACCTGTCGGAAACACAAAATAGAAGACTTATCGCAAGAAAGGGTTTAATTTAACACTTAGAAAAAACATGTCATGTACAAATTTTGAAGACGGGGTGGAGGAAGGGATGCCAAGTGTTTTGCTTAATGCATAGTTAAGTCAGAATTTGCCAGTTTCAGCAAATTCTGGATAGTCTTGTGTTTGCATCTCTTCAGCATGGTAATCTTATGAGTATATAATCAGCAAGTTGTTATTTGGTATGAACATCATGTGGTTATACTGAAAGAGCTATTTTGTGGGAAAGAAAGCACATTTCATTTAACTGCAATTTCCCTCTATCAACAAAACCCACAATGCAGCTTTGTGCAGCAATAACAAGTACCAAACAGTGAGATCTTACAGTCTGTCAAATTGTTGTTAATTACAGAATGTTGTTAAAGGAAAACATACTATTCGGAGCAGAGTAAGCATAACAAAGGGACATTTATAGGCCGATACAGCTGTCATTGAAATGAGCAGGAATTTTGCTGTTAACTTCAATCCGAGTAGAATCAGCTTTTATAATTTAACTGTGAACATAAAGTGGCAAGTCTTTTGCAAGCCATCTCTCTCTCTGTCAACTGAAATAATATGATTCTGTATTAAGGCATAGAAAATTTCTAGGCATGTGATGAATGCATGCCTTTTAGTGAATGCACAAGTATGTTCTAGATATTCTTTCTGACTGCCTAAAGATATTATTCAAACTGGTGGCTGCTTGTCCCCAAACTGGTTCTGTCATAAGTATGAGCTCTCAGTCTGCATTACCAGAGCACCTAACAGTTCATGCCAATTGCTGAGTATACGATTTGATGTGAAAATACTGTTTTTATATACTGAATACTGAAAAGCACCTGCTCTTGTATACAGAGATATCACATATAGAGAAGACTTAGGAATAAGAATAGCAACAAAAACCCCATAAATATCTCCTTGCGGAATTTTTGTAATATCACAACAAATTGAAAGGTGTTAATTTATACCCAAAAACTTCTTTCCATTCTCAGCAGTCAGCCAGCAATTTCTTTTTCAAGTTGTTCATCCTCCAGCTGAAACTGTTCTGCATGTTGCAGAGAACTACTTGCTTTGGTTATGATGCTTATTTAGGCTCATGTTTTATTGACTGTATTATATAATGCAAATGGAATATCAGTAGTTACCTTTCAAGACATCATAACCGTCCTTGACACTTCAAAATAGAAATTGAGACATGTTTTCTCTCCTGTTTACCTGCTAACTTATTCAATGACTATATGCTGACCTTCACCATAGTGGAGGCTGCTGACAGAATATTTTTAAACTTTTTTTTGGAATAGATATCTCAGAAGACTAAAGAGGAACCCTAAAATGCCAGTTATTTTTTCCTCTGTGATTCTGTGATAGAAATTTAAAACAGTATATAAAACACCATTTCTGATAGACTGCATTTCAGTGTACTTTGATTTCTTTAGGACTCCACAGTACATAGTAAGGGAGCACATAACTTTTTAAGTATATATGGTAAAAATTGTCTCTTCTTTATGATATTTTAGAAATAAAACCACTTATTAATGAGGAAGATTGATTACAGACAATCAATTAATAATTTCTTTAATGAATAGAAAAGAAATTTAAAAGGAACAGTTTTGTTGATAGAATTTTGTTCAAATTGTACTTTGAAAAGATAACCTAATACTGGGACTAAGATCATGATTACAGAAATAAGTATTAATGTAAGCAAAAAATTTTCGTGGGTAACATGCTGCTTTAGATCATAATGAAATGAAAAGAGAAACATTTTCCTTCATTTCACCAGGGAGCACCATTACCTCTCTAATGCCTACATCAGATTAGAAATAATAAATTTCATGAGAAAGAATATGCTCAAAGGAACTCTTCTTACTTCTATGCACATATTTTTGCATCAATGAGGGAGGGATTACATTAGATTAAGTGTATTGAACAAGACTGAAATAATTTCTCATAATTAGGTACCAAATTTCCGAGTTTAGTCATTAAAAATCCTTCATTAAAATATGAAGTAGAACTGTCTATATGGGTATTGAGAAAACTGTTTTCTTTTTGCAACCTAAAGCGACATATGCTTAAATTATGAAATCATATACTTCTTGGTGTTTTGTTTGCTCTGTTTTCTTATTTAGAACATGTTACTAAGATTAAAAAAAAATATTTTTCCTTTTGGAAATTTTATTCTACTTTTCAGAGTGCTGTCATCTTTCATCACCTTGGAAGACACCCTAATTTTTAACTTCACTTTAATTTTACAATTGTTTCCACTGGAGAAGGCACCTCTCTTCAGGCACCACATATTACTACATGAATCCAACATGTGGGTTTCTAAAAGCCTCTGACATAAGTCTGGCTGAAGTTGCTACATGAAATACTGCTGCCTACTTGGCAGCAATACTTTTGAAAATATCAAATGAGCTTCTGTAAGCAGAAAGACAGAAATAATAGAAAAATTACTAAATGTCAAGAGAACAACCAGAAGATTGTGAACACTGGGAACATTAAATGCACGCTTGGACAATGAACAAACAAGCAAATGATAGATACAGAATTGTGCCTGGAAGTACTCTACCAAAGTACCTTGAGAAATGTTTTTGGGAAAGGCTTGGGGAAAAACTAAGGAACATTATTTCCTCTCACAGTGAAAGTGTGTGTGTGTGTGTGTGTGTGTGTGCATGTGCGTGTGTGTGTGTGTGCATGAGAAATAATACTTCAGATTTTACACAGAGAGCTAGATTTTTAATGTAAATATTTATTTTATTATGCAATGTTATCCTCAATCAGACATGTAGGTATAACCCTTTCAGTTTTGAGAAAGATCAATATACTGTTGTCCCAAGGTTTATAGGGGTTTAACAGAACATGATTGTCATCTGTGTAGCTAATATTGTAATCAACCACATGCATTCTCTATTGACCAGCAGTTTCTTAGATTAAATGTTCAGTCTACCTTTAAAGGATTGGGCTCATGGGACTCCTTTATTACCCATACTTCTATGTGAAATTCCAGGTGAATTCAAAGATCATAACTGTTTGCATAGATGAATAATTATGCTGCTTTGACTGTCTAATTGCTTATATCAGAAGTTCAGTAGGAAGCTTTTAAGTATGAGCATGGGGATGATCACATGGTTCAACCTTTCTAAAAGGCCTCTTAAAAGGAAGTTGACTGTCATCTGGTTTGAACAGTAACCAGGCAATTAGAAAAAAAAAAACATCTTTTGAACCAAAGGAAAGTCCTCAAAAAGGAAGCATAAAAGAAGCAAAGAAATTTAAACAGTGAGACCTCAGAGTGAAAACAGCAGCCCTGAAAACCGTCAAGCCCAGGTTTGTCACTGTTGGCAGTCACCTCACAAGCACTGCAGCCTGTCTGAGGGTTGATAGTGAAGCACTGTGAAGCAGCCTGCATGCAGCTAGACCAGAGAGTAGGGAGGACAGCAGCAGGGACCCCCATCTCAGTGTGCCCTTGGGGACTTGTGGAGTCCTCCCTTTCTGGTGAGTAAACAGTAGTAAGCAGCAGGGAAACACACAGAGCAGGATCACCCCCATCTGTCAAGGAAGGGTGCGTATTCAAGGAATCTGCCCTATCCCCCAGCAAACAGGGCATGCTGGTAGCCCAAATGTAGCTTCATCAATATCACAGAATCATAGAATATCTAGGATCGGAATGGCCTTAAAAATCATCCAGCTTCAACGCCACTGCCATGAGCAGGGACACCTTCCACTAGACCAGGTACCTCAAAGCCCCATCCAACCTTGCATTAAGTACATCCACAACTTTTTTGGTCAGCCTGTTCTAGTGCCTCTCCACCCTCACAGTAAATGACTTTGCAAGGGATTAGAACTGTGTGGGGTTAGATATCCAAAACCACTTAAAATTTGTAGCTGTATTAACATTTTGTAATTTTCTTAATAAGACTGTTTATCTATTAAATTATTTGTTCTCCTGCATGTATAGTTCAGTGATTGCCACTTAATTATGTGTTGTTGATAAATCAACAAACCACTTCTGTCCTGAACTGAGCAGGATTTTCTCTGATATACTGACAGGCTGTTACATTCTAACCATCAAATGTGATATTTACATCCAATAACTAGGTACTCTAGTACACATTCTGATAGATAAAACAACACCTATTACATGATTTTATTTTTATGTGTGCAATTTTTCCTAGGTTTTCCTCAACAGAGATTCAATAACCAAAAGAGATACTTATGGTACTAGGCCTAAAATTTAGGCCTGAATTCCCAAAGGCTATACTCTAACCCCTGACAAACCTCAGTACAACTCTAATAATTGATAGAAAGAAACACTATCATTCCAGTGAAACATTATCAAGAGAAAGGGATACTGATATGAAAGGTAAGTAATTATCATCATTATGAGTCTTCAAACACTACGAGAAAAAAAAAACAAAACAAAACAAAAGAAAACCCCACAACAATTAAATGTTACTTCAGCTGTGAAACCCCCACCTATTACCAAAACAATACATTCTCTTTTATTCACATTTCCTATTGAAATTTTGACAGTACAAGATTTTGAGGAACGAATGGAACTGTGAGACTCACATCCCTTCTTCGTGACACTATCCAGCAGCAACTTCTTGTTTTAAAGCTTTGAGAATGATTGGATCAGGGTGTAACATAGAGAAACAATTAACAAATGAGAATACTCAGTTAAGTCTTCATGGCTTCACTGCAGTTAGTAAAAAGGTTAATTAATAATAACTTAATAATAATAATAATTTAATCTCCTTTCACTAAATCTCATAACTCTTTCTGGAAATACATTATTAATGTTATCATTACAGTTTACAAGTTTGTTTTCTGCAGAAAACTGCATAATTACAAAACAACTGACAATCCAATACAAATTCATTCTATTAATAGTTTTGCTGTGTATGTATCTTGCTATAAGAAACAAGAAATTGCTATGGTAAATAGATAAAAGCCTGTAGAGACCCTGACAGAGATGCACTCAGATGATGAAAGAAGGTGACTTTTAGATAGATCCTTCTGCTTCTGTCCTGGGCTCTTTGAATCTCCTCAGGTAATGATTCATTTCAGGGTTTTTCAAATGAGCACAATATGGGCTATTCACTTAAGAGCTGGACTTGATCCTTGTACATCCCTTCCAACTCAGAATATTCTGTGAAATAAAACAAACAAACAAACAAACAAAAAAAAAAAAAAAAACCAAGCAATTCCTTAAATTTCAACTACAACACAAGAAATTTTCCTTACCTTATGTGCAAATTGACAAACAGGAAGTTTTAAATGTGTTCATTAGAAAAAAGTCGCTATTACATTTAAGTATAGGCTTCATATTCACTGTCTATAAAACTTTTGAAAAAATCTGATTCAGTATTTGAAGGCCTTTTTCCTACTTCTTAACAAAGATATATTTCATTCTCCTTAGTTATTTCTGGACCTAAAGGAAATTATATAACTAAATTTAAAACCCATGCCCACCAATACAGTAAATTTTCTCAGTACCTTCCAATTCCAGTTCTCATCATCATCCTTGGTTTCATTTTTCTTTAGCAAAATACTTTTACAAATGTAGATATTGATATAATACAAAATGTGTGTGTGTATATATACATATATATATGTATATATGTATATATATATTATATATATATATATACACTAAATTTTCTGTTTATCATAATAGTATAGATACATTAAACATTATGAAGATAATAAGTATCTTGATATACATTGTCTTTAAGTCAATCATGTCTTGCTGGAAGGACTTCTAAGCTTTAAAGCAGGATTGAGATCAGTTTCATTTTCTGATCAAAATAGCCATCATGAAAACAAAGAAACAGGTTCAGTCAATAGCAGACAAGTAAATAAGTCATCTACTTATTGGTTTGGAGTAAAAGGCTTTTCAGGAATTAATTGAGACATATCTTGCACTTTAAATTAATAGAATTATAGATTATTAAATATTATTGAAATAACAGATTTGTTTACAGGATTTCTTCTCAGAGTGTGTTTAAAATGCAAAATCATGAAACTGCTTTCTAGAAAAGATTCTGTTTTTTCTAAGCCAGCTCATCCTGGCTCATCATGATGACATTTCCAGTATCAAACTGTAACAAGTGGTTGTGTGTCTAAGAGAGCTCAAGTGATAGGTAGGAATAGACAGAAAAGTTAAGTCTCAGCAAGTTAAGTCTCAACCAATGGACGTTAAAATGGGATATTCTAACAGAAGTGGTTTGATTTTAAAAAATGAGATTTATCATGAATTCTGATCTCCTTTGGAGATCACATATAGGGTCCTGCAACTGGAGAGGAATAACCCCATGCATCCAGACAGGCTGGGGAACAACCTGCTGGAAAACAGCTGTGCAGAAAAGGACCTAGGGGTCCTGGTAGACAACAAGCTGTCCATGAGCCAGCAGTGTGTCCTTGTGGCCAAGATGGCTAATGGTATCCTGTGGTGCATTAGGAAGAGCATTGTCAGCAGGTCAAGAGAGGTGATCCTGCTCCTCTGTTGAGCCCTGCTGAGGCCACATCTGGAGTGCTGTGTCCAGTTCTGGACTCCACAGTACAAGAGAGACACGGGTCCTGGTCCAGCAGATGATAACAAAGATGTTACAAGATGTAACAAGGACTGGAATATGTCTCTTATGAGGAAACTGTAAAGCAGCTGGGCCTGCCTACCCTGGAGAAAAAATGATTGAGATGACACCCGGTCATCCCTTTCACCCGTAATCTCCTAATTCTCTGACTCTGTGTAAAGAACAAACTCATGTATTCATTTAAAAGCAGATTATGTCGTATTCATTTAGTAAAAACTGGTTGAAAAAACCCAGTTCTTTCAGTCTTTCCTCACATGCTAGGGTGCCCAGTCCTTTGATCATTTTTGTAGTGCTTCTCTGGACCTTCAGCATCCTGTCTACATCTTTTTTGTGTAGTGGGGACCAAAACTGAACACAGTATTCCAAGTGTGGCCTGACAAGCACAAGTCAGGTAGAATAATAACTTTTTTAATCTTTTCTGGTGATGTCCTTGATGAGGCAACACACAATCCCACTGGATTTCTTTTCCGCAGCAGCACATTCATCACTCATAATAAGTTTGTTGTCCACCAGGAGTCCCAGCTCCCTTTCCACAGAGATGCTCCCCATCTGGGTAGGTCCCAGCCTGTGTTTCACTCCTGGATTATGTTTTCATATGTGCAAAACCTTACACTTGTGTCCTTACTGAACTTCATAAGTTTTTTGTTAGCCCACTCTTCCAGCCTATCCAGGTATTCCTGTAACTGGATTTCCCTTCTTCTCTCCATTTGGTATAATTGAAAAACTTCCATCCAGATCCACTTGATCCCATCTTCCAGGCCAGTTGTGAAGACATTAAGCAATGCTGGGCCCAATATCTACCTCTGGGATCTCATTTCTGACAGATTGCCCTTTCAAAAAGGAGCTGTTCACCATTCCGCTCTGGGTTTGCCTGGTCAGTCTGTTCCCCACCCACTGGTCTAAACTGCAAATGCATCTATCGCTCTCAACACATGAGCAGAGAAGGTTACTTTGTCATAGAGGATGATTAAGTGTTTCAAACCCAATTTGCCCTTGGTAAACCCATGCTGGCTTTTCCTGATCACTTGCTTCATCTGATTTGTGATAGGTCCCCAGAAGTTTCATCCTGTAACTTTCCCAGGGACAGAAATAAGACTTAAGGTCCCAAAACTGCCTGGATCTTCATTTAAGCCCTTTTTGCAGACAAGGGCGATAGCAGTCTTCTTTCAATCCTTTGGGACATCCTCTGATCCCCACAACTTTTATATTATTATGAAGAATAGCATCAAAAGAATGTCAGCTAGATCTCTAAGCACTCTTGGATGGACATTTTTAGGTCCCATTTATAGGGGTCAAGCACCTGTGACAGCTCACACATCAATACTTCCTTCATTGGAAGTGGTTCTGTGTTTGTATCAACCTGGACTTTTGTTCCCAAGGCTGGGAGTCCAGCAGTGTTGGTAAAGGCGGGGGTGAAGAAAACATTGGGCACCTCTGCCTTTACAGTGGTGATGTGACTAATTCACACCTTCTGTTTAACAGATAGGTTCCACCAATATTTCATACAATATTTTTCTTATTGTGCATTGTGTTCTCTGCATATTTTGTCACTGTAGTGGAAGAATCATCACAGTAGTCAGTCTACTGAGAGAAATAACTCATTTGTCAGAATAGTAGCGGTTCGATGGTTGGAGTGAGGACAGAAATATCTATGAGAATTGCAGGCATTAAAACAATAGAAATCACAGTTCTGAGGTGAACCGATTACAGTAAGACTCCTGAGGTATTACCTGAGCTCAGAAAGTACACAGTGAAGAAGTATTTAAAATATTCAGTATGCATATCAATTTCCTTAAGTACACAAGACCAGTTTTCTAAATTTATTCTGATTGTTCACATTCTGTATAGCAATAGCCATTTATTGGAACATAGATGGACATAAGGCCAACCTCTGCTCTCCAGTGTAAAAGGAGGACACTTCTCAAAAAGCCAAAATCCTGCTGGCAGAGATTGTGATAGCAAGATACAAGACTGCTGATAGCAAAAATATTAGAAATGCTTATTTTAAATTTTCCAGCTTCTGACAAATTATGTCAAAGCAGCATAATTAGTTGTTGAACTTTGCAGCTGCATTTTACCACTAACACAGAAGTTTGTGGGGCTTTTGCCCCACTTATTCACAACAAACAAATCACAGTTTATCAGACTTATCATATATACTCCTTCAGAAAGAGCCATTTACAGAAATATTGAGAATGACCTCTTCTTTGTGTGGAGGTCCTGAATCACATAAACCAGATATTGCTGAAGTCTGAGAGCAGTGTAATTTCATTCTGCTCCCTACACTGTGAAATACAGAACCACTGGTGTCATGAAATCGAAGAAGTATAAAAATGAAAGTTCTTACTGATAGAAGCATGTGCAGTCTATATTAAATTAAGAAGGATGGAAACAGATCTGTGACTTTTGAAGTACATGAAAAACTACAGCACCACCAAAGCCACCAGCAGGTCAAGGGTGTAAATGGAAATAACTACTTTAGGGACAGACTGTTCAGGACCCATATTGAAAACCTGTGTGTCGCATATTTTCACAAAATCAATTTATTTCCAGCAACTTGGGAGCTTTAGGGTTTATGAAATATAGTTATAGCCCAACTGTCAGCAAAGAACAAGTTTTCTGAAAGTAGAAAAGCTATTGAAGGCTGTGCCCCTTCAAGATAAACAACGAAGAAACAAATAAACAAAATTCAAAACTATTTCCTGCCATACAAGTCTAATGTCTGTTTTGTGATATTCACCTCTTGCAAATAAATGGTTATATTTTTGTATATGTGCATATGTATTTATAAACATGTGGGCATAGCACATGTACTGTAAAAAGCACACATACTTCTGTGGTCATATAGAGTAAAATATTGTTATGGTTTAATGAAAAATATTTTAGTTATTGTTCACAAGTGTTCTTAGAGAAGAGTCTTTTTAGAGAAGAGTAACATGATTGATAATATTTTGCAGAAGCCTAGTTGTACCTAATATGTTTTATATTTATTTTACACTTATTTCAAATTAATTAATAATAAATTCAAATTTATTTGCAAACAATTTACAATTAAAAATAGTTTAAATGAAATAATTTTTAGGAAGGATATGTTAAGTGTTGCACAGTTAAAATTGTATACAAATTAGGCAAACTGTGTTGTGCAATATATATTGTTCAATATATATTAATGGAGGCACAGTCAACCGTTAAGCAGTACTGAGTCACTCACTTCCTTGAAAGGATGCAAAGATACATTAATGCTTAGAGTAAAGAAGTCTCTCATTATTCCTTTGATTCAAAAGACTGAATCAAGTAGGAAATATTGTCTATGATTTGCTCAGATTTTGTTTTACTAGAATGGCTGATCTCCCTATTTAGCATTTTAAAAGTCCCATGCTATAATTAATCTAAATTTTTACCTTGATACAAAATTCACTGCCCAAGTCTGTGCAATTTGTGTACTCAGTGAAAGAATTATGAGAAAAGTTTAGGAGTATGTTGACTCAGTCTCCAAAACCCAGTTAGAATGCTGTCTATGACTTCACCACATATATCTGCTATCTTGCAGTGGGGTTGTTTTTTTTGTTTTGTTTTTGTTTTTTGGGTTTTGGGTTTTTTTAAAGGGAGAGATCAAGGGATAGTCTTGCTGCAGCCTGGTAACGCAAAGGTCTGTATAATTAGAACCTTCAGAAGGAAGAAGTTGCCAAACAACTCTTTGCCATTGATGGTCTCTTAGGGCTGTCTGCAGAAAATGGAAATAGCTTTTAGCTGCAACATTCGGGGCACAGTGCAGCAGTTGAATTGAAGGTCTCAAAAATAGCTTATAAAGCCTTCTTTATGCCTGCCCCTTGTCTGCCTTGCTTGCTTCCTCTTAACTGTTCAAAACATTTAGCATTTAAAGAAGGCAGTCAATAAGTGCAGACATAAAGACTCAGAGGCGGTAGAAGTGTTCTCATGTACTGGCAGAGACTGGGATGGATTTATTTGCTCTTGAATGGTGCTTCACATCAGGCAAATCAGAGAATCTAATAATAGTTTCATTCCAGACTATGATATATTCTGTTTGGGTACTGTATTTCCAAGGAAAAGTGTCAGGAAACCCTATTTATTGCCATTTATATCATGATGTATACCCAGTTTCCACTGCTGTCCAGAGTGGGACAGGAAATTCAAAACAGGGCTAAGAAATGTCTTGCAGCAAGATTATGCATCTGCAAGAGCAAAGGAAGCAGAGAACTTACTTATTTCTGCAGTGTATATTCTTACTACTTTCTGAAATAGCTTCTCTAAACCTTAATCTTACCTAAATCACACAAAATACATATTTCTATGGGCGTTGTGCTTGGGAAATCCAATTAATATGTAATGAATATTTATATGTATTCAAGGGCATGCATGCGCAGACACACATGTGCATAAATGTTCTAGCAGTTTTTAAAACCTTTCCAACATGTAATATTGACCTGAATATTAATTCATAAATAGGATTCATTTAATCTTATGTAGTCTCAAAATAATGCAAATAATATCCTCACCTGCATATAATTCCAAGGAAACTGACAGTTAAGAAAAGTTGCAAGGTAAACCAGATCCCTATGCTTATGTCAGGAGTATTTTCTCCCTGAAAGCTTGTGTTCAGAGAATTACAAGAGTTATGAAGTCTGCTGCTTCTACTACTTCTACTGCTGTTTGGTAAAATCTTGCTCGTTATGTAATCAATATAGTTATCCTTGTCAAGATTTATTGTTTCTAATATTCCACTGAAGAAACACTTATACAATGAAAATATTTTTGTATCATATTGATATTGCAGAAATCTTCAATAAAGCTAATAGAACATATTTTTTATAAACTAGAAGAAAAATAAATACCATCTGACATACAGCCAAAGTTGTATTCTCATAAGTATTATAAATTTCATGCAATTTTCTTTCCATCATAATCTAAAAATTGATGTTTCTTCCCATTTAAATGCTTTGAAAGCATAATCTCAATGATTTTTTTTCCTCTCGTTTTTATTTTTATATTCGCATTAAAATAATTGCAAGAGAATTTTCTAAACCACATGCATTTCTTTAAATAAGAAGTAAAAATAAACTCTTTCAAGCCAAAAATTTCATTAGATAAAAGAAAATTAAATACGGTGAGTTTTTAAAGAGCTGAAGAACAGTAAAGGCCAAGACTCACTGCTGAGCATCTGCGGGAAATATAGTTTGTTACACCAGGTGTCATCTGCTTTTAGCAGTGTTAGAGAGCAAAAATAAGTAAGAGCTATTTATTTTAAAAGATAAGAGAAAATAAGAGGAAAACATGGAAGTGTGGCATACAATAACAGGAGGCATCAATTGAAGAAAAAGCCTATAACAATACAGATTTATTCAAATGCCAGTTAAAGGAATTAGATCTATAAGAACACAAAACTTTCAAATAATTCCCCATTTAATAGAAGATGCATGCATCTTTTTATTTTCAGGCAAAGAAAATAGAAAACCCAAGCCCCAAATCTCTATGCAATATTTGCTTTCTTTGTGAAATTCATATTGATTTTCTCTTGCTTTTGTTTGTCTTTTGCAATTGCATCTTGGATTTCTACTTATTATTATGGGAAGAAGTAAATCACACAGTAATGGTCCTATTGTTTACAGCAACAACTAATCATCCTTTTTTGGAAAATAGCACTACTGAGGTTTCTTGCTGTGAAATTTCTATTCAGTTCCAGGCCAACAGATTTGAATGTTTATTTATGACAAAGAAACTACACCTCCCACAAGGCAGTGGGAAATAAAATAGAAAATAGCGTTTATTATTGTGATTAAATAATAGAAACAGAAGTTTCTTGGTTCCATTCAAAGACAAGGTATGCACAAAAAATAGTTCTTTTTTTATTATATCCAAATTATCTTGTCATAATTAAAAATGTTTTTAACACATAAACTTTGAATTACAATTGTGTTTGAAATATGCTTAAGACAACATTCAGAAGTTAGAGAGCCTGCCCAGGAAGGTTTCGAGGCATAATGAGGATCTGAAATACCATATTAGATGTCCCTTAACCCTAGCCACCTTAAAGAATAAACTAAGAATGAAAGTGATGACAGTACTCACCCAAAGATTTTTATCCATCATCATTGAAAAGAACAACCAAATTATATTTTGTGACTAGCTGATGAAGTAGGTATCACAGATCATAGAGATGGTTTTAGTAACTGTCAAAGTTAGAGGATATTGGGTCTATTGCCACATAAACACAAAATAATTTATTTTTGATAAATTGCCTAGATATTTTAAAGAGTTCATGACCACTTAGACACATATTTAGGGGTTATTGTTTCTTTTGAAATCAAATTTGACTATATCAATTTTTTGGTCCTTTTTTCTCTATGATTTTGATGTATTTTCTTCAATGACTGCTGCTTACTTATTTCCACAGTTCCACAAGCTCTACATAGATAAAGATGGTGAAAGCGGTGGTTTCTTTAGTAATAAAGTAGTTAGTGTCATGATCTGACAGCACAATACCTGTCTAATGTGAGCAAGCTGTCATTTCTTTTGATGCCAAGCTTGTATTACTAGCTTCAAACATCCTTCTTGGTGTTCAAAATCACTTCTGAGAAATTTTGGTAGCCCGTATCATTTTAATTCATCACATATTTCTTGTCTTCCAGTCAAAAAAGGCAGACAGAACCTACTTTAGACATGCACTTGAGATCTCCATTGACATTCAGGTAATATGTAAAAATGATGGCTTTAATTCAGGCTTTAAAGAAAAATCAATTTTCCACTGACACATAGCACAGTCTGAGTATGTATTTGGCTCATGCAATGACAGAGTTCACCTGAAGCTTAAGTGTATTTACTGGTTTCTGCTGCAATAAAATTTTTCACAATCACTGGTATGAAGCTGTGTTTTGGATTTGAATAGAAAACAGTGTTGATAACACAGGGATGTTTGCATTTCTGAGCCTTCTGAGCAAGGCCCTTTCTTCCCCTCACAGCACCCACCAGTAAGGAGCCTTGGAGAGCACAGGGAGCTGGGAGGGAATATAGCAAGGACAGCTGGCAACAACTAAGCAAAGCAATATTCAATATTCCAGCCCTCATGGCACCATGCTCAGCATATAAAACTGGGAGTTTATATTTTTAAAACCACAAGATTTTTTTCTCAGATTTGCCCTTTCAATTCTCCCCTTGATCCCACCAAATGGGAAGTGAGTTAGTGGCTGTATGGTGTGTGTTTGCCAGCCTGGGTGGAAACACAACAGAATGAAGAACTGTGTTGAATCTAGCCAGGATGAGGTTAACTTTCTTCAAAGCAGCCTGTATGATGCTATGTTTTGAATTTGTGACTAAACCAGTGTTGACAGAACATAAGTGTTTTATTGGTGAATGGGACTCACACAGAATCCAGGCCTTCTCTATCTCCCACTCTGCTCTCACAGTGAGTGGGCTAAAGGTGGGCAAGAGATGGAGACACAGCTGGGAAAGCTGACCAGAATTTAAAAAAGGGACATTTCATGCCGTATGACACCATACCCAGCAATAAAAGCTGGGTGGTATTCTTTTCACAGTAACTTGCTTGTGTGGCTGTGCATCAGTCTGCTTTTGGACAGAGCAAATAACTGCCTTTGTGGCACTTGCTATTGAAAAATCCTCCCCTTCCCCTGATCCCCTCCCCCCACACACACTTTTCCTTCACTTAATGAACTGCTTTTGTCCTGACCCACAATTTCTTCTCCCTTTTGCTCTTCTGGTTCTTCTCAGGATGAGGAGAAGTAAGCAGCTGGGTGGGTGCCTAATTATTGACTGGAATCAACCCACCACAGGAAGAAACATTTTAGTCAATCCCCATTTCACAGAAATTTATAGCAAAGGTTTTTTGTGCTTTAATATTAAGACAATAGAAGGTTCAAATTACAGGTTAACATTAGCACATTCTAGGCATTAATTAAAGCTTCAAATGGACAATAATTTACACTAAAATTCTGGTCTAAGCCATAAATAAGAGCTATAATAGCATACTATAGTAAAAAGAAAGAACTCTATCACAGTTTGAAACAGAGTAGACCTACAACTATCTGATTCATCCTCTGTAAAAACGGGTGGATTTTTTCTTACTTTCTAAAAAAGTACATTTCCTTCATTTTCCCCATCCTTTCTGACTCAATATTATTTTCACTGATGTACTTCTGTACACAAATATGGAAATTGTATCATTGAAATAGAAGGCAGGAATGAAATGTCAATACTTTCTTTGTAACCAATGGTTTATTCCTACCATGTGTTTCAATGGGAAGACTAAATGTCAAATATTGGCAATTACATGATGAATACATGACATTTTATATATTTGGTGGCTAAAAAGGAAAAAAAAATATTCACTGAAATTATATTTTCATTGAAACTCCTGTACAAGTAAGAGCATAATTAGTCTCAGTTCAAGTAAAATTTCACATATTCAATACTTTGAGTATCCTAGTACAAACTTAAATACATTGTGTGATATCTGAGAAAGAATGAATACCATGACTTAAGGGAACAGAAACTTGAATTTTAATTTTTCTGCATGGATTTTTTGTGTTCAATGAACTTGATTGACAACACTGGCAACTAAAATCTCTAATAATATCTAGGGAATATATATTGTTAATTCAGCTAACCTATAGAGTTTACAGCTATGAATCTCACATTTTTATTAAATTAAGACAATTTAGTCCACATTCATGTACTTAATACCTCGACTTCTCTGTCTCTGTCTAATGTTCTAGTTCAGGTAATCAAGTAATTTTCATTTGGAGATAAGCAATGTGATAAATTGCTTTTTTACACTTGTCAACCACATATGATCACCTTTGACACTTAGTCATCGAATAAACTGCCACTTCCCAGAAGCATTAAGCAGCTGCTCCAATTAAGAGTCTTGAGAATAAAAACTGAATAGATGTGTCTTTTCAACTTTTCCCAAACAGCTGTGCCCTCCTTTATATGTGCAGTAAAAAACTTCTATGGCTGTGGTAAGAAGTGTTCACGTTTGCACCAACAACAGGTTTAAGTTACAGTATTTCTGTTGAAAAAAGCTATAAACAAGTGTTTGTACATTAGACAAGGGTGCATTCCATCTATCCAGCACAATGTACTCAGAATTGTTACAGTGCCCTGGAGAGCCTGCAGTTATTGTGTTTCAAATACATTGTGCTTGTTATGTAAGACCATACCTTGTTTGGGTTTTTTTCTTTTCATTACCTTGCTGATAATAAAGGTTGAATTAATGGCACTAATGTCTTCAGAAAGAAAAAAAACCCTCTTGTAATATAATTAGGTTTCAGAAATTATGCTTTTATAAGTGGAAACTTGGACAATTTTTTATCAGTGTTTTTTAAATAAAGATTTTCTTAAATACAGGTGAAAATTTATCATATTAAACTATTTGTTGTTACATGGCTGTACATAAATATTATTGGGAGTCCTGGGAAGACTTGCATAATTTACATGAGGTTGCTGTCTTTGAATAGGAAAATCAAGTTTAGCTCATGGCAATAAATTTTTATTTTACATATGTCACTGTAATGTACTTTCCTTCTATCCAGCAGAAAAGCCTAATTCAAATTCACCTTTTCCCACATCCACAGGTTTGGAACTTGGAATCTGACTCTTCATATTATTCATCAGTAAAAAATAAATATTGTTTTCACATAAAAGTATTCATTTTTGCATGATGAGGGGAAAGCATTTATAGATTCCTTTAAAAATATTACTGGATTTAATTTTGTTTCTCCTGACTTGTTCTTTGATGAGAGTTTTGACCATTATGTTTAAATTTAATTTCTTGGAGAATTAAGACATCATGCAGACTGTAATGTTTAAAATTCATTTGACATATTTTATTTATAGAGGATATATGAAATAAATATTTGAAACATGATCAGCAATATAATTTCACATTTTAATTTTGATCTACTCAAAAAAAAATAATATTTACTATGAATGAATGGGGTGACTGAGGTAAAAAGATGATTGATGACTTCATATGTCTTTCATCCTAAAAACGCTTCTACAACATATAATAAATTTTAGACAGGAATACAGCGTGGAACATTGTCCCATGCATTTTAACTTAGTGATTCATCAAAGCACTCAGGAAAAGCTGTATTAGGGCTCCAGTGATGGAGTGATGGACACAAAACTGCAGGGTAATACTGAACACTGAAATTTCATCAGTGATATTATAATCATGGAGGATACTATTATATAACTGGAAAGATTTTTTTTTTTTTTTTTTAGTGGAATTAATTGGGAGTGTGTGTTGAATTCAGGAAACATATAATGACGCCTTAAAGATCATTTATTTCCAAACCTCCTGCTGTGGGTAGACACCTTCCACCAGACCAAGTTGCTGAGAGGCCCATCCAACATTGTATTAAACACTGCCAGTGATGAGGCACTCATAGCTTCTCTGGGCAACCTGTTCCTGTGCATCACCACCCACACAGTAAAGAATTTCTTCCTAACATCTAATCTAAACCTATTTTCTTTTAGTTAGAAGCTATTCCCCCTTGTCCTTTCACTACGTGCCCTTGAAAAATGTCCCACTCCATCTGGTTTGCAGGCTTACTTCAGGTACTGACAGCCACAATAAAGTCACCAGGCAGACTTTTCCAAAATGAACAATCCCAATTCTCTCAGCCTTTCCTGGCAGGAGAGTTGCTCTATCCCTCTTTCAACTTGGTGTCCCTCCTCTGGACTTACTCCAACAGGTCCACATCCTTCCTGTGATGGGGATCCCAGAGCTGGATGCAGCACTGTAGGTGGGGTCTCATGAGGACAAAACAGAGGAGCAGAATCTCCTCCCTCACCTTGCTGGCCGCACAGCTCTGGCTGCAGCCCAGGACAAATTTGGCTTTCTGGGCTGCAAATGCATATTGCCAGGTCACATCCAGCCTCTTATCCACCAGCACATCCAGGTCCTTCTTAGCTGGGCTGCTTTCCACTTCATTAACATGTATAATAAGTAGGCTGTTGACACAAGATAGACTAGTTAGTGGTCATGACTGTCAGGAGTTTCAGATTAAGAGTATCCAATATAAAGCATTTGAATTAAAACCTGAAACTGCATTATCAGCTCCATTTAATCTTATATAGTTCCAAAGTTTAGACTCCATGTGAGTCTAAAGTTATTTGAAATAGTTCAGAGAAGATTAGATGAATATTTGATGTGCCTTGAATTCCTGTTATAAAATAGCTTCAGGTTGCACATACTCACTTACTCAGCTTTGTTTCACTGTGAAATCTGTCTTCCAATTCTAAGTTGACATCAGTAAAAACTAGCACATTCTGTTTGGTTTATGGTCTAGTCCATGGAATTCCAGTACATTTCTGACCGTTACTGTCACAATATGGATGAAAATGCAATTCACCAAGTCTGGTTCCTGCTTTTTTGTTCCTAACCTTTCCCATAGCCCAGTTGCATTCCTGCTTATATATGAATAAATGTATTTAATATAGTGATTCCTACTTCTCAATATGTTGAAAAGCATGTTTTACAAATAATTTAAATCTCATCAGACTAGCACTTCATGCTAAAGGAGTGTAAATGCTACAATTTTTATGAGATGCACAAATTATTTATGGAACATTACATGTGTGTCTTCAACTTAATCCAGCATGATTCTCTACTTCATTGTATACTTGAGAAGAGAAGGAAGAGGCTATAAACAATAAATGGGTAGTCAGACTGGGATAGTGGAAAAATGTGGTTTGATACAAATAGGATTATGCTACAAAGTTTTAGATGTCAGGTCTATTAAAATTCTGAGTCCTAGCAACAAACTGATTAACTGCATATTTACGATTTTCAAAAACAAGGTAAATGTTCAAAATAATTTTTTTCCTAGTAAAACTAGACACTGTCTAACAAGCATTTTTAAAATCTTATCATGTTTTACTTTTGTCAAAAATATGATCTTTTATGAAAAAATCTTGCTTAATGGACTCATACCACTGTGACTATTTCCATTAATTGTGGGATATTTTCTGTTAATTGCCAATCAACAATTTTGTGACATATAGATATTTAGACTGTTGGGGTCTCTTTTTGCAATATATAGACACTTCTTTTTTCATTATTTAATAACTGAGATCATATAATATACTGGCTAGAAATGCATGGTCTGTTCATCTCAGAAAAAAATACAGATACTGTTGGAAATATTCTGTGCCTTTAAAATAGCTAAAGTATTTGATGGATAAATAAGTTTTCATAAATATTGTATAACACAACTAACTTACAGGCTTGTCTATTTTCATAGCCCTTTGTTCATTACTGAAATAAAATGACCTGCTTTTATTTTTAATTGTATTTGATCCTTATCACTTCACAAAATTATTTCATCACTTACAGATGTTTGATATACTCATCACTCAATTCTTTCTATGTTCAAAAGAACAATAGTCTATTATGTAAATCAAGATTTTTTTTCCTATTTTTCAGTTTCTTCCTAGAAAATATTATGACATGTTTCTATTTCAGATGGATTCCTAACTGCTTTTCGTTGTGACTAAGTTGAAATTTATAGCATTCACACCTTTAGGGTTTACTCTTTCTTTCCTTTCTTTCTCCTATATGCTTGTCAGAGACTGAAATACTATGGTTCATGGCTTAACCATTCTATGAAGGGCTTCCAGCCATTGTGGCAAAATATAAAGAAGCTACAGCCACAGAAGCCCTCCCCTCTCTGAAGATACCTTCTAAGGTGAATTTTGGCCTGTGAGTTAAGCTTCCTAAGGAAATACAAGACAAGACACTATCGTTCAATCATCTCAGGTCTAGGAAAAAACAAACAAGGCTGAGGGAGAAGAATGCCAAAAAAGAAAGCCAATCCCAGCAGCTGTGCTGAAAATCATCTCTGACTGGGCTCAGGGTGGGGGAGGCCACTGCTCACAGAGCCCTTTGCTGAGGGTAGGTTTACACAGACTCCCCCAAAACAGAGGAGGAGGTTTTGGGTATGTGGCATAACCTCTGGTCAGAGGCAGTGAACACCTATCCTCCCTTACACATACTGGCTCAGTTGTAAATGTCCCCAATGCAGGAAGGCCACATCCATAGGACATTGCCTGAGAGGCAACTGAGGGCCCCCAAAAAGTGGCAGCTGAGGGCTACCCAGACTCATTCTCAAGGCCTTGAACCACAGGACTACACAAGATGCAAATTGATCTAACTAATCCAGACTCTGTTGCAAGAGACAGTGCCAAACTTGCCTCCCCCAAGGGAGGTGCCTGGGCATTGTCACATGGCCTGAACATATACTAAACTGTTGGATTCTATGTTTTTTGGGGGATCTTCACCACCAAGAATACCAGCTAGGGAGGATCAAAAGAACATTGTTAGATGATCGACGGAGTGTTGATATTTTATTTAATCTGGCTCTGTCACTATCTTTCTGTTCCCCCATCTCTTCTGTTTCTTTTTCTTCTCTTTCCTCTCTTTCTCACTTTTGATATTAAATAAAATCCATACTATTGACTGGCATATGGTCTCATTTGCACCTTAATTTGAGCAGAGACATTTCTAATACTTTTGATAACCAAACCGTAACAATGTTTCACTAGTATTTGTTGCTCGCTGTTAAAAATCATGAATAGTCATAAAAACCTTTTACATATTAGCCTAATGAAATAATAGAATATTTTTTATTAAGAGTGTCATTCTTTCTTGCTGGAACCTGCAACCTCCAAAATCTCCCCCAGGTAAGCTTCATGCTTCTTCAGAATAAAATCAACCTTCAGTTTCTAGAAAGATAATCACAGATATATATTACAAAGGTAAATAATGTAAATAAATGCAATGACTGTCTACTGAAAGTTATTACTGGTCTTATTTTAAAAATTCTATTGCTTTCGCATGCTGTTTTTTCTGTTTGATTAGATGGTTTGCTCTTAGCATTCATTCCACATCTCCTGTACTCTAAAAATATGTATCATAGTTTTCAGGAGTTGAATGACTTGGAGCTTTTATTTGTCATTTACGGTAAAGTATCTTCACACAGTTTATTAGCTTGTGGGGGTTTCTGAGCTCTGTAGTATATTCTGGGCCCATGATTACTTCCAGTAGAAGACTATCCCTTTCATTTGTGACAGTATCAGCCTGTTAGCAAGACATACAGTAGTATAAAATACCCTAGGATGCCTATTAGCCCTCAGAGTAAAGACATAAAGTTGACATGTGTTAATTTTGCCTGCCAGTTTGCATCAGTTGGTAATGAATGGATGTGATATATTGTGGTGACATGAAGACAAGCATT
Source organism: Certhia americana (assembly GCA_018697195.1). Lineage (NCBI taxonomy): Eukaryota > Metazoa > Chordata > Aves > Passeriformes > Certhiidae > Certhia > Certhia americana. The sequence goes on from CM031858.1 coordinate 74,680,571, forward strand.
GGAGTTTTCTATCAATAGACACTTAATCTGCTTTCTTAACAGTTTAACTGAACAGATCCTCCTTCGCTTTTCTCATCTAGAACATGATAACATGAGTGTTAGCATCACTCAATAAAGAAAATGCCATCACAACTCAGAAAATATGGGATAGAGGAGAACATTTCTTTTTTCAGATCATGTGGGCCGTTCTGTCCAGGGACTTCCTAGAAAACACAACAGTGCAAAACATGACCTCTTTATTGTCTCTCCCATATTTTAGATCACTTGCTTCTAAAGATAAACACTGTCTTAAAAAGTGCTTTTTAAAATGCAGCCACAGATGGTTATATCTCTTGTTTTATACATGGCATCTAATTTCTTTGACACCTTTTCAACATTAGTATAGATGTATATAAATACCATTATATTTGTAAGTACCTTTTTAGATTTCATTTACTGTAATATTTTGACAAAGAATAGATTGAGTATCTTGTGAGATCTGTTTGTTTATTTTCCACTGAATGGCTTTTCTAGCCCAGAATACATGAAAGCCTAACATAATTTTGCTCTGAGCACAAAACTTTCATGAATTCCAGCTAAACCCAGGCCTCTGTAATTCAGGACATTGTCTCTAGACTTTTTGTCCCCTTGATGCAATTGTAAAAACCCATCATGTTACCACTAAAGTCTTTGACTGCATATGATTTTATCTGGTTTATGACCTTTATTTGCTTTCCACTTGCAAGATTTAATGGACTGTACACTCCTATTTTCTTGCCTTTTCTTATTTTTCATGTCCACCCTCATTCATCTTCTGACATCTACTTGCTTCAATGCCTCCTTTTTTCTAGTTATCCATTTTATTCTTCTGCAGAATATTCCTTCCCTTTTGTTCCTTCCTTAAAGGGTCTTATATTATACGCATGTGAATTCAGTAAATTTTCTGCATGCAATCCAGAAAACAGAGGTTATTTTCAGTTACATAGTTTTCATGCCTCAGTTTCCTTACGGTAAGGAACTGAGGAATAGATGGTCAATACCCACATCCACTGCCTGTTCAAATACAGCTGGACTTGTAGGCATGACAGAATTAAACAATTTGTGAACCTCCCAAAGGTTAATTCTGTGAGCAATAATAATCTAACAAATATTTTTTCCCTGTCCAAAAAATGATTCCATGAATTTTGATGATCTACAGATCTACATCTGTATATAAGAGACAATGAAACTATTTGATATATACTGAAATATTCAATGAAATAAAAATTTGTGTATTTACTCAAACAGACTGATTGTATCTATATTTCTGTATTACCATCTGTATAGTATTAATAGTATAAACCATATTCAATATTACATGATTTTGAAAATTAGATTACATTTGATATCTAAGTAGATGCAAAAGATTGTAAAGGAAATCTTATAATGCAGAGTATAAGTACTCAGCTTGAAGTACCTTTAAAAAGCTAATTCATGTTTTCCAAATAGGTTAGGTCTCCTGAGTTAGGTAGGAAACAATGAACAAGAATCCATCTTCCATATTTGATACATATGCATGACCCTCCATTTCAATTGAAATATTTCTCACCAAGTTACAAAGGTGAGCTCTGTGGTATTATTATCTGGGAATATGTACTCATGAAGGAATATGACTGTTTGCCTCTTCTAGTTGCCAGACACTTTTGTGGCTAAGTGGATTCTTTCAGGAATGATCAGTCCTAAGACCTGGTCTTCAGTATTCTGTTTCTTATCTATCTACTATCCTTATTCTACTGTCTGATGTAGCCTCTGTGACAGAGAGACTTTTTAATGGGGGTGATCAAATTGTAAAACACTGAAATTGATGTGAACATAAATAAATAACATGACTGCAAAAATCATGAGTGCTAGAATTGGGGGAGTGATATTTACATCTTCTTTATAATTTTAGCCAGGGAAATTAAAACTGATTTCTTGCAATATTTACAACATAATCAAATTTTCCAAAAATTTTAGGCATGAATTGCAGTTTGATTCAGGAAATAAATATCTAGAGATCCCTGATCTACCTCCATCTTCAATATCAGTATTTTGGTAATGTTCTGTGAACATTCCACTAAATTACTGCCACTCCTCTCCTCCACTGTCATGATTTTTTCCACAGAACCTTGAAGGTGTTTTGCCCGTAAAGAAGGCCAAGAAGGACTACAAACTATTTCCTGATGCAGTTGGTTGGAGCTGCACTGGCTCTGTCACTCCAACCTGCGCCTAATGTGGGTCACACCCCAGGGGCAGGATGACATGAAGTGTAACTAGAGAAGTTGCTCTACGACAATTTTGGCTGTCAGTCTGTGTTTGAAGGAGGCAAAGAGGAGGGGGAAGTCTTTTGCATAGGATTAAAGAGGATTTTATTACTCTGGGGAATATGGTGGCAAAAGACAGAAAATGTAAGTGTACAACAGCTTAAATATGGGGGGAGATCTAAGGGAAGGGTGCAATTCTTAGCTAACTGGAGATATCCTGGGGAGGGGTTAAGGGCAGGGTTCACAAAAGCATCATCCAGTGAGGGAGGTAAGGGGGGAAATTGGATCACATGGACTAATGGGGCATCCTACTTTAGGGAATTTCCAAAGGGGAATTCCAAGCAGGGTCTTGGCACAAGGTAGGATTGACAGGGAACTCAGGGTAGATGGACAAGGTGGGTAGGAGGGTATAATTTGGACCAAACCATTACTTGGGCAATAACAACATACCATTAACAAGAAACACACTACAACAATTTCCTAGTGAAAGTCCTAGATTGTCTGCAAAGAAATGAATCCTAGAGTCCTGGAAGGAGTGTCAAGATATTGTTTTGCTCATCCAAATGTCTCAAGGCATGAACGACTGCAAACTAGTGAGTTCTGAAAGATGTTTCTATAGCTTGCTCCTATTTGAAAAGATTTTCCAAATGCCTAAACTAAATACCCTCTCTACACATCCACCATGCATACAGAGAAAATATTTTTGGAGGTCTTAAAACTGTTCACAATCGCTTGGTCCCTCAAATATTGTCCTGTATCTTTTTCCAACTTCTAGAAAAACTAAACACATTTTTTTTTATACTTCCCATTATTTAAACTTGCTGTCAACTGGAGGTTGCCAAAGCAACCATTTTCTATTCTAAAATCTAAAACCATCTAGAAGCTTATATTCCTAGTTTATGCTTTTCAGTGTGCTCAACTTCTGAACAATATCATGACCCTTGTTTAACTTGAGCTTCAGTATAGCTCATGGCTGCTACCTAACTAGACAATTTTTCTTCTATATTTAGGCAGCTGATTAATCCTACCAACACATAGCATTTTGTACTGTTCCCTCTTGAATGCTGTCTTGGGTTTTTCAGTTCATTGGTTTAATTTGTCAAAATAATTTTCAATTCTAATCTTGTCCTTCAATATACTTGATGTGTCTCCTAGCTTGATATTGTTTGCAAATTTAACTGGCACACGCTCGTTTGTCAATTTCTCCTTCTAGCCCCAGTCCTGTGGATCTCATTCTTTATGTCTAAAATCACAAAGTAAACAATAAAAATATTTCTAAAATATTTCTAAATTATATATATATATATATATATATTCTAATATTTCTAAAATACCTCCTGTGGCAAATTATATTTCTACCACAATATTGATACATATTAAGGCCAAAGATGAATAATATAAAGGAACCACTTAAGCACATAAATTATGTTTCAACTTTGCACAGAGGGCATTTAATACTGGATAGTGCTAGAAATTTATATTACAACCTTATAACAGTATTACAAGTAAACATATTAAATTATCTTGTATATTTATAAATTTCTTATGAATTACATTAGAGCATTCTAAATAAACAATTGTAAAAATGTATGTCTTTATCATTGCTGCAAAGTGAGTGGTGTGAGTTTCAGGTATAATTCTCTATTAGATGGTTCTAGAAGGACATTCAATATTTACTTTAGGGTCATATTCCCTATAACAGTGGAAATGAAAAGTGAATACAAAAATGTAAAGTCCTTAATTGATGGGAATGGCAAAGAAATTTTAGAAATAAAGGAATTATATTAATCAAGAATCTTGAAAGTATCTAATTTTTCATGTATTTGTTTATATCATACATGATCATACTGATGTTCCAAGGTTATGATTTAATTTATTCTCAGTTTTTCCTTTTTTTAAAATTGTTTTTAACCTGTTGTTTATTGCAGTTCTTACATTACTTCTGTACACTTCGAAAATTTCCAGTATGTGGACATGTATCATAAAAATCTCTAGTGTGATATCTCCTGTCTGAGATTAGCTGAGGTCCCACCCTCACAGAATTTACATTAATGTTAAATAGTGGAGTTATCTGATTTTAAGAAAGACTTTTTTTCTTCCCCATCAAGTATAGAGTGTGGTGTTTCTTTAAAGCATAAGGTATCAAAGTACTTTCTAATTTAATCTAAAGGATCTGTGGACATTTTCATCCATGCGAATGTCCTTTTTTCAAATCCTTATAAAGTTTTGGCTTCAACTATATCAGGGTTGATCCATTCCACAGCATTTATGTATTTCCTATTTGTCATATCTCATGGCAGAACATCCCTGTCTAAAGAAGATGATACTTTAGAGCCAAGGAAAACATTCTTCTCTATTTTTCCTACATATCTTAAAACTTGTTTCTTAAGCCATGTCAGTTTTTATCCAAAGGTACTCTGCTGCTTAAGTGAAGTCTCATGCAAACCAGACACTGAGCAACAACCCACTGCTTCAAAACACAGGTCCCCCTTTCTTCTGACACCTTTCTAGTATAATTCAGGTCCTGGTCTGTGCCTAGTTTGCTGTTCCATTAGAAGGACCTTTAATAAAAAATACAATAATGCAGTAATAATGACACTCCTATCCAGAGTATACATCAGTAAGGAATGTTACCCAATTTTACAAAGAATCACACAGGAAGAAATAACAGTATGTTATTTTTCTAGACATCAGGAAAATTATGCTAATAGAGAAACATGTTAATTTTTTTAAACATGTAACTCTTCCTAGTTAAAAATGGACTGTTTTTATTTGAAGTCATGGAAACAAGATTGGAGAGAGTCATAATGAATGTACATGAACTTTAATCCAAATCTGTGAACCACCTGCTGAAAGAAATGAAAGAAACTGAGTATATTAAATTCAGCATGGTGTCTGAACTACTGATAAGTACAATGAACAGCTAGAGTCTACAGAAGGGTTATTATCAATGACCTAAGCAAATTAACAGACATCCCCTGGGAGGGGAGACAAAGTAATCAGTTGATTGCCATAGAATCTGGGTCAGTACTTTTTCCATCTTCAGTGAAGAAGGATAAAATTAAGTACCCAGTCAGTATGTCTGACATTTCTAACGAGAAAATGGCATTCTGGGTAGCAAAAGATCCCAATCAGGTATATCAATGTAACTACCCAACACCTCTTTCAGAAACCACCTACAATAAAAAAATCCACAAAATGGCAGCATTTGTTATAATCATCCAGAAAGATACTTGGAAGAACAATTTTCCCTGCTGTGTGCTGTTTCCTCTACCCCTCAAATTACTTTAAGAAATCCAGTCTACCTTTTAGGCCAACACCACCAACAACAAATCTTGCCATTATTTTATTTCTTTCTTACGTCTAGAATCCTATATGAAGTTATTTCAGTGTTTCTGCAGAAGAGATAATTTTCCTTGTAATTTTCCCCTTTCAACAGAAACTTGTTATGGTTACTTTTATTTCCAAGTAGTCACACTCAGTAACAGAATTTACTGTAACTGAAGTCTTGTACACTTACCTTTCTGAGGCTGCATTCCAAAGACACATTCATACCATTTCTTTTCAACACTATCTCTAAAATTCAGTAGTATACTATAGCATGCTAATTGAATTGACAGTCATTTCAAGATTAACTACTGTGTTTAGAACACTAGCAAAAGTAATGAAAAATTTAATGTAGCTTAAAATTTTGAATAGATTTCTGTACATGTACATGGTTATAAGCTGCACCGCACTAAAGAGATTTACAGTAACAGCTTCCATCTGTAATAGTATATTTTTAATACAGTTTTTGGTGTTTTTAACCCTGCATAATTTAATTTTTTCAGTTTTCTTTCAAGGAAAAAAGATAGACTTCATGGATTCTGGAGAGTTTTTTTCCTTTGCAGGTTTTAATAAGCATATTTTGGGTCAAAATTTTACTGTTGCTTTATAGAATACAGTTTCATTAAGTATGAGTATGTAAGTATACAATAACGGATATCTCTGAACAGAAGAATTGCTTTTAAGCAATCTTCAAAGGTGCAATAGAACACCTGAATTATTAGCAGTATGTAGATTGTTTTTAAACATTAGATTTTTAAAGAAAAAATTGAAACTTATAAATGGCATGGTTAGTATAGATGCATTTGCCACTCATTCTATTCCCTAATAAGCCCACCTGAAAATATCTTATCTAAACACGTTGAAAGGCAATGGATGACACCAGTAAAAGCAATAACACTGCTACCCCCAAATGCTCCTTAAACCTGGAATGGAGAAACATAAATTTTCCCATGCACTAGGAGACTGAGGAGATATCTAATTTTTTTTCATCATTTGTTATACTGAGGTGTTCTCCTGCTAGACTCTATGTGCTGCTCTATCTCCAACCCTCATAGTCACATATTGGAAAAAAAAAAAAAAAAGTAGAATCATAGGTGTATGATGTTGGTTTTGCATATTTCTTAGCACTTTTAAAAGTAGCAGTTTAATAATAAAGTCATTTGGAAAGCAGGCTCCAGAACTCAAACACACAAAAGCAATATAAAGAAGAGTCTTACAGCTCTCTTTCAAACTTAAAAACTATTGCAACATAGCTCGTATCTTAAATTGTCATGTTTGTCTGCCTGCCATTGTGATATGGATCCTCCAGAAACACCAGCATAGCTTTCCCAAAGTACTGAGGGCCACTAAATGAACACTTGCCCATGCACTCCTGTGGCATCTTCTGCAAAAGGCAAAATGTTGCCACAGAGTTTTCCAAAATGAGGATATGATGAGAATCTTTTACCCTTCATCACAGTCCTCTGAAACGTTCTAGATAAGAACTCTTAGAACTGCTTTTTTAAAAGCATTTTACTCTTACTTCAAGTTACATCAAATCAGACAACAACAAAGGAGGTGGTTAAGTCCTGAAATTTCATCCAATTTTAATAACTTCATGTGTCCTATAGTTGACATTATACTGTACTTTGTACTCTTAGGTATGCTCTGCAAAGAGCTGCAAAGGAATCCCAGATCTTTATTGGCAACACATCACAGGAAATCTGTTTTTATTACTGTAAACTAATTAATGAACAAACCCCAAAGTGTCAGAAGTTCCCTCTACACTCCAAAGATGAAGAATTATGGAGAGTAACCTATGTCAAGTACTCATAGTACTGTACATAGTACTCATAAAGTGGCATAAAAACTAAGTTGTAAGTGCCAGGGAAAGGAAGAGGGCTAAAATACTCTGATAATTAAAGATGGGAGGAGGGAAACCAAAAACCAATAGACAGTAAGCTAATGTTATTTCAGGTTTCAAACTCTCACTTTGAGCTATTGCCTTGTCTGGAAAATCTTACAGTAACAGAAAACATAAACTAATTTATTTGCAAGAACATAATAGTGGCTTGGGAATAATAATTTTAGAAAAAAAAATAAAATTACAAGAGCTAGAGGAAAAAACCCAGGAAAAATTCACATGTATGCCCATAGATCTTGAGCTTATTTAGAGGATGATGACCTGTAGCAAATGAAACACAGATCCACCTCTTCCAATAAGCTTCTTCTTCATGACACAGAAACTTCACAAGAAGATGGTGAATTGGTGATGCAAATTCTTTCTCCTCCCTTACTGAAGCATTTCCTCAAAACTACAAGTGGGTCATCATCTGTCTTGCTACCATCCTTACTTATCTAGAACATTTATACATGGTATGAGCCATTTAAACAGACGTAAGTTCTGACTACAAGTTTTATGCATAATATTTCTAATGATGGGATGTGTGACAGAGTGTGAAAGTCACAGGACTTTTTCCTCCACAATTAGATGGCAATTACAGAGCATAAATAAATATGACCTCATAACTGTGATTTCTCTCCCTTATACAGATAAGCACATACATTTGTCTCTTGCTGCATTATAATGATACAAAATTAACTAAAATGGGAGTGTTTTTTTCAGTTTGAGTCATCATCTTGGTGGTATTTTTCTTAAACACAGACTGAAATTATATTCTCAAAGACCTTAGTGTAACCATGAATCTGTTCTTAAAATTTTCACATATCTTGCTACTTTCATTCCCAGATTGCAGTCTTTTTTTCCAGGTAATCAATTGAAGTTATTCTGTTAATTTCCTTACATATATTTCAGAATATATCATAGTATAAAATATAAGCTATATATATATAAAATTGATTTTAAAAACATTTTTGAAGTACACAAGGTATTTTTAAATGGAAATATTGATTTGTGTCTATTTTATATAGCATACAAATACAGAGGCACGTATTTCTTATTGTTTCTTTGGCCTTTATTGTTGCTGATAATAAAAGGTAGAGCTTTCCATTAAGCCTGAATCATCAGATGCAGAAGCGAGCCTTAATATGACTGCTTCTACAACTCAAGTAAAATGCTATTGACAGTGGCAGCCTATATTATTTGCTTAGGATGGCTTGGGGAAGAGGTAACCTTTTGTCTGCCAAAGTAAAGGATCTATGTTTTTCTGAGTTCCTCAGCCTTAGTATTTCCATAGCTACATTCTCAAGTCTTTAGGCATCATTTATGTTTGTGTGTATGAAATGAGAAATCAAAAGTTCACCAGAACACAATTGATGACAGGAGCAATCAGGTCTTCAACCCAGTGATTAAGGTGCTCACATGGGAAGTAAGGAGGAGAGGCTGGGTCCAGAGCCAGCTCTACTGTTTCTGTTCCCAGTACACACCTATTCTTGACACAGAGAAACTGGCAAGTTACGTGCAAGATTCATACTACTAAATGCTGTCAGTCTTCAAGTCACCTTGGCCTCTTTTATCTCTCAAAATGGTGCCTTAGGTTGTCTTGGGTCAAGCCTTGGTCAAGATTGCTCCCTCAATTTATCAGAACAGATGATAGACTACAGCAACCAGAAATATTTTCTGACACTCTCTGATTTATTGATATTAATTAAGAAAGAGTACTTAAATATTTAATCCAATGATGGTTTCAGGTGAAATTAATAAAATATTCATTTAATTAAATCACATCCATACAACTGTTACAGACTCTATTACAAAGGGAAAGCAGGCAAGTACATGCTTAAATAAAAATTCCACTAAGACAAGAAAGAAAATTATGATTACATTAAGGTTTCAATTACGACTACATTAGATTCAAAATATTTTACCACCTAAAGTACTATAACTGATAATCAAAACAAGTTCTAATGCTAAAGGAGATTAATACAATATAGCCTCAACTTGGGAAATCTAAAGAGGATTATTACTTCTCTCAGTTTAAGAACCTCATGAAGTTTAACAAGATTAAGCACAAGGTATGGCAGTGAGGTCATGGCAACCCTTGGTATAAATATAGGCCAAGGGATGAAGGGATTGAGAGAAGCCATGCTTAGAAGGACTTTGGGGTGCTGGTGGATGAGAAACTGGACATTACCCAGCAATGTAGACTTCCATCCTGGAAAGCCAAAAGTGTCCTGGGCTGCAGGGCCAGCCAGGCAAGGGAGGGGATTCTGCCCCTCTGCTCTGCTCTGGTGAGACACCACCTGAGACACTGCATCCAGCTCTGGGGTTCCAGCACAGGAAGGACATGGACCTATTGGAATGAGCCCAGAGGAGGAACATCAAGTTGAACAGAGAGACAAAGCATTTCTCCTATAAGGAAAAGCCGAGAGAATGGGGATTGTTCAGTCTAGAAAAGGAAAGCCTGTGGGATGACCTTACTGTGGCCTTCCAGTATGTGAAGGGAACCTACAAGACAGACGAAGAAAGAGTTTTTACAAAGGCATATAGTGACAGGACAAGGGGGAATGTATTCAATTAAAAGGTTAGATTAAGATGTTAGGACAAAATTCTTCCCTGTAGGGGATTGTGATGCAACACAAAGTTGTGTGTGCCTCATCCCTGAAGTGTTCAATGTCAGCTTGGACGTAGGTTAGTGCAGTTTGGTCTAGTGGAAGATGTCCCTGACCATGGCAGATGGATTGAATCTAAACAACAATTACGGTCCCTTCCAACCCTAAAGGTTTTGAGATTCCATGATTTTATATCCCATACAGTGTTATAACTAATGAAGACTGCTGATTTAGGTAATCACAAGCAAAATTATTTACAGATTAACAGAATCACTTCTTTTTCTAAGTTTCACCATTCTAGTTTGTTCAAGGCAGCAGTTGTATCTCCTTTATTTTGGAAGAAACCTTTATTTTGGAAGAAACCAAGCTGCCCTATGTCACATTAGAGTGACAGCAAACTTTTGTTTACTTATTTTCCTTCTGTTCACACAGGTATACAGATTATTATCTCACCCTGAACCTAAGGGTGACTTTTAATTTTATGCAACAGAAATCTTTTAAAAAACACTCTGCTTAACCCATAAAGAGCTACTGACATTGCAGTGATTAACACTTAGTGTTCATCTTGCAGTACTGGATGGCCCATGTTTATATTCAAACATATCCTGCACAGGAAAAGAAAAATCAGTGTAACTGAAGATTCAATCAGAAAACAAGTTAGTTTTCAGGATCTTTAACTCCCAAAGTTATTATGTACTAGATGTTGAAGGCTTAAAATACAGGTGATTTTTTTCCATGGGAAAAACCTGATATAAGTATTCCAGTTGCTGTCCCAACACCACTTTAGAAAAGAAAGGGTAGGTAGGTACAGCTGGCTTTATGACAAGGTAAAAAAAGGAGAAAAGAAAATCCAACAACTTTCCCCATTGCTGTTTTACAGGGATTATTACTGGTTATTTCTCCTTCAGTAAGGATAATCTTACTTGTATTTGTGACAAATTAGATTAGTTGAATTATTAAATTAGAAACAAATCTTCCTCTTAAAGTATCACCTAAATTTGTAATAATAAGAATCATCAGCTTGTGATACTACTGCAAAATATCTCTCTGCTCAGAGTTCCCTGCCGATACCTTTTTTTTATATACGATAGTTGGCTACCTGCTATACCATATACTAAATATACACTATTTATATCTATTCTAAATTCTACAGATGTGTGCTTTCTTTGGTGGTTTTTTTGGTTGTTGGGGGTTTTTTTGGTTGGTTCGCTTTTTGTTTGGTTTTCTTGTTGTTTCTTTGTTTGGTTTTTATTGGTTTGGGGCTTTGTTTTCTCTTTTTTTTTCTTTCAATTTTTTGGCACTTTTTTATTACTGTGTTATGTAGTGCAGAGTAATAAATGTCAAAAAATCCTAATTTATTACATTTCATCAGTTTCTTTTGTAACCTAAAAGTGTGCTGTCAAAGGAGGAAATTCATGTGGGAACAATTTTTTAACATAACATTAGAAGTCTGAAAGTAATAATATTTTTATAATTTTTTTTTAAGATGTTCTAGAATCAGCTTTTTCTTTTACTGTTCTGCATGGAATATATATCAGAAAGCCAGGATAACTGACTTTTCCTTTTCTTTTTCTTTTTAAAGTGCACTCAAATTTCTCACAAAGTTTGTTGTATGATCACTGAATCTAACATTTCAGTTAGATTAATTAGATTCAGTTAGTTAGTTAATAGTCCCTGTGGGGATGTTTACCTTAAAATTTTGTAATCTTGACCTATCTCAGATGCATCTATATTTTATATTTTGCTCCCAAAGACAGGATTCCATACTATTCTATCTTTCCAATACCCCAATCTGCTTTAAAAATATGGAATTACTGATGATGATAGCTAAATAAGTTTCTTAATCATTAAAGAACAATTCATGGCAGCAGCTTTCTTTCATGCTTCAAGATTATCAGATGTGTTCTTTCTAGCTTTTCCTTCAGTAAAAGACAGGCTTTGTGTGACTGATTTGCTGTTTCTTTTTTTCTGAATTCCATATTTAGAGAATAAAAAGAAAAAACTTGAAAAGATTATATAGACAATACTGAAAAGACCATTGTTTAACTACATTTACTATTCTACAAATCATCCCTGTATCCATGGGGTTTTTTTCCTCCTAGAATCAAACATTATGAAGGCAACTTTGCTCTTTCACAGTTTTATTTTAACTTAGGATACTACTATAGGTTTCAAGAGCATTACCTTTCGAGTTCAGGGCCTTAAGTTGCAGCAGTTTTTATAGTAAAATCAGACTTAGTAATTTCACAACTCACACTTACTTTTAATGAGAAAAACATGAAAAGTAAATTTATTTACTTATATTCAAAATTGATAGTTTTATGATACACAGATAACCTTCTCCTTGTTCAGATCAGCCTGAAAAATATGAAAACTTTTTTGGTTAAATGTTGTTATTTCCAATGGGTTTATAGCTGAAACTTATCCACATACTCCCCAATAAGATATTATTTAACTTTTTTTTCCCCAGAAATATTTCAAAGTAGTTATGAAATTTCTCCTTCATTTTCAGTAGAACAAAAATATGCATACACACCAGTATACACATGCTTCATAGAGGCTTTATATACAGCTGCATTTTAGTGGTGTGACAGGGGATATTCTGTGTAACAACAACAATAAGGTTTTAATCACTGCTATTAATAAATACATTTAATGTTTAAGATGGTGTTGTAACCTATGTATATGTACAAGAAATCAAAATTTCACCTACTACCTAAAATATATGTAAAGGAGCAATCAAGTCAAGGGTTTTTGTAGCTGTGCTTTTATATCCTTTAGAATGGAGGACACATGAAATTTTTTAAGCTACTTAAAAAAAAAATGTTCAAATTGCTTTTCTTTCTTTCTTAGATAATATATTGTTTTTTTTGTTCAATATGACTTACAGGTATTAAATGTTTCTGGTTTTAAAACTAAAACAAAAGTAATGGCCAATAAGTAATCACTCGAATCTTACAGAATTCTATAATTGTTTAATAAGCTTAATCTTTGAAAAGATCTTTATCTAGAACTGCTGCGTGTGATCAACTAGTAGTTCTATGAAGAGGTAGTTCTCATTAAGTAAATTAATTCGACTTGAAAAAATTCATGTGACATGTACAAACATGTGACATGTAAGTAGAAAAGTAAGGCAGTGAGGAAAATAGTGAAAGTAAGCTTGAAAGTTATTTGGAAATCTTTATAAAAAAAGGAAAAAGAAGTGGCACAAGGAAGTATATTAAACTTTTGTAGGATCATTTTTTTATTCATTATGCAATTCTGTGTCCTGCTTTTATTTGATCATTTAACTGAGTAAAAAGAACTACAGCTCTCAGCTTGGGTTGGTCCATTTCATTATGATAACACATGCTAGACCAAGGTTTAAAGAATCTCTTACAAATTAGTACAAATGAGACTCTTTTCTGTCAAGTGGGTCAGAATTCCAATTTCAGGTCAATTTATTGACATGAATATTTTTATAACAATACATTTTTATGGAATCCATTAGTTAGGCTTGAGATGTATCATTGTGCAGACATCATATAAGTTATTTAATCAAGCAATGATTTATATTCTTCAATTTTTTTCAAATATTTATTTAAAAATATATTGCAAGATACAATGCTCATCTTTTCCTCCCTCCTTTTACACTATAGAAAGATTTACAGGGAGACAAAAAAACAAAAGAAAAAAAAAATAACAGGAGAATGCCTATTCTTATGATAGGGTAAAAATCATTTTCAAAAGTACAGAGAGGAAATGTATGTGCAATTTACGAGAACTTGAGTAGAACTTGTACATGAAGCTTAACATGTTATTTGCCTCACTTTAAATACAAAGCAATATAGACTACATGTGGTAAACCAGAGGTTTGACAGAAAACTGACAGGTAATAAAAATCAATGCAATTGCTTGGGCTCCATGCAAACTAGTTATAGTTAAAGCCAAATTTTGGAAGGCAGCCAGTACTTTGTTAGAGCAATGAACACTCATATGATATGTATATACATTCACAGACTTTGTTAGAGCAATGAACACTCATATGATATGTATATGCATTCACAGACTTCTCTATTCCTGTGTTTACTGGGTTTGAGCATTTTGCAGAAGCTCCTCAGCATCTTATTGAAGTGCAGCCTTGGTAGCAGTACTGCAGCTGTCAAATGCAAGAGTTAGATGTTACCTGCTATTCTGTGCTAAACACCATAAGAATATGTGCTGATATTTACAGTTGTAGACTCCTTTCTTAAAGCTATTGGGGAAAAAAAAAAGTTGAAAAAGAAAAGGCAGAAAAATAATTCAGTCTCACTGTAAAAATTGTAGCTTTCCCTTAAAAAATCATATTAGAACATACTTTCTTTTCCCTTTCCCAGAAAAAATGTTACAGACCAGTATTCATTAAATGCACAGATGAATTCTTAAACTAGAATTCATTCTCAAGGAAAAGCACAAGATGTTTTTTATCCACCAGCATGAGGCAAATGGAGCTCTGGTAGATTGATGGAGTCTCAGAAAAGGAGTAGATGTGTGCAGTTCTCTCATTTTTCTCAGTTGATACTGTGCTGTTGAATTATAATCAAGCTTTTCATCCAATTTGAGTCAACCAGGATCATATAATCACAGAATGCTCTGGGCTGGAAAGGGCCTCAAAATAATTTAGTTCCAACTCCCTGGCCATAGGCAGGGACATCTTGCACTAGACCAAGCTGCTGAGGTTTCTGTGCAACTGGATATGGGAAGAAAAGAGAACACCAAGGTAGTAATCTGTGAGCAGAATGAGAAACACTTGGAAAGGTGGTAACTTAGGACAGAAAAATGGATGCATCCTGATCCCCAGTTCTTAAAAGCTCATGACAACAAGCAAAATTAACTTAAGGGCATGTGAGGAACAAGACCAGAAGAAAATAAGAACAAAGGTATCCTGAGTATTTAGGAAAACAGGGATAAACCCAATTCAGATTCCTAGTGATTATTCAAAAATGTAGGAGGAGAATCGAAATGTCAGACTTGAAAATACTCATAAAATGATTAATGTCTAGAAGAAGTTTTTCAGTGTTGATGAAATAAATCACATCATTTAGAAATGGAAGGAGCATGCATTGTTATTTGTGGAGCAAAGAGTGTTAGCAGTCACATGTGAGAAAGGAGAAATATCTTGAAATTACTGACTGCAGATGCCTCTCTTTTTATAAAATTAGTTGCCTGTACTTACATGCACAGTCATACAGTCTGAAGTTCTAACCACTTCCCTACAATTTGAACACTTAATTGCCAATATTACAGATTATTATAATGCAACCAACCACAATGTACTACAGAATTTTAAAATCAAGGAATAATGGTAATATGCTAAGGTATTGTATTTTCAGTCAGTTTACATTTTTTTCTGTTTAGCTTAAGTATTCCTTGAAGCTTATTTTAAACTAGAATGACAGCGTGGTACACAACTTCTTGATCATTCTACAGTGGTGATGCTTGGTTTAGTTGAATTTCTCATCTGAGTATATTTTCTTTCAAAGAAACAAAAATATCTCTGATCTGCAAATAATTGACTCAATGAGCTGATGAAATCTTACTGGTAGTATACTTTCACATTAACTTTCATGTGAGATTTTTTTAACAAAGCTTCAAAATACAAATGATACTAGCCAATATTTTAAAGGAAAAAATTATAGGAATAGCCATCATCATGACTGACATAATGCTCCAATGAAAGATTCCAGATCCTGATCACCGAGAGCAGCAAACTCCACCACTAATATTAATGTGAAACCACTGACTCCACGACCTAGAGGAGAAAGGGTGATTATAACACCAGGAAACGTGCTAGAAACTAAGAAGTGAATTACAATTTAAGTTGTATTATTGCTATTATTATGATTTTTTCTGAATGTAAGTACTCCGCCTGCATTATTATTAATCTTTTTTTTTTCACTGCAATAATTGTATCTAGACTATTAAGATTTTGCTTACAGTAAATTGTTGGCTTAAGTTGTATTTCTATAAACTACATTTTTGACTCTAAACAGTACTTTGAATGCAACCACAATACCTTTGCAATGAAGATTTTAAATTTCATATGGGAAAAGAAGTCTCTTAAATTCTACATGCTTACTAGAGGACTATAAAATAATAGTCTGAGTGGAATATTGGCATTGTTTGCATTAAAAGGTATAGGAATAAATGAAGTGTGTAAAGCTGTAACTGATCACTTATCTTATACATAAGACTTCCTGAAGGATTTGAAATATTGAGATGTGAATTAGTGGCTACTTGAATTTTCCTTGTACCCTTTTTCTCATAAAAATGCAGCTGTTCTAGATTATTACATGATATTGATGTAGTCATCTGCATGACTGTTCCAATGGAGTTTCTGGACATGTTTTTTTTTTTTGTTTGGTTGTCAAATCACATTTTTTTATACACTTCTAATACAAAAGCAAGAACTAGCAAAATTATAAAGAAAGGTCAGTTAATTAATATTTTACTCAGCAGTAATTACACTTTTTTAATCCTGATTTTGAGGTTATTTTTTAAGATTACATGCTCAATAGATGTCTCTTGTCATGTATTTTCAGTGCCATGCTTCTTATGGTCAAGAGCCTCTGTAGACAATTTCAAATATTTTTATTAAACACTTGATACTCATAGTATTTTTCAATTTTGATCTTTTAGATTTTTAGGATGTTAGACAATCTGTTTAACACCTTTTTTGAAATATGTCCTAGTTTATAAAGCTAAATAAAACAACTTAAATGAATTTTCCAAAGGAACACAGTGAAATGGTGCAAGTAATATTTGTATTCCAAAGTTTCTTGATCTTGCCAGATGAATAGCATGCCACACAGAAAAAAGAAAATGGGCAAAATAGTTCTACAATTTGCCATGAAAGTTATTTTTTCCAGTGAAAAACAGGGCCAAAAAGGAATGCAGTATTATGTTAATATCTGTACACAGAGATATAGAAGAGGGAGAGGATAAATTGAGGCCAATCACATGGAAAATGTAGCATTTCTGAATGTATGACCATTGCTTTCGGAAGAGGAATACTGGATGCTCTTCAAATTCACCAGAATTTAAAAACAGAAAAATACAATAAGCAATCCATCTTTACCTTGCTTCTATTATATCAGTAGGATATGAATTAGCATAAATCTTTAATAAGGAAGCTACCAGAGTAAAACTTATAGCTTGTAGTACAGGGATTTGCTAGCCCAGGGAGAGCATGAGCAATGCGTTATGCCTAGGAAGCAGTATGGGTTTAGTCTAAAGTGGCACACTTTCATTTTTCTTCACCACTTAGGAGACAGAGCAGCACATCGTGAATGCTGAACCTGTAGGCAATAAAATGCACTTTTGCATATGCATAAGTCTACATACATATGGCTTCTTCCAGGATGAAAGTTTCTCTTCCTCTAGGACTGCTCCAAGTGGAGTTTTCTTACTGGGCTTGAATCTTCATGGGTATTTAATATAGCAGGTTAACAGATTCTCTTCAGCTGGGCAAATAAAAGATAAAAACCCTCAGAGAACTGCAAACAATATTCAACAGTAATTCCTGAGGAAAATATGCATTCTCTGGAGCTCTTTTCCTGCCTGCTATATTAAAGGTGTCTGTAGCAGTTCATAATATCATGTGTCTTTGTGAAAAAGAAAAAAAAAAAGTCATTTATAGTGATCAATGTGAGCCAGACAAAACAAGAACAATCAGCTTTCCATTTTACATAACACCCATATCACACAGCTCTATCTCACAAATGCACTGCAGCTGTTCTGTAGGTTAGTTAAGGCTGATTTAAATATGTAGTTAAGCAGTAATCTCTAATTCCTCTCAAATATTTTTATTTAATCGCTGATCATATACCACATAAATATCTGTATCTCTGATTTCCACCACTTTCCTCTCTTTTTATATTTTTTTTATTTTTTCCCCTCTGCTTAATAGTTTTCTTGATTTTTTTTTTTTTTTTTTTTTTTTTGGTGATGTGTTTTAAATTTCCTACCCAGGCTCAGACAGTTCAGCAAAGAACTCTGAGTTAGAGAGAAGTATTCAGGACTGCCAAGAAACATGAATGTCACCACAAGCAAATGACAAGACCGTTGGGGATGTTGAATTATTTTGATAAATGGTCACGAAAGAAACTCTGTTTTCATCTTGCCTCCCTAACAAGAACACACAGAACATCACATCATTTACTGCTCTCATGTTTGCAGGTGATATTCTGTAAGTGGGCTATGGTACAAGCTACAACTTTGCATGTGAGTGTTATTTTTATCATGTTTTAGATACATTCAACATTCTTCTTCTGTATTGTATATAAAGGTACTATGAAAATTAAAAAATGAACAATTTCAGCACATCATAACCAAACACAAGCTAGTTTATTTTAGACTAATGATTTGTTTACTTTTACAGTTTACATTCATAAAACCTGATTCTTTTGGAGTGTTTTTATACAACTATCTTGATTTTATATATCTATATATGTCGAAAATAAGCAGCTATATCTCTTGATCTGTACTGCTACTATAATACCATCATGAAGACAGTAGTTCTGTAAGATATTGAAGTAGAGATTACTAATTTTAATATTTAATGAAATCTAAAGTATTAATATTGTCCCCTGAGTAGCAAATATAAAGTAGTGATTTGATACACTCTTTATATTGTGTTAAATGTTCTTGATTGAGTATTTATATTAAAGGAATATGCAAGTTCATATAAAAACAGTTTGGAGGGTTTTTTTGGTAATTTTGTCAGGCAGAGGTAATTCCTTGATTTTGTATAACATTAATCCCATGGATGTTTCTTTTACTCAAGCATGCTGTAAAAAGGAATAATATTATCATGAAACATGAGTAACGCTAGGTTAGGAAGGACATGGACCTGCTGGAGTGAGTCCAGAGGAAAGCCACAAAGATGATCAGAGAGCTGGAGCACCTCTCCTATCAAGAGAGAACTGGAGTTATTCAGCCAAGAGAAGAGTCAAAGTAGTTATTGATTTATTCATTCTGCATATTATACACAAACTAGTCTAAACAGACATAATGAAAACTATTTTAAAATATATTTTTACTTTTAGAAATTTATCCAGAAATGTACAAATGCTTCAGTTTCTTCTTTATTTCATTTATCAAAATAATAATTCACATTCTTTCATTCCTCTGTTGACAGTCACTACTACATATCTCTGATGAACTTGCCTGGAATAAGTGCTAAAGTCTTCTGAAACATCTACAAGAGTAAAACATATAAGCAAAAACATGTGCTGAATCTACATATTTTACCTATTTAGAATTTTAGCTATTACTTGAAAACTTAAACCAAAAATTACATGGAAGAAACTTTTTCTCCTGACCACATTTCACCTTGCTTCACATATTTTAAAATAATTATTTCTTCCTGATGATTATTATTGCTATTATAATTATCATTATCATTATTATGTCTGAATGCAAAAAGTCCAAAGTATTATTATTATTATCATGAACATTATCATTATAACTTCTGTCTGAATGTAAAAAGTCCGAAGTCTTATGTTCCCAGGTTAAATCTATTCCTATAGAAATGAAATCTGAATCTGTGTGAATCAAAGGTTTTTTGTACATTTCTAACTAGACTGTGGTGTGCCTTGTAAAGCTAAAGTTTTCCTGTGAAATATAAGATAAAAAACTGTGTCATTGATTTCAGTATGCTTTGAAAAGGACAGTAAAATACTTAGAAGAGAAAGAACACTGACTGGAATGTTTTCATTATAATTTCTATCTAAATTTCTATCTAAATATCTTTCCATATTAGTGTTTCAGGTATATGTCACACCTTTCTTTACAGTTCAGGTACAGTTCTGCAAGCAGAATACAGTAGCTTCATATTTCAGTTCCTTACTTAAGCCAAACCCCATGGTAATTCAACAAAGTGGGTTTCAACTTATTTTATTCAGTTGATTTCACCTGTCTGGGGAATTCTCCATGGAATTTAAAACAAGCCCAGAGGGCTATCTTACTGAAAGATAATAACAAAAAGAGAAAAAGCAGAAAGTTCATGTGCTGAGCAACAGTCATCATTTACCCTTTCAGCATATAACAATATAGTAAGCGAATACAATAAACTGTTTCCAAGTAGCAGCAGAGACTTGATAAAATTTTAGAGGGATATGTTATTTCTATTTTATACTTCTTAAGTTGCTAACATTTTTTATGGCCTAATTCTTTTTGACAAATGCAAGGCAGAAACTCTCCATTAAATGGGAGAGTAGGCAGAGGCGTTATTTCAATAGTTAAAAGAGTTTTCTGATCTCGCAGGATGTTAAAACCATGTCCTAAGAGAAATTTCCTTGACTTATCTATCTTTTCTGGTCATTTTACCATCTCACAGAGTCCTCTGGCAATTGCAGCAACTGATGCATGAAAAGCTCATACTCAAAATGTCTTTAGTACATTTTGTTTTCTTGGCTTATAATTTACCTTAAAGCAAAGAGATGCAGCAAGACTAGGAAGCTCTCTAGCTCTATAAAACTGTGTGTTGTAGAATAACCAGGTTTCCTGGATCCCCATTTAAAAGCATCTAACACAATTTAATTATTTACTTTAATTTAGAACTTCATTTACTCATTCTGCTTTGAAAAGTAATAGAAAGCTCTGAAAGGCTTACCATCCTCTCTAAGCACCATGAAAAGCATAACAGATCATCTTCACATCAATACTCATAGCACTGTTTCTTCATACACATATTCCAAGAAAGAATATTAATTTTCTGATATTTTTTGAGAAAATCTGGATGTAGTACAATTTCTCATTTTAATTCTGCATAAATATAATAAAAGAGTTCTGCTCTTATATTTGTTAAACATCTTTATTAACATGAATGCTACAGGCTATCTATACAGGTCTAGTTACAATTTGTAACTATTTGTAACTATTATTTGCATTAAACAAGAAAACAGAGCTATTTTTATAGTATTTTAAAATTTCTTTCTAGGTTTCCTTAATATTCTGGAGAGCATATCAATGACATCTCATTTTTTATGGAATTTTAATCAAAGGTATAATGGGGAGTTTAGATAGCAACAGCTTAAATAAGAAAATTAATTTAGTTGCAACTAAATTTTTTCTCAAAATCAAACAAATACCCAAAGTGTTTGAATTACTAAGTCTATAAAAGAAAAGAATAACAGAAGTTCATAATGTTTTGTCTTTGAAGAGAACTAAATTTGTACACTTGATTTAAGAAAAAAAAAAAATTGCTCAGATTGAGATTCTCAGCATTTCTTATTCTTACTAGGACTGCTGCCCAAAACATATTTTCAGAAAAATTTATGGTAATTTATTTCTGTTGTGTTTTGTGAGCAGGAAAGTATATTTTAGAGGTTGCTAAGAACTAATTAACTTAAATATTAGTGGCAATAGCAAGTAACCACATTATAAATAATTATGTACTTTTCTACTTGTTCACTCTAATATACCTGTGGTTTTTTATTTAAAATAAAGGAACAAAAACCCAGTAAATGTAATGTACACTGAATCATGAGTGTTTTCACGTGCAGTCTTTGAAGCTGATTAACAGAACTGTGACAGCAGAATTACACTGTTAGGTTTTTACCAGTGGTCTCTTCAATAAAATAAACGAAGTTTTACAGAGCCAAAAGATGGGAAAAAATTCAGAGGGATACCAAAATGTGTCAAAAAGTAAAACAATAAAAATGCTTTTATCTGTCAAGCCTCATTAGAAAGGAGGATAAAAACTACATTTGCTCTAGTGTTTTGCATACTGTATGTCATTGGTATCAAGTATTCTCAGCAATCTTAAAATGATAATAAGAGTTAAAATCTTTCTATACAAAAAAAACACCCTAACCTGGTTCTTGTAGACAGTAACTTTTTCATTTTGTTCTCTTTGAGTAAGAGGTTTTCAAGGGTTTTTAACCTTTGGGTGAAATGTCTTGGATATTGTGTTCAGCTTGTAATGAGTCCAAGAAGATACCAGAAAAGGGACCATGGAAAAAACACAGGAAAGCAAGTAAGAAAGGAAAAGAAAACACAGAGAAAAAGAAGATAAAAATCAAACACAAAGCTCAGTATGAAACAGACAGGGCTTAACAGTGTATTACACTGAAATTATTTTGAGTGTATGTGGCAATAGGAAAGAGATTTTTTCCTGTTACCTTAGCCCCTCAGAGGCTGCAGTCTGAAAGTTGCACTGTCCAAGAAATGATGACCTCAGACATATGGGGTATAAAGACATCATTGGATAGGTAAGAACTTAGAGTGGTAAACTTCTTATTGCCTTAAGACTCTTGAATAAAGAAGGGAATTCAAAATTGTAAGATTTCTAAAGTGATTTTTTTTAAAGACCACACTCTAAATATGTCATTATGTTATTATTGCCAGCATTTGACTCAACAACATGTGCACATTTCTCAGACTAAACTTTTTTTCTGGTTTCTTTGGCATCTGAATATGTTTATAAAGAAATGAAAAGATATTATTAACTTTTTAATGGAGCAGAAGAATACTTAAGTTGAAATTTTGTCCATAAAACTCTTGTTTTCACTCCAAATGTGCTCATATTTCTGGTAAACACAGGAAAAAATTTGTTTATAACCAAAAATTTCATATTTTCTGAGGTTTTTAAGAAATAAATAATGAAAAATTCTCTTGGGATCATGAACATGATGGAAAATATGTTACTTTGTTTGGAAAACATTAACTAAGTGGGGTATTTTTTAACCGATATTTAAAATTAATCATATAGTTTTTGGTTTAGTAATGTGCAGAATGAACAGTGTCAGACAACAGAGCCACTTCTTTACACGGGAGGCTAATCTAAAGGTCACCACTTATGGAAAAGAACTTGTGAAGGTCAAATTCAGTATGAGAGAAGATTCCAAATAAAATGAACCTTAGGCAAATATAAATACTTCCTTGGACATTTATTACAGAATGTTAATAAAATGAGAAGCCAAATACTGAGCAACCTTTGATGTTAGACTTTAACGGGCATAAGGATTTCACTACTCTCAAAAAATTTCTGAGGACCACATCTCGTCTTGAAAATAATCAGAGTTATGCTATTTGATTTATATTTATAAGGGAATTCAGAATTGACTGAGGTGTCCTAAATGGTGATCTCACCCATTCTCCATTAGGCAGCAGAATTCACACTCACCAATTCTGTCTTGGGAGCGTTTCTAGTTCCATAATTATTTGCAGTTAGAAATATGCCACCAATTGTACACATGTATCACTTCAGCTTAGTGGGAGGAAGAGAGATGTTAGAGATTGTCCAAAAGAAAGATGGGATCCTGAAACATATTTAATTTTTGCTACTAAGTATAGTATATTATATCATACTACTAAGTATAGTATACTAAGTATCATACTTCATAAAGTAGCCATTTTTGTGGTCATTTTTTCATTATGTAATCTCATTTATAGAGAAAGCAGTCCACCATAATGCTTGTATAAATCATAACTATTACTGGGATTGCTAAATGGCTCTAAAGCCAGATGTAATTGCTAATTAAGTATCTTGTAAACACTGAAGTCTCTGGAAAAATTCACTCAAGGGGTTGGTTTCACAAACTCCAAAACATCTAGTATTTCCTGTAACAAAGGCAGCGTACTGCCTAGGAGTAGTACGTATGCTTTACAGTGATCACCATGAAGATACCTCAGGCAACACACATTTATTTGATAAACTTCAGTGCCTGACTTCTTTTTCAGATAGTTCAAGTCAGTTTTCAAAATGGCTGTCAGTACTTCAGGCATTCACATTATATTTCAGTACAAGAAAGTACATAAGAGTTCATTTTATTTTATGAATTTTTTTTAATTCACACCACATTTTCAGTGTTCTTGTTATTATTCTTTAAAAAAATAATTCTTGCACCTATAGAAAAGTTGGTTTGTCAGAAATTAACTTGCTGGCAATGACCTATCATATGTTAACATATCTTCTCTAATTAATGCTAATTTCTCTGTGCTTGTTTTTAACAACTACCATTGGCCAAGATAAGATCTCTAAAAGTTTAATCCAGTTCTTATCTACCTAAGAGTGACTTTTAAAAGTCTACCTATAGGAGATTTCTTCTTCATTAGAATGAACTCTTTAATAAAACAAATTTACGGTGGAGATTATACTTTACAGTCACTATTTGGATGTAATATTTACCATAAAGGCATCAAAATAATTTAATAGAAATTGTTTCTGGGAATCAAATCTTTGTTCTATATCATCAGCACCAGTGAAGTCTTGCAGTATGTCATAGTATGTTATTGTACTGCAGCAGTAATACTGTAGTAGCACAGGAATCTTAAGCTCCCTGCTCCACTCTCTGTTGTAATTTCAGGGCACCTTGGAAAACAGTACTAGTACATGCAAGGCATGGTAGATTTTCATAAGCATGCAAGGAGGAATTTGCATTAGCTAGCAAAAATACCATTACACATTGCTGTTGGGCATAAGTACCTGTCTTTTCAATGAGAACTGTGTCCAGCCTGACTTGTCACATGCAGAGTTCTGCAAAGACTCAGCTAAGCATAAGGTTTCATTTTTGCTGTGAAGAGACATTTATCAGAGATAGAAATGTCCTCTGTAGCAAGGGAGACAGTACTACATTACCTCTCAGCAAAAAAATAAAAGCTTAAGTTAATTAAAAATAGGTATGGTGGCCACTCAAAGAGACACGTTATGAGGGGGCAAAGAGAAAATGATAGTGTCAAAAAAAGAATTCACTCAAGATCATTGGTTGCTGCTAAAAGGATAAATACTGCCTTGTTCAATACAAGTCCAGGGACTGTTTAGCTATAGCTCATTGCACCAACTCCTCTGGATGTGGTTTTGGTTAGTGACGGCTCAAGCTGATTACACTAACAGCACTTCCCTGCTCTAGAAGCTCAGCTGCCCTAGCTGCAGCCAGTAACTGAATTTTGAGAGTTTTCTATCTTTGCCATATTATGTCACCTTTCTTTCACCTTCTTTGTTACACAATACCAATCTTCAGTACCAGTTAGAGCACAAAGCCTCTGAGTTTGGACCTAATACAGGGCCAATGCTATTTGATGGCTGTTGAACTTTCCCTGTAAAACGCAACATGAATGTTTATCCTGTTTCCATTTTCTCTATGATTTTTTTTTTGTCCATTGGGAACTGTGCTTGATGTCAAACTGTTCTACACTACATCAAAAAAATAAGTCTAACTTTACCATGAAATGACTTTTGCATAAATAGTCTTCTAAGACAATTCTGTCAGCAGCAATATTTGTATGTTTAGCAGATAGCATTAAACCCAGCATTGGGACTGAAAATTAAATACTTTTAATTTTGAAATCTGCAACAAATTAATGCTATTTGCAAGCGAACAAAAACTAAAGGAATACTCAAAATTGTAACACTCTATTTTGAATTGTAGGAGAACTAGATTTCTTATTTCATGGGAACTTTTCAATCTTAGACTAAAATAATTTTTTGTCCTCTTTTAATACTTACATGAACTGCAAAGGAAGCTTCCCAAGATTTTAAGCTTAACCTTCTTATAGGAGATAAAATACTTTATTCCAATTCTTCTTCCTGCATAAAGTTAGAACACTAATAAACATATTTCCATTTAGGGCAAAGTCTTGGATGGTCATAGCACTAAACTGGTTTGCCTGAGTCTACCTAACACAAGTACCCTTTGTTTTTCTTTGCTTCTTTTTTAGTTTCATTGCCACTATTTTTTCTTTTACTACATTTTTGTGTCCCCCTGACCTGTGTTTCTATTATCCACTCTTTTTTCATCAGTTTTATCCATCACTGATGACTCCAGTGCTTTGTTTTGCTCTCTTGTAGCATCTGTTCTTCATGTTAGACCTACCACTCTCTATTTTATAGTACTTCTTTTGCTCATTTGCTTTCTTTCATTTTCGAATATTATAATACTTTACTGACCCCCTATATTCACCACAACCCACCTGACCCCCCTGTTCTGGTCGGGCGGAGGGCGGGAGGACGGGACGTGCGGGAGGGCGGGCAGGTGGAGGGGACGCGGGTGGCCTTGTTCGTCTTCTCTTCCGAGGTGTCG